>OY982585.1:9793673-10527968 GCA_963859945.1 Euplagia quadripunctaria
CAATTGGGAATGTGTTGCATGGGGGGTGCACGAGATTGTTGGACTCCCTTCATAAAGGCTGACTGAACGGGTACCATCGATTTGCAAGAATTTAGAATTATTGCCTCCTTGGAGTTTCTTGCCTGTTCTTTTCTATAGGATCTACGTTTTGGAACAGGTACCCCAGGTTCACGAGTGTATACATCGACAAGGCTTACCGCGATCCCGTGGGAAGTCCCTGGGGCGGCGGTCGTTGGGCTGGTGGCGGCCCTTGTCGTTGGAGCGGTGTCGCTTGGGCGGCTGCTGGTCGCGCGAGGCGGAGCGCTCGCGCTTGTCCTTGTCGCGCGTCACGCCGGCGGCGCGCGCCTCCTTGTGGTACTCCTCCAGCACGGCGCGGGCCGCGTCCGCGCCCAGCTCCGGGAACAACACCTCGTCTACCCACGAACACTTCTCGGGCAGCACGAAGTTAGCTGCGGACACGGAGCGGGCGTTAGCGAGGCTCGGGGCGGGGGAGGGTCGCGAAGAGTCCCTGGAGGGGCGGAGCGGCTGCCGGCGGCTACCAACCTTTCATATCCACGATAGCGGGGTCGGGCACCTCCTTTCCGTCGGCCTCCTCCCTGCGTTTGTGCCGGTCGCGGTACGTTTCGTCGTCGGTCACGATCGCGACCGCGACTCGCCGGTACCCGTCGAATTCCCGCAACTTGCGCCTCTGAGCCGACGGGTAAACGTTCGTCTGTTTTTACCCAACGCGATATCGAAACCGCGGGAATATGACGCCGTCGGTGATGCACGCAGATTATGATGTGGAGCAAAACATTCTCATTATAGATAGCGGTGTCCCGTCGTTTATACTTTTATCTGTGGCAGTTCGACACCTAGAACAAGCTCAATAGAGATCCCATTCGCGGTTATTGTAAGAGAACCGATAGCACCGCTTCCGCTCATCTCACATGTAACTTAACTTACCTCCAACGATTCTAGAAACAAAAATTTAAAATGTTCACCTACTTATTGCGGAAGCGGTGTGGTCACATACAGCCTTAACTTTACTTATGCATAGGACGTACCTCACGATGCGAAGACATCAAGTCCATACGTGGTTACACACTACACAATTTTGCATACATAACATACGATCTGTAGTAATAATAATATTAACATAATTATAAGATAAAAGGGTAGCCAAAATATTCAGTGGGACGTACGATCTCGATTGTTCCTGATTAAGTGTGCTGCCAAAATGAATTTCAATTAATAGAAAATAGGGAACGGTTCTCACCTGGTCGAGGATAAAATTCCTCCTGCGGCCTTTGGCGATTTCCAACAATTTAAGCACGCATTTAGCGCACTTGGACACCATAGCGTCCCACCTGCCCTCGTAGGTCGCGCGGAACGGTTTACAGTCCACCTGAACGACGTACACACTCATACAGAACGGGACACAAGCGGCCACTCCGCGCTTAGCCTAGCCTTAACGCTACAGATATGCAAGGGGATACCAGGGACTCCTTGGTGACTGTCACTCGGGACTCGCAAACGTTCGTCCTCTTCAGTCGGCGATCCACTGGTATCATATTAACTACTCGACTTGACCGCTAAAGGTCGATAAACATTGTTTTTGTTATATTTCATTTATAAATGTTGCTCATATTGCACCCTGTTGAAAATACAGACGGACATTAGTATCAGAGTTTATAGGAGGCCGGGTCGCTTTGTGTTGTGCTCATCATACCTCATATACTCTGCTGGAAGGGAAACAGTCATTAGTAATTGTCCAGTGTTTCGTGTCAAATCGAGAGATAAATGTTTTGAATATTTCACAATATTGAACTTATTTTATTTCGAGGTGTTGCTATGTTATAAAACAATATAAGCGTAACCACACACATATACATCCACACTCTCTCTCCAACTTTCGATGCACAGGTGAGAAAATAAGTAAAAAATTAAACGGGTTTCATTTTACACCTCTATCTTTCATATCAAATAATTATATGCATTTGTGAGGAAACGCGCGCATGATAATATAAACATTTAATGACTTGAGATACATAATTATATACTTACCAAACTTACTGTATGTGTACTGTTTTAGTAATTCAAAATCTATTCATATTGCTAGAATTTCAACTTTGTTTTGTCATCATGCGCATGTACCCTAATAGTTTAAGTATTATATATACAAAACATAACAACAACTCAAAACAGTATAATTAATTATAATTTACAGGCGGATTTTTTACGGTTTTATCGACTGTGAAGGAATTATCTAGGATTTTAATTCGTTAGTAGTCTAATAAATAGCGTGCGATCCGTGTTACTAGTATTTTTTTTAAATATTTAAATTAAAAAAAAATTTCGACATGCTGCCGATTTCTTTTAAATTTCCCTTCTGCCTTCTATAAACAGTTGCAACACCAGTTTTATCACTTAAAGGAGCCTATCACCTTGTACAAGATGTCCAGCAATTCCACTTATCTGTAGGAGCATTACGTCAGTAGAGCCGTCTGATGATTTTTGGTTTCTAGAAATTTTTAGTTTTTTGAAAATCTAAGTTAGTCATCACCCCAAACTCGACTCAGCTTAAGTAAATAAATTTATATAATTCTGTACGTGTGAAATTTCGAAGTCAAGATTTACGAGGGCAGAACTGCGAGTAAAAGCTAGTGAAAATAGTTCACGTCTCAAAAGCACGCAATGAATCCGTCTGTATACAATACAAAGTGAGTGCGCGTGTTCGTGTGTGGTGTGGTGCGGTGCGCGCCGTACCTGCATCCTGTCGAAGAGCGCGCCGGTGGACAGCACGTTGTAGCGCTTGTGCGCGTTGGCGGCCACGTGGCGCCGCACCCAGTGCGTCTTGCCCGCGCCCGGCAGCCCCACCATGAGGATCACCTGCGGCGAACGATCACAGTTAATACCGATCGCTTCGTTTACAAACGAAGCCACCCTCATTTCGTCGCTTATATAACAATACCGCACGAGTCAAAAAATATGCATCTATGGGTACTTAAATTTTAAATTATTTTGTTCCAACGCTTTATCGGATAAGAATTAGCACAGCGCAACTCGTTTGTAGTCTTACGACCGCACGAGTCGTTAGTCCACCACCGTAGTGTCTAACGTCGATGTGATCATTATTAATTATTGCAGCCGTAAGGCGCCCACTGCTGACTTCCAAGAAGACCGATTCCGAATCCACCGATGACCTGCGATCTTTTACAAGTTCGTCTGTCGACCCTGCCTGGTGGAGAACTTTTCTGTCCCATCGGCCATGTGTCCCAATTCGCTGATTCATTGTACTATGTCGGTAATCTTTATTCATCTGCGTCTCTCCTCATTTCTAATTCGATCCCGTAGATAAACCTCGAGGATAACCCGCACCATAACTCATTGAGCAACTTTAAGCTTGTTCATTCAGGCCTTGTTTCATATCCATATCATAACAGATCACAACACACACTGTGGTGGTGGTAACACACACTGATCGAAAACCTTTGTCTTAAGGCATTAAGATATTCGGATCGAAGTCGAATAAACGGTTGACCTCTTTCTTGTAGTTGGACCTACCTAGTTGGACTGTTTGTGCACATACGCGCACAACTTCAAAAACTGAGTTCAAAAATAATAAAGGGGATAGCCACAACATGGGCATTCAACATGACCTTCGTCTTAACCCTGTTCATTTTAAGGCCCACCAGATAGGACACTTAAGTTTACCAAGCATCGTGCTGATATCTTTCATCGATTTTGCCATGACCATGATATCCTGTGTTAGTCGCCATTCATATTAAAATTTATGCTAGGTCCTAGCCATTCCAAGAGATTGAAAATGTCTTCCTGAGTTTTTTTCACGCTTTTATCGATGAGTCCGACACATATACATTACATTCTTTAAATGAGCTGATGATGGCCTTCCGATTATTTATGAAATGTAAGCTTTTCAAAAATAAAGTCTTACGCTGATGAGTACAAAGAGAAAATCCTAAATTATCTCATTCTCACACCCTGAAATGCCTGAACTGTATGCTGCGAAACTCCCATTTTCTCAGTGCAAGTAAAGATTTAAATGTGGTTCTACAATATACGTGTCTAGACTTCATATTAGAATGACATACTACTTAGTTAGATTTTTAACTGTGTTTTGATTGATGGATGATTAATGCCCGGTTTCCTTTAATAAAGAAACGATTCGTTTTGCTTACGGACGGTAAAAATTCGTTGAATTTTCAATGAAAATTTTACCATACCATATACGTACCATATAATCATAGCTACCATCCTATCCGTAAGCAAAACGAATCGTTTCTTGATTATAGGAACCGGACATTAGACTGTTCATGAAATGCTATGATAAGAAAACTAACAGATGTAAAGTCGAGATGCAATAGACTATCGTGGTCGACGAGCATGAACGTGTCATGAAGAGGGATGAGTAAAATGTGGTGAAGAGGGACCAAAGATAAGATTGGACTGTCTGAATGAGGATGGTAGAAATAGCACACCAGTAATATTACATGTGATAGATTAAAATTAAATAGAGAAACTTTTGTGCCGACATAAAGATGAAGATGATGATGTGTAAGTGAAAAGCGAGATTTAATAAAAGCTTTCTTTGAAATAATTTATTTTGTTGAACTTGAAAATAACAAATAAGCATTGTCATGTTTTAATATTATTGGTTCTACTAGCATTAAGTTTGACATCGAGTTAAGAGGGCTTGGACTTACCAGCAACAGCCAGTTCCGGTTACAGGTATGAAACCCTGACCATCTCGAGCTATAGTTTGTACTGTCCAATTCATCTGTATAAGCAATATTCTTTTTCCTTTCCATTTTGCCCGCATTTCCCTTTCAATATACTTCCAATTTTCCCATTTTTGATTCCCACAATTAGTGGCAATAGGCTTGCCCCCTATAACCTAGGACTAAATTATAGTTAGCAATATGTGGGTGTTTAAATCACCTTTGAGTACCCCTTCGCGGAAACAGGGTCTTTGTAATTATGTATGTATATTTAAGTCTAATTGCCATGAAAAATACGTGCATATGATACTTAAGTTTAACACCACAGAAGTCTTTATTTTGTCGTAATAACACCGAATTAGACGTCTGTGTAAATTCTACATTATTAAAACACTTATTGAAACTTATAAAACCGTAACTGTAACTAAAAATATACCTGTTAATGGCCTCTTGACATATTTTTATGTATTTCATAATAAGTATAATCAGTTTTTTGAGTCATGTCGGTCGGTCGTCGGTATTGTTATATAAGCGACGAATTCGATAATTGTTTCAGGAGACACTCAAAATATTATACTTCTTTTTACTAAAATCTGTTGGCGTATAATATCGTTAACAATTATGTTTGATAATATACAATAATTTACACGTTTGTATTATATTACTACAGCGATTGTAAGAGTTACCTGTCTGTTATTGCAAAAAGTAGAGTTGGCCAATTTGCCTATTAAGGTATCGATATTACACGTATAGGAGTTGTACTAAGATGAGAGTAATGTTGGAAGTGCGGTGTTACCTCGCAGTCGGCGAGGCTGGCGGGCCGGGGCGGGCCCTCCACCAGGTCGGCGTGGCTGATGAGCACGTAGCCGGGCACCAGGCAGGCTTCTGCGCCGTCGAGTTCCTCTTCTACCAGGTATCTATAAAAAATGTTAAATTACTAAATGGCTTCCCTGCACACTGGTCATTACACGACCAAGTTATACATAACAAACCAAAACGTCAACTTAATATACGAGTGTCATAATATAGGAAAATGTCAAATATCGACGGATCCACTTTTTGCTGCTTCTACCTAATTACCCGAGTCTACAAATTCTAAAATTTAATAAATATGTCATTCCGCTTGCGATCTCGTATAGCACAGGATATACGAGAGTAAATACGAAACATTGATGTACCTGCTTAGAAATTATAATATACATTTATATATATCATAAATAAAAACATTGCAGGTCTCAAAACTGAACCAAACTTACTACACAATGGGATATTAAAAGAAGATCAAGTATTTAGCAGCACATGTGTTGGAAATACCACTCTTAGACAACAGTAAGCTACACTTGATGAATTATGTCAGAATTTGCCAAGATGTTTGATAGAAAAAAGCTTTGGTAAATACACTTGATAATTATACTTTTACTTACCGTATGACAAACTTGATCTTCTTGTCCAACAGGACCTGCCCTTTCAAAACTTGCTCTTCAGTTATTTCTACAGATTCAGCTGCTGTAAGACGTATACATTATAATTAAGTACTTTATAATTTAATGTTTCTCGAACAAACTAAACCATCATAAAGTTAACTTACCAGGTTCTTCTTTAATTTCCTTCTCAGTTTTTGTCTCTGAGGGCTCAGTTTCCATTGGCTCGGGTTTCGCTTCTTCCTTCTCTTTTTCAGGGCTTTCCTCAGGTTTCACTTCTTCCTTCTCTTTTTCGGGGCTTTCCTCAGGTTTTTCACCATTTTCCTGTACAAAAGAGACCTTCTTAAGTTGGGATATTTTTTTATAACATAATATGTATGTGTCTTTATCCGATTATTATTTACATTCAAGTATCCATCATTTCTGTACCGTTTGAGATTAAGAACACTGTTATTCCGCTTGCGATCTCATATAACACAGGACGTACGAGAGTAAATACGGAACATTGAAATAATATACCTGCTTTGAAATTATAGTACAATTTAACATTGTATTAAAAATGACAATTTTCTTAGCAGGCAATAAGCATACTGTTTCTTGTTATCTACCACTGCTCTTTCCTTATGGTTATACCCTACCTGAGTAGCTGAACTACGTACAATAATTGAATTGCAGTGTAAATTGCTCACAAAAGTGGTGATTTTTTAGAAAGGTAGGTAAAGTAATAATAACAAAATTTACCAAGTATAGAAAAAAAATCGGTTACCTTAGGCTCCTCAGCCTTCTCATCATCAGGTTTTTCAGATTCCTTATCTTTCTCTTTATCACCTTCGGCTTCAGCCTCCATCGGTTCCTCTTCGTCTCTAACTTTTTTCGCCTGCTCTTCTTTTTCTTTTTTTTCACGCTCTACCTTTTCTCGCTCCTAATAACAAATTTAAATCTTATGAAAATGTGAAATGTACATTAAAATGTTCTTAATAGGCTTTAGTTTGTATAATAATTTCCTTGGTGAGATATCTACGATTTCAAGTTGTTGCCTATATGAACAAGCCCAACAGGGGGTACGTTGTGTGACGAATCAGCGAATGTAAAATCGTTCAGATCCTAGAAAAGCGAGTTATTTAAATCGATTAAAGCAAATAATGATATATTGTACCTCTTTCTTTTTCTTTTGCCGTTCCTCTCGCTCCTTTCTCTCTCTGTCCCTGCGCTCCCTTTCCTTTCTCACAGCTTCCTCTTTTTGCTTCTGTAACTCCTCCTCAATACGTCTCTTCTCTTCTAGAACTTGCTCGACAGGAATTTCGATGCGTGTGCGCACCAGTTTGGTTTTTGTTAACATGTTGTACCTAATGCGAACATAATTTAATGAAATTTGAAAAGATATAGGCGTAAAAAAAGTTTTATTCATAAAAGTTTACCAAAAACCCATGTAATGTTGTTTTTTGTTAAATCACCGATCCCATGACACCATGTTATAAGTAAGGGTCCCGAAACTGACGCACAAATGTAGTTCATTTCTATTACGTTCCCTTTAAAATGTGCATAGATTTTACTACCCGAAATACGACAAAATAATAAATTTTCATTTGCACAAAACGCAAAAGGCTCGTGCCCGCTCTTGTCCCGAAACATAGGAAGGAAATTTGCTTGGATTGTGTCATAGTCACTTTATTTTTTATTTCAAAGTTAACTGTATTTAAATAATTATTGAGAGAAGAAAGTTCTTTTTGTGTAACAAAAGCGTTTTCATTTACAAATTGTGATTTAATCTATAAAATCTACAAACGGGGTGACCTTTCACCCCTGCTACTATTTACCCTTGTCTAAAATGTGTTATCGTCCTAGGGTTAATCGGTTCATTCTAGAATTCAAACACCTAGAGAGGGTATACGCCAGTTAAAAAAATACGTTACTTTAACACAGTTTTTATGTGTGTGTGCTTTAAGAGTATAATGAGCTATGAATATAGTATATCCACCTTTTTTTACTTATCATCATTGGTTATTTGTGCAACAATGTCTTCTGCACATTTCAATACTTTTAAATTATTTAACTATGAATATACAATAACTTAACATAAAAATTAAAAAAATTACATTTGTGCTGGTCACCGTAAGCTTGATAAATATAAATGTAAGTTATAAATGTAATTCCTCTAGGTAACTCATGAGTTTACATAACGCATGAGTAGTATAGTGGAATATTAATATACCTGTCCATGAAACTCATAGAACATTGGTAATATGGGTTGATCTATACAGGAATATACATCAACCTGATTACCTATCCTGAGTTTCGAAAGCTGATGCTGATGATGATTATGAGTACCATAATGATAAAGGCACGCATTTTGATATAATTTGAATAACAATAAGCATAATATGTTCATTGCAGCTTCAGCATTACACAAAACCTGTATGTGAAAATGCTGTCTTTGTTCAAAAAAGCACCAAAACCTGATGTAGAATATATATGTATTTCATGCAAGTAGTAATATTGTAAACTTTATTAATAAATGAAAGTATTTTTAAATTTAGTGATGATTTTTATCACACTCCGAGTACTAAATGATCATGTTTTGTTAAAAACGGGTATGCTTTAGTGATTTCATATATATTTTGGCAAAATTTTGCACATCAGCGAAGAATGTTTTTACTGTAATTTGGAAGTTTAAATTTGATAAATAAGAATGGTTATTTCCTTTAAAATGTGCTTAAAAATGATAATAAAATGACGTGCATATTTCCAGTTACCCTAAGTATATAATTTATAGCAACCATGAAGTTTGTTATAAAAAATATATGAAATAGCATTTTAACCTGTCATTTCCAAAATTAACTTTGTAGCACTGGTTCTTGGTGAGCACGTGCGGGAACAGCGCCTTGCCCTCGAGAGCGGACTTGTCGAACTCGTGCGCCACGCCCAGCTCCAGCCCGTTCAGCGTGTACGAGATCTTACACGGATTCGACTCTAGGTCCTGGTGGGTACATTACACGAGGATATGGTTAAAAATTGTGTGGAATTTCATTCATCGATTTTTCTAATGATGTTGATGTTGAGTCGTGTACGGCACCACTATATGTAAAATAAATCTAATTACTTAATTAAATTAAAATATTCCTATGATTAACAAATATTCAAATCTACTCATAATGATTAACTCAAAAAGTCCGTTTAAACACTTGATTTCCTGAAAAGAAGCAACTTTTTCTTCTGGTCAAGATATACATTTAATAAAGCACTACAGGCCTTTTACATATTGCTGATAGCATAGACTGGGTTCCTTCTGAAATATCCTATTATTACTTTTTTCTCCTTTTCATAAACGTAGAACCGAGATGAGGTTGAAAAATGGATTAAATACAATAAAATAATTACCATGATTATTCTATAAGTAATACAAAATTATACAAAACATTATTTAAATTGTGTCAAAATCGATGGCAACAAACAGCAAATGTAAATATTTATAACACTTACCTAAATATATGTAGTTACATGTGATTCAGTTCACAGAGAAAATGGAAAACTACAAAAACAAATATATCGATTGACGTAGCTTCCACCCAAACATAAAAATACAATTGAAAATAAAAAAATCAAGATCCATTCCTACAAACAATATAAAAATGTCTCTTTTTAATTTTTACCGTGAATGAATTACTTTAAAATTTGCTTTAAACTCTCATAAAAATAAGATCGGACGGTTTAACATAAAAGAAATGTTTATGTATTTAAATGCCAGATGCAAATAAGACGTTATCATACCAAGTAAGCGCCGACAACATCCTTTTCAGCGAATGGTTTCCCGAAGTCCTTGAACTCGCCGTCGTGCACGGCGCGCGCGCTGCTGTCCCAGGCCCAGCTCTCTTTGCCTTCGCCTGTGCGATTATAAAATATTTTTTCAAAACACTAGCAAATATAAGGTCTAAAAAAGAAGAGAGTTCTCACTACCGGGTTACTATTATGTGTACTATTAAATATTAGAAAAGTATTAGCGATGCGAAAGTGATAGAACAATGTAATACCTAGATGCAGTGAGGAATCAACGGTAGACCAGCCGATCCTCAGACCGGATCCGATGGGTTCCTTGTCGGTGCTTTCGGTTGTAGTTACTACGGTTCCCACTCGCACCTATAACGTAGAAAAATAATATTTTACTTTATTTCCGAATTAGCTTAAGAAAAAAAAACAATCATCACGGGTGTAGTAATAAAGCATTTTATTTAAAGTCAGAATTAGAATTCGGCTACCATCGACCGTTCGAATTGATTACTTTTGTCAGAAGATACTGGAAATTTATTTTAGTTTATTCTGACTGTTTGGATAATTATTTTGCTACTATAAATCACTACAAGTCACGTCCCTGTGACGAAATAATACTTAATTAAAAAAAGCACAATAGTAATGCGAGTCACACTCCAAGGTAAATGCTTGGTAAATGTTGAGCTTCAAACCACAACCACTTTATCGCAACTCCCACGTCTTAGATTTTGCCTCATCGTAATCGCATCTATGCAATAAGGTTTAGGTTTAAATGATTGATTGACCCCAATGTGCTATGAATACATTATCTTAGTAATCTTATATACGCGAACGTTGTAAGCCTCGAAAGGTAAACTTCTGTTACTTTATCAAGCAAAAACTAAAAAACGGATTTTGATGAAATTAGGCACATGGATAGTTTATGACCTGGATACTCTTTACCGCGGTAAAAGAGGCAAAGGCGGGTAAAAGTTAGCAGTTATTCAGAAGAGGTAACTTTTTGAATATTTTAAAAAGCAATTTTTTCCATTTTCAAATAGGGTGTTTTGTTACCTCATAGCAGACCCGGCCGCCCTCCACGCCGTGCGAGGCCCTTGCTCCGGCCCACGCGTGGGCAAAGGCGCCTTCACTGAGCGGGATCACGCTGTTCAGCTCAGGCACCTCCAAGTACTGGTTGAGGTCGCTGTCATCTGTTAATAAACATTTTATATTATGTCCTCTTACGGCCAATTATAAGCTATTTCATTGAAATGTTTCACAAAGGCATTTACTTATACACATATAGTTGATATAACTTTATGTGTTTGAGTAAATAATTAGAAACAACTTTTAGTTTCAGAAGTGTGTTTGCCAATCCTACCTAAGAAGTTTTTTTTTTTTTGATAAATACTAATAAATAATACATGAAACCCTTACACCAAGACAGTGTGATCTTATTTTCGTCTATTTCTGGTTCGGCCGTCTTGACATCAGTTGTGTCCTTCTTGTCTTTTACAGCTTCCTAGTAAATAGAAAACAAATAAAAAGGTTATTAATTTTGAGGGAACATTATAAGTATTCTTTAGAATATTATTATCACAGCCCATGTTAAAAACAGTTTTGCCATAATCACTAAGCCCAGCATATGAATTACAGTCTACATTTTTTTTTACATTACATACGTAAATAAAACTCAATTCAGTCAGAATATAGCAGTACACTATAATTAGTGAACTATAAGTAATAACTTAACAATATTAGTATTTATTTCGTCTTCTTTTTTATATTTTGTTTCTCATGAAATAAAAAACTTTTCTCCTTTCCTTAGATCCTACTTGGGCAGACTACTCAAACGTCAGATAGCTTGTAACTTAAAATTACATGATAAACGACGGCATGTTAGTATTACTCGAGAGACATAAATCGTCGCATTACAATATTCATTAACGTGAACCTTTGCAAAAGTATTGAGTTGGTACCTACTAGTTAATACGGTCATGCAAACAATGTTGACAGAACTCAAAATCAGTCCGTGATATACCTACATGAAAAATAATTGTTTTTACCAGTGATCGGATAAACTTTTTAAGAAAAAAATAATCCTACGACAGTAGAAAGGAACTGAAAAACAAAAAAAAAATATACCTTAATAATTTTAAGTCGACGCCAATCATACTAACAAGCAAATTAATTACTGAGGAATAAGCGGCGGTGGCAACGGGCTGTCCTTTTACCGAAATGTTTTTGAATTTCATTATATTTGTATGTTTGGCGCCGACTCAAAATTATTTAGGTATTTACATTAGTGTAAGATCGATCAACCTTTGAAAATCAACTGAAACTAGCGGTACTTACGAGGGTGCGTTTTTAAGTTCGCGTAATTAAGGATTTATAGTCCTTCGTTTCATTTGGCGCTACGCAATGTACGTGTAACATGTGTAGGTATTATTTTTGTGTGGTACGGTCAATGACCTTCAACGTCGAGACCCAGCTTATTGCATAAAATGTTTAAATGTTGTTTGATTGATTACATTGCTGTTTTTTACCGTATGCGGTGGTATTTATAACATTTTTTCGGTAAAACATTCTGTTTACTCATTGTCATATCACTTTTAAGCAAAAAATGTTAAATAAAAAAAATTATGAATTTTCCGGCAGAAAATTCCAATGATTTTCGACTCAGAATAATGGTCTGAATACACTATTTCAGGATTCGGGACGGTGTCGCTTACACCCTGTATATTATGAAACTTTATAATTATTGTATTGAAAGAACTTATTATTACTTAACTATAACTTATCCTGATATTGAATTAGTTACATTATTAGCTACTTAATTTCCTACATGTTGAAATAATTCAAAAGAATACAGTTTAATGTAAGATAACGAGATTGTCGGTTATTTAAAAAAATATATCGACCGTTTTTTGTCAACTTTAGAAAACAAAAACCGGAAATGTAATTATTCGCATTTACTCGAATTACCGTATTTGAATGGTTCTATTTGTGCTGTTTATGAGCATAGCAATAAAATAATTGCTTGCCTTTTTAAACTGTGTTTATTGACAAAGTCTTATTAACATAACAAAGTCTTATTAAACACATTTTAGTAATTTAGTTTATAGCTAATTCTGTTAATAGTATTTAGTTGAATTATTTCAAAACGATATCTGTAGGTACTATGCACAATAATATTAAACATGCCTAATGGATATCTCAAAACCCGGCACTCCAACAAAACAATTTCTCCAAAAAAGTGGTCTCCAATTTTTGTATCTGTTCCTTGAATTTTAGGTAAATTGGCTCTACCTATTCCGATCACTGTTTATAACATACATGAACCTTGGGTTTTCCATACTTCCATTAAACTATGTAATACTTCTTTCCGTTACAAGAAACTCCATGCCCAATGTCATCTTAAGTTACTTATTTAATTAACTTTTATGAAGTTTGACAACTGTAGTTTGCAGCTGAATAACAATGTAATATAATGATTTCTTTAATAACATGCATACATAGACCCTTTAAATTTCCGAGAGCAATACCATAATATGTAATGTTTGCATAGGCGTGTTAAAAAACATAAACTACTATGACAGTTTTTGAACAGATGAATAGCATCAAAGTTGTGTGTCAATTAAGTCAGTGACATTAATTATTTGAAATACCTTTTGTAATTATTGGCCATTGAAAAGAGTCGTCGCGTTTTTTTTTCCTCGGTGGCGCTAACTTTTACGTTGTAAGTCTGGCAGTAAATCTAGATGTTACTTTACAACCTAAATGAACACTGACCTTTTTGATTTATCAAATAGGGATATTTTGTTGACTATTGATTAATCAACCCCAATCTTATTATATACTTTGCACAGCTTTAAGTCAAGTTTAATTTAATATCAAGGTGTCTAAATATCCCAGAGGTATGTATACGTACCTCGGGCAATGATAGCATTTCGTTAGTGACCTCCACAGCCCTGTAGAAGTTGCTCCAGCGAGCCTTCTTCTGTTGCTTGCGCTTCAAACGGTTCAGCTTAACAGGGTCCTGGTGGCGGTATACAAAGTTATCGGACCCGTGTTGGCTAGATTACTATACAACTAATGATTGTATATATTTCTTAAAATGGACAATGTTTCATTACCTAAGTTCTATTTTGAAGAAATTATATTTATATAGAAAATGACACAGAAAAGAAATGCTAAAATATGTTCAAAACCATCTAACTATATCTAGGGATTATCCAGTCTTTAAAATGTTATTTAATCGTAGAGGTCACCTAATCTTAAAGTGTATGTTCGTTCGTTGAGATGCTGACCGTATCTTTGCAGTGTAATCGACGCGTGCTAGCGTTTTCTTGTAGTGGTGACCTAATGATCAATAACTACGACCTGTTTATTTGTATTTAATATTTACAACTGTTTTACATTTACAGTGGCGCACACATGCGAAAATTAAGTAAAAGTTGGCATAAACTTAAAATCCAAGTGTTCGATAACCGGTCCTAATTGTTGTATCCTACTTATCAATAAAATTATCTAGCTACCTTGCGCCCGCGCCACCCGGTTAGGAGTCGCCGAATGGACACTATCTTAGTTCAACGTTTGAATTGTTAAACAGCGGAAGTGTTTTACTCAGTTTTTGTGCGACTTCAAGTCAAAAACATTTTGGGTTTTAGTGATATCATTGGTGTTTATACTATGGAAACCCTTCCAGGGGGTAATAATTGTAATTTTTTAAAGTATTCCAAATATTTAATTTAGGTTTTTTATTAGATAAGAATGTTTTACGAAATCACTGGTTTTTTTATGGAAAAATTAAATTTTTCATAGAGTAAAAGTATAATTCAATGTCGTTTCATTTCTTAAAACTAGTATTGTTGCATGCTTTGTTTATTGCTTAAAGTTACTTTTATTGATTAAAAGGCGATCGATTAGACGCTTTAACAAAACGTATGTTTAAAAGAGAAATAACGGTACGTCTTTAGTGTAACCGAATTTACCGACTCAGCACGAGCTGTTCTTAAAAGGTATGCATACAGTGTAATAGAATTTTCTTTAGATCTAATTGAGAGGAATAATTTGTTAATATCCCACTTTCCCGTAAATGGAACGACATAGACAGAGCTAGTTAAGTAGGTTTTCTAGAGGCGATTCTTTTTCTACTTGGTCGAGGTATGTCGTGATAGTTTAGCAAATTTTTACCTAAAATTGATACATTTTATAGGTAAATCTGCTTCAAAATCAGGCAGTTTATCAGTGAAAACCATATTAAAATGATTGAAGTAGTTTTTAAACATTTTAGTTTATCTTTCAAGGATCAATGAAGAATGATCAGAAATGTGTCAGGATAATAAATCTTGTGGGCTATTACCGAGAGTGTAGCTCTAAGAAGAATATTGATAGCATGCATATCTTATGTAACAAGGTTGCTAACATCCTAAGAGTGCCAGAACTCTCAAGAAATAGAAGATAAATACTGTTTTAAGCAAACTAGTTTTCACTTACAACACTTACTTAAATAACACTTCTGTAAGAATGTTGCTTTCTTTTAAAGATGTCCCTTGAGTGACGATCAGGGATAAGAATTGTGCCTTTTCTCAAAAGGGAGTCATTTTCATTATAAACAGAAGTTACAAAACAAAGAATCGTCTGACAAAAACATGATGGTTATGTCAATATTGCCGATATGTGCGGTTACGACAAATGATGAACTTGTCTGGCAAAATCCCCGGCCTTCCTCATCACTATATTGGCGGCTTTTGATTGAGGCTTCAAGTGGGCCTTGAAACTTTCTCGAGACAAGTAGAAGCCGCAAATTTACAACCAGAAATGAGAAATGTGCATGAAACATGACTTAAAATTGACAATGGTAGACGGCAAAATCATTAATGCAGTAACTGACACTAGCTCTGCGATGCATATTGCATCCAGCATATAAATTAAAACTTGTCAAGTTTCAGGCAAGAAGTGAAAGAGGAAAAGAGATAGTTGCTGCTGAAAAGAAACGAATTCTGAATAAGTTCTTGAAAACTACGAATGAGGACAGGTCTAAATGTGAACCAACCGAGACAAGGTGGAGGGACGTCAACAGATGGAAATGTAGTATGTTTTTCCTGATTGATTACCTGATTTTTTTTCCTGGAAAATGGCTATTGAAAATACATGACATAGACTCATGGTATCTTTAGACCCGTATATAACCGGGTTAAGAACATTAATACAAAAAATGACACGTCTCTGCTTTTTAGATGAAATTTTTAAGACCATTTTTTTAAATTGGTTAATCAATTTTATGTACTTATAGATTATGGATTTTTTCAGTTATTTTATAGCTTTTTTTAGTGTTATTTTATACATATCACTTACCTAATGATAATCTGTTACTTTTAATCATTTACCAATGACAATAACAACAAATCATGTAAAATTAAATGAAAATGAGGTTTATGCCAACTTTTATCGATTTTTCGCGTGTGTAGCGCATTATATATAGATATTCGATCTATTGCTTTAAGCACAATTCTAGAATGGGAGTGCAGGTATTTTTAGGGAGAAATTATACAAGAACCAGAAGTTGAACCCAGAATTTTAGCCCTAGTGGTATTGTTACACACTTTTCCAACTTTTTAATAATTAAACATTTTGTTATTTTTTATTTAAAGAATGGTATAATGTGACTTTAACAAGTCAATAATCCATACCTTGCTAACTTCCTCCAGTTTCTTAGCGTCCTCCTCGGCTTGTTTACGTTCCCGTTCGAGCCGTTCCTGTTCGCGGAGCTTTAGACGTTCGTTCAACTCTTCCCACTCTTCTTCCTCAGTCAGCTCGCGTTTGTTTTTTGCTTCTGCATCCTAATAAACGAAAAATAATGATTGAGCATAGGATCAAACAAGGTTCTTCTTTTGTGTATGTGTGTACTGAGCGCCCACTTTTATTTTTGCGGATTTTTGCAGTTTAACTAACAATAGTGCTTGGCAAAAGTAGTTGAAATATTTGTAAAACGAATATTAGAGTTTGTAAAGACATAATTCAAAAGATATATCGCCTTAAGTGGGTCCCTCAGTTCACACACATAAGCTCCCAAATCTAGATATGAGTTCACCAACAAATTTTGGTTTTAGACCTTTAGTAAAACATGAATAAACATCTACACAACATTAAAAAACCTAATGTGAATAGATAATAAAAAATTTCAAACGTCTTTCTGTGGTCCCTGAGGGACCACATAACTTTTTCTTATAATTAATAGATTATAACATGAACATTAAATATTATTCATAAGCCAATCTTTAGTAAAAATGACAAGGAAAATTTTAAAACTAAAGAAAGATCACAAATAGTGGTAAAAATTGTAAACTTTACGTTTTTGTTGGTGGGCCCTCAGTTCACACAATATGCAAATGCTAATTGTTTAAAATATAATTAAATACAACAATTACAAAAATGTGGAGCCTTTCAGTGCTTAGTAAATTTTTTATATTATCGATCTGTATTTGTGCTGCAGCTGAGCAGCTACTTTGTGTCCTGTTCTATCACACAGACCTCGGACGCTCTACTTTCTCTTTCGCACATATAAAATTACTCCGATTCTAAAACTTCGAAGCCTGGCAATAATATTCTATGAACGGTTTTTCGCAGGCAAGTCTATATGATTGATTTTGTAATTAAATTATCTTTCTTATGATATCAATTTCTATCGGTTATCAGATCGGTGTAGTTACCTATATTGATTTACCTGTTCATACCTGCTTGCCAGGTAGCCATGAACAAAAATAAGTAGGCAAGTCTACCAAGGCATATTCTCTACGTTGAAAGCTCTCAGTTGAAATTAATTTTTTTCGGATGTCAAAAGAGTGAAGGTTATTAAAAAAAATTTATAAAAAATATTTTAATTAAAAATAGCCATGAACACTTTTCGATAGGCAAGCTATCATAGGCATGTTTATAAATAAAAGATATTTGATAAAAAATATGTCTCATCTGATTATCAGATGGGTGAAGGTCGATCTTCCACGTCTCTCCTACTATAAAGCAGAGTAGACAATCGGATGATCAGTAGGTAATGATTTTTTTACAGTAAATATAATGCTGTTAACTAGACTAGTCGAGAGCCCCACGTTAAAGGTAAAATGCCATGTATCGCAAGCGCGAAAGTTTTATTTTTAACTAGCTGTACCCGCGACTTCATCCACGTTGAATAGTGTATTTATATCGAAGCAACAGCTTAAAAAATAAGTTTCAAGCTTCTAGCTCTAAATATGACGATACTTCCACACAACTTCTCATCCCCACCTTTCAACCCTTACACCCCTTTTTTAAATTAAAAAGTAGCCTATGTCCTTTCCCAGGCTCTAGACTACCTGTGTACCAAATTTAATTTAAGTCGGTTCAGTAGTTTTGGCGTGAAAGGGCGACAGACAGACAGAGTTACTTTCGCATTTATAATATTAGTAAGGATATTTTTGTTATATAATAAATAAATTCTTGCGATTTTTATAGATGGATTTTCTTTTTATGTACAAAATCTACCAGACTTTGAGAAGGTATTAGAGCCTAATTCTTTGTTCTTTTTGCGTTAAACGCGAAATTCCAAAACACGAGCTACAGCAGGCAGGGTTGCCAAATATAAATAGGCACTTACACACATGCCTAACTTCTAAGTATTAGTGACATAAATGTAAACAAAATAGTAAGAGGGAGACATTTGATTCCTTTATCTCTAGTTGTAACCTAGCTCTGGATTCAGGGCTTTATAGGAAATGTAAACCAGCTTACGTCAACAACATATATTTTTATTGCCCTTCCTTCACGCAACAATAGATATTTTTACACGCTTTATATTAGCTTCACTTGTATGTTTGTTTGTATGTTTGTAACCGACTCCTTTGGGCGCGATTTTGACCCACTTTAAACGGCCAGATTTCATTCAGATTTTGCACACGAATCAAAGACCGATGACAATGCAATAATTCGATAAAAAATTGAATTTTTTTTAGTTGAATTTTCTATAAAAGCGTGTTTTTTAGTTTTTTAAACTATAATTATTTTTATTTTATATACTACGAAGGAAAACACGACTTACTACTGTTTAACACAACACGCTATCGAAATTGTTTTAGTTAAGAAACTGATTGAATATTTTATATTCAATACAAACCTCATCGTCATCTTTGTCTTCCTGATTTTCATCCTCTTCTTCTTTGTCAGCTTTTGTTTCAACTACTTGATCCATCTTCTCTTTATCATCAGAGTCTATTTTGGCCTTCTCACCCTCACCAGATTCTGGGGTCTCTTGTGTCTCCATTGGTTCTTAATAATAAAAGAAATAAGACATTAAAATAAATAATAAAAATAATGACAGCAAATTGCAGCAGTGGGTTGTTTTTGAACCACATTATCATCCTCCGCGCCTTTTCCCAACTAAGTTTTGGGGTCGGCTTGCAGTCTAACTAAGAAACGGCCGAACTTCGAAATTTAACGAGAAGTGACTGCCATCAGACCTCCACAACCCAAGTACTAGGCGATATCGAAGTTCTGTAGTTAGACCAGGTTGTCGGATTTTTAGGGCTCCAACTGCCCGTAACGAATGCCACAGACGTTCGTATGGCAACCGAGACGGACGGCTTAACGTGATCACCCATCCTAAGACTGACCTGGCTAGTGTTACTTAACCTTATAATGTGCTAACCTAGTCTAACTACGAGCCCCCTTTTTGAACCACATGTAAACTAAAAAAATTGAGCCCACTTATAACACAAGGAATAGTAGGGAAGTAAACGGAATACCAGTTCGAATGTAACCTATGTCACAGGCAGCATTTAGAAAAAAGATTAATAAATATTTTATAACTAAAAAGGACTTACCAGGATCCTCGACCTTGACAGATGTCGACCTAGAACAAAATAAACTTGTCAAGATTTTTCTGAAATATGATGTAGGTTGAAGTTCTTTTTGAGGGAGGGAAACGTGGTTATGGCCAAGACAGAGGCGAAAACTAGTTTACGATTTATGCTCGCAGAGTCGCTGAACTTTGTTGTTTGTCACGACGTTTCTGAAGAGGGTTGACAACGCGCTTTGTTGATAAGCTTGTTACCGCAGATTCAGCAATGACGGCGGCGAAGTTATTGCAACCGTAACACTAATTTTTATTTTGTGATATAAGATGAAAATGGATATTTTAAAACACCACAGAAAACCTCTGTATAGCTAGTTTATAGGGCACAGGCAAGATTAAAAGGTCAAAATGAACTTCTTGACTTACTTATCATCCTCATTTGCGACGGGTTCTGGCGCAGGCTCCTGGTCCTCAGCAGGTACCTTTGGTTCTGGCGGTGACGTTTCCGGTTCCGAATTTTTTGCAGGTGCCTCATTATCAGAATCTTCCTGACTTGGTGAGTATTGCTCACTTCCTTTATTTTCTTCTTCTATTACTTCCGGTGGTTCTTCTCGGACCGCTTGTAGTGGCTGTGGTTAATTAAAATGTTTAGTTTGTATAAATTGTAAACCTTTTATATTAATCAGTTAATGAGAACACCGAACGATCGCAACACATCGGTGCGAGTAGATTTTTGAGTAGAAAAATTATTCTGTTCATGGTCCCTACTAAGTGCACGATTCCGCCACTCCCTTTAGCGAACTGAACTGCAAAGAGTCGGTGGAAAGTAAACGGGAGAGAAGTAACACTGGCCTACATCGCAGAAGAGGCACCAGGCTCCAGAGATATCTAGAGTTCATAACCGTTAGCTTGAGGATGTCCGACTGTACTGTCCTATCATAAGAAAGACAGACCTATGACGGCGATTGTTGCTTAGACATAACCATATCGGGCCGTCAGTGAGATAACCTGCAGAAAAGGCTGACTGTAGCCCTAAACATCTAGTTGGTAAAATTTTGATCAAGAAACAATAGTTGATTCAACGTCACGTCGATTTCTGTCTCTTTTTGTCGAGTTCTGGTTTGAAAACTCACTCTCACATAATTTGTGATGGATTACATTCGGCATTTTCTTCTGGTCTTGATGCTGCTTAATCAAGTCTTTGGAGAGCTGAGAATGTCAAAAAGGCAGACGCAATAACGTACCTCATGTCGCGACCCCCCTATGGTCAACTGGCGAACCCCTCGAGGTTTGCATACCTCACTTTGAGAAACTTTGGTTTATGGTGTCTCGGTACCTGATGACGAATTCTAGATTAAGGCAAAGCAGAGATTTCCTGCTTTTTAAATTTGAAAGAATACAAAATATTAAACTAAAAACAGGTATTTCTAACTGATCACAACATTGATAATTTTGAGTGAACTCATCCATAACATTTTTTGGATGATTTCGGCTAATTTTCCGATGTATTTGTCACATATAGGCGAATGTCGAAGTTTTTGCTGTCCATGTATAAACCCAAACCAAAACATTGGTATTTCCATTAACAAAATATAATTCCATCAAAGCTTCCATCTTAAGGACTGGCCCAGGGTAGGCAAATTTAGTTTTCTGTTGTTTTCTACAGATTGATATATATATTTATATATTTTAATATATAAATATTATTTTATGAATTAATATATTTAAAGGTATATGTTAGACGATCGCTGCCCTGCAAAATGTTTGTTTAGCAACGTTCGGTTGGAACATACCAACGAACCCCTCCCTCTGCAAACAATATTCTGCTATGTCGGTAATCATTATTCATTGCTGTGCGCACCATCGTATCGAGGACACTTACTATTCGTCTAAACGTTCCTTGATTCTCAGATACAAGTATGAAACTTGTATCTGAAATCGAGACGACTTCCGACTCTTACCATCTCAAAAGTATTGGCATCCTTGATGTTGAGATCTCAAGTGCCCTCCAGTGCCGTAGTCACCTAGAAGATAAGGTTAAGCTAGCGTCACTGCATAGCAAAGGCTGTTTCTTTAAATTTGTAAAGCCAGGTCCACATTGGATCCAGCTATCATACATATGCAGAAACATTGGCATACCAACCAACGCTGATAAAGTACAATGACAAGCCTTGAGGGCTATCGACAATTCTAAACTCATAAGCTTTGTCAGGTTTTTAAAGATAATTTTGGAAATTGTGACCCATAGTGCATTCTGCTGGTATATTTTGTAGAATTATGTTGTGACAGTATTTATGGCTACGTTTTCACCTTGCATCCACCAATGATAGTATTTTCACATTCCTATTTTAAAACTAAAATGGTTGCAAAAGTAATTTCCAACCATGAATGCTTAAACTAAGGAATATCCTTAATGCAATGTATGAATATACTGAATGCCTTTCGTAATAAGTAAATTTTTACATTTAGACTGTTAACTCATTCTCTAAAGAAAAGTTATGTTTACAAATATGTAGATTTTAACTTTTTGGTGTACATAAAGAATTTTCGTATAGAAATAATACAAATGATATATGCAAAACTAATACATAATAGCAAATAAGGTCCTCCCAGTTGTGACCACTTATCCACTTGATGGATTGTTTTGTTGCTGTGCATTTACATTTATTATTAAAAAATAACTCCCAAGCTAGGAAGTTATCTTAGTATCAATGAAATTCCAGTAACACTGAATGTGCATTATGATTAATGGCTGAAATGGCTTTAGTTCCCTGAAGAAATCAGTGTTGACTTGAATAACAAACTGCATTTGTTCTCAAATTTAATGTAGTCCTGTATACAAATCATGAGTTAATTAATTCTAACTAACCTTAGCTGGAGTAGCAGTAAGTCGAGATGATGATGAACGCCGCGTTGTTCTAGCGGCAGGTACGCGTCGAGGAGTTGCAGGTTCGTCAGCATCCTCAGTTGAAGTATCAAGAATTGAAGAGTCAGGGAGTGCTGAAAAAAACATTCTTATATTATTCTTATATCTCTTTGTAAGTATTTGCAACATAATGAACCCATAACCTGAATGGCTTTGCTGTTTTGGAAGCAAAAGCAATTTTAATCACAAGTGTTCATAGGAAAGGTAATCTCAAAAGGTAATATTTCAACTGCACGGGTGGTGCAATGGTTAAATTGGTCGCTTCACCACGTCGCCGCGCCGAGTATTGTGGGTGCAATTCCAATGTGGGCAAAAAATTGTGTGATCCACATAAATTTATGTCATCAAAATTTGTGAGAATCAAAAAAATTTTCCCCGTTCCCAACCGACCACCTGAGTTGTCCACCTGGTTGGTCAGTTAGGAATAAATGTTCCTAACCACCCACCTTGTGCATCTGGTGGGTCAGTTAGTAACAAAATATACTAACCGACCACCTGTGACTGTATAAAATGCTATGGCTCGTATGTATAGATAGATTTAAGCCACGGTTATGCTTGCATTGAATAGATTTTTCCGTAAATTATTAATTTTCCTGCAGGAACGTATTCTCTTGCAGAAAAAAGTATCCTATTTACCTTAATTGACCAACCAGGTGGACAACTCAGGTGGTCGGTTGGGAACGGGGGACCTGACCATGGCCTCTATGCAACAAAATTATATCTTAGATTAAATCTTTCGTCTGAAGATGCATAAGCAGTACATAACAAATCCAATAAAAATCATCCTGATTGAGAACCACCTCCTTTAAAGTTGGTTTAATTAAAAGTATTTCTTCCGAATCATTGGTACATGTGCTAGTGTGTAAGTGTTTAAAGAGCAGGTGTTAAACCATTATTCTCATCACTTTGCCTTTAATACCATACTACTAAAAAAACAATGTACAATATCATCTTTTTCCAAATTTAAGTTGAGTAATACCTCTTCAGTTTTAATTTTGGAGGTCTCTTCACTCTACCAAAAACATGGAATCTCCATGTATGTAAATTTTGTTACTTGGACATCTCTATGGTAACATATAAAATAGCAACACCCATTGATTATTTTGTGTTAAGAACATCTTTATTACTAAGGAGTAAGAAGATGTCATAAGGATGAATACAACCACAAAACACTAATTAGTTTTATTTGTTCATTACATAGAGAGTGGGGATTTGACAGTCACTCCGGGTCCTACTTGGCGCAAAGGTTTTCCATTGCCGTACAGCGGGGAAACGCAGCCTG
This sequence comes from Euplagia quadripunctaria, assembly GCA_963859945.1. NCBI lineage: Eukaryota > Metazoa > Arthropoda > Insecta > Lepidoptera > Erebidae > Euplagia > Euplagia quadripunctaria. The sequence goes on from OY982585.1 coordinate 9,817,597, forward strand.
TGTTATGAGCAGCTTTGCACTGGGTGGGAATCGGGGTGGACTTTTTTAGATTTGACTATTTTTATTGTTCAGAATTGTAAATCTATTGTAAAGTAAATGACAAATAAATGATTGATTTATAGAATCTAAATTTGGAATGAATTGAAACTTTGGAACTACAAAACATGTAATTGGCAAAATCCTTTATGAATAACATAAATAACTTTAACTATAGTTTTATTTGATGGTCATGATTTGCTAACATTTTATCAGCAAGGCTAAAATTATAATCTAGAAAATGTTCATAACATTCAAATAACTTTTCCACAAAATTGTATGTTGTACAAGCTGTTTAAGTTGGCGGAAGGAAGACATTTTTTTAGATGAAAATTTGTCTTGTTTAGCTTGGTATATTTAGAAATGACGAGTGATTTCTCTTTTATTTATTAGTTGGTACAGAATCTTTTGAGTAATTTAGTACCTTTATCATGTTATTAGGAATGTAAAGATCACACATAGACTGAACAGTCAGTTATCAGTTTAAAAATTTAACATGGTTTTCTCAGAAGGAGTATCCTTCCAGTTTCGTCAGGACAATATGTATCCTCTTCGACACAACATCCAATTTGTTAAACTTTTGACAGGGAAGTTGCACAAACCGACACAAACACATTGATGTTTTAGAATTTTAGATGTAAACGAATCATAATAGTAAGCGCAGGTTTTTGCATAGTTTGGGCACCACATTTGCAAGATATAACTACGCACTATGTAAGCGTTATTATAATTGTACTCATGTAATTTTTATTGTGGGATGAAATAAAATTTGTTTATTATTATAAAATTTTGGATACGGATACAAATAGTTTTCTAAAATTAAAATGAATAATAGATTAAAACTCTAGTTCACCTGATAGCGGTTAGGCCTAAGCCTAACCGCATGACGTCAACGGCGGTAAAACCAAGCGATCTTATCACGCAAAAAAAATTGTAAATGCCAAAATATTACACGTGCCAATATATCAGAATTATTGATTCGGATGAATCGTTAAAACAAAAGATGATATGACATATTTCAAAACTCATTTACGTCGTGATATACGAGAGATTTACCTTTTCCCGTCTTTGCTTCTAGCGCTTTCTTCAATCTTTCAACCAAAGCCGGCTTATTCCCCTTGGTGTCTAAACCGAGGGCGCCAAGCTCAGATCTTAGATCCACCACTTTCATTTTAGAGGGATCCATCTTGAGTCTAATAACGTGTCCAGTTCACAAATCACAATACAACAATATTTATAATAACTATTACACTAGTTAAGTGTAATCAAACATTACTCGCGAAAATCTTGCAACGATAGAGCGCGAAGCTAAACCAAGATGGCCGTCGCGCTTAACAAATTGTAACGGAAACGGAAAAGATAATGATGTCAGTTTCAATCGATTAAAAATCAACTAAAAGTTCTGAGAAGAAAAGAAATACAACAAATGTATTAGCTTCAATAAATTGAATAGTGCATGTGGTAACTAGTATTAATAGATTCCTGATGTAAAGTCAATATAGAATTCAATGTACGTACAACTTCAGACTTAAGCTAATCAAAGAATAAATTACGAGTAAATGTAAAACATCACGGTCAAAGCCTAGGAACAAAATAGTATTGATAATAAAAATATGTGACATAGGAATATCTGTCTGTCTATTATAGTTATAAATTAAAACAACAACATTACACAGTTACACAGCACAACATTAACAAGTTATAACACCTAAGTAAAGAGTAGTAGTAAGTAAAAACATTAGTTTTTAATTTTGTTATAATAAACAATGGAAACCACATTAACTTTTCACTAACCTTCAGTAAATGTCTGGAACGGACTAATCTAAATATCAGACACAGAAATCAACCCGTATGTGAGACTGGGACTACAAACTTTCTTGGGCTAACAATTGACAATAAACTCACATGGAAGCCACATATTGATGCGCTCTGTAAAAAAGTCAGTAAGTTAGTTTACGCGCTACACGAGCTGGTACAAATAACCAACGTAAGTTGTGTTGTGACTGCATACCATGGTCTGGTGGTCTCGGTATTAAGGTACGGTATAATTTTCTGGGGAAATTCAACGAATAAAGAAATTATCTTTAAGATGCGGAAGAGATGTGTTAGAGCCATGTTTGCATTAAAGACTGCAGATGGCTGTCGCCCATATTTTCTTAAATTTAGACTATTAACTTTGCCCTGCTTATACATATTTGAAGTAGCTGTATTTGTGAAACGTAATCCAGATTTATTTATGCTAGCTTCAGATTTATACAATAGACAGCGAGATGTTTATCGACTTTGTGTGCGTAAAATCAACACTGCACTGATGCACAAAAGCATTTTCCATATGGCATCTCTCATATGTAATAAACTGTCAAAAACACTAAAGGAAGCACAGTTTAATATGTTTGAAAAAAAATTACATTAATAACAGACAAATGCTATTATACTTTAACAGATTATCTAAATGACAAATTAGACAATTAAATTTAAGCAAATTTATTTTATTATTTTAATTATATTAAAGTGTTCTTGCGAACAATGCTCTTAATTTTTGCTTAATTATAATGGCAAGGCATCTATTAATTATTCATGGACATGGCAACTGACTTACTATTTTTGTTCTTTGACTATGCTTGTAACTATTATTAGGTATTATCAAAATTATTACATTTTTCTCTTTGATTATATTTTTCTCCTGTATGACATCGGATTTAATTATTTGTATCAATTTAATAACTTTTTTTTTACTCTGCTTAACATAATTAATTACCTACTTTGATTTCATTTTGTTTTTGCATGCTACTATTCTGGTCAAAATACTTGTACCTTGAATATTATTTATTGTAACCCCATTTGTCACAGTATTTTTGCAAATAAATATGAATCTGATTCTGATATAGGGATGGCGATTCTGTCCGAAAAGATCGATTTTTAAATCGATTCAAATCGTATGCTGATATTTCGATTCAGAAAAAAATCGAGGCCTAAAAGATCGATTTTTAAAAAATCGATTTTTTCATAAGTTTGCATTTGATATTGTCGAAAGTTTACGCGAACGTTACACATTGAAATAAAACTATTTTTAACGGATTCTATAGCGATTTATTTGGTGTTATTTTACTATTTACACTGATCCCGACGTTTCAGTTGCTTTTCACAGCCATGGTCACGGGTAGACTAAGATGGTGGTCGTCTCATGTATCGAAGTGCAACGTTGTCGCTGTCTCTCTTCTACTCAGACGCATCGGCCGATGGAGTGGAAGATAGATAAATGCGTCACAAGCCGAACGCTTAGGGCGATCGTGTCTATAGCTTGTTTCACAGTTGCTTAGATACCTACAAACAAGTTAGGTTTTTAGAATGTAAACACGTTTTTTTATCCTATGGCGATACTATCTACTCATATTTGAATCTCATCACAAAATTTGTATTATAATGGCTAAAAAAGAAGAAGTCAAGAGTATATTTCATATTAAAATCATAAAATTATTTAATTGTGCCAGAAACGAGTCGGTTATGTATTATAATTTCTTTACTTTTCAGTACCACACGTTGTTCCCAATACTGACTTGGAAAAGAAAATTATGGAAGCATTTGAAGTATTTGATCATTCTGGCAAGCAAGTTGTCGATGTGAGAGAAATAGGGACCATCTTGCGTTCTCTAGGTAAGGTCTTTCTACATATTTACTTCTATTGGTTTATGGTTATATTTTTGGAACCGCTTGATTTAAACCCTTGGATATTGTTATAAAATAATAAGGTTGCTTAGTCATCCGTATAGCGGAGAACTTATTAATTTTATTTATCCGACAATCACACGACAAATTTATTTTATATATCCGATTAAAGGACAACTAGACACTTCGTAATATGTTTTCACCTGCTTTTTCGGATATCCGAGGGAGAAAAAAGATCTGTATCCGCATCCGTTACTTTTTGGAGGATCTTGAACCTCGATCTTTTATGTTTATAAAATTCTTAATTTATTTTACTTAAACTAACTTAAATATTAAATATCTGATGTATTGAGTTACTAATATTTTTGTCAGTTATAAGGTACTATTTGACTGAAAAATAAAAATAAATATAAAAAAGCAGTCAGTCGTAGGACTGCACGTCAGAAGTGAAAACATAACTTCACAATGTATTTGCATATACATACACACACATCTGTATATATATATATAATTAGGTTAAAAATAAAAAGTAGGTAATAACATAATCTAAATGTAAACATAGGGTACACTGAAGTTCTGCGCTTCAGGCCGCTCATAAATGTTTGAATCTCGAATGTTATATTTTTTTAAATACAAGAAACGGCTACGTCTTACGAATTTTCTGTCAGGTCACGTGTCCTGACGCTAGTTTAACATTTTTTACCTATCCCAAAAACTGCACAACGCTACTACAGAAGTTTTCACTTCAATATAAAGTAGGTAATAACATATCTAAATGTATACATAGGGTAAACTGGAAGTTCTGCGCTCCTGGCCGCTCATAAATGTTTGAATTTCGAATGTTATATTTTTTTAAAATATAAGAAACTCGGCTCCGTCTTGCGAATTTTCGATCAGGTCACGTGTCCTGACGCGAGTTAACATTTTTACCCATCCCAAAAAGTGCACAACGCCGCTAAAGAAGTTTTCACTTCAAAAAAACTGTCAGTAGTACTTAGAACTGCACGTCAGAACTGTCAGAAGTGAAAACATAACTTACACATCTGTCATCTGAGCGTGACGGTCACGCGAATTCAGTGCCTTTTTACCATAGCAAATGAGTCCAACGCGCCTAAAGAAGCTTCGCTTCAAAAACACGCGCAGTGCAAGTTGAAAAATATCGTAGTACAGTCCACAACGTCAACTATTGTGTCAAAGTCTCTAGTTAGTTTAAATTTTCCACAAAACCTTTTTTACACTTTGATTAGTGTAATTGTAATTTTTATGACATGTTAGGTAATGATTTCATAACTTGTAGGTACAGAACACCTCCTACCTTAATACTTGTACCAATCAAAGCATTAAAAATTTCGGTATTTAACCTGTGTCACCGTGTCGGTGGACGTTTCATACCTACGGAACATGTCAACCGATGCTAGTTTTTTGAAGGAAAGCTATCAATGTAAAATAAACATTGTATTGATACAGTATCATATTTTTTTCGGTACCTATTTGTTTGTGTATTTTGTGTTGCTATTTATCCAACAATATGACATACCTATAGATTAAATAGGTCACTGATTTTCTAGAGTTGAACTGATAATGGACATTTTTCGATCTTTCCTATTATCTAGAAACTCGGCAAGTTAGTGCAAGACCCAACATAAGGCACGGGTTGAAATATCATACCGGATAGTTCATGAAGGGTTAAACAATATTAGTGTTTACGGGGACAAATATCTCTGAACCACGCAGTATTCATTTTAAGATTTATTAGTGACCCTCCGTATGTGCAGAGCCGTACCACAGTATATGTCTATACAGTATTGTGACTCGGCCCTTTCCTTGAAATAATTACCTACAGCCGGACGGTACGTAATCACACGATATGGCTGCTCCTAATTTCATCTACCTACTTGAGTTTCTTTCTAGTTTTGTGATTGGAAATATTATAATTTATCTTTTATTATAAAATATGACAATTCGTAGTAGGTAGGTAGGTACCTACCATTTTTTACTTTCATTATCATTCACAGTCACTCGTGTGTCACTTTTGTAACCCTATCTACTTATTTATTTATTAATCCAAGTATTTTACTCGGTGGAAAACGCGAAATACCTACCTATTAAAAAAGAAACAACTTACGTACTAGTAGATGCATAAAAAATATTTTATTGTCTTTCAGAGTTTCCAGGTAATTTATAAAATTTGGGTGCGTTTTTGAAGAATTCAAGCAATCAAAAACTGCACAATATAGTCTAATTTCTATTTGCCATATTAAGTACATGAGTATTTGAATTTATTTCAATGAAATACACAAATCGCACGCTTACTGCCAAAAAAACGATCACTACGTTCGTTGGTCACTGCGGAGCAGTCGCGACTGTTTGTATGTAGGTATGTCGTTGTAGTTGCGTGTAGGTATGTCTCGCGATCCGACCGTTTGTATGAAGATTATACATTATACTGTGGCCGTACGAGAGTCGACGTAACTAGGCGTGGGTCATTGATTCTAATAATTACTCTGAACACAGATTAGACTAAAAGGGTCAATACGGCTATTGAAAAAAAATAATCTCTTTTTTTTAACAGACGAAAAAAAAGGAGGTTCTCAGTTCGATCGTTTATATAAATACATATATAAATATATTTTTTTTTGTCAGCACTCCCCGTTATTTATGCACTGATTTTGATTATTCTTTTTTTGTATATTATTTTTTTTGCATACTTCAAGGGTAGTGGTCCCTTGTCAAGGAAATCAGGATCTGATGATGGAATCCTGATAAAATTGAAAGAAATCCACGAAAATTGTAGAAACGAATAGTGTTTCTGTTTACTTTTCATTATTTTATCGGGTATTTGCGTTTAGAAACCGACGAAAAGAACTAAAAAGCAAAAAATAAATAAACCTTTAAGTCGCAAGTACCTATTGAGCTTATTTACATAAACTATAAAATTTTATATAAACTTATTTTGAGTCGGCGCCAAATAGTAGATGATATTATACTGCCGAAGCCAATACTATTAGTATTTTTACTTATATTACTTGTCAATCTTTCTGTTTTAATTAATATCAACTCTTTCCTTGTTCCAATACTTTTTTTAATCCATATTGAACTAGCTAGGAAATCAATCAGCTGAATTTCAAAATCTTCAATTTCCAGCCAATCGAATTGGGACAAGTTCAGTTTATCAAATGACGTCACATCAGGGTACTTAATAAACTTGAGTATTTCCGATAATTCTTTGAACAAAGAAAATGTCGCTGAAAATTCTTTGATTGAAGAATCAACCACAGAAATAAATTCTTCAGTAACTTTTTCTTCACCTGGTTTCTCATGTACATCTAAATTGTTGATTTTTTTTTCAAGTTCGGAGAGTACTTGTATTTTCTTGTGAAAATATCGTTCCTGAAACCATGCAGTTTAGCGTCAAATGAGAATGAGATCTATCATGACGATAATTGTTTTATTAGTGCCTTGAAATGTCACGTTCAACTCATTGAAATGTTGGTATAATTATGTCTGTAAAAAACATAAATTTTGAAAGCCACATAACATCCAACAACTGAGGGTATTGTTCAATTTTTTCCTCATTTCCAGAAACAGTCTGATTTCTTCCAAGCAATCAACAAATCCTTAAAGTACGTTCATAAGCCAGCGAATATTATTATACTTCCATCAGTAAGCCATCATACAAAAGAGTTGACTTCATCTAACAAAGCATCGAACTTTCGCTTGTTTAAAAGCCTACGATGAGATGAGGTTGACCATTGTTGTGACTACCACCATTACATTATCAAGAGATGTTAAACCACTCTTGGCACAAGCTTGTTGGTGAATGATGCAGTGGAATTCAAGAATCGAATGTCCCACGTCTGTTTGAAATAAACTTATGAGACCATATTTTTACCCACCATAATTGGAGTACCATCAGTTGTTACGGAAACATTTTTTTTCAGATCGATTTCTTTTTCAGCAAGTGAATTTTTAACAGCCGTACAAATATCTGTGCCCTTTGTAGTTGTTAGCAAGGATGTTATCGCAATTAATTCGTCCTTAATGACGTTTCCTACGCAATATCGAGCAAAAACAGTTAAACGTGCAGATTTAGTGAAGACAGTGCTTTCGTCAAGACATAGCGAAATAAAAGGAGCTTAGTTATTATAAATATTTGTTGATTCCTGCCTGCCGCCTACGCCGCCACCCCGCGAACCGCACCCGAATCACTCGCGTTCGCTCGTCATATAAAAAAGATTTTTCTTAGTGCATAACGAATTTTGTGATCGGTGACGTGCCATTGGTTCGCCGTCCCCGGTGTAGATCAATATCTGAACTGTGTGCTATTACTCTCTTTTCAGAAAAAGCAGGTGCCGCTGGAAGGAAAGCTTTCAGACGTTTCAAATTAAACGTTGTCTTTGAATTACTGTAAAATAATTTACATGTCTATACCAATTTTTAGTCCAAAAACAAATCAATCACCACTTCTTCATGCACTATGTGGTCAGGTTTTACGTTTCCCTGTTTAACATGTTTAGGCCATATTTTTGTCGAATAGAGGAATGACTATCTTTACACACATTGTGGTCTAGTGGTATCGTTGTCTTTTAAGCCACCTGGGTCCTTAAAGCTAATCATGATAGTTTCGTATTACTCACTTACAGGTTGCTGTCCGACGGAAGCAGAAATACAGGAAGTCATTTTGAGAACTGAAAGTAAAGAGGCGACGGGAAATGTTCCCTTGGCCTATTTTATGCCGTACATGAGTAAAGCTATGATGGAGCACAGGTAACTAAAGATCATTTGCTACTCTGTAGGTGACACAATAGCAATTGTATGTTTATTTCAATAGTTATAAGAATATATCATAAAATAACGTTCATTATAAAAATATTAAAGCTTAGTTGCTACCATAGTCGAACCACTACAATTTCCCAGAGACCTAGAGCTCGTAGAAAGAGATGGTAATACGTGAGTGATATGTTGTTGGAAACCACTTTGCATTTAGAAGCTGTATGCCGATTCACCATATAAAAATATAAAATAAAAAACCCAAAACTCAATTAAGTACTTATCTCTTTCCCATATAGATTTTATCCGGCTAGTGCAGAGTTGCTGTTAGCTGCATTTCGATACTTTGATACGGAAGGGCGTGGGTTCCTTACCAAAGAAAGATTTACAAAACTCATGATGGAAGAAGGGGAACCTTTTACTCAGGTCAGATCTATACAACAATTTTTATTTGTTATTTAAATGTAGCAAATTAGAAATAAGTTGAGAGAGTGAGCTGAGTGAGAGATTCCGTAAAATATGGCAACTTTGCCCAAGAAATCAAAATATTTTAGAATTTTTTGAATTATTTTGATAAGCGTGAAGATATTCCAAATTGTGTTTGTACCACACAACAGTATATGTTTCCCTCTTCATATTAATAAAAAAATTCAAATATATGTTACTATGTTGGTGAAAAAAATGATTATTTGTGCTGGGCAGAAAATGATATGTTCTTGGCGACTTTGCCCACTTACTATATCTCCGTTTTGGACTTTATCATTATTATAAATATGGCTGTATAAAAATACAAGGCTATGTAGTCAAGTATTAAATTATGATATAAAATAACCTATTCCTTGTCCTTCAAAATTGAGTGGGCAAAGTTAAAAAGGCACCTAGAACAATTTTCTGACCATAACGTTTACACAACTAACATTTAAGTAAATGAAATGAATGAAATCTTTTTAATCGCGAATATTTTATTATAAATCAGTTACGGACAGCCTTTTTTTTATGGTATAGGGGGGCAAACGAGCAGATGGGTCACCTGATGGTAAATGGCTACCGCCGCCCATGGGCACCTGTAACTCGAGAGTCACAAGTGCGTTGCCGTCCTTTAAGGTGGGAGTAGGAGAAGAGGGGGAGGGGAAGGACGGGAATAGGGGAGAGAGAAGGGTTAGGGCCTCCGGTAACCTCACTCACGCGGCGAAATGCAATGCAAGCATTGCTTCACAGCCGGTTTTCTGTGAGGCCGTGGTATCGAGCGGAGTCAAGCCGGCCCATACGTGCCGAAGCATGGATCTCCCAGGTAATAAATCTAATAAGAAAAAAAAAAAGCTGAAGAGTTTGTTTTTTGGTAAAACGCGCTAATCTCAGGGACTCCTGTTTCGAATTGAAAAATTATTTTAGTCTTGGCTACTCATTTATCGAGGAAGGCTATAGGCTATATTACAACATGTTACGACCAATAGGAGCGGAGCATCAATGAAAAAATTTGTAAAAACGGGGAAAAAAATCCTTTCCCTTCCATTGCCCTCCCTTCTTATCTACCTTTCCCTTTTAATATATTCGCCTCCTATTCGCTGAGAAGACCAAATTATAGTTGGCAAAATGTGGGTGTTTAATACGCTTGTGACAACAGCTAGTAGGATATACTAACGACTTACCTACGGCTACGCCCACCATAGTACTGGGGAAGATTGAATGTCAAACTTTGGCCTCCTCGTTCTCGTTCCGTCAGGCATGGTTACCATGCCTGGTCGGAGGATCGTCCGTTAGTATGGGATCGGGGTATGTCAGTGTATGCAGCGCTGGCCCTGAGCTGCAGTAAGCTAGGCGCTAGTTGGCAAGGGGCGGAAGGCAAATGTGAAAAACAATTTCCAGCGGAAAAACAACATTTTGTTAAAAAAAAAGCGTCGACTAACCTGCCGCTCCTCTTTCGCTCTACCCTCATCATGGGGTTGGCCCGGCGCTGAGTGTATGTATGAGTGACATCACCCGGACTTACCTCGTTCCTTCCCATTCGACAATGTTTGTACAGACTTGTTATTGAACAGGAGGAATTCGACGAGATGATGCAGACCGCAGTCGACCCTGTGACAGACACGATCATGTACGAGTACTACATCAATCAGCTGATGGTGCGTATGTCAAAGACTAGCTGTTTCCTGCGGTTTTACCCACGCTTATGGTCACTAGACTATGCGAAAGCTTTCTTCACATTCAACTGGTAGTTTTTGCATCAGTTTATATATTAGTATAGATTTTCGTAGGTAGATACTCGAAAAATTGCTGCAGTGTTAGAATAATATTTTTTATGTACTTAAAAAACTTCATACACAATAGAGTAATATTTTTGTAAACGTTATCCCAGCAGGAAAGTGGCTCCCAGAGTGAGTTGAACCGCGTAAAAAAATTGTGCATGTTGTCGTTTTAAAAAAAAAAACAATTCCTACTGGAGCAACGTTGTCGCAGCAAGAAAATTCTAAACGAATTACCGGAGAGAGAAATATTGAGCATGGCTTATTTTTGTGCAAAAATGTGGGCCGAAAAGATAATTTGTGCGTCTCCAGGTTTTCGAGATATTAAATTTCCTGCTGGAGTAACGTTTTGCAGAATCGTGTATCTCAGAAACCATTGTATGTGCGCCTGCAGAATAAACATACACGAGTAGCTCTTTATACGCACAATATTTCTCTGAGTTGGAGGTTGGCTGAATTTTCCGTTTCCAAGTTATGACCATATGAATTTCCAGGTATAAACCTCCGTTTCTCGTAAAAGCAAAAGTGGAATGTGCAAAGTTAAAGATTTTACATGGTACATATTTTTTTTTATTTTTGAATATTTCAGTCCGTTACTAAGAAAATAATCCATAAAAACTATCATAGACTAAGAAAATTAAACAAAAAGTAGGTTTTATAATGGATTTATTAGAAACGTCACTTTGGACGCGGTTTTTGATTCTTATAGGTCAGAATTTGTACCCCATCAGTACTAATAATACGTCTGTATTTTGTTACAGTGCACTGAAAGTCTAAATGTGCTATGACGCACTACAATTTGTTTATGCGCACATTTAGTGTTTTTACTTTTTTTTATATTGCTTTGAAACACTGACTTAACTATTATAGTAACAGTGATTGTTCTTCATAATTTGACACTTGGTAGTAAGGTACCATCTAATTTTGGATCAGCCTGCTCGCCCGTCGGGTTCTAATAGAGCAAGGCGTGGCAAGTGTGTTTGCCAACCGGGTAGAAGCGCGCGTCGGTGGTGCTCTTTCCTCAGTATTTTTCAGTTCTGCAATTTGATCGTTTTCTCGCTTGCTTCTTTAACTTCGTCTTTATTTTCTGTGTCATGAGTATTTTCTGTGTCATGAGTATTTTCTGTGCCATGAGTATTTTCTGTGCCATGAGTATTTACTGTGTCATGAGTATTTTCATTTTGCTCATTACCGTTAATCGGCTCTCTATTGTTTTCAAGAACTTCAACATTGCCTACACCTGCTTTATCGTCATTAGCATTCTCTTTCTCTTCTTCTTGAATGTCAGATTTACTATTGTCATTTAATGTATCTTCTTCCGAATTTCCTATAGAAGTCAACAGATCAGTAATTTGTCCATCTAACTCAGTTCCAAGGAAATCGCTGTCACTTGCTGATTCATTGAGTACATCCTGGTTTTGAGTGGCATTCTGATCAATATTAGCACTTGAAGTAGAAGCATTGTTTTCGGGTTTTCTAGTGTTTTTATTGCAGACTCTAATGCTAAGTGTACTGCGGCCTGGGAAATTTTAATAACAAAATAAATAATGTGGCAAATACACATACGGCATCTTTTTTAACCAACTTCAAAAAAGCGCCACAGAAGTCTACCCTGGGCAGTAGGCCTTTTTCGTGCATAGGCGCTGAATATACATACAAAGATGAAATGATACTTAACTTACCAATAACAGTACCATTTGCCTGAACAATAGCATCATAGTCACTCTTTTCCTTAAACCCAATAAACAGTAAGTTATGGATAGTCCTGTGCTTCTTGATAGACTTAGGATTGAACTCTTCTAGGAATGTATTCATTACATTCCTCTTTGGCAGGTGTGGCTTGCCCATTACCTGAAACAAAACAGCTTTGCTGTAAACACATTATTAAGGTCGCTTCTAATGATGTTAGGGCCCTATGCACATGGAGAGCTTCTAGTCTCGCAGATACGATTATTGAAAGAACATGAAAAAGTTTCCTTTTGTAAACATTCGCAATCTTCGCAATTCCACGTGGGCGACAATCGCCGTATGTATTGAATATGTATCCGTATAAACAGAATTGTGGAAAAACGCACTGCATTTCGAATTTTGTGGCAGTCGCTACCATGAGTGCAAAGAGAAAATTAAAACAGGGGTGTTTTAATTTTCTCTGCTCTTCCAAGACTAGAATTAATTAAACGAAAACGGAAAAAAATATGTTAGATTAAAAATGGATAGCGAGAAGAAACACTTTTAGAGCATATAATACTTTCAGTCTTGAAAAACAATTAGAAGATATAGAGACTTAACAAAAATGAACGCAATATAATCAGTAGTTCCAAATTTAAAAGTTTTTGTGTCATTTATCAAATCTGACTATAATGCTGGTGTCAATCTGCGTATGAGACATTGTGCGTCAAAACCGGGACCACATCCCACTAAGTGGTCCGACCTGGTCAAAGTGCCAGGGAGCCAGGAGCCGCAGGATTAAATTGGCAGAATATATGTATGTTTTTATAGGGACATTTATATTTAGAAGTTTTAAAATGTTCTCTTAATTATAAAAACTTGCCTTGTTAACACAATACTAAAGATAAAATAATATGTAAATTGCATACACCCTTACCTTAACATAATAAGGCATCACAACATACGGGTTTTTTTTAGGAGTTTGTGATACCTCTGAGGTCTCTCCACCCTCCACAAACTTGGCCCTAGTACTATTGATGATGTCATCAACTTCGTATCTGTATAGTTTCTTTAAGTTTAAAAGCTTTGTTATAGCCTGAAAACAAGAATTTTTAATTAAAATGATTTATATTTTTGTTAAATATTCTTTAATAAGGAAAGGCAGACTTAAATGACTTTTTCCACCATAATTTACTTAAATAAATTTACTAAAATATCCAAAATCCCTTAACATCCTATTTCACAAAAAGCCGTAATCTCGTAAGACATGTTTCACTCCACAGCGAAAGGCATACTATATGGTTGGTCCAGAAACGATAAAATATCGCGGTAAAATACGCAAAAAAAAGTCTGCCGAGTTAGAATATCCTTTTTATAGTCGTTTGAAAATCAATATGATAATACAAACTCACAGGGATATGCCTTTTAAGAAGTCGAGGCAGCATCTTTTTGTATTCATTGGCATGCAACAAGACCTCTTCGACATTAAAAGGATCGTCATCTCTACGACTTGCACTTTCAATGTTTTCGGTATTTGCGGCGTCACCGCTTGCGACGACGATATTGGCCGTCACATCTACTTCACTATTCGCGACCATTACGTTTTCCTCCTTTGCAGTCACTTCTGTTTCTTGTGCTATTTCATCCACTTTTTCGTTCTCTTTGTCGTTTGTTTCCATATTCCTGTCTTCTGAAGTGACTTCTTTGGAACACGCCCCTTCTTTTTCAGGTGCTAATGGCGGATTGTATATCTCTTCAATCTAAAAAATAAGAGATACACTATTAATTCACTGCTTGATATGCTTGACAAACGATATCATATGTGGAATAGACAATTAGACTTTCGTAAACTACTAAAATATTACTTATTGACCGTTAATGATGCATATCGTTTGAGCCATTCAAATTGTACCCCAATTGTATCCTACTACAAATTGCGTAGGAATGTGTCGTCTACTATGGATAAACGGTTTTATACAACTTTCACACCAAAACACTGTGCCCATTAGTCAGGACACGCGACTGCTAATTCGTAGACATTTCAACATGTTTCCACTGAGTTATTAGTCCAAAAAGTATAAACAGGTAAATAAAGTAATATAAGTACATATAGCAACCACTTACTTTGTCAAACATCTCATGAAGATCGCGCTCAATGATCTTAATCATACTCGCTTTGAAATATTCCTCTGGCCTGTCTTTCTCAGCTTTCTCTAGAACTAACAAATTGAGAGATTAGGTAGCGATTTATTAACACGTCTACCATTAAAGACAAAACAGGGATCAGTTGTCTATTTGTATCGAGAAGAATTATGGAGAGTTAATTTATAACAATAGGCCACAGAACAGATCAATGTGAAACGGCCTGAATTTTATAGGTAGACATCGTTAAAAAGGATATCCTGTATGTTGTTCTATCTCTCTCTATCCGTACATAGGAATCGTCCAGTATATTATATTGAATTTGTCATTTAGTTGGCCACTTATGCAGTGTAAGATTTACTAAGAAGATCGCAGCTAGCTACTCCTTGCCTTGGATCTACAGCGATTATGCCACGGGGAAGCGTTTCTGACCTTTTCGATCTTTCCAGAATCATGTCAGAGCCATGTTACGTGTAAAGAAACTCGAGAACTTATCATCCAAAACATCAACGCTTAACAAGTTACAATGCAGATTCTTAATGGAACAAAATAAGGAGGGTTTATTAAAAAAAAAAAATAACTACCTATGGGTTTCAGATCTTTCTCTGGTTTGATGCCGCTTGCCGCTAATGCTATGTTTACTATCTCCAAGTCGGTGTCTTTAGGGTACATAGCTCTATATTCTTTGACGATTTCCTGGGTAGCGCCGACAATTTTGCCTAACATAGCGCTTCTGATGCGCCTGCGAATATTTTGTTTAATAACGCGTTGTAGCGTAGCAAAGCGTAATAGTTCGTAATGCGAACTCTCTCCAAACGTATCTCGGATGTCCCTCAAAATTGTTCCTAGAGCCAGCTCCAAGCGGCCAGTCATCTTCTTGGTCGGTTCTTTTTCAGGAAGCAGGCGAAACGCTTCACGATCGCGAGTTTCGACCTCTGCCACTGACTTAACGGCAGCTGCCACCAACTTATTCCGATCAGCGACCGGCTGAGACGCTAGTTTATTCGGTAGTACGAATGCTTTTGTAGCCTTGGTTACTTTATTTGCAACAAAAATGTTTGAGGGTCTTTGCTGTTTCTGTTTAGTGATCTTCTGACCGATAAACTGTTTAGCTTGCCCATACTTAAAAGGTGTAGACGCAGAGTATGTAGACTTTGTTTGCTGGTTCTGACTAATATAAGGTCTTTGATATCGGACAGGCGAGGGTCCAGCAGAGCTAGGACTACGCAGACCTTGGTCAGCAAACTTTTTAGGGTAAGAATTATGATGCCAGTCATTGACGGATTGGCGTTTTCTACTAAATGGTTCGCTATGCTGTTGGTATCCATCATTATACAAATGAGAGTAATCACGGTTGGAACCATTCTGCTTTGGTTCAAGCGCGTAATATGGTAGTTGGTTAAAAGTGTTCTGAAATGTAATTACAAAAAATGTTTATTTGTAATATGCTGAAAAGTGCATTCCGTAGATGAAGGCACTGAAATTGTACTACATAGTATACACTACTACATAGTAATATAGCTAAGTATGTTTTCTCTTATTAATTATTCAGTACATCTGGTCAAAAGGTCAAAATATGGACACGAGAATATAGTCCTCAAATTTCGACACATTGCATCCCAGGTTGAAAATATGTCAGAAATAGAGGATTACGTTGCAAACTTGTTGTATGATAAACTTGAGAACTACATTTTTTTGTTCGTCCAGTCAGTATTTTATACATACAACAAAATACCTAGTATTTTTCTGAGGCACAAAAAATCTCTTAGTGACAATCACAGCAAAACAGTCGCAAAACCCAAGAGCTGCTAGGCTGTATAGCCAAGATCATCAGTCAGTGACTTTTCACTCATACCGGGACAATTGACAAGCCTTGCATATACACTTATATCTAGCTGTATGTATTAAATGTATCAAGTGCTTGAAGTTTTTCTTAGGCTTCATCTTTGGAGTTAGATAAACCTGCCTTTAAATGACATCTAAGTATTTTGTGTATATTTTGTTACACATGGACAAAAGGATTATTCAGAGACTGAGCAAATGCATGATTCTGTATTCAAGAAAATTGTAATAATTGTCCATCTAATGGAAAAAATCCTCTCCATGTGCAATACAGTGAGTCTGGGTACCATTGGACTACTTATAAAACAATGTGGCTTCACTAATTCGTATAGAATAAACTATACAGTGATTATGATTCAAGAGATCTTTAGATGTTGTAAATAAAAAATACTTTGAAAAATATATAAATGATGTGCGAATCCTGAGATATAAGTAAACAGAAACAGCTGTAGTCCAAAGTTACATTGACCGTGGGTTAACATTGGACCATCATAACATCTTGAAAATCCATTTTATTGCCTTTTTTGTAATAAAAGTAACATCAGACTATATTAAATGCTAATAAAAACAATCAAACTAACTTTTGAAACCTTGAGTTTCACTTTTTAAACGACGAAAGAAAACGACCGTATGTATGTTTTTTGACAATCCTGTAATATGATAAAATAAACATACCAACATTTTTATAGAAAAATCTTTAATCTGTGAGGTTCATAAAAATATAAGTGTCATTGTATATGCACATGTCCTTACTTTATTTATTGCTTCTTGCAATGGGTCCGGCGTGTAATTCGATAGTGTCATATTTACGGACACCTAGCCAGGTGTTTTTAGTTTTTTCAAGACATGACAATTATAACACATTTATTAAAGGTCTGAAAAAGAACAATAAACATGCATGTGTATTACACAAATTACTTGATAATAGTTTGACTTCTATATTAATGCTAGCTATCATGGAATTGTTATTACTAGTCATAAAATATTGATGTAAAATAAAATTAACATGGCCATAAAGCCATAAAAATACCATTACTTACCGATTTGTAAGCTAAAAATATTACAAAGTGAACACAGCACTTTTTAAAGCACGCAGCCTGAGGCGGGATATACTTTATTATCGTTTGTCATGTGACTGTTATCATATACTTAGATTCCTCCTCACTTTACTTAAAACGACTTATCTATTTGAAGGCTGTTTCTAAAATGGGTAGATTCCTATGTAAAGAAAAAAAAATACTTTTTTCTTAATTACTATGAAAACTGTCATCCAGTTTTATTTTACCGTTTTTAATTTATTTTGTATTCGTCAAATTAACATTAAAATAGAATGATTTGACAATACTAAGGCGTGACGTCATGCCTGGGTATTTCATACAAAACATACCGTTCTGATGTTAACTAAAAAGATACTGATTTGACTTGACAGTCATCTACCAGACTATGATCAAACAGCGATGCCAGACGTACGATAATTATCGTACATGTACGATTATTTCGACACTGGTACGATGTACGATACAAAATGTATTATCGTACGCCAGAGTACGATAATTTCCAACTCTCCTCCGAAGTGAAGTGAAAAGACTAGTTTCCAGTGCCTTAAAATCGTCTAAAAATACAAAATAAATGTCTGGCTTTAATACTTATTACTTTCAGCCCAATGCGGAAAAAGCCAATGAAAAGAATGCTGTTATGGTTTTAATCCAACTGAAAAAATTATACCTCGAATGACTTCACCAGTCCTTTATTCAAAAACGGCTGGCGCTGCTGCAGAGGTAGAAGTAAATAGTGATTCCGATAATCCCACTCTTTTATAAAAAGTATAGTAAATAAGTTTTTATTTATTTCTGTCTAATTTCACAACTTCCTAAAATTCCTATACTATTTCTAGTTTTGTGAAATAGTGCGTTTCGCGCGGTTCTGGTAGTTGTACGACAATTTGTGTTCGTCAGAATGGCGGGTGGGAAGTAATGAAATCGAATGAAACGTGCTCTATTATTTTAGTGTTTTATTAGTATTTAGTAGCTAAGCAAAAATATTTTGTAGTATTACCAATACGATATGAAACGAAAAACAAATTCCGCCGCCAAACTGATGTCTGGTTGGCGGGTGGTAAATAAATGGCGTTAAATGCTTTAGATTTTTATATGTCAGATTTTAGTAGTCTATTGGTAGGTAAATAAAATAACATTAAATCTTACCTACGTGCTAACAGTTTACAAATGAAAGGCATCACTTTGCATCGAGTACGCCTACGCATATTACCGCGTAGAAGTCGTTATCGCGTAAAATCATAACCCTCCTTTTGCGCAGTCGGTTAAAAAGTAGCCTATGTCCTTCCCAGGGCCTCGAACTATCCCTATACCAAATTTCATCTCAATCGCTCCAGCCGTTTAGGCGTGAAAGCGTAACAGACAGACAGACAGAGTTACTTTCACATTTATAATATTAGTAGGGATAGTAGGGATTAGTGTTTATCAACGTTAACATACAATATAAATACTCCTCCAGACTAATAACAATGACACTCATTGCTGTGATAATATGCGTAGGCGTACTCGATGCAAAATGATGCCTTTGATTTGTAAACTGTTAGCACGTAGGTAAGATTTAATGTTATTTTATTTACCTACCAATATACTACTAAAATCTGACATAAAAATCTAAAGCATTTTACGCCATTTATTTACCACCCGCCAACCAGACATCAGTTTGGCGGCGGAATTTGTTTTTCGTTTCATATCGTATTGGTAATACTACAAAATATTTTTGCTTAGCTACTAAATACTACTAAAACACTATAAAATAATAGAGCACGTTTCATTCGATTTCATGACTTCCCACCCGCCATTCTGACGAACACGATAATTTTTCATCTGGTACGATAATTTTCGAATATTGATACGATAATTCACTCGCACTCGTCTGGCGACCCTGTGATCAAACGTAGTGGTGTCATTTTGCGATGTCAACCCTATAAGCTCAATGCAACAGTTGTTGGTTATGGTAGAAGTAAAAGAGTATTTGACACTAGAGATGCGGGATACCACCCTCAACTTTTTTTTAAATTTTGCAATGGATTTCTTCTTTGGCGCGTCAAAAATTTGCGGAAATTTGCGGCATAAACGGCTGTATCTTTTGATTGCGTTGGCTTAGAAGTTTGATTTTTTCACAGCTCCAAGGGACAGTAGACTTGAGTATTTGATATAAATTCCAGCTTGATACCTCCACGCGTTGCTAAAAAAAGGGTCTTGACAGATAGACAGACAGACAGACCCACGGACTGACGGACAGCAAAGTGATCCTATAAGGGTTCCGTTTTTTCCTTTCGAGGTAAGGAACCCTAAAAATGGACATTTCGATTACCACGCATTTTTATTTTTGGTTAACCAAAATTAAACACCTGCTGTGTTTGGTTTTACATATGAAGTTTTTTGCTTAATCATTTTATTTTTTAAGGTCTGTGAATAGTTTATGTTACATTCTTGTATTACTATATAAGATTATTACGTAAAAAAAGAAAAGCGTTTTCCGGGTTGTGGTCCAATGTTACCCAAATTGACTATTTTAAATTTTATCTCTTACTTATTTCAGCATACCTGTTGCATTAACGGTGGAATAAACTGCTGCTGCTGTTCTAACATCTCCCTCTTACGTTTTAACAGGTCCAACTCCAAATCAATATCCTGTTGAAAAGTTTATAAGTACAGAGGTTAGACCTTTTAAAAGTCCTAGAGAAAGACTTTTTCTCACGACTTTTCCTGAATTGCCCGCTCGTGAGGTTACAATTCTTCTAAACTATTATTTCACCCAAGTGTGCTTTAGGACCAGTAAAGTACTATATATTTTATAAAAAAATGTCTTATGTAGTTTCTGTGATTTCTCAAAGGCTTTTAATTTCGTTAAATATGGGTGTTTCGCAGGGCTCACTTCGTAGGTCATTTTTAGGATTCCGTTCCTCGAAAGAAGAAAGGAACCTTATAGGATCAGTTTAGTACTTCTCATTGACCTAGAATCATGAAATTTGGTAAGAAGCAAGGTCTGACAGCACAAGTAAAGCAAAAATCCGCAAGCTGTTAATTTGTTGTTATATCTGTACGTCTGTCTGTGTGTCTGTCAAGACCCTTTTCCTCAGAAACCCGTTAAAGCATCAAGTTGAAATTAACATCAAATATTTATGTCAGTGGTCCCATGAAGCTGTAAAAAAATCAAGCTTCTATGTCAACGCAATCAAAAGATATGGTCATTAAGCCTTGTTATTTTTTTATTACCTTTTTTTATTTTAACAAGTTTGAACATTTCGCATGTAAATCAAAACCTATAGGGCACTTCCCATTTACCTAGAATCATGAAAGGTCAATGGGAAGTACCCTATAGGTTTTGATTTACCTACAAATTGAAATTTGATGAAATCTAAGGCTTAAATGGCTGTATATTTTGATAATGCATTGACTTAGAGGCTTGCTTTTTTTACAGCTTCAAGATACCGCAGACTTATGTATTTGAGAAAAAGGTTGTGACAGACAGACTGACAACAAAGTGATCCTTTACTGGTTCCTTTTTTTCTTTTGAGGAACGGAACCCTAAAACTAATACTGACTAATAATGACTAATAATTACAATAAAAACTTTAAATAAATGTTAAATAAATCATTCATAATTGATTAACACATCAACAAAGAAATAGAATAGATAGATAGAATAGGTAAAAGATTAAGTAAACTTTAATTTTTGCAAAGTTTGTGTAAAGAGCATTAAATAAATAAATAAAAATAAAAATGTTTTTATTGTCACCAAAAATACATAGTTTACATTATCATGTGCCAGCTGTCGAAACAGAAATAATGTATAAACTCTGTCGTACACTTACTGTTTCCTAAACTAAGCCGTGGCTTGTATCTTAGGATACAGTGTTCAGTCGTGGCGCGTGATACATTATACATTAGTATGGACGTTGGCACTGCATTTAGGTACATTCATTACGGTAGGTAAGTTACTTATATTACTATATTTGTTTATTTATTTATTCTATAATAATGTGTATGAGGTGTGTGTGTGTATGTATATATGTGTGCGTGTATGTGTGTGTGTGTGTGTGTGTGTGTGTATGTATGTGTGTATGTGTATGTGTGTGTGTGTGTGTGTGTGTGTGTGTGTGTGCGCGCGTGTGCATGCGTGCTTATGTGTGAAGTTATGTGAGGTATGTGAGTAAGTCTTCGGTTTTTTGGTAGTCTAGTATCTGGAGCCACTCAGCAACTCGGGTTTTAGCTACTTGTGTGTTCGAACCTACGATATTGAGGTCTTTATTAATACGATTGTATAATTTATAACTTAAGCTTTCAAATTGTCCCCTGGCAAAAGATGTTTTACAGCGCACTCCATTGCATACAGTTGCTTTCTTGCGTTTGGTCGGATCGGGGAGAGGGACATCTCGATGCCTTCTCAGCGTGGATTTGTGCACAAAGAGCTGTCGAACAGTTAGCACCTTACACTCGGAGTACAGTTGTGTTGTGGGGTACCTATAAGATTTTTTGCTCATCACTTTCAGTACAGCTCTTTGTGCCCTCTCCAGGCCGAGAAGCAGCGTTTTGGCCGCGCCTCCCCATACTGGTATACAGTACTGTATAATAGACTGAACAAGTGCTAGGTAGATCTGTTGCAGTCTATCGAGTGGCGCACAGTCTCTAAGTGACTTAAAAATATGTATTAGCCTTCTCACGCGTGCACTAACTGTTTCTATATGCTTGTCCCATCGCAGTCTACTGTCTATAACAACTCCAAGGTATTTGACATGCTCAGTGCGGGTTATTGGTTGACACGTACAAGTATCCTGAGTGGAACATTTGTGAGTAGTGATTGTGAAGTCAGATGGTGGAAGAGTATTTGTCCTAATTGAGAAGGCTACATATCGAGTTTTTGTCACATTTAAGGTCAATAGGTTTTCTGTGAGCCAGTTCATTACTTTGCGTAGGGACTGTTCGGCTGTCTCCTTAACCCTCCTCCAGTCTGGTCCCCAAACGAAGATAGCTGTGTCGTCTGCGTATGTAAAGATGGTTGTATTTGGGAGCGATATTTGACACAGATCGTTAATGTAAAGCTGGAAGAGGGTAGGGCCCAATATACTCCCTTGTGGGACGCCGTAAGAGACTGTGTTCTCATCACTCAAATAGTCTGCAATTTTAACTCGCTGTTGTTAATCAATCTCAATCTTAAATGGGTAAGGTGAAAGTAAGATTTTGCAGGTAGATGAAGACTAGTAGAAAAGTTCTGCCCGTTTTCTTTTGCTGTTTTGAAGTGTCCTGGTGTGTAATAAAATATTTATATTAATTTGCCATGTTTGTTTCACTTTTTTTGCCGGGTGGCGATATATTATCAACTTGCACTTAATGTTGTCACAGGTAAATTACTGAGTTTATACAACAAATTCTCTGATGAACAATTAGAGTTGTGGCAGTCATTGTTTTTTTCCAAACTAGCTAGTTTGAGCTTATGTTTATAAAAAAAATTGTATGTGTATACTTGACAAAGATTATTTTGGTTCTAATACATATATATGTTTAATAAAAGACATGTGAAATCTCATAAACATACTCTGAATATTAAAATGACACAGGTACAACAGTTTCAATAATAAATTGATGTAACATTTTCTAAGAACTACCTATCCTACTGAAATAATACAAAAAAAAAAAAATTATAATGTTATTTTCTACCATAATATAATGTATGTAGTATATAATTATGTATAAGTATATCCCATAACAAGAGGGACAAGCGGGTGTCTTAAGACTAGTAAATAGGAAAAGTAATCATTATGAGACAGTGGTCTTATACAGACACACAGGTAAAGTCTAGTTACAGATTGAGAGTACCATTGCGGCTTTAAACAAATACTATTATAGAGTTATGGATAAAAGAGTATATCGGTACCTTCAGGTGGTCCGTTAAGAAAGGACCACCGCCAGAAAAATTGCCGCCACCACCACCGTGACTAGTACGATTGCGTCGCATTCTTTAAATTGCAATGGCTTTATTAAATACAAAATCTTTCCCGAGTCACAAACGAAATTAAATTACAGCTCTAACTTAGCGGAGCTTCTACAATCTTATCCCTAATGACAGATTTTCAGTTTAGTAAAGTGTTTTAGTTTATGTGACAGATGGCCAGTCAGTGTTGCAATGCAAGACGGAATTTCAAATTCAGTTGTTTTAAAAAAAAATTACTACTTGCTGTCCTGTAAGTATTTTCCATTGATGACATCGATCAAAGAGCTTGTTTACACAGCCATTTAGAGCAGAGTACATTTGACAGTGTGCAAATAGCTATACCTATCTATAGGTTCATTATACATAATGCAAAGACTATAATAGTATTATTGTGAATCAGTAGTGAAACAACTTAAAACAATAAACAATATTTTGTCTCAAAACTAATTCGTATTTAATATACAAGTAGCAATGAAAACAATAATTAATCTAAGTAGGAAATAGGAAATATAGGAATCACACAAAGTACACAAACAAACCCAAAAGAAAATGAATAATTACTACAAAAATATGAACATTATGAACCCGTAACAACCACACGGCAATAGTCAGGTAACTAGTCCGTTCTGCGCGCTGTCCAAGCAAAAAGAGGGCGAACTACACCTCAGTACGTCTATTTATAGGCTCGATATCGGATGATGTGTGACATCACTTGTTTTTTCAACTACCGTCAGCTATCGGTATATTACTTTAGGATAAATAAAAATAAATCGCTAAATGTGTTGCTGAGCGCAAAACTCGAGAACAACTGGGCCAATTCGACAATTTTTTTAATTCAAATATTTTTTTCAAGCCCGAAGAGGGTTCTTATTAATAGAAAAGTATGAAAAAATGCCCGGGAAAACGTAAATACACTATTTGTCTACACACGGGCCTGCTACACCCCTCGTGGTGTTTTCACGGTGAAAACACAGTGGAGACACCGTGTAACCATGATTGATTTCACTGTGAATTTGTTTCGTTGGTACACAGTGCTTCCACAGAATTATCATAATTACTACACGAACACGCTGAAACCAAGGTATTTCTCAGGTGTACTCGTAGTGGTCACACCGTCAATTTATAGGGTATTCACAGTGTATTTACGCCAAATTAATTGTAAATTAACGTTTTTTCCACAGAATGCGGAATTCATGCATTTATACAGTGATATTGTGTCTACGATATATGAATACTCTGATTCTATCATTGAAAAATTAATTATCCAGTATAATTGTCAAATTAAGCATTGACAAGATTACAGTAGAACTCAAAAGAGTTCATAAACACGACACCTGAAACGTCCTGGCGTAATAAAACACTTAACTAAATATAAAAACGTCCTGTCGGAAGTTTCATGAAACACGCTAAGTTGTTTAAAACATACACTCAAACGGAGTTCTGTAAATATTACTATTTAAGTGGAGAGATGACTACAGTGACTATTGCCAATCGACATAAACAGTAATGGCTGCTGACTAGTCTCTCATCTGGCTTGACAGTTGCGGCACACAAAAACAAAAAATATTATAACATAAAATTTGAATTTGATGAAACTGATATTACTAATTTCTAACTATTTTATGATATTATGAATTTGATATCATTTTTGTGATGCTTTTGTTAAAGGCTCATACTTACCCAACTAGTACAAATGAAGAAAACGTAAGGTCAATATCATGACCTAATACAGAAATAATGCGTAGCAATTGTTAATTTATTGTTTTTATTTAAATCATAATTCCGGATACGAAAATAAAATTCCTGAAGGGAAAAGGTTGTAAAAATGTATTCACCGTGGATTTGGTGAGTGAGTGCTGTGGGTTCTGCGAGAACCTATTGCAATCACCACGGGCTTTTTGTATTTTTACAGAGTGTAACGACCGTGGATTGATTGTGTAACCACCGTGGATACTTATTGTGTATTCACCGTGGTTACTTATTGTGTATTCACCGTGGTTACTTATTGTGTATTCACCGTGGATTTGGTGTGTGAGTGCCGTGGGTTCTTGCGAAAAACTACTGTGGAAACACTGCGGCTGGGGAAAGTTCACTTCACACACCACAGTATTTATGCCATTCTTCCGTACGACTTAGAATATAACGTTACAACACGGTGTGTGAATGGAACAAACACACGATAGAAACATTGTGGAACCTACGTGGTTAACAGTGTTTCCACGAACACAGTGTTTTCACCGTGAAGTCAAGACCGCGATGGACACTACTTAATTCGACAGAATGATGTCTGTCCGGTCAGCTAGTCATAGGATAAAATAATGCACCTACGTACATTTATGAAGTAGATTTAAAAAAGTTATTTTTTTAAATTATGCAATAACTTTAAACTTTCGCGTGCCATGATAGATAATATTAATTATGTTTTTAACAATTAACGCAGATAAATTTTAGGCGTTTATGATAACTTTTTACCCCCACGGATCATCACTTCATAGGGGCTAACGGTGAAGTGGTATGGCGGTTCATACTGATTAAAACCACACGGCATGCCATCACAATTGGGTCTATTGCGAGGGACCCGGGTATAACCTAAGAAGAAGCCTCTGAGAACCCCTGCAGACCTTGGTCCCCTCATTAGCAAAAGTACTTCTAGATTTTTGTTAAAAGTACTATTTCTAAAACATGTTTACAAAAATGTGTTTATAAAAACTACATGTGTAAAATACACACTTTTTTGTGATTTTATTTATTATTATAGCTTGTGGCATAATTTACAAGAACTTGTAAAAAAAGTTGTACATATATATATATATATGGTGACTCTGGTGAGCTGGTAGATTTGGAAAGTTTGATAAAAAGGGCACTAGACTTATTTGTATCGCCGTCAGCATAGTCTCCAACTAGGTAACTCAATATTCCCCTTTTCCGTAATCCTATTCCATTCCCTATCCTACGTACAGGTAACGCCAAAGACTGTGTATGAAATAGCTGACCAAGAGTATGCAGAAATAAAGAGAATAGAAGCTGCTACTCCGAAGAAAAGAGGCGCAGCGTCTTTAATCGGCGTGATTTGATTGTGCCTAATGGTAGTTATTAAAATTCATTAATTAGTAAGTTATAACTATTTCTACTAAATTTAGTTCAGGGTGGTGTGGTGTGTGGAGATGATGCGAGCAACTCCATGCAGTGGCATAACAATAGGGTGGCAGAGCAGGCAAAATGCCACGGGTCGAAGGCCCTAAACACAGGAGAAACAAAGAGAGGCGCTTTTGTACAATCTGTTGACATTTCTAAGCGCCTATTACCTACCATTATATTATTAAGATTAAGTATGTATTAAGAACGAGCAAAAACAAAAGTTTATTGCATGGAAATTTTCTTAAATTTTATAGTTTATTTTATTTTTATTATTTGTTGTTAAAATTTCATGTATTTGCCTATTTCAGTTCAAGAGCAAACAATCACGTTACTTATATGGGGGCTTTCATTTTAACTTTATTGTTATGGCTGCAATAGAAATACACACTCTGTGAAAATGTCAACTGTCTACCTATTACGGTACATGAGATACAGTCCGCTAACATACAGACACCTTTTGAGTACAGAACCCTAAAGACATCGCTAAGTTCAGAACAGAATATAAACTGAACCTCCAAGCAACTGCAGTCTAAAAAATACTGATCTTTTGCTTTGAAGTTTATCTTGAAGGACTGGAAAAGGACCGATATGAATTTTCAAATTTAAAAGAGGTTCAAAAGGTGTAATTATTAACTTAAAGAAGTATCAGTGACTTTAATGGGCCTAAATCATGATTGTTGATAAGCTGTGTTCATCCCTTAATTTTCCACTCTTCGAAAAATAATATTTTCTTCAAAATTAAATGGGTGAAACCTTGAGTACCTACAATTAATTCAAATGAAAAGAAAAGAATAATTGAAATCGGTTTGCAAATGGCGAAGATATCGCGTGATATACCTACACACAAAAAATAATTCTGTCGAATTGAGAACCTCTTTGTCATTTACCCGGAGGCCCTCACCCTTCCCTCTACCCCTCTTTCCCCTACTCCCACCTTAAAGGCTGGCAACGGACTTGTGATTCTCGAGTTGCAGGTGCCCATGGTAGTCATTGGCGGTAGTCATTTACCATCAGGTGACCCGTCTGCTCGTTTGCCCCCTATATCATACATTAAAAAAAAGATAGTCCATCAGCCTTTCATTTACTTAAAACTCTTGAGATACCATCGATGGACTTCGATTAATTTGGCTTTTTCAGACCGATTGCTGTGGTAACAGCTGATGATCGACGAAAACTGATGCATGGTACAGTTACGCCACGGTCTCAATGTGAGACACCAGCGGGTATACAACCTAGTGGATAGGCCTCTAATGGAACCGTCGTCAAACTGACCGCGGTTTTAGTAAGGAGCTAAAAATACTAGCTCCTATTTCTTGCTGTCCCCACCAATAGCTCCCATGTTCAGCAGTGAAGTTAAGTAGAGATTTTTAGGTACCAGCTTTACATTATTTTCCGCCGATATTTCTATTGCCGATCCGGTAAGAGATTTTTTCTTAAATCCCGTTAACCCTAACATATGAATTCTTTTTCACAGGTTGAAGACGAAGTCCCAGAGACTGCCGAACAGCCGAAATAATTATTAATTTTGAATTAAAATACTCTCTAAATACTCAGTGAAGTAATAAAATAAAACGTGTATGTACCTAAACAAATTTTTGGTTTTATTCAGCCAAACTACAAGAAAACCATCACGAATAAATATAACACAAATACCACTAAGTTTCATTCTTTCGTTTCTTTTTTTAAAGCCATAATGGAGTTTACTGAGCTGCGAGGAAAAACCTGGATTATCATCGAAGTCCGTATCCCGTATCTGATTAGGTTAGGTTACACGGCAGTTTTGCGTTGGTGGGAATAAAGCTATACGGGCCACCCTAACTCCCCGAAGAATCCCAGTAAACCCTTTACGTTAAGTACCTATCGACGATCTCGGAGAGTGACCCTGGCGAGCCAAGGTACTTAGCCCGGTATTCTGCAGCCCGTACATGAGTTACTGTTTCGCAGAGACGCATCTGCACAGTGGGCTATCCGTAGCACCTATATCAGAAAGGTTTTTGTTAAATGAGGTATGCCCGGTGATAACTCCCGTTGCCGCTCGCAGCTGACACTTGTTCAGCCGGAGTAGCATTCTCGACAGCCAGCTGTTGATGGCGGGGTGTGCCGCCCTCGACTGCCTGCAGTCTTCATGGCTTGCCCATATGAAATTGTGTTGATCTCTACTGCCTTCCTTACCAATGTCCGAATTTGACTATAGGTTCCAGGGCCATGACGTACATCTCCGCCCTCCTAGCCAATTCCTCCGCTACATCGTTGCCTCTATAGCCGCTGTGACCCTTTATCCATTGGAGAGTTATTTTTTGAGTTCACATACCTCATTAAGACGCTGATAGTGCTCGTAAATTAGGTCCGAACTGATGACATTGTCGTCGAGGGCTAGTATCTGATTAAGAGGTTAAAGGAATTATCGCGCTTTTGTTTCAAACACGTGTTACGATGAGAAGGGTTTGCTTTCCACCTTTACCAAGATCTTTTGATAATCAAAACTGATGGATGCTCCATCAAACTTAACCCATTTGTGCTTAGGACAGATTTTGAGAATAGAGACCTACTCCATCATGCTTCAACCTTGGCACCACAGGAACTATTGAATGCAAAGGACAATGACCATGTATGTATGGAATTCCGTCTTAAGTTGTTGCACAATAAATCTTTGTTTATTATAGACTACGCTTTATATATTAATCAAATAAAAGTGTTCCTTTTCCCACAAATAAATGAGTTTTTAAGTAGTTGGACAAAAACGGAGATATACCTATCCTACAAACAAGGACCTACAAATTATGCTTAACCTACTCGCAATTTATAAAATAACCACAGATCACTCATGTACAAAAAAAACAATGCTAGTTAAAAACAAAACAAGTCACCTGCTGCTATTTAAAAAACTAAACATAATATTTACACCTATTACCTTTTCATGTCGTTGATGTGATGACATCGAAGTAAAACAACTTCACTCAGATAGAGATTTTCTCCTGGCGTAATAAAACACTTAACTAAATATAAAAACGTTCTGTCGTAAGTTTCATGAAACACGCTGAGTTGTTTAAAATAAACACTCAAACGGAAGCAAGGAACGGAGTTCCGTAAGTCGGCCGGAGGCCTCCATTGGGGACACCATTGTAAAACGCTCCTACTAAAAATAATACTCAACTATTTAACCATGATTAAATTTTACTTTATGGGAGACAAGATATTCGTATATTTTATCTAAAAAGAACTAGCAGATTTAGAAGAAAAAATTACAAATAAAAAATACTTATTCTTCGTAATCACTGTGCCTGAAACAGCTCAACACAAGATGCGATAAAATCACTTTTTCTATTTCTTATCACTATTTCGTGTAATAAAGAGCTTCTTAACCACAAATATCTACAGTAGAAAAAAAAAAGCATAAACATAATTTTTTTTTATATATATTATAGGGGGCCAACGAGCAGACTGGTCACTCGATGGCAAGTGACCACCGCCCATGACACAAACACCTGCAACTCAAGAGTCACAAGTGCGTTGAAGGTTTGAAGGTCGTATCGGTCCGGAAATATAGCAGCCGATAATTTGTTCTGAGGATTGGTTGTGTATTGTTGTATAAAGTTGTAGGCGGTGGGCCGGGGTGAAATACTGTCTCGATCTATTCAGCACACCAAGCTTCTTCGAGGCTAATTTGGCCTTACTCTCCAAGTGACCGCGGAACTGGACTTCGCTCGATATATCGACACCAAGGATTCCGATGCTGGCTGTGGCAGTCAGGGAAGTGCTCTCAAAGCGAGGTGAAACGACAAACGGTATCTTTTTGGAGGTGAACGCGCAAACCTGTGCCTTCGTTGGATTAAATTGGACTAGATTAAGTCGACCCCAATCAGAAACTCCTTCTAAGGAGGCTTCGATTTCAGACACATGTTTAAATCGACTCTCAGTGACGTTTTCCCGAGAAATGTTAGCGCGGCCGGTATACAAGGCATCACTCGTGCTATCATCGGCATAGCAATGAATGCTGCTGATTTGCAGCATATCATTGATATGCAGAAGAAACAGGGTGGGTGATAGCGCACAGCCTTGTGGGACACCAGCATTCACAGACTTGAAGTCGGAGCATGCACCGTTGACAACGACCTTGATGCTTCTGTCTGCGAGAAAACTGGTGATCCAGTTGCATAATTTCTCGGGAAGCCCATAGGAAGGAAGCTTCGAGAGAAGCGCTTTGTGCGAGACCCGATCGAAGGCCTTCGCTATGTCCAAACTGACTGACAACGCCTCCCCCTTGGTCTCGATCGCCTGTGCCCACCGGTGAGTAAGGTATACGAGAAGATCACCAGCTGAACGACCCTGACGGAAACCGTATTGTCGGTCGTTGAGTAGCTGGTGCTCTTCTAAGTACCGAAGAAGCTGGCGGTTGACAATGGATTCCATTATCTTGGAGAACAAGGTGGTTATGGCTATAGGTCTATAGTTGGACGGATCCGAGCGGTCAACTTTTTTAGGGATCGGGTGTCTTCCATGAGTTCTTGACGAGACCGAGGGAGTAGGAGAGCCGATAAAGGCGCGTTAAAACCGGTGCCAACTCTGGAGCAAACGACTTCAGCACGATGGGAGACATTCCATCGGGCCCACTTGACTTATGAATATCGAGGGAAAGAAGTGCTTTACGCACTGAGCTTTGGAAGAAGCGAACTTCCGGCATACAGCTGTCGCACCGCGGAATGGTCGGCGGTAAGTTTCCCCCGTCATCCAAAGTCGAGTTGAACGCAAAGAGTTTGCCCAAAAGGTCGGCTTTCTCCTTAGCGTCGTGGGCCAACGAATTATCTCCCATGTGCAGGGGTGGAAGGGATGGTCTACAAAAATTCCCCTGGACAGCTTTGGCAAGAGAACAAAATGCTCGAGTTCCAGAAGGGAAACCTACCAGTTTCTCACCAATTCTGCCGATGTGCTCCGACTTCGCCCTGGCAATGTCTCTTTTGAAGGACCTGGAGGCAAAGTTGAGCTGCTTTTTTCATGCGCTGGTCTTTACATCCCGTACTGCCGCTGCATTTGCCCAAGCTTGGTAACATTCCTGCTTTCGGCGGGA
Organism: Euplagia quadripunctaria; assembly: GCA_963859945.1. Classification (NCBI taxonomy): domain Eukaryota; kingdom Metazoa; phylum Arthropoda; class Insecta; order Lepidoptera; family Erebidae; genus Euplagia; species Euplagia quadripunctaria. The sequence goes on from OY982585.1 coordinate 9,849,157, forward strand.
CACCGTTTTGTAGGATCGACCAAACTAAGGCTGGGATTTGCCACCAATGGGAATCAGAGAGGATGGAACGAAAAGCTCCATTCCCTGAAGCACCACATCAGCGACGAAGTTGGGATCATCCGTCTTGAAGCAGAGCTGCCTCCAAGGGTAGGACGCAAAGAAGGTTCGCATCCCATCCCAGTCTACTGACCTATAGTGCCACACACGGCGGCAGCTTGCAACTTGCGGCCGCGGCGAGCACGTGAATGTCACCGTACTCCGGATCAGGCAATGGTCCGAGGAGCCAATTTTGGGAGCCAAATAGGCGTTGCTACCAGTTGTGTCAAGCCATAAGTCAGGGCAAAGTCGTGAACAGATCTCCCCGCATGGTCGGTTGTGCGTGAGCCAAGCCATTCAGCGTGGTGGGCGTTAAAGTCGCCAAGTATCACGATCTCTGCGTATGGGATCTGCTGCAGCACAGAGTCTGTAGCCATTTGGACGTGGTCGAAGAGTCGGTCAGTTTCAGCATAACCGCTATGGGACATATAAAGGCATGCATAGACGCAGGGATGGTCGTCGCTGTCTACCCGGAGCCACAAGATGGGAAGGTCCCTGCTTTCAAGATTGCCGAGGTGGCGAGAACTGATATCGTCTCTAACGTACACGCACACACCAGCCCTAGGAACAAATGAGGGCTCCAGACCGTACCCAGGGTAGGAGAGATAGGATGTGTCCGCTGGAGACGATATCTGCGTCTCAGTTAAAAAGAGCAAGGCCGGCTTTGCTGTTTCGACGTGGTGGTGAACAGCGTTGAGGTTGCAATGTATGCCCCTGATGTTGCAGAAGTCCACGGTGAGCGTGGGCAAGGGGTCCCTTGTTATGCTTGCTCTTGCCCCTAGCAGATGTTTTAAGCGCGGTTGTGCCCTCCCCAGAGTACGAGGGGCAGCCTGTGCGTCCACGTCCAGGTGCAATGTGTTCTGAGCGTGGACGCCCAGAGGGGAATTCTCCAACGCTAGCGCAGCTGGCACCCCCCTGGGGTAATGTACTTTTTAACAGCGCCATCATTGAGGGGAGGGGTTGGGGTTTGGGCCTCCGGTAACCTCATTCACTCGGAGAAAAGCAATGCAAGTATTGCTTCACTGCCGGTCTTCTGTGAGGCCGTGGTATCGAGCGGAGTCGAGCCGGCCCATACGTGCCGAAGCATGGCTCTCCCACGAATTTGAGGGTAGGTACTTCTTTACGTGTCTTCATTTGGGTACGTCGGGTGTAAATGGGTACACCCCCTGCCTAGTTTTGTGACGGTAAAAAATATTCAAATACTGCCTTTGGAATACTCATTACCTACAATTATTCAGAAATAAGAGTTACAAAACAGTGTGTTTCATTATTATGTTTATTTATATTGGTAAAACAAAGTACAACACAACAAGTATAAGTCATAACTTAATTCCAAGTCAATCCTTAAAACTCCATATACATAATCGTAAAATTAACATAACTATTTACCATTATAACTAAATATTAAAATCTTAGGACTTTCTTACCGACGGAAATGTAAGGATTTGTATACAGAACCACTGTCGAAAACAAAATATATATCCACCATTAATCTACAAAAGTAAATTTAAGATACATCACAATACAGCGGTATTAATAAGTAAATATTAAATCTAAGGATTCCTAATTCTAGGTATTTTGTGTTTAGGACAGCTGATAAAATCAATCCTATTTCTATATTTTCTAACACGCAAAAACCACTGCATCAGCGTATGTTGCTTTAAGTTAAACATCATACCATTTTTACCTCAGAGTCACAAGTAAATCTCTCACATTCCTTTTCTAAAAAGAATAATTTGGATTAAATTGATAGTTTCTTGCTAAGATTGCTTTGAAACATACAATCGAGTGTATTAACAGACTGTAAACAGTACTTTTGTACTGTTTACAGTCTGTAATGCCTGAGAATTGATATACACTCACACATATATGTCCAAAACTTTTTTTTAAGGATTCTAGTGACGTGGTTCACACATTACCAGTATTCTTGTTAACCCCTCCAGCTACGCTAAATACTTGTGTTAGGAGTGGGTTCACGCCGGTAGTGCAGTGGATGTGGTTCGAACCCGCAACCACTTGATCGCACGTCCAATGCCTTAGCCATTACGCTACCGCCACTTGAATTAATATTGCTAAGAATCTTTTTGAATGATTCGGTTCCGTTTGATGAATCGGTTTATACGTTAAAGCAGTGATTTCATAGTGTTGTAACATCTAATTTTGCATCAGTCTGCTCGCCCGTCGAGTTCTAATAGAACTAGGAGTGGCAGGCGTGTTTGCCAACCGGGTAGAAGCGCGGGTTGGTGTTGCTCTTCCCTCAGTATTTTTCAGCTCTGCAAGTTGATCGTTTTTCTCATCAACTGCTGGTTGCTTCTCCTGTGGTACTGCTTTAACTTCATCTTTACTCTCAATATTTTCAGTGTCATCTGCATTTTCAGTATTCTCAGTATCTGTGGCCAGGTTATCAGTATTTTCAACTTGATCACTATTTTCAGTGTCACCTACATTTTCAGTTTTCTCAGCATCTGTTGCCAAATCATCAGTATTTTCAACTGTATCATTGTCTCCGACCACTTCATCTTTATCAGCAGCTTCTTCAGTATTCTCATTGACTTTCTCGTCTTCTTGATTTTCAGATTTAATACAGTCATCCACTTCACCTTCTTTCACGATCGAATCTTTTATCTGTTCATCTAATTCATTTCCTAGATCACCATCGGGCACAGGTTCTATCTTTACGTCTTGGTTAGTATCAAGAGTTTCATGACCTTGAGAGACATTTTGGTCAGTGTTACTACTTGAAGCGTCATTCTGAGCATTTTCATCACGTTTTCCATTGTTTTTGTCACACACTCTGATGCTCAGTGTACTGCGACCTGTAATATGTAAATAACATTAATATAAACAGTAATATCATGTATTATTATATTAATGTAGAATGAATATTTCTTATAAAGCTTTCATTGATTTACTTTTACATTAAACTTGCATACATAATACTAATATTGGTCAGTTTGAAGACCATTACATGCAAAATAGCAACTACAAAATATTATAATAATCATTGACTTACCAATAACAGTACCATCAGCCTGAACAATAGCATCAAAGTCGCTCTTTTCCGTAAATCCAATGAACAGTAGGTTATGGATAGCCCTGTGCTTTTTAATAGACTTAGGGTTGAACACTTCTAGGAATGTATTCATTACTTTCTTTTTTGGCAGCTGTGGTTTACCCATTACCTGAAATTACAAATTAATGTAAAATAGTTTATCTGCCACCTCCACACACTACGACAATGAGACATTGTTTCTGGGCGATCGGGAATTGTTATATAACAATAAAGAAAATCCACGATTGCCCAGAAACATTGGCTCATTATCGTAGTGTGTACTATGTATATATTCAATACTAGTGACCCACCCAGGTTTCGCATCGGTCAATTTTTAATTGTAATTTTATAGTGAAACATGATAAAGTCGGCTTACTGATTTAACAAAGTAAGCTATTTTTAGTTGTCAAACTTTTATCATTGTTGCAGTTGTTACAGTATTCTTTTATATGTATACAATAACCTTTGCCCGCAACATAGTCCGCATAAACTACAGAAATATAACTAACTAGCAGCGCCACGCGGTTTCACCCGCGTAAGTCCCGATCCCGTGGGAATATCGGGAAAAAAGTAGCCTATGCGTTAATCCAGTTAATCCAATCGGTTCAGTGGTTTTTACGTGAAAGAATATCAAAAAAACATCCATCCATCCATCCAAACTTTCACATTTATAATATTAGTGGCATGATTCTGACCCCGTGGGTATATTTCTGGATAATGTAGCTTTCTACTAGTGAAAGATTTTTAAATCGGTTCAGTAGATTCAGTGTTTATCGATACGCGGACTTTTTTGTGGGTAATGATGATGAGAATAGTGACTTTTATAGATAAAATTTTGATATTTTGGGTTACATTACTGCAATTTTCATATCGCGGTAAAGTATCCTGAACACTATGAGCTAACAACTCATACTACGCTGATAGAAGGAAATGTCTATCAGCAATCGTAAATTCGTTGTGACGTCTAACGGAAACGGTAACCTTGGTTTAATTGCCTGGATCACGAAAATAACCTCCTCAAAACTTCCTATTCCTAAGGTGTGACCGCGCCCAAAGGATAAATGGCTAGTGGTGTCATAATAAGCTTTTGTAGGTCATTAACCTAGAAACCCCCACTATAAAAGTAGTTTGTTTAGTATTATCAAAAGTAAAATAGAATACAAGAAAATAATATTTCATCAACCAACCAATAGCCTGGCAAACGATGAACAATTCCGCAGACTCAAGCATGAGATATCACAAAACTTGATACAAAAATAGCAAGCAGCTATTGATTCATTTTGGATGTGTCACAAGCCGCATACAATAAATGTCATATATCCGCCAAAACAATTACTGAATGTCTCTTGTTAAACAGTTTATAACACAAGAGAAAGAACAAAAAAAACAAACTTACCTTAACATAATAAGGCAGCACAACGAACGGCGTCGGGAATTTCTTAGGAGTTTGTGATGGCTCTGAGGTGTCTATTGTGGAAGAATCTTCAGCCTTGCCGTACTCTATAAACTTAGTTCTAGTGGTAGTGGTGATGTCAGCAACAGCACGTTTGTACATTTTATTTAGGTGTAGAAGCTTCAGAATAGTCTGAAAATCATAATTTCAAAATAAAATGTGTTTAAAAAGTACCCACTTAACGTATATATGTATAGAGTACAAACTTACAGGGATGTGCCTCTTTAGAAGTCGGGGCAGCATTCGTTTGTACTCATTGGCATGCGAAAAGAGCTGTTCGATGTTAGAGTGCCCAACGTCTCCATTTTCAGCATTTGCAATATTTTCAGTATTTGTCACCGCAATGCTTTCGTTACTTGCGGCAGGGACATTTTCACCATTTGCGGTCTCGACATTTCCACCATTTGCGGCCTCAATCTTATTTCCATTTCCAGCCTCGACATTTTCACCATTTGCGGCCTCGAGATTTTCATCCTTTCCGGTTTCAATACTGTCGCTCTTTACGGCCTCGGTATTCTCGACATTTGCCGTCGCGTCAACTTCATTACTAACAGCCGCAATGTTTCCCTCATGTGGAGCTACGACAGTTTCTTGAGCCTTTGCACCAACTGGCTCGTTGTTTGTTTGCATATTATTGTCTTCTCCAGGAACTTCTTGAGAAGTGTCAGCTCCATTGTCAGCTTTATATATCTCTTCAATCTACAAAATAATAATTATGTACAATGACTTATAAATATACATTTCTTGAATAGTTCATGGATTTCATAATTTATTTATTAGTGGTTTTATAGTTTAGGATCTAAATGCAAATCATGTTTAACAAACACATTGAATGTTAACATGAGGCAACAAAATTCCTTACAAAACTAAAAATAACTTGCGCATCCACACTCATATACTATAAACAAAATACAATCCACGCTCACTATCTTTAAAGAAGTTAGAATGGCCTATTTTGAACAAGTTTCTTATCCACTAAATAAAACTAAATAAATTAAATAAAGAAAGAATAAAAAGAACCACTTACTTTGTCGAACATTTCATGGAGATGTGTGTCAATGAGCTTAATCATGCTCACTTTGAAATATTCCTCTGGTCTGTCTTTCTGTAGAACTGAGAAATTTAACACAAATAAATAATAAATTTAAAAACTTTTAGTGACAATTCATATCAATGTTTAGAGTTGATTATGTCCAAACCAAATCGTCAATAAGAACGAGGTTATACTTTGCCATAAGCTAACACCAAGGCAAGATGTCTTGCCTGGGTGATAGTAGTCAAATAATTAATTCACAGTAGAAATCTACAGAAGAAACAAAGTAGTTAAAAATAAAATGAGGTAGTGAGGCATATCTTAGATTCCACTTTATATTGGAGATTCTTATCGACAATGTTTATAATAATAATAACTTGAAACACTTCACATACGGCTGTCTGATCCCAAACTAGGCAGAGCCTGTACTATGGTAACCAGACTGCTTATAAACATACTTATATATTACTAAATACATACATATTATAGATAAATTACACCCATTCACGGTGAAAATGATCATGCTTATCACACAATTATTTGTACTAGGTGGGGATCGAACCCACGGCCTCTAGCTTAGCAGTCAGGATCACTAACCACCAGACCAGCAGGCCAGTCAAAGCCTCCAAGTTTAAAACCATACAGTGACTCCATCTATTCCATTATGTATGGCAGAACATAGCAAAATACTGCTCGAAATGGACTCGACCCACGAACGTCTGAGAAAGAACCTGTCCTAATAGAAGACGGCTGGTTAACAGCGTAGGGTTGTATTTCGAGTAGTATAAGGGTCGCTAGGGCTTCATTGGGTAGAGTTGGCAACGCACTAGTACCACAGGTGGTGCTAAAGTTTACCTTAGGGAAAGTAGGATAGCAATTACTTTGGTACTGCATTAGGCTGTAGTTTGGGATACGGGTTTACCAAATGGTAAGGTGTATTCACAGTAAAGAGTAAAGGAGTGACACATACTCATTTATCACTTTAGAACTGATTATAACCTATCATGCAAAGTTACCAACACTTACTAGTTACAAGGTAAAGTATATATAATTATGCAACAATGTAGAATTGTTTAATAATAAAAGGCAATAACTACCTATAGGTTTTGGGTCTTTCTCTGGCTTGATGCCGCCCGCCTCTAATGCTATGTTCACTATTTCCATGTCTGTGTCTTTAGGGTACATAGCTCTATATTCTTTGACGATTTCCTGGGTAGCACCGACGACTTTGCCTAACATAGCGCTTCTGATGCGCTCGCGAATAGCTTGTTTAATAACGCGTTGTAAGGAGGTAGTGCGTAACATTTCGTGATGCGAACTCTCTGCACACTTATCTCGGATGTCCCTCAAAATGGCTCCCAGAGCCAGCTCCAAGCGGCCAGTCATCTGTTTGGTCGGTACTTCGTCTGGGAGTAGCCTAAGTGCTTCCCGATCGCGAGTTTCGACCTCTGCCACCGACATAATGGCAGCTGCCACCAACTTATTCCGATCAGCGACCGGGTGAGAAGCTAGTTTGTGCGGTGGCACGAAAGCTTTCGTAGCCTTGGTTACTTTATTTGCAACAAAATTTTTTGAAGGTCTTTGCTGTTTCTGGTTATTGATCTTCTGGCCAATAAACTGTTTACCTTGCCCATACTTATAAGGTGTAGACTTTGTTTGCTGGTTCTGACCGCCATAAGATCTTTGGTTTCGGGCAGACGAGGGTCCAGCAGAGCTAGAACCACGCTGACCTTGTCCAGCAGACCTTTTAGGGTAAGAATTGTGTTGCCAGTCACTGTCAGATTGGCGTTTTCTACCATATGGTTTGCGGTACTGTTGGGATCCATCGTTGTACAAGTGAGAGAAATCGCGGTTGGAACCACTCTGTTTTGGTTCAAGCAGGTAATATGGTTGTTGATTAAAACTTCTCTGAAATTCAATTACAAAAACAAATTTATTTGAAACTATATGCTGAAATGTGCTTACCATAAAGAGGCACTCAAATTGACTACCTGATATTTCTGTTGGTGGACTTATTTATCCTTTACTAATTAATCAGTAAATCAGGTCAGAATCAACTTGCTTCAGCATAAGTTAGAGTGATGTAATATAGTGTGGGCACACTAGATATTTTTTCGTAAGTGATAATGTTTCTAACTGAGCGAAAAAGATCAGAACATACTTCGGCTTCTCAAATTCAAAAACATGAAGATGATAAAATACTCCACACATTTCGACATATTCCAAAGATTTCAACACAATTCATTGCAATCCAAGTTGAAAATATATCAGAAATAGAGGAGGACATTGCAAACTTATTGCATGACTGAATTTGAGAACTTATGTTTTTGAAATATTTTTCGCCCAGTCAGTATTTTATACAATATCTAATGTATTATAATAGTATTACAACATGTGAAAAGTCTCTAACTAACACACAGCAATACAGTATAAACAGCTTAACCTCCTGACTTGATTCAGCCTGAGAGTTGCTGTTGCTATATCACCAAGATCATCAGTCAGTGACTTTTCACTTATTACAAGGGTAATTACCTGAATGCACATTTCACGTACCTTTGGCTGAATTTAAAAGTGGTTGAAGTTTTTATTAAGTTTTATCTTTGGAGGTGGATAAAACTAACAAATTGAAGATTTTAATATAAATATTATGTTTTGTTTTTCACACAGGAATAATAAATGGTTATTCTGAGAGTGTTAAACAAAATGTTACCTGCCTATAAATTATTTAACAGCCGATTATGTTTACACGTCATACAAAGCTGTGATGCAGATTTGCTTTGATTTTGAGATTTTTTGTGGATTCCACAATACTACATATTCTACTAATACAGCCCTTTAGTTAAAATATACCTGTGGCATTAAAGGTTGAATTAACTGCTGCTGCTGCTCTAGCATCTCCCGCTTACGTTTCAGCAGATCCAACTCTAGATCAATGTCCTGTAGAAAAGATAACCACTGTAAGTACATGATAAAACAGATTTCAGTGCTTAAATAACAGAGAGTATGCCCTGTACCTGTACTCCCCTTACACCCAACGATACGATTTGCCAAAGCTCTTTTCTGCAGAGCCAGAGAATATATTTAAAAACGTACAGAAGGAGGAATATGGAGTAAACATAAACGGATGCAAACTAACCCACCTGAGATTTGCCGATGATCTGGTAATATTCTCAGAAGACCTGACTTTACTACAGCAACGGAGAGCGCAAATGCAGGACTAACAATGAACACCTCAAAAACGAAAGCAATGACAAATCAAAACAAAGAAACCAGGAAATCGAATATGTAGATGAATATATATATATGTCTGGGACACATAATTTCACCCAACCAACAAAAGGAAGTCCAAAGAAGAATAAGAAGGTTACTTAAGAAAGTGATGAAAAACAAGTCCATATTAATCTCAGAAAAAGCAAAAGTTTACAATGCCTGCACACTGTGGATACGATGTCAAACCTGGGCTTTAAGCAAACTCAATGCATAGAAACTAAAGGTATGTCAATAAGAAATGGAGAGAAGCATGCTTAACATCACATTGAAGGACAAATTTGACTGGCCTGTTGGCCTAGTGGTTAGTGACCCTGACTGCTATGCCATAAGTCGAGGGTTCGATTCCCACCCGAGTCTGGGTGTTCTTTGTATCCGTGTTGTTTGTATGTTTGTAAAGTCCCCCGCGACACAGGAGTCAAATGCGGGAGTTGTCTTTTTAAAAAGAAAAAAAAAATGGAGACTAAGATTAGAAAAGCTACAAAGGTGACTGATGTAAAAATTTTAAAACTAAAGTGGCATTAGACAGGACCCATGATGAGGACAAACAAGAGAAAATAGACAAAAGATATCACGGAATGGTATCCCAGAGATGGAAAAAGGAAAAGGCAGCTTCCACAATGGAAAGACCACCTACCCGAAGGACGGAGGAGAGCCTACCAAGACAGGGAAATATGGCATCAAATGGAATGGACAGCTTGATGAGCAAAAGGAAGAAAAACAATAATAATTCCAAATGTAAAGCAAATAGTTAAATGGAAATGCATGCAATATAATTTAAAATGAATTTATTTACTTTTTTATTTAAATGATTTACTATTTATTTATTTTGCAAATTTCAAGTGTAAAATGAAATGTCAGTGAAATAAACGCTATTTATTCTAATTCTTTTAATATTTATTTACACTTCCCGCAGATAAACGTATCTGCGGAAAGTGTGGCAATGGCATGAGGCAGATGGACTTAATGAAGTAGACATTTTCTACCAGTCAACCTTTGGGTGGTACAGAGATGTGCTTGGCAGGTGTATAATTAAAATTAAATTGCAATTGTAAATTTAGATAATGAGGAACAATATTAAAAAAATATATAACACTAGCAACCCGCCCCGGCTTCGCACGGGTACAAATTATACACCAAAACAGAACTGTTTATCGCAGACAGACAGACAGACGCAGCGGGGGACTTTGTTATATAATATGTAGTGATAAGACTAATTAATAATACAAAACATAATATAACCTAAATTAAATATTATATATTAGGTAAATAAATAGTATAATATTACTAGAATAAAGCTAAAAAAAATTGTGTCACAATAAAATAAAAATTACATACACATATATCTACATAAAAATACATTTACAAAGTATTATTCAGATGATTCTACCAATAAGTCTGTGTAAACTGTATTGTAACCAATAAGTGTAAACGGACAACCATGTTAAATAAAAGCATATTTTGTATGGGTCCTAAGCTGTACAACAAATTACCACAAAAATATAAGGTGAAGAGAACATAGATATATTTAAAAAACATGTAAAATTATTATTATTAGACAAGATTTATAACAGTATTACTGACTACCTTAATGACAAAGATTTAAAATAATTAAAAATATTATTTGTTTAAAATTGTTCCCTTGTATATTTAAATTTGACATGTAATATTGTACACCGTCTACTACGGTATGTCACAGAGATCTGTACTTTAGAACTAAGACCTTTCTTGTAAGACCTTTCTTGTGTTGTATACCTGTGATAACAATAAACTATCTGAGTCTGAATCTAAAGCTGTCATACTTTAACCTTGAAAGTTTAACAGTTAGTGGACATCCTGATTTCTAGTGGGAGCACATTCCAGAGGTTCACAATTATGACTGTGAAGGAAGAATGAACTATGCTAAAATTATAGGAGGGGTAAAGAAGAAGATTACGAGAAGAGTGGAGATTTTCGGAATGGTCAGAGGACAAGTATTGTAAATGAGAAGTTAGGTAAGAATGTGAATTAGATGAGTGGAGAAGAGTATGCTTATAAAGAATTGGCCCCTTGGTAGGTATAAGATTATGAAACAGAATATTTGTACATACATACATAGTCAGTTAGTTAAGAATTCCCTGACCCCTGTGCTAGTACACCAGCAATGGAAGAATACCAAATCTATATGTATAATTTAATACCTACATAATGAACTATTTTGACAAATTAATTTATGTCTGTCTGTAATTCTCACTTATTTAGTAAAACAATGTTACGTGCGTTTGTTAGTCCGACATGAATATTCTAATGTGTAGTAAGCTAAAGAGGTTATGAGGAAGTCATTTAGTGTAGATACAGTACCCAATGGTAAAAGTAAAGAATGATCGATTATTTTTAGTAATTTAGTCATTATACCAATTCTATATATCTTCGTACTTTCTATGATCATAAATCTTTGATAACAATTCTTTAGAAATTTGTACCGCTAAGGTTGCTACAAACGACTACGGAATGGCGAACAACAGCAAGCGAAAGTATCTAAATGTATCTGTATTATCATGTTTATGCCAGACACACATTTCAGGTATATTCATAGGAAGCGAATAGAAGTTATTTTCTAACTACGTTGTATTCATTTTACTATATTACGCCTAAAAGAGTACCTTGAGATGATCCGTTAAGAAAGGACCACTGGATCTGTTTAAATTGCCGCCGCCTCCTCGACTCGTATTACGATTGCGTCGCATAATTGCAATTGAGGTAGTTTGATTTCCAGGAAATACAAAATATAACACCGACCGATATAAATCGATAAAAAGCAACGTCAACGCTTTTGCATTCGTCTACAATCCACCATGACAGTCGATGAGTTATGAGCAGTGTTGCCAACTGAGTAGCCCAGCTTTCACGTAGGATTTGTATACTCTTTGAGCTTAGCGATTCGGATTTATAAGAGTTGGCCCAACTCTTCTAAATCCTAATCGCCAAAGAGTAAAATAATATAACGGGTACTAATCGCTAAGCTCCAAGAGTATACAAACCCTACGTGAAAGCTAGGCTCAATAATTATCAAGTCGCTAAAGCTGATTCTATCAGGAACCGATTCAGCAGGCTTAGACAAGGGTTAAGCTTTTCTTAGCGGTTCCATTTCTAAAAACGTTGACGGCTTAACGCTCTTACGAAAACGATAATAGCAGAGTCTGTGCGGAAAGAGAACCGTCGTAGGAATTGCGGTCACAACAGTGCTAAATTACCTTTTTACACTGTTACGTCATTATTGTTTACTGTTAAACTTTATTGCTCTCTTATATCTTAACTTATGTTGAACTCCAAAGAGGTATTATAAGTAATTATTGCTCTTAGGTTGAACTCTACAGTACCTTACTCACCATCGTGCCTGACGTACGTCCCGCCAAGGCCGCGGTGCTGGACGTAGCATACACACCATCGTGCCAATCCATCCCGGCTGTACATTCGCTCAAGGCCACGGTGCTGTTGCTAATGCCATTTTCCTAAATTACAGCAAAATAATGGTCAAATTCCCCAGTTTGAGGAGAAAAACCTGGAGTCGTAATATAATTAATAAGGCAAAAAATTCCCGATTCCCCGCATTTTCCTCGCATTGATGGTCTCCCCATAAATTCCCCAATCAAATCAAATCATTTATTATTTTGCAGAAAGCACTGTTACAATGGTGTTGTCAATCGGTTTGAAGTTCCCCGCATTTTGGGGAATCCCCCACAAATTGGCAATATACATGATCAAGCATGCGGTCCCCACCACATGCTTGATCATGTCACTCGCTGGATGCAAAACGGGTCGTGCAAGTCCAGCAAGCAATAATAGTCATAATAATAGTCATAATAGTAATTTATTGGTAAGGGACATTTACGGGTCAAACTACATATGAATATAAGTGCATGACATAACAATGAAACTATAAGTATAATACGTACTACCAATTTCACAATTACTCATAATATTAATATTATTTAAAGTAGGTTGAAACGAAAATTACATTAAATTGTATTACTGAGGAACTATGTTATATTATGTTCCAAAAATATAGAAAATTATAGAAAAATTAGAAAAGGCCATAGACAAGTAGATTTTAGTTCAATTAAATATTAATAGATAAAATAATAATAGATAAATTACAACAGTATAAAAATGTAAGTGGATAACACTCCCATCGGATATGAATAAAATGATATTAGCTTAATGTCAAAAATAATGTCAAAAATAATTCATAATTTTCGTAAATGTATCAGTTAATTAAAAATGTTACTACATATTCAATCATTCGTCGAAGGAATAAAACGTTTGCTCGACAAGCTAGCGTTTTAGCCGACTTTTGAAAATATTAATACTACTGGCTTAATATTGATGTCTTAGCGAGAGTTCTTTGCACTGCCGACAATTTTTCCCTACCTCTAGAGTATTGCTCTGGATTCAATCTCACGTATACTGCTACCTGATATATAATTATTGAAGGTAATGTAAGTGTGCCCAGTTCTATAAAATATGGCCTTGCGGACGTATCTTGTGGTATTTGTAGAATAGCACGAATGGCGCGCTTTTACATCCGGAATGCACGCTCCCAGTCAGCAGCGCGTCCCCACAGTTCCGCACCATACTGGACGACTGAATGAACTGTGACGAAATAGCATGCCCGCACCTCACCCATCGATACCACTCTCGTGATACGGCCAAGCGCGAAAGAGGCACTGCCTAACTTGCCACATATTTTATTTATGTGGTTTTCCTATTTTAAACCAGAGTCAATTTCAAACCCGAGGAAGATTACTGAATCGACCTGGGAGACATTAATTCCATCCGCAGACACTGTAATTGGTGTTGATGCCCGACCCGACAGAACAAAATGCATGAAGTGCGTCTTCTCTAAGTTGAGCATAAGCCAGCCTTTAAACCAGCAGAGCAGTTGAGATGCAACTTTATTTAATTTTTGCTCTAACAGTTGCACCGAATTTGCTGTAACTACTGCAGCTACGTCATCAGCGTACATGTATATTTCGGCGTCCGGTATATTTTTTGGCAAGTCATTCAGCAGGAGAGAAAATAATATATTTGAAACGGAAAATCCCTGTGCCACTCCCGTCTCTGATATCAAGGGATCGGACTTCACAGTGCCACCACAAGCAACAACACTTTGGCATCTTCCACGCATCAAATCATAAATCAATTCATGTGAAGCTCCTACTACGCCATAATGCTGCAATTTTAATGTAAGAACATCCCGGTCGGCAACATCAAATGCTTTATATAAGTCACACGACATCAATGCTACTTGGCACCTGTCCTCACGAGCGAACATCACACGATGTATAAGTTCGCGAGTCAGGGACGTGGTTGATCGACCCTCGCGGTATGCGTATTGTCGATCTGAGAGAGCATTTATCTCGTGTAAGTACTGCGTGCGTCTACAATTAATAATAATTATGACGTACATCAAGACTATTCACGACCGTTTTTCATCGTGCATCGTGCGTGACCTTGGCGGGACGTACGTCAGACACGATGGTGAGTAAGGTTCTTATGAGCAAGTTGAACTATAAGGACGTAACAGTGTTGTCAACATAACAAATCAAATAGCCCAAAATCCTACCGCTTGATTCTACAGGTAGGTACCTGTTTTTTCAATGAAACTTAATTTAAATTAATGTCGATATATTTAAACCCGATACCAATGCAATGCATTAGTATCGGGTTTAAAAGTAATTTAATTTAGTATAATTAATTTATTTATAAAAAAAATAAAATTGGTTGCCTGTAAAGTCGGTATACGGGCGAAAGTTTTACGTGACAACGACTTTGAGTGGTAAAATAATTTTAATGTGAATATTCATTCGTATAGTAGGAAGAAGGATGAAATAATAGTAACAATTTAAAACATTTATTTATACAAAGAATTATATTTAAAACATTTTATGTCTGTCTCTCTCGCTCTTAGGCGGGCTAACCATGCCCGAGTGGAAGGGACGCGTGCCTCTCACTCGCTCTCATTGTGAGCGCATAACGTGAGCGGAGCGTAACGCAGTTTCTTGAAGTGTCACCCGGCAAACCAATTTATAAGACATTGTCACGTCAAAAATTGCAACTATAATATGTGTATAATGTTGAAATACTAAACACATTCCAATGCAGTGCAAGTCCGAGTATTAAACACAACACGATCACTATTGTTTACATTAGATTATGTACCGTCACTATTTTTAAATCAGTCTATTACAATAATTTGCACCAATATTTTCCCGTGTAAACAACGTGAAATGTCATTTGCAATTTTTGTGTCAACTGTCACGTCAATATCAGATGCGTTCCGTTTTGCCTGCATCACTGTAGTAATCAGTAAACTATTGACCGGTCACAGACTTATGCCTTACATCTCTTAGTTTAAGAACTTTAACTTATGACACAATTTTGAGTATTACTCGGACTATATTGCTTTACTTATCTACTTTTCTAATTAATTATTTCTGTTATGTTATGTTACTTTTTATTTTGTTGACATTCGATAGTGCTCAGAACACGCAACCGGCAAATGAAAGACAACGTTTAGTTGCATCACATTATAATATTTATTATTTATTTATTATCCTGTATATTTATATATCTTATAATAAATATCTATTACTATATTTCATCAGTACCAATATGTCTGACCTAGCTCATATCGACAATGAAGACTTTTTGTCGGCAAGCAGCGGGGATGAGAGCTATGCAAGTATTCCCTCTCTGTCTGACTTACTCTCATTTCGATTCTCTGACGTACCTGGGAACTTTAATGTTATTCACATTAATGCCCAGAGTATACCGGCTCATTTCCCTGATATGCTGGCCACATTTGACTGTGCGAATATCCATGCTATTTGTGTTTCTGAGTCATGGTTAACACCATGCCTCCCTTCAGCATCCTATTCTATTCCCGGTTTTCAACTCATCCGAAATGACCGCGCGCAGGGTGGTGGTGGAGGTGTTGCTATATATCTTAGAACACATATTCCTTTCTCTATTTTGAGTAAATCAACACAGCCGCCGCCTCCAAATGCGGCCGAACATTTATTTATTGAAGTTGAACTCCATCACAATAAAATTCTTCTCGGTACTTATTATTGTCCCACATCTCGTATTCCCTTTTTCTCTTCTCTAGACACAATTCTCGAATCATTGATCCCTTCGTACAGTCACACTATCCTTGCAGGAGATTTTAATACATGTCTCCTCAAAAAATGACTCTCGTTCTTCCTCGTTCCGTTCCTGTTTAGAGGCCAATAACCTCTCTATTCTGCCTTACAATGCCACTCATCACTTTCCTAACTGTACCCCTTCTCTCCTTGATATTTTCGCTGTCTCTTCCGTAGATCATGTTGAAAAACATGGTCAATATTCAGCTGATTCTTTCTCCTACCATGATCTCCTATTCTTATCCTATAAAATTCGACCACCAAAAACAAAATCAAAAATCCTACTACAGCGTGGCATGGATTTGGTTGGCCTTTGTAGGACGCTGGCAACATAGATTGGAGTCCTTTGTATAATACGAATTGCATAGATAAAAAATTTCAAATATTTACAGAAACCTTGACCGAACTCTATGACATACACGTTCCAATCCGCAAAATAAAAATAAAACATCTTCCATCACCCTGGCTTACGGCAGAAATTAAAATTTTACTAAATAAAAAAGCAACAGCCAAGACAAAATTTAAACGACGCCCAACTACGGACAACTGGGAGAAATATATCACATTGCGAAATCACTGCAATAAGGTGTGTAGGAATGCACAACGCCAACATATTCACTCCTCTGTAGAAAATGGAGACCCAGCTAAAGTACCTATAGAGATTTCTTAGATCACTAGGAGTTGGAAAATCTCGACAGATACAGTCCCTAAAGACCTAAATTTCGATCTACTGAATAGCCATTTCTCTGCTTCGTCCAACTTTGATAGGACTATTAAAGAAAACACATTAAAATATCTTTCCTCTCTTCCAGCTCCTGACTATCCAGCTTTCGTCCTTAGCCAATTCTCCGATTGTGATGTTAAGAAGAGTATAGTGTCTATAAATTCCCGCGCAACTGGAAGTGATAATATTAGTCGTGACATGATCCTGCCAATCTTGGATGAAATTCTTCTTGTTCTTACTCACCTATTTAATTCTTCTGTATCAAGTGGGAAACTTCCCGTGGCATGGAAAGAAGCGCAAGTAATTCCTTTACCAAAAAAACCTAACCCTACCAACTTCTCTGACTATCGCCCTATATTCATCTTACATTTCCTCTCCAAAGCCCTTGAACGCTTGGTGTACAACCAATTTAGCCTTTTCCTCTATAAAAACACCCTCTTAAATCCCCTTCAATCTGGTTTTCGTCCCGGTCATAGTACCACAACGGCATTGGCTCATGTTACGGATGATATAAGGTCGGGAATGGAAAATGGCAAATTGACGGTGTTAGCTCTACTTGATTTCAGTAACGCCTTCAACACCGTTGATTTTGATCTGTTGCTTGGGATAATGGGCTCTCTTAACATATCTCCAACGGCGATTGACTGGTTTCGTAACTACCTGTTTGGTCGCCGACAGCGCATCCGCATTGAAGACACCTTCTCTGCATAGTGCACTACCCCTGCTGGGGTACCACAGGGTGGCGTTCTATCTCCCTTGCTCTTTGCAGTTTTTATAAACTCTATTTCCAATAAACTTACTTCTTCTTACCACCTTTATGCTGATGATTTGCAAATTTATACTCAAGCCTCTCCAGAAGAATTGTCAACAGCTATAGGTATTTTAAACATAGACCTAGAACAGATCTGTGTTTGGAGCAAGCAGCATGGCTTAAAAATTAATCCTGTACAAACACAAGTGATTGTTGTTGGTACTTCTAGGATGAGAGCAAAAATAGATTGGACAAGTCTACCCCAGATTTGCTGCGATGGTGCCTTCATTCCCATTCAAGATACTGTCAAGAACTTTGGGATATACATCGACAAAGACCTATCCTGGAGTCCACAATTACAAGAAGTCAGTAGGAAACTTTTTGCTTCTGCAGGGTCCCTCAGAAGACTGCGTAACTTTCTTCTTTCTTTTTTCTTCAATATTCTGTTCAATCCTAGCGCTCCTCACTATCTCAAAAAACGTTTCGAATTTTTGCATAATACGCATTCAAGGTTCCTGAGGTCGTCTGAGAATCTTAGGTTAAAAATGCCGACACATATCACCAAGTTTATGGACAAATCTTTCACTGTAAAGGCTGTTCGCCTATGGAATGAGCTACCACTGGCCATCAGACGTGCACAAACATTGACAAATTTTAAAAAAACTAGTGAAAGATCACTATATTTCTCTGTGAATCGTGACATACTTGGTACTATTATGTATTTATTATCTATCTTCGTATTTGTTATGCATTGTTTATGTGTTCATGAGTGTGTATATATGTATATATGCGTGTGTGTGTATGTATGTATTTGTGTACCGATCATGATATTCATTTGCAAACTATTAATATAAATTTATAGTTAGTTTCTTTAATTAGTACTTATATATTATTTAATAATTATTACATTGGCTCCATGTACACTGCAGCCCTCTTTTCATGCTTGTTTCTCTATCCATCCAATGGTTGCCTGGAAGAGATCGCAAATTGCGATAAGGTCGCCAATTGTACATAGCATTAGCTAGTAAGTATCTAGATATAAGAAAATATTGTAATCTGCTCTGTGTACAATAAAGAGTATATCTATCTATCTATACTTTTTTTTTAATAAATTATACGTAACTTGAACAGAAATGATGTGAAGAATTCAAAAAACAATAGTTGCCATCTCCCAGTCAGTCGCCACTCGGCGTGTGATGCCGAGTGCGAGGTTACCATCCACACGCTCGTGATCAAAGAGCTAATTATTGCTCTTAGCTCGTGATAGTTCAGTCGCCAGTGTTGCCACCTTAGAGAACGCAGTAAAAAATCTCCGTTCCAATAGTGGCGGGCGATTATGAAACTTACTAATGGAATAATAAGATTATGAAGATGTCTCGAGATATTTTTTAATTGGATAGAGTATTTAATTGAGGCATTATTGATTTAATTTATGTAACATCACAGTTCAATAAACGCAGGTAACTTGACTGCTTATCTTTTCAAAAGTGAAAATTAGCTGTGAAAATTTTATGCAGTTATTAAGTTTATTGTCCTTAAATTTTTAAGTCTTCGACAAAATATTAGATTTACGGTAAATCGACATACACGACACTCTACCGAAGTATTAGAGTAGAGAACAGAATCAAATTCAATATCTTTATTTCATAAAATTTATTATCAATTTTATTATTCGAAATCGTCAATTTAAAAAATTATTATTGTAATTAAAATAAAATATATTATATATATATAGATCAACACACACAGTCACCGCAACAATAGTTTTATGTTAGTGCTATGTCGGTAATCATCTGAGGTATCCCCTTATTTCTGAGTCGATCCAGCAGAGAAACCCCGAACATAGCCCTCTCCATAGCTCATTGAGCGACGCTGAGCCTATTTATCAAGCCCATGGTGCGAGAACGTTACAGATCCATGTCATCACCAAGTCATTTGGACCTTATAAAGATCGCAGGTCGACGGTGAAGGATGCAGGCCGCCCCGCTTCCAACCGGTTTTCTTGGAAGTCACTGAGAGAGGACTATGTCCAGCAGTGGACGTCCTATGGCTGAAATGATGATGATAAGTGTTTACTTTTGTTTTTGTTACGATCTAAAACTGTTCTTTCAGTTTCGAGTTTTAAATTGATTAATATTGCTTTAATTAAGAAAACAATAATCCCATTTATCTTTATCCTGTTGGCACGGTACTGTGCTATACTGTTTCTAATATAATACCGATATTTTGTATTAGGAAACACTATCAGGATTTTCTAAATTGGTACGTCGAGTGCTGTTTCCTTCTTCGATTGTAATGGTATATTTGATAAAAGTTTGCTAAATTGTGATACCTTCGCTAAACAAAGCCATTAATCAAAAAGTTGAAGTTGATAAAAGTTTTCCTTGGTAAAAGTTTCAAACAAAAGAAGTACAGCTGAAATAAATATTGTCGGACTCACGTGTATTATTAAAATAAGACACATAATCAAAAGAATGGCTTTATTTATTATAAACATAAATTGTGACAACCATATTAGAGCATTATACCCCACTGGGTAACAATAACATACCTTATATTTAAGTGTTACAAATACAAAAATGTGTAACATTTTGTTACGTTACAATTGAAATCAAAGAAAACTACTTAAATAATAGATTGCATCCGAGCGCTATAGCTGACGAACAATATTCCCAGGAAAAAAACATATATTTAAACAGCTAGTACGAAATATACATCTAAGTAAATCCTGATAGTTCTGTGGGTAACACAGCCTTTATTGTTTGTTATTTTCAATTTTATTACTATTCCTAATAACTATTGTTCACAAGCAACTCGTAAACACTTCCAAGCCGTAGGAAACACAATTCAAATTCATAGAAAAGATTTAATATCTTCAGCATTAGTCTGCATTTGTACAGTCATAGAATAAGCAACAATAATTTTTGTCTATGCATTGTCTATGTAAACTTCGCAGTGCATAGGTGTATATTTTTAACTTGATAATCACCACAATCAGAAATCGCTAGGTTGTCACTGAATTACAAAAACACTTAACATCAAATGTACGATACGACTTTTTAGACCTCAATATTGGACAAAAACGTTCCAGAATTGAATTAAGTTACTCTTCATCAGATCCGCAACATTCATCTAACACAATTCCTTCAGACATTAACGCCAAAATATCATGGTCATCCAATTCGTCGTAATCGTCCTCATCATCAGTTGATTTCTTTGGTGTTGCAAGTTTATAATATTTTTGTGGCCTCATCTTAGTGGGGGTAACTTTAACTGCAGGTTTTTGTGGAGTTACTTTAGCTACACCTTCGGTTCGGATTACTTTGGTTATATTTTTAACTGGAGAAACTTGAGTTACAGTCTTAGTTGGATTCACTTTCGTTACAGTTTTAGCAGGAGCGAGTTTCGCTGCGGCAGTGCCTGTCGTTTGTTTCTGTGGAGTGGTTATTTTAGTTACTGGCTTGGAGGGTGTAACGAATTTATTTTCAGTATCTTTATTTTTAATTGCTGTAGGAGACTCTAGCTTCTTTGTGATTTCTTTACTTGAAATATTTTGCGTGGATTTGTTAACGGAAACGACAGGTTTAGTCACTTTATTACCCTTAAGGACGTTTTTTGATACAGGAACAGGTGCAGCTTGAACTTCGACTTTTTCTTTTATCTTTTCCAGTTTGACAGTTTCAAGTTTAGCTTTTGTAGGACTAATATTGTTTTGCTTCTCTGGACTTTTAATATTTTTAGACGTTCCACAAATATTTTTAATTTCAACATTGTTCAATTCTTCATCTTTGTCAAGATAAATTTCAATATCTTCTAAATAAGCATTATCATATTTCGTGTTAAGATTTGGCGGGCAAGTGATAAATTTGTACTCTGGACTTACTGACACTTTTACACTACCTGTAATATGATATAGAAAAACTTTGTTAATTACATATTTGGAATAAGAGAGCAGTCACATTAAATTATATTATTTAAGCGACTTCTAATGCTCAGGGATTTTTTAATGTTTTAAATGGCTGGTGAACTTATTTAAAACAGATCTATGTTGTAAATGGCAATTCAAACTTATGACAAAAATCAAATATGACTTAACAGCCTATGGCACGGATTGTAGTAAAGTAAAGAAAAATCTTATCTTAATGAATATAGATACAATAAACAACTGATGACTGTGTGTGTGTTTGCGCGTCTCACCTCTGTGTGTACGTGTGGCGCGAGTGTGTGTGTGTCACACGTATGTAAATGAATGACCATGTGGGCATGTCAAGTTAACATTTAAATAATTAAATATTCATTTTGTAGAAACCTACCGCATATTACTTCCTCCTCGGTGCATAATCTGTCGAAGTCATCGATACTTTTGACTTGTGCTGCAAATATATTCACTGCTTTACGAGCAAAGCCTATGAAATTGTACTTCTTCAGAAATTCTCGCAGTTCCTCCTTCTCAGGCTTGCCATTGAATTTAATCTGGAGAAAATAAAAGATTATATAGAAGATGTTAAAGGGGATTAATACAGGATTATTTAAAGAGATTATAAAGGTATATGACCGGTTTCCAATACGGAACTCTCGGAATTAACAACATTTTAAAACGAATAACCGGCCAAGTGAGAGTCGGACTCGCGCATGAAGGGTTCCGCACCATCGTACAAGATTTATAGCAGTACAAACTCTGTGAGTATTTCAAGCGTCTACTTATTGCCATTATTAAGATCAAGCAAAAAAGGCAAAAAAAAACACGTTTCTAGTAGAGGAGCCCCCTTTTATTTTTATTATTTGTTGTTATAGCGGCAACAGAATACACATTCTGTAAAAATTTCAATTGTCTACTTATTACAGATCATGAGATACAGCCCGCTGACAGACAGACGGCCTGTAAATATAATATATATATAAAATAATTCCCACAGTGGACAAAGCGTCCTCAACTTTCGAGAAGCGTGCACGGGTGCGTGTATGGGAGTGATGTAACTAGTTTCGAATAACTGATGATCAATTTTATGCAATAAAGATATTGAATTTGAGTTTAGTATCTTATCTGCGGCCCAGTTGACAATAATATTCCTATCTTTTCTAAAAATACAGTATTGGGTGATACATACCTTTACATAGAGAGGGTTGTATACATTTAATAACCTTTTTGTTATGTTCAAACCCAGTACCTGTAAAGTAAACAGAGTTTTTATAACGCGACACAAAAACGATGCTGTGTAAGCCAGGTGATCAAGCATTTTTAGTTGTGACATGTTTCTACACGTACAATAAAAGAAGTGCCCAAAAATTGTAACATTGGTGTAATTTTTTCAGGGTTCATGTTTATATGTATGCTCGACTTTCTTCATTCCACCATAACTTTTAAATGCTTCAACAGTCGGTTAATCAGTGTATGGTTATTTCTGCTCATGAGTGTGATCGTAAAACACTGATTAATTGTAACAAAAGTACTATGTGATTGCAACTCAATTTTGTAACGAAATAAAAAGTTAAACATGACCTGTTGTAACGTCATACATTTAAGACCTGAGTGGCGAGTGCCACGTTACCACATCGAGCGTGACAGAAAGAGACGAGGTATTAACGGCGCAGTGTTGCCACTTGTATTTATTTAATTTATATTATACATTTTTTTTTGTTTGTATATTTTGTTTTCAAAAAGTGTTTTTTATTTATATAAAACTTTGTATGTAAAAGCTGTCGTGTGTTTTAGAAATAAAATATGTTTTCTTTCTTCTCTGTATGTCTGTAAGAGCCATAAATCTGAAACAAAAAGTTGGCAAAACCAAACTAACCAAGCGCATCAAACAAATTGGTTCAGACGCCGCATTTTCATGGCTGGTGTTCTACTTTCACAATGATCAACTGATTTAGATGAAATTTGGCACACAGACAGTTTATGACCTGGATTAACACATAGGATACTATTTACCGTGGTAAACGAGGTCCACGCGGGCAAAAGCTTGTAATAATATTGATAAGTAAAAAAAGCTTACGTTTTTCAAATAGAGTGCACCTTCATTCCGCAACATCTGGACGGCTCTGCGTTCGATCTCATCAGCGGGGTTTTCCAAGAGATTTGTAAAAGTCTGAATAAGACAATATAGAATTTTATATGCTGGTAGCATTCGCAATAGATTACTTTACTTGTATGAAAGTCAGTTTCAGTGGTGAAATTTGTTCAAGCGTTGTACATGATACATTGGTGCTTTTATGTTTGATTTAAAATAACTGTATTTTGTTTTTTTATATATATAATAATTTATATAGCTTAATAGATCATAATATAGAAAAGAAAATGTTGGGAATTTATCGTCACTATCACTACATATTATAAAACAAAGTCCCCCGCTGCGTCTGTTTGTCTGTTCGCGATAAACTGAAAAACTACTGAACGGATTTTCATGCGGTTTTTACTAATAGACAGATTGATTCATGAGGAAGGTTTAGGTGTATAATTTGTACCCGTGCAAAGCTGGGGCGGGTTACTAGTATATTATAAAACAAAGTCCCGCCACGTCGGTCTGTCTGTTCCCGTTAAACTCAATAACTACCGAACGGATTTTCATGTGGTTTTCACCAATAGACGGAGTGATTTATGAGCAAGATTTAGGTGTATAATTTGTGTAAAATGGCTGAAATATGACGATTATTGTTGAAGAGGTCGGAAAATATCAATATATGTGCTTTGCTACATGTGGGAAGCCGGTGCGGGTTGCTAGTTTCACAATAAATACCTTTTTCATAAGATCTCTCAGCTCCACGTCCACCATCCTTGTCATAAGTGCATTCAGTTCATAATCTCCGCACGCTTTTTCAGGTGTTGGCGGTGACTTCACTACATTCGTTGTCTCTGGTTCTGGCTTCTTTGGTTCTTGCTTTTTTAGTTCAGGCTTCCTTGGTTCTTCTGTAATAAAATGATTGCATTTACTCCCAATAATAGGATTAAATTTTGTTTACAATTAGAAAAGAGGAGGACAGAAACAGAGAACCCGGTATTAAGGTGTCGGTGAGCTGTGTAGCTTGCAACTTGTTATCGAGTGCCAGGTAATTGGTCCTTGTATCATTCCAATAAACAAAAAGTGCAGTAGAGAAATCGTGACGTCGAGGAGGGCGTGTTCTGTTCATGGATGTTATATGATCAGTAGCGGCCCTAGCTACATTTTTAGGTGGTGCGATACCTCAAAGTGGCGCCCCTATAAATTCAAGACCTCAGTTTTCCTATCTTGTTCGCCGTAAAAAGAATTGGTTGACCTTTTTTTTTTTTTTGATAAGTCTTGTTTTGTTGCGCCCCCGATCTATTGATTTCACCTATATCACCTATATATGATGGATCGTTGAACGTGGTCAGACTAACTTCAATCGGCCCAATCCAAAATGCTATCTCCGACAATGAATGGATTAAAATTTTAGGTTGCGAGGAAGAAAATTTGTGTAAATAGTTACACGGCACAGGACGTATTATGTTAAGTGAATATTATAGGTAAATTACACCCAAACTAAATGATCGTGCTCATCACACAATAATTTGTCCTGGGTGGGAGTCGAACCCACGACCTCTGGCTCAAAAGTTAGGACCACTAACCAGTAGACCAACAAGCCCATTATGATGTCACGACTATAACATCACGGTATATATACGATAGAATAAATACAGGTACATACGCTTTGGAACTTGAACGGTGCGCTTGGCGTCGATCGCAGGAGCTTTACTTGCTTCTTTAAGAAGAGAACAGAAATATAAATCAATATGTAGGTAAATGTATACTAAATACTTCTTTACTAGCAGTGGTGGAGTCTACATTTTTTTTTGCTTTTATTTCACTATGTCATACATATGGTCTTATGAGCTCACTCCGATATTCAACACTGGTAATTCCGCATTGTTTTTTATGTTTTTATTCAGTCCTGTTTTAGTAATATGTTATCATGGTCTTCATATGATATTGAGTCTACCACGAAGCATATTATAAATGCACCGAGGTTTTTCATAATAAATCTTTATAGCGGTGTAATCAAATACCATACTAATGACGGCGACTTTTGATCAAGAGTTAGTATTTTCGAACTCCATCCAAAATTACCTAATAACTATCCTACTGTTACTGGTATGAATCCACTGCTGACAAAAGTATTTTACACTTAATACAGTAATTAACAAAAATACTACTAATATCCTTTCGCACCTTATGTGCAAACATTATTATTACATATACATAATTTAATACCTTTCATGACTCTCCCTTCACTTTCAATGGTTCTCGGGGTAGGTTTGATTATCTGCTGCTGCGGCTTCGGCACCAGCTTTTTCTTAAAAACCAGATGAGAGTGATTCGGCCTCAAAGATGTCTGAGCAGGTCCCCTACCTTCAACAGAAGAAACGTCGTTATAGCCTAACACATTTAGAATAACTCAAAATATAATTACTTAAATATCTGTAAAATATTGTTCTCCATATAGAAACTTTATACAGTATTTAAATTACTCCAATGAACAAAGACTTGGACGACATAGACAATTGGACAAATTGACGGCTGCTTCTGGCAATCAAAATCGCGATGTCAAGTACTCGTTCTCGACTCTTGTATATATGCAGTCTAAACCATCTAGAATAATTTAGGAAAGAACATCTTGTCATTCATAACAGTTTTAAAATACTAAAAACAAACTTAGCTAACTACAAGGCATTTATAATATGTGGAAGCCGCTACATGCAATCTGGAATTAACAACGTGGAGAAAATGTTATCACAGAGCAATTGACAAGAACATCTTGGTCTAAAAGACTGAAGTATTGTTTTAAAACTATTACCGATTCCTTAATGCAAACAAAAAGATACGTTCTAATGTCTAAAATAAGGTTTTGTGTGAAGGAGACAGGCCAAAACAATACTCGTGAAAATCAACCATCATATAGCAAACATTCATCGTGTACCATTGGTACAAGTTTCCCTCCTAACTGCGAAGACATAAAACAACAGGCTAATGGCTACATGACTATGTACAGCTGGACTATTCTCTGAATACAATTCCGAGTCTAAACGCCTCAGATTTTCACACTTTGAAGCAGCAGGAAATCTTTACACCAAATAACGTAGCCAAATTCGGTCCAGTTCAAGCCAAAGCAGACATGCGAGATATTCTTTATTTTTCGGACAGAAAAAAATACATAAAATTTATTACATCCTTCAAGAATATTTACAACTGTTCCTGTTGAACGAAAACAAGATAAAAGTCCGAAAGCTTTGGGTACGAGCTTTTTGGTTAACGGTTACCAACACTTAGGTTAACTGTTTGGTTAACGGTTACTAAAGGAATTCAATAGCAAGGGTACTCGATCGACCCTGCAACAGCAACGAACAGTCATAACTGAATTCGCTGATAGTAAAGCACCTTCTTACAAAGTAGAGTACGAAACACAAGGTTACATTATATGCAAACTTCAATAAGAGGCCGATAGCTTTACAACCAGGTCTCCTCAATTCTGTTACAATTATATATTCTGAAATAGTACAAAAAGATGACTATTTTCTGGAAACTGTAAACTAAACTTACCAAAGAGAAGCGTTTCGTAAATGTTACCGTATATGTTGCGATGAAGTTGATTTGTGAAGGTAAATATGGTACGCCTGGAAGACGATCACTGCTTGGAGTAAAAGAAAAACAAAATAGGTACATACATCTTATGTCGTTCATATCTCATCGGCTGCTTCTTGATGCCCTACTACCGTTGATGTCCTAGTTGAAAAGAAGTCAAATTAGAAATATTTAATTGGGGGAAAACTAACTTACGTGTATATATAGGTTGCGAATGGTCCAATAGTTGACTGCCTTTATAGTTTAGATGTGACTCTTCTACAACTGCCGTGTTCTTTATAAATGTGTATTCATGAAAAGGTACATTGTGCTCGAATTTTCATTGAAAAAAACTCACCTGCTTCAAAATCTGATAGCAGCAATTAACTCTGGTCACAGAATAGCTCGTGGTGTCGATTCTGTTGTAAATCCCACAAAACTAAACTATTCCTAAAGACCTCTTATGTTAGTTTCGTATGAGTTAGTTATAATAAATATATCTTAGCTCAATCATGAAAAAGTTGCTAAATAAATATTAATGTTGCCAGTTGTAAATTGCTGTAAAGTGAAGAGATTTTAAATATGACCCTTTTGACCCTTCTTATAATTGCTTACCTTTAAAATACTCTATGGTTCCGGTTTCTAAGCTTCGCAGACTCAAGTTTTCACCAACCGGATTTTTATTCAGGAGTTAGGTAGACCCCGAATCTAAAGAATCTGCAACTCAAAACTTGATCAAGGACATCAAATTCAAATTATAAATTAATATTCGATAAAATAATAATAAAAAAAGCTATTAGCACCAAACCAAAAAGATTTGTATTTTATCTGTCGTAAATTTTTGTTATAAATATATAGACGTGGACGAAACAAAGATTTTTGTTTTTTTTTTTATAATACCAAGTTGACAAATAAAATCACTGATATACATCCACTCGCAACACCAGCCATGTTACTTGCGCATTGGCAGCCTACTACTCCTTCTCGCCATGGTGACTGTTTACCAGAAAAAGCGATACTCTTAGAGTGGTTGAATGGCATTTTTTTATTTTTAAATTTAAATATTAACTCTCTGCAACCTAATATTTATTCTTCCCCAATGCCTCCTAATCCACGTCATAACTATCAAACTAGAAAGGATGCTTTAGAATATTTATGATAGTAATATTTTAGCTACTATATTTAAAGATTTCATGAATCTTTAGCAGCGCCGTATTCATTAATTAATTATATTAATTCCTCAGGATTTATGTAATGATCATGTAAAAAACTGGAATAAAGTACATGCAGCCTGAACTTACCTGTTTAATAGGCAGAAAACTGCAACTGACACTTAATTCATACCATCAACATGTGGATTCTCGAGATCTCGCAACTTATTAGAAATGTAAACAGATGATATAAAATTTCAACAGAAAGCATGAATTTTGATTTTACGTAAATAAATGCAATGTCATCTCATATGCCATTGACGATGTTCCAATAAAACGATGAACGCTGGAATGTAGTCCGAATTTGAGTATTATTTTTAAATTGATAAAAAAATTAAATAAAAAAGGTAGCATGAAAGGAGCACACAGTTTTATTTATTATAGCGTTATTAAGAAACAATAATATCTTAAAGTAACACACATTAATGAAGCTTAAGTTACCGGCTTAAGGTAATCGCTACCGTAGGTAGCATACATACAAAAGAAAATAAAAGTCTGGCAGATGCAATACAAATAAAATGTTAATCTAAACAAATGATATCGTTATCGGAACCCTCCGAAGCATCTGAGTCCAAATCCATGTTGGCTACATCGTAACTGTCCATCATTTCAGCCTTGTGATTTTTGATAAGGTCCTCTAACTCAGATTGAGGACACTTTGATTTGAAGCACACGGCGTGCAAACCGGTCGCATCCACATAATCTAATTGGTACCTCATCGAAGCCAAAGTCTCCAAGGATTCCATATCTATTTCTACTTCGTATGTAAGTTTATTCCTGTCAATAGACCTAATTTTTGTAGACCTCCACAAACTAAAATTAATATTTTTTACGCCCTGATTGCTATGTTTCAATTTTTCCGTTAAATGTCCCGCGCGCAACTGTCTCTCGTATGGTACTGTTACATTCATTGTGATGAATCGCGTGTTACTTTCCTCCGCACCTACAACTGCGACGACCTGTCGGTTAACTTTGCCAAAACTGCAACCCATAAGCCATCGCTTAGAATCCTGGTTTAAGGGTAGTATTGCAAAATAGTTGGGTTGCATAAATCCATATTTTACGAAATCTGTCCGAGAATTACCGTTTTGTCGATGATATTGGAACAGATTGTAAATGACAACTTCTTTAATTTTACGCGCCTGAACAAGATCTAACGTTTTACTTCCTTTTAGTGTTATTTTGACGAGCGAAACATCGTTTGTGAGGACCGGCATAGGTGAATTTTTAATGGCTTTAGCTATGGCCGAAGGATCAGTAATACTAATCTCCTTTAGCCCAGCATCAAAAGAATCCTTATCAACCGCTACCGCTTTTGAAAAAACGTTAACCTGTTGTAATTCATAGCTTAACTTCATTTCGTGGGCTTCAAGAGCCCGTGCGGAAGACGGTGGCATGTCAACATATAACCTAGTACCTTTTTCGTTTACAATTTTTTTCACAAACTTCCATTTATTGATGTTAACTCCATCTAGTTTTTTATTCTGCAACTTGAGTTTTTCAAATGGCTCGATGTTTCTAACTCTGGAATGACCGGGAAGCCATATGGCCGCTCTTTCATACCACAACTCTTCTTGTGTATAGACCAAGACATGGAAATATTCAAACTCGCTGAAATCTAAGTTAAGAAGCCAATTTCTGGACCACTCATCCTTGGTGACCACCTCATACCTATATAAGCTCTGTAGCCCTTTAAAAGTGAAGTCTGGAGACCACCCCTGATACTGCCCTGTGGCTTGAAACATTTGAGAAACAAGGTAGTCTTTCAAAAAATCCGCTTCCATATGTGAGATTCTTTCGAAATCATCCCTACACAGGTAAAGCTTGTACCCTTCTTGTTTATCTTCTTCGGTAAACAAGGGAGGCGCAAAGTCTGTAATGGGTGCGACGGGTTGTGGAACGTCCACAACAGGTTGAACCGGTTCCGGAATATAAACTGGATTTTGAAGATTGTGCTGTAAGTTATCGTAGGATTGATAGAATGGTGCTGAGACCATAACAGGCATCATGGACTGACCCATGACATGTTGGGGCTGTGGGACCCCTGTATAGGGCATACTTATAACGGCAGGTGGTGGCAGTTTCACGTTGATATCTGAAAAATGTATATGGCACTGATAATCTCTGGTCATTAAGGTGATAAATGTTAAAAATAACATAGGGGCAAAATTTAAGAATATTTTGGGACTTACTGGAATCAGCTAATTTTGGACGCGCAGCGGGTCCTGAAAAGACAGGATTTTCTGAAGAGATCAAATAATCTGCTACAATCGTTTTAAATAAGAAACAAATCCATTAACGTTTTCCAATTACCACTATAAAACTAAGACACATGTTAAATATCCGATAACGAAAAATAGGGAGAGGCATAGGACGAAAGAGTTTAGCAAAACTTGTGGAATAAAAAATATATAGCGATTAGTATCTTACCTTGGTTCAAGTCGGAGCTTGGAGAAATTCGACTAGACTTGGCAGGAACATTAGCAGATTCTGTGGACATATTTACTATTTTAAACATTGCATAAATAAATTTCTTCATCTGACGAAAAATCTTTTGAAATGTTGCAAGCATTATGGTATTTGTTATTTTAATTTATTTCGGGATTTTACACAAAAATTACACCTTTTCTTACAGTTCATTTAAATTGAAAAATACCTTTCAATTTCAATACATGCTTCTATGTAATTTATTATTAATTAGTGTTCAATTCCGAATAATAATCTCTGGCAGACTAGAACCAATTCTTACCTGGAGCGTGACGTTTGATAGCCCTGAATTGTTTCGGAAGAGACCGTATCGCATCCTGCAAAATCTTGGCCTCGTCCTTCAAATTATATCTAGCTTGATATTTTATAATCACTTCGATGAAAGACACTTCTGTATCACCAAACATTTCGTAAACAATTTTAGTAACGATTTGTTTAAGCTCTTCGAGTATATACTGTCTCTGTTCCCCTTGCACGTTCTTGTATTCCTCATTCTTATCGAGGATTTTTTGAGCGATTTCTTCAACAGCTTTTTCCCTTTTCTGCCTGTTGGAACTATTAGTAGTCTCGATCTGTCGGTCCTTATCGCGTGAGCGATAATCATCGCGCCGGTCGCCATCGCGACGAGCGCGGTCATCGCCTGACCTGACCTGATCTGGACGTCTGTCGTCCCGGGGGAGCCTTTCCCCTCCCTCCCTTTGTCTGAGTGACTCCTCCTCACGATATCTCTCGTGATCTTCGTAGCGCTGTCGTGTATCATCGATCTTCTCACCATGTCTTCGAATATCGTCAAAATCATCTCTTTTTCTCGAACCTGACTTCCGCAATTCTTCTGCTTTTTTCTTAAATTGCACGGCTCTGTTGTAGATGTCTTCAAAATCTTTGTCGAAATCTTTAGGTGTTTCAATTTTGCTTTCACGGCGAGGTGATTCTCTTCTGCGATTGTAGTCGTCAAAACGATCTTCTTCTCTAGGTCTTCGCGGCAAGTCAGAGTCATCTGCATGAGGCTTTCGCTCAGGTAAGTCCCGCCGACGATAGTTATCACGACGTTCTTCATAATCATCACGAGGAGAAAATTTTCGTTGGTAGCGGTCGCTTGTGTCCGCATGTGTTAAAGATTCTCTTTCGATTAATTCTTTCGCGACACGAATTTTCGCTTCATCGTATGATCTATGAGCTTCGGGACGTCTATTACGAAGTTCTTCTTCCTTAAAAGATCTTCCTTCCCATACAGGTTGATGTTTTGGTTTTTCATCTTTTTCCGGGAAATTGGGGCGAATCGGTCGACTATGGTCTCTATCGGTATTCTGTCCAGGCCAAACTGGAGGTGGTGGCGCATCGGGACTACGACGTTTCTCGAGAGCCCATGAACGACGTGGAGAGTAGGATGATCGTGGAGAAAGAGAACTCCTCTTAAACCGATCCCGGATTGGAGATCTATCACGTCGTATCGGCGATCGCGATTTCCGTGATGGCGAATATCGCTTTTCAATTTGATCAGGTACACGCTCCCTAGCCATTTGCCGTCTTTCAACGTCATGCTTCTTCATAGGAATAGTCTGTTCATCGATGTGGCGGTGCCAAGCTGCTGATTGCTCCTGCCTCATTCCAGGAATAGGATATTGAACGTTGTCATGGTTGCTTGAACGAAAACCACCTGAGTACATAGACGATGCCTGATTTGGTGCCTGTAAATTAAAATTTTATATGCAAACACGTCAAGTTGAAAATTATTTACAGTTAACATATATAAAACTTAATAACATTTGAATAATATACTTTCATCTCAGTCTTCATAAACTTAAAAATGCTTGGTAAAATTACCAAACATATTTTAATAAAGATGTATGAATTTTACCAATTCATAATTAACCAAAGAAGCATTCATTGAGACACGACCATATGAACTTCAGCTGTCTTCTGTCTAAAAGACATGTTTGTAAATAAATATATATTATTTTTCAGATATGTATGTTTATTCGTCCAAGACACAGATTCTTTTATTGTTACTGGACAATATTCACAGGCCCAGACAGCGAGCGGCCCTAACTAAAGGTAGAAATGAAGAGTTAACCACTGAGGCATTGATGGACTACATTTTGCTAAACTGCTGGCTAATCTTCGTTAATACACCGAAGTGAAGAATGCTGGTGAACCAGTACTTGGTGGTTTCAGTTTAAATGACTTTACACTTCTAACCTCTTTAGTTAAGCACTATTTTGGTGCTCAAGTGGTTCGTTCAGAATCCTCTCATATTTCAATATTGTGCAAGGTCGCCGTGCAATTGTTATACTAAGGAAAACTTGGTATGTGACTAACAACCTTATACTATCCTTTTTAACATTGTACTTTATGATAAACAGAAATATTTTATACTTTCCAGTTATCAATATTTATAAGTATCTTTAGAGCAAGTAAAGGGAACAAAGTCATTAAAGTCTTTTAAGTTTTTGTTCAATCTATTAATTTTGGAGAAGTTTGTAACTCCGTATTTTCTTGGTTTTTAAAGGTTCTGTATTTCTTTATAACTTTGGTAATGACCATTTAACTTCGTTAAGAACATACCAAAGTTAAGAGGAGTATTCAGCCCTTCTTTCTATTAACGTTTTTTTTCCTTAGTCTCTATGAATGAAATAAAACCTTATTGTGTTCATCATTGTATTACATAGTCGTGGAATTATTCATTCATTGACTATTCTAATTTATTCATAGTCGGTCGCAGTGCAATATTTAAGGCTCGCTGTAATGAAGTGTTGTTAACTGTCCCTGAAGTTTCATTTGTAATATTGAAAAAAAAACATTGGTAACTACTGCTACCAATGCACTCGGTAACAGTAGTGCGGCAAATTTCTTTATTTTGGCAGTCAGCCTACTGCACTCTTCTTGTCACTAGGATAACCCCATTGCAGTTATTGATTCATCCATAATGTTAAGTAAATATAAGACGTAAAAAAAGTGCTGGATTTTGGTGTTTAATCGTAGTCGGCATAAACAGTACTCTGTTAGTTATCTTTCAATATTAGTAATTGAAGTTGTTGGTCCGATGTAATGATCTCTAACAGATAACCATACATTGTAGTCCCAAGTCTGAAATCGAGACGACTCTTATTGAAGTCCGATGAAACACTAACTTTTGTCGAATTTTACAATATAAAGACACAAGTATGTGCGTTCACCGTTAATAATGTACCCCAGTAGTTGTACCTCTACAAGTCTAAGACATGTATCTTAGCATCTCTAAGCATATTGGGATCTTTGGTGTTGAGATTTCAAGTGACGTACAGTAGTTAGACGTCCAAGACAAGGTAAAGCTTGCATCTCGGTGTGCCACAAAGCAAAGCACCATAGCAGATACTGCTTTCTTTGTACCTCTTCTGTCACTTTGTACGTGATTTTGATTGCCTTGAGGATTGTCGACGATTCCGAGGTCAAAAGGGCTATTCAACCGCTAAGTATTAGGATATTTTTTCTCTCTTCTCTTCCTCCATGTGTGTGATCTATTGTATGATTGTTTCTATTGTATGAGGTTAGTGTTCTAAGCAATTGCAAGAGATCGATTGCTCGCCACCTTCTGAGAATTCAACCCAACACGTTTAAGGCACAGATGTTGTGCTGCTGAGCGCTTCCTTCCGCGGACGGTCTAATTGTGCAGACTTCTGTTTAGGATTAAACAAACTAGTTTTAAGAATATCTGTATAATATTGAAAAGTTTTATCATAATATTAGCTAAAATGATTACATTTTCCGTACTACGCGGTCGTCCCTTGGTGAGTGGCGGCTGGCCTGGCGGCGGCCACGCTCGCTTCCTGCCGGCTCTCGTCCCTCGTCTCGTCCGTCTTACCTTTGCCCTCTTTAGTGCGGGGCTCGTGCAATTTTCCTGTCAATGGGTTTCAAAAATGACTACAGTTTATGGTTCTGGGTTGGCCACATGTGGTGGTGGCTTTGCAAAGATCTATAAGCTAGAGACGGACCGTACCGAAATTGTACATAACTCTATAATGTTACGTAGCTTATCGGATC
The DNA here is from genome assembly GCA_963859945.1 of Euplagia quadripunctaria. Taxonomy (NCBI): domain Eukaryota; kingdom Metazoa; phylum Arthropoda; class Insecta; order Lepidoptera; family Erebidae; genus Euplagia; species Euplagia quadripunctaria. Next base: position 9,884,010 of record OY982585.1, read on the forward strand.
AATATCGCTTTCCTCTTATTTACTCTCATTACAATAAACAATTCGTTAGGTGGGGTTGACTAGTTGTGAAAAAGCATGTTTCTCCTACATGTGAACATCACTGTATACTTATTCACCTTCGGAATCTTCAAGACTTTATTGAAGTACCAAATAGTTCTTGATCTTCTTATACACATGTTAATTTCATAATATAATTGCGATATTTCTCTTTGCCATGAGTTCCGTTTAAGTTGTCGTTTTCTGATAATGGTGACAGTCGTGTCCATTTGATAGTTATCGCCCAATCTTTGACGTGAATAAATAGCTAATAGCATATCCTCTATAAAGGGATTCGCGGAAATCATGGCCTTCGCTAAAGCATCAATATTAATAATGAACTAGTTATTGTTTATTTTCAACCTGAACCAAAGCTGAAAATTGGCTTTCAAATTCTTAGGTAGGAAATTCTAAACCTAAAAACACAACATGAATCACGTTGTATTTGTTTGGTTTAGTTTCTTGGGTTCATCATTACAATGTTTTATGATATCTGCAACAATTTGTGCAGTCGATTTAACAGCAACTTGTATTTTCCAGACTGCGCAAAAATTCTGCCGTGGAGTTTATGTTCCATATTTCAACACGAAATTATATATAGATCTTGGTATCAGCAAGATAAAATAGTTCTAATCAGTAGGTCACACTCCAGAGAGTTGATAACCACGAGAAAAGAAATGTTTTCTAGTGGCGATAGAACGGTGAAGGAAACGCGGTATGTGATATTCTCTGTTTAATGCATTATATCTCGTGGATAGTGGATAGACCATCTCTTCCCAGTGACAGAGAGGAACTAGACGGAGGCGGCCAAAACCGCTCTTTGTGGATGTCTACTGCTTTTGTGTAGTATCTAATAGAAATGACTGCAAACACGTCATACAATTTTCATAATTGAAATTTCCAAGATGTCTTGTATTTCTATATATATATTATATGCTACATTTAATTATTATATTTTATACATATATATCACATGCGCGTTAAAAAAACAGTAACTTAGTGGTGCTGCTGTGTTTTGCTTCAAAACTTTTTTTTGTTAGTAAAGCCCATGATAACTAACACTATTTTGTTAACGACAATGGAGCTTATTTACTATCACTTACGTGTGACGATGTTGGTTCATATGCTGGCCTCACTTTTTTCACATCCTTGTCTTGTCCAAACTTGTCACCCATTTTGTCAGAATGATGTCGTCCCGGGGAATATCTAATACGAAGTTTTGAAATGGTGATTATCGCTTACACGGATTGGTCAACTTAAGTTATTTCACATATAGAATATATAATTATATAGCAGCTCTCACTGTAAAGTTATTAAGTACTATTTTGAGTGGATGTGTTCAGGTTTCTGATGCAGCCTACTGATGGTACGTCCAAACTCATTTTTTTTTTTAAATACAGCTCCCGCTTTAGGAATTACTCTTATGTCGCGGGGGACTTTACAAACATAGAAACAACGGACACAAAGAACACCCAGACTCAGGTGGGAATCGAACCCATGACCTATAAGCATTGCGGTCAGGGTCACGAACCACTAGACCAATAGGCCAGTCAACATATGTGCACATTCTCCTAAAAAAATGTCTGTAAGTGTCGGTAAGTGAAAAGGAGGAGCGGAGCATAAATGAATTTTTTTTTGCAAAAACGGGGAATATTTACAAACGCAGACGGAGTTGCGCGGATCTACTAGTTTATAATATGTAGGCCATTGGCCATTATGAAATTCTTAACTAAAGTTCATAATGACTCGGTGGCAAAAACTTGCATTGATCATAACAATTTATCTGATGGTCATTTCTATTAGATATCAAGTTTGATACTACATAATAAAACTAATAGCAGACGAATAAATGTTACCAGTATTGTCATTAGACAGTATAATGAAAAATCTCTCCAGAAATTTCGATTAAACCTACTCAATGCAAATTGGGTATCACTCAGGGGCATAAATACTTTTATTAATAAATTTGGCTCAATATTTAACAGCTCTAATGTTAGATGGCATTCATAAATGAGACCGGAGTTTTGTTTTTAGGACCCTCCTGTGCTTTTAAGACGGCCATGCTATCTGACAGTATACGTATGTTGTACTCCATTGTACGTCTTATCATGACCGCAATAGCGTTCTATTTTAATGTTATTTTATATATATGTATCCTATTGTTTATTTTTTTTATTTTTTAACTTAATTTGAAGATTTGCGCCAGCTTAAGAACAAACAAAATATTGATGGTTATAAAATATTGATCAATTTTTCATCAACTAACGTTAGTCAATACTGCAGTTTCGTGAAACATTCTTGTCGATTTAGCTAGTAGCACATACCTGGGTATAGGTCGTTCGTCCCTCCGGCCCGGCGAGGCGAGGCGGCGGCTGGGCGACACCCGCTTGTGCGGGGACTCGTGGCGCGAGAGGTTACGTCTGTCACCTGCTGATAGAACATACATTCTAAATTAGTCATGACTTAATTGATACTAATACTCGCGGCTTCTCTAACCTTGATGTAAATTTTACTAACTTTTAAACTTTTGCGTTCCATAAAATAATCTTATTAATATTTTAAAAGTCAAAGTTTGTGAGTATGTGTGGATGTTTGTTCCTCTTTCATGCAAAAACCACTGAACCGATTGTTATGAAACTTGGTAAGTAGATAGCTGGAGACCTGGATTAACACATAGACTATTATTATCCCGATATTCTCACGGCATTGGGGCTTACGCGAGTGAAACCCCGGCGCAGAGCGGGATATGTATACGGGAATAAACGTGATCACGTAATATGTATTACATACCTTGAATTGCCTGACGTTTCGACCAGGTTGCACTGGCCGTAATGTCGTAATTGTCAATATTAATACACGTAGCGATCGGGAACAGTACTTTTTTCTGGATGATGACGCGTATGCAACATTTAATGATGATCGGTAGAGTAGGTAAAGAGTGAAAGTATAACAAACGAACTCACATTCGCATTCATAATTTCAGTTAAGACTAGCTGTTGCCCACAACTTCGTTCGCATGGAAATTTGGGTGAAAAGTAGCCTGGTAAATATGTGCCATTCTAGATTGTAATCTATATTTGTGCCAAATTTGATCCAGATCCGTTCAGCCGTTTTAGTATGAAGAAGCAACAAACAACCATCCATCCATCCATTCATTTATCCTCAAAAACTATCGCCTTTAAACTATTTGTAAGATAATAAAGTTGAACATTTTCTTCAACTACTCTCATTAAAAAAAATGCTTTCAAGTAGGTCAGCTTTAAAATTAACTTTTTAGTACATGCGTATTTGTAAAAATAAAGTTTCAGTAATATGTATCTCCATGTTTTTCAAGATGTTAGGAAATAATAAAAAAAAGGAAGTAAATGTAAAAAAATACATAAACCTGCGGTTGACTTAACATTATAATTAACTAGATTTCGTGCGTACGCCAGGATATTCGTATGATTACCGATGATCATTTTAAAACTTCAAAATTATGATCATGATCGAGTTACACGACAAACATAACATGAGACATGACAAACATAAGATTTTTACAAACTCTTACATTCATAATTATCATTTTATTAGAAGGAACATTAGAAACAGTCAAAACTTAAACATAAAATTAATCTAGGCCTCTACTTAAGTTTACTTACCAGGCGAAATTCTCTTTGCTGGAGGTGAATATCTTCGTGCAATGGGATCATCTCTTCGTCCAACGGGATCATCTCTTCGTGCAACGGGATCATCTCTTCGTCCAACGGGATCATCTCTTCGTCCTACCGGATCATCTCTTCGTCCAACGGGATCATCTCTTCGTCCAATGGGATCATCTCTTCGTCCAATGGGATCATCTCTTCGTCCAATGGGATCATCTCTTCTTCCTGGTGGAGAAATTCGTCTCTGGGAAGGATCCATTCGGCTAGGAGACGATCTTCTCGGGCCCATGTCACTCATTCTCCCAGCTGGTTCTCTGTGTAGCTCTTCTCTTCTACCAGGAGAACTCCTTCTTGGCATAGGATCTCTAGATGTTGGTGAGTATCCACGCCTTTTTTCATAGTCCTTATAAGTATCTGACCTGGGTGGAACATTCTTTGGGTCCCTAGGCTGGTCTCCTGGAGCATACTTTCTTTCTTCGAAAGATTTGCTGACTGGCGGTTTAGGCTAAAAATATTAGTATTAAATAAACTGATTTAAATGCGCCCAAATAACCACCGATATTTACACTACAAAATTTCATTAGTAACACACTGCTTAAAAAGAGGTGCAAAAAATTCTCTTTACGTATTAATATATAGATACTGTTACCTGTTGACCCTGTGGGTTCCATTGTGCAGTCGAGCCTCGTTGTTGGTATTGTGGTTGATTGCCTGCCGGATGGATAATATTAAATGGCGTGGGTCCTTGAAAATTATCCTTCATTATGGTCAACTGGAACAATACATAGGCAACACTTAAAATTTTGCGTTCTGCAACTTGATTGATGCAACCAGCCTTGCAATGCAACTTTGAAAGAGTTTTACAGACTTTTACATACCGATTTATCTTGTTGGTATTGATTGGTTGGGAATCTTCCACCTTGTCCATGCAAGGAAGGGGGCGCTTGATTACCTCCATCCCTGGTATCTATACTTCTTAAGTTCTGACGTAAGTCTGTCTGACGTGCCTGTAAATAATAATATTAATGCAATCTTTAACAATAAAAAAAAATTAGGACATGGTAGCAGTCAGGGTCATACGTGATTACCGCCGTACGCCATACCAAGGAAACCATCGTACATTTGGATCGTAACTCCCCCGTGGGATTTACTAAAACCACACCGTGCCAAACAGCGCCCAATAGGACCCAGGAGGGGCGGGGACGGTTATTACCACATCAGAATAGACCCCTGCAAGTTATTGAGAAGAGAGAGAAGAAAAGAGACCTTGAAGAAGATGGTGACGATCACTCTGACGTAAAATGCTTTAATCACGATATACCGCTTCGATGATGTAGTTTTGCAGCGAGTAAATTGTTTGGCTAATTTTATATATTGCACTGCACATATGTTAAACTTAAGTCCATCCAGTTTATTAACGTTGGATGTTTTGGACTTAAATCGGTGCTAAGCATCATCATGCTGGCTACAACGAGTACATATTTTGCCTGTATATTGAAGAGTCTGGGTTTTATACTCTGGGGCCGATGTGTAAATCGGGACTTAATCGCGATAATCATAAATATATTGTTACGAATAACCCGCGCCATCTATTGGCGACTGGGAAGTCGTAGAGAGCGACAATTAGATTAAGATGCATGCCATCTGTTGATAGAGCACGGAACTAGTAACCCATTAATAGAATATGCCACGCGATGTATTAGAGGGTACTACTGTATTGTAGAGTTTACCAGAGATGTCGCGATTTCTCTGGAAATAACGTTTCGGCTATATAAGACATTGCACTACGGGATTAGTTTTAGTTTTCAAGTGAGTAACAAGCGAGTAAAGTGCGAAGTGCAAGTGAATTTAGAAGTGTAATAGTGATAATTAATTGTAATTGTGTTGTTGCTAGTTTCCCTGTGTATGTTGTGATTTATTAAAATAAATTGTATCTATTTTGGTAATAAATTGGTATAATTTGGGTCCGTTACTTCTATGATTGTAAAGTCGTGTGTCCTGTGTCCCGCTGTGCAGGAGGTATTCCCTAGTATGAGTGTTGCGTTAAAAAAAAATCCTAGTAAGCAGTACATAAATAGTTACACTATGTATACTTACAGGTACACTACTCTTAGGTGCGTATCCCCCATAGTTTTGTTCGGGCGTTGGACCTTGTCTGCCTTGGTCGAACGGACGTATTTCCGTGCGCGGGTTTTGATTGTGGCCTGAATGCTATAATGAGAAATATTATTAAAATACACCCAGTGTTATTGTAACTAGAACAAAGTGCAACTTTAGGTTGTCCGATTTTTCCTCCCTTATCCCTCAAGCATAAAGTTTTCGAATCTGGCTTCGAATTCAACGACTTCGGCTCGCGTGAAGTAAGTCACACACGCGCACACAAACTACCATTTATAATACTAGGAACGGGTATTCTCCCACGGTTTCTTTTGTGTGGATCTTGGTTCCAGTATGCAGATTTTTATCCAGGCAGTCCAAGCCCACTCCGCACTTTAGGTATGAAGCTACAAGTACGCGGCGGCCTCGGCTTGTCCGGCTAATAAATTGTACGAGCGGGCACGTGTGCTAGCGCGTTATTTCTATATACACTCACGGCCGCGTCACGACGTCCGACAAATATTACTTAACTATAATGAAGGCAAAAGCATATGGCATCGTAATCGGATGCATAAATATCAACAAGGATACAAAACTTCTGAATCAAATCGAAAGGTAAAGGAATGTGCAACCCTAGCGTCGTCAGAAGAGACAAGAGTTACGCGATAGAAAGAGAGGCAACTTCTAGGCGAATATATATATATATATATATAACTGTAGGGTATTAGTGCTGTACGTCTTGAATTGCACTTCATTGTGTCGGAGCGAGAGTCGCTATTTATTTAAATGATTTTGCGGAGTGGGACTTCTGTTCTGGTACTATTATGTATTCTGTGATCCAGTTTAAAGTTTATTAGTGTCCTTCTTTCATCCAAATCTGGGGGGCTGTCAAAGTTGAGTTAAGAGTAAAATCGCGCTCGTGAATTTTATCGCTTTTTGTTGAAAAACGTGTGAGAACTGTGATGAACATTGATAAAGTGTATGACATAATGTGTTTTAAGTATATTAGTGTTATTCTCGGAAAATAATCTAGGATTCGGACGAAAATATCATAAAAATTATTAGTCTTGGCAAACAACAATTACAAACTTTATTTTCCTACCCTCTAAATTTTCATTTTCGTTTAAATAATAAACTAGCTTGTCAGATTCTAGTGTTGTCAGTGCAACAAATCAAATACTGCCAAAAATTAGTACTAAAAAGAATTCTGTGCCTAATCTGTCTCAAGAGGAATGTGCTAAGTGTGGTAAACCACCAATTGATAAAAAACCATCAGTCAATTGTGACTCCTGTAAAATTCTTCTGTGTGGAGAATGTCATGGATTATCACCTACTGAAGTACGAGTACTTGAGCTGAAAACCGTTGCTCGTGTCATGACTTTTCTTTGTGGTGACTGCAGATCTGCTATGTCTCAACTACCTATGATAACGAAGAAGTTAAATCAGCTCACTGAAGAAGTGCAACACTTACGTGTCAGACAAAGTATGCTCGCTACTGAGTCTGCAATTCAAGAAATGAGTGAGAGGGCTAGTAGGGCCAATAATATCATCATATATCCGAATCAGTCAGCAATGTGAGTGATGAGAGAAAAGAACACGACAAGAAAGAGTGTGTAGCGGTTGTGAACGCTGTAACAAAAAAGCTGCAAAGCAATGAAGCTGGATGGAATAAAGCTCTTTCACCTTAGGGCTCCTAACAAAGATATTAATGCCAGGCCACGCCCTTTAAAGGTTATCTTGAATAATAAAACTGATGCATTGGAAATACTCCGTAATAGAATTAAACTTGGGAAGCAAACTTCCGTTACGGCGGACTTAACCCCTATGCAGAGAGAGTTTATGAAATATCTTAGAGAAGAACTTGACAAACGCATTAGCCAAGGAGACACAGATATCACAATAAAATATATTCGAGGGCATCCCATGATCACAAGAAAGACCCAAAAAACTAGATCACAAACATAATTGCAACCCGAAATATGCTCCTTTTACAACTGAGAGCCCTAAAATCACCACTACTACAAAAATGACATCATCAGTTATTACAATTACCATACTTTACACAAACATCCAATCTATAACCTCCAAATTGGACCTCTTCATAGCGAGAGTGGAAGCATTGAAACCTGCACTAATCATAATTACTGAAACATGGCTCAAACCGAATATACCCGACTCAATGATAAAAATACCAGGATATGACCTATATCGGGATGTTAGAATTGGTAAACGAAGTGGTGGAGTTGCAATATATGCTTCAAACAGAACCAATTTTTTGAAAACTAAATTAAACACCAAATACAACACCAAACATGAAGCTGAGGAATGCTTGTGGCTGGATCTGGGTGTTAAAAACAATACATTTGTTTTATGTGGATTGTACCGAGGACAGGACTCGAGTTTGGACCAGTACAGCAATTTACTTAATCATCTGGCAAATGTTTCTGAAGCGCATACAGTGGTTATAATGGGAGATTTTAACTTTCGTGGAGTGAAGTGGCCTCTTGAGGATAGTGCATACCTCACGCCGAAAGAGGATAACTTTGTACAGTGGTATAAAAACAGCAACCTCGAGCAGTTAGTCGATAAGTACACCAGATTTCGACAAGGGAATTAACCATCTTCTTTAGACTTAATCCTAACGAACGATGAATCTTTAATGGTGAATGTGGAACATGAAGCACCTATAGGAAAAAGTGATCACATTTGTCTATTGGCAAACATACAACTTCAAGTACAAACTGAAAACAGTAAATCACTATCGAGACTTAATTATGACAAAGCAGCCTATGATAAAATTAGTGAAAAGTTAAAGACCACTTTACCTGGAAACATATCAAACCTAAACTGTGCTAAAAGTCAATATGAGACTTTTATCAAGACTCTCAGGGAAGCAATCAATTTGTATGTACCTCGAACAATACATAGACATCACACTGCAAATAAGCCTTGGATATCAAAATATCTGAAACAATTTATAAAACTTAAAATGACACTGTGGAACAGATATATTTTGACTGGACTCGACCAAACTTATGCAGAATACAGAAAAATCAACAATAAACTCATTAACCACACTAGAGCTGCTCGTATAACATATGAAACTGGCATTTTACAAACAGGGCCAAAGAGATTCTACTCTTATATAAGACATCAAATAACATCAAAAGTAAGCATACCGACGATTTTGCTTAATAAAGAAGGCGAAACTGTGACTACCTCCAACGACATTGCTATAACATTTGCGGATCAGTTTGTAAGTGTGTATCAAATAGAACCACCTAATCAGTGGCCCACTATGGATCCCCTACTCCGTATAGAAGATTCCATTGAGGATATGTTGTTTACAGAAAATAAAATCAAACTTGCTATCAAAGAATGAAAACAGACTCATCACCAGGATGAAATCCCTGTGGTATTACTGCAAAAGTGTGACCTCTCCGATTATTTGGCAACAATAATGCAGACATCATATGACACCGGCATTTTACCAGATTCGTGGAAAACTGCAATAGTAACCCCTATATTTAAAAAAGGAAGTAAATTAGAGCCTTCCAACTATAGACCTATGAGTTTGACCAGTGTAATTTGTAAGGTCATGGAAAAACTCATTGTCAAACGAGGCACTTCTTTTCTAGCCACAAAGTAATTCCTGATCAGCAACACGGTTTCTGCCCGCATCGCTCCACCATTTCCAACTTGCTGTCTTGTTTATCATCGTGGACTAAAGATTTTAATAAAAGAGAGCCCATTGACGTAATTTATCTAGACTACGAAAAAGCGTTTGATAAGGTCCCAACTAGGAGACTCCTACAGAAATTGGAATTTGTGGGTATACGTGGAAAGTTGTTGACCTGGATCGAAGCATTTCTCCAACAAAGAACTTTTCAAGTGAGAGTGGGTGACACTTTGTCTGATCAAAGAGTGATACATAGTGGTGTGCCCCAGGGCTCTGTCTTGGGCCCACTGCTCTACATTATATACACTTTCGACCTACCCTACTGCCTAAAATGCAATGTCAGTATCTTTGCCGATGATACCAAACTCTTTGCCAACCCTCTAATTGCATATGAAGATCTTCAAGCAGACCTAGATAAAATAGCGAAATGGTCTAAAGAATGGCTCCTCAATCTAAATGCATAAAAATGTACTGTACTGCATATAGGTAATCGCAACCCCCATCACACTTACACATTATATGATACAAACCTAGTAGAAGTCAAAGTACAAACAGATTTAGGAATAAAAATTACAGAGGATCCGAAGTGGGAGGCTCACATAATATCAGTAACAAAAAAAGCTAAAAGCCTAATCTATCTCATTAGAAAGGCCTTTGGAATTTTGACACCAGAAATGATGCTGAAGATTTACAAAACTTACATAAGACCTATATTAGAGTATGCATTTCAAGTCTCTAGTTTGTACTTTGTTAAGGACATAGACCTCCTAGAGAAGGTGCAGCGTACCTTTACAAAAATACCCAGAACGCTCAAAAATCGAACATGAGCGTTTGTCGTTTGTAAAACTCACAACTCTAAAGGATCGCAGAGACCGAGGAGATCTAATCTAAACTTACAAGATATTGCGTGGACATTACGACATAGAGGACTTTCGACTCAATATTTGCACGAAATGACAATGTTCATTTGAGAGGACATCACCTGAAGTTGAGCACCAGTTTTTCGTGTAATAATCCCCACACCCATTTTATCAGTAACAGAGTGGTCAGAGCGTGGAACAAGCTTTAAAATTTTTAAATTAGTTGGTAATTAATATGAAACTTTTAGGCCCCATAGAACCTACAACTACGGTGACGGCGACGATTTCTTCATACAAGTGACGCGTTATTCCTATTGAGCTCGATCCCCGCTATGAATCATTGCTGTAGTCATGGACTCGGCTTTATTACCCCACATCTCTCCCCTAAATTCTAGCGCCACAGCCCCACAATATGATAATAAATTCATATTAAATATTTGAAACGTTTCGAAAATTTCGAATGAGTGGAAGTCTCCATCGAAATTAGTATGGTGTAAAGACTCTTCTTTCAAATAATTTCAGAATTATTGTAAGAGACTAAACCAGTTTTGTATCATCACTAAAAGTCGGTTTTTATTTATTGAAAAATTATATTATTACAAACCTGGTGCATGTAACCAGATGAAGGACTCTGTTGAACACCAGACCCAAAATTAAAGCTATTCTGTGGTACTTGAGAAGTCATTGATTGATTTGAACTCCACTGGTTAGAAGTATTGTTGTTAGAGAGCCACGGCGAAAGTCTGCTATCTGGTGGGGCTTGGGAGTGAGATCCACTAGAGCCATATGGTTTGTTTGGTCCTCCAGGTCTATGTTGTCCGTTGGGTCCATGTTGCCCTGGAGGCCCTCTAGGGGCATTAGACGGACGAGGACTCCTATTGTATTCATTAGAATTAGATTGGGTTGTGTAATCAGTTCTGGGTGGATTTTGGTAGTCATTCCTTTGTTGGTTTTGATTACCAGACCTTGCATCATAGCCACCTGGTGGTCCACTGGCCTGTAAACAAAAGCATAAATAAATTTGATGTAGGTTTAATTTTCTTTTTTACTATTCTGAATAATTGTGTACAAACAAGGTTCTACAGTGCTGTTTCATGTCTATTTCTTACTAGCAGTTCCCCGCGATTTCACCCACCTAAGTCCCGATCCCGTGGGAATATCGGGATAAAAAGTATCCAAATCCAAACTTTCACATTTATAATATTAGTGGGATTAGTAGGATGTGAAAGTTTGGATGGATAGATGGATGGATGGATGGATGGATGGATGGATGGATGGATGGATGGATGAATGGGTGGATGGATGGATGGATGGATGGATGGATGGATGGATGGATGGATGGATGGATGTTTGTTACTCTTTCACGCAAAAACCACTGAAACGATTGCGATGAAACTTGGTATGTAGATAGCTGGATACCTGGATTAACGCATAGGCTTACTTTTTATCCCGATATTCCTACGGCACTTACGGGCGTGAAACCGCGGGGCGCAACTAATATTATATACATTTGAGTTCTTTCACCCTAAATCATTCTACCTATTCCAGTCTATGGTTATTAAAGAATTTCATTCACCTGTTTAACAAAATAACACCTGTACAGATAAAAGAACAAGACACCATAATATTGAATGCACAAATTATATAGAAATAATAAATCTTCTTGGCATTTGTACAACTGGAGTTAGTTTAGTAAGTAAATATATTCAGTTAAAGGAATATTTTTAAATGTTTAAACTACATTACAATGGAAACGAGTCGCTTCATGTACATAAATATAGGGCATAGGTAAGAGTGAGTTAACCAGTCTGAAGGAAATTGTGCAAAGTCAAAATTGTTTGCAATAAAATTCAACACACAATTTTAGAAACCTTGTTTTACAATGCTACATTCTAACCAGCCCAAAGTCATTATTATCAGTTACAACTCTAATCTATCAATAAGAATTTTTCACGAAGACATCGTACAAACAAATTGAACCTATGGTTCTTACATTTATATAATAACTAGCAACCCGCTCAGGCTTCGCACGGGTACAAATTATACACCTAAACCTTCTTCGTGAATCAATCTGTTTATTAGTGAAAACCGCATGAAAATCCGTTCAGTAATTTTTCAATTTATTGCGAACAGACAGACAGAGACGCGGCGGGGGTGTTTTATAATATGTAGCGACAATTATCTGCCAGTGAGGTAGAATAAAGCAAAAATTTTAGAATTTACCTTCACATAAGATGTCTGACAGAGGTGACACTTTAATGGCACTAGAAAATATTGTTGTTTCTAGTGAGATCTGGGATCACCTTTTATAAGATAACGGATAGCATTAGAAACCTAAGTGAGCACCATGTTGCAGTTTTTGGCCGTATTTATTAATTTTTTTCAGTGATCAATGTTCTGTTTACTCATGGTGATATCACTTTTAACCAAAATAAAAAAAAATATAAATTTTCTGGCAAAACATTCCAATGATTTTCGGCACAGAATGATGGTCTAAATACACTATTTCAATATTCGGTACGGTGTTTCTTACAGCCTGTATATATAAATAGCAGTCAAATTGAGAACCTCCTCCTTTTTTTTTCCTCGGTTAATAAATAGAATATTACTTACAGCAGGTTTACCAATGGGTGACACTTTGACAACATAATTCCCAGGCATATGATAGCCATTGAGACATTTCATCAGTTTATAACCTTCATTCTCATTAGCTAGTCCTATGCGAACCTTTTTTGTACCATCACCATCATGCACAAGGTTGTCCAAAATAAAATCGTCTATGTTGCATTCTTGTTTTATCATCAATTTCACATCTGTGTATTTTGTCTGTAAGCATGAAAAAAAAAATTTAATTCTTTGCAATCTTCAAAACTCATTTTACATGTATTGCAAACTTAGCACTGAAGCACTGTAAATGTAGCTTAATTTTATCATACATAAACAACTTCTCTGACTTTGAGAATGTAATTATTTCATATTTAACACCGGGGTGGTTTTTAGTCGGTAAGAGTCCAACAGACCCCTTCGACTCCCCAAGGCGGAGGACATCCATGTAGGATCATCCGCCTCGTCAAAACCCTTTCCTACCGGACTATGGATTTTTAAACAGTTTTCAACTTCCTAATGCATATTACTGAGGTAGGTTAAACACACAGATTTTAAGGTTTTTATTATTTCTAGAAGTACTATTTCTAAGACCTGAACTTATTAGTACAGTCAGTAACATTATGTATCACAATGTTAATAACTTTGATAGAAAATATAATGTAACACATGATGAAAATACATTTACTATTTTTAACAATGGGATCTGAGAGGGCTCGGTTTCCTGAAATTACTTTTTATTCCTTGTCGATTTCTGTAAATTATACCCATGATATAAATTAACAAGTAGTATTTTAGTATTTAGAAATATAATTAATGATGATGTTTAATGATTACCAATTATATTATATTTTCAAACCTTTTACTAAAATACTGCAAGGTGAAATCACAGAGTGCTCAACAAGTTGTAACTTTACCAGGGCTGCCAATTTGTATGATTGGATACAAAATTCATATAATTTGGTTATTTTATGTATCCTGTTTCTATGGTAGATTGCATTGTATATTTAGGTACAATGTCATTACTGATGTTATAGCGTAATAAGTATGTACAACAAATTATGTCTGTGGTACACTGTTAAACCCTTATCTGTTTAAGTTAAAACACAGTGTAGAGAAATCCCCAAAGAGTGATATCCTATAGTATGTGATTTTGTATGTTCTGAGACTCGGCAGTATAAAATAAGTTGTCCTTACTGGCAGCCCTGAACTCAGTACACCCAATCGTGTGGTCATTGGCTTACGCCAATCTTGCCCTAATGGATTGTGAGTAAGTTTAGGCACAAAGTATATTCAATGTATTAAAAGAAAAACGAGCCCGTGCTTTATAATACCGCAAGGTAGGATAGGGTAAATGTGCTTCTATTATTTGTGGAAAAACTCAAGATGCATTCTCAAATGACTTATTATATGGGTTATTGATAAAAGAATAGACAACAGTCGTAACTGAACTAGATTAAATTGGACTTCAATTCTTTTATAATATTCATTCAAGTAATCAATTAAAATCAATCTATAAATATGATCATCACGTTCGTAATAATTGCAGATTCCTAAAAACATGTAAAGTACTACTTATTGTCTTTTTTGAAATTATAACGTCAGTGCTATTGAAAAAAAATAGGAACGATCGCGAAAATTAACATTTTTGTGAAATAAAATGAAGACTAAACATAGGTACATACTGTTGGTGCCAATCCTTGTATTGTTATCATCATCTTTGCCAATTCTATAAACAATAGCTTGACGATAAATTACAGCATTGCTGATTTTAGTTAATATTGATCAATTACAGTATAACTGCAAACAAAAGCGCGACGAGATAGAAGATCATCAAGAAAACCATCAGGTATCTTCTCTTCTCTTCATCGGTGTTTAACTTGTCAAATTAAGGACCCAAAATGGCTGCCATTAGCATGCCTAAAAAATATCGATATATCGAAATATAGATGTTTCTTTAATAAAATATCGATATATATATATCGGTATTTAGGAATTATTTTATTAATATCGATGTATTAATTGCCATATTTATTTTTTAGTATCGAATTCATATCAATCAATTAATCAGATTATTGCAGTCTACTGCTAGACATAGGCCTCTCCCACTGTAGTGTCTCCAGCTTCCGAATTTATTTCCATTATGACACAAGCCCACAAAGTATTAGAAGATTCCAGAGGGGTTACGAATTTTCGGGAAAGGCGTGAACTCTCAGGCCCCGTCTACGCAGACGCGGGGCGTTGCGCGGCGCGTCGTGCGGGACGTCGCGCGGTGCGTTGCGCGGCTTCCTCCGTTTACGGAGAGGCATCACGCGGGGCGCCGCGCGGGGAGTCGCGCGTGGCGTTGCGCGGTGCTTCGTGCTTTGCGTGGAGATCAACGATAGCTTTTAGCAGATTTCTTCGGACATTTTATCACCCTGTCGTGTTTTGCAATGGAGTACGATTGTATTGATATGTTATTAGAAGATAATTGTTGCACAAAAAGCCTTTTTCTGTTCTAGAAAAAAACTATACTTACAGCAGCTGAACGCCAACACTTTGGTGAATATGCAACTCTTTACCCATCGATAAAAACAAAAGGTTATGAAGTATTTCACATAAATACCCGAATGTCAATAAAAGAAAAAATCTTTGTAATTTGTGTAATTGTGATGGATAGCCCTTTTATCGCGGAATGGTATAAACATGATATTGACCCTTATCCAAATAAATAACTTATTCATCACAAGTGTTTAATTTTGAACAAAATTACCCTTGACATTATTTAACAGCTTGTAAGGTCAATTAAATCATTTCTTAGTTGTACACATCTGTGGCGAATTGCCACTTGCCCATAGCATAGAAAAGAAACCTCGAGTCTATGCCCAAGACGGAAGTGTAGAGTTATATAAAACTCTATGCTCTCTCTTGTCCCGGCGTTCGAACAACACAGAACGTTTTCTTGCTCTTACCTATTTGTGGAATTAGGAACTCAAGTATTGTTTAAAGTGTGTGTTATAAGTTGAGTGATGTATAGTTTTGGGAATTACATATATTTTATCTACCACACTGTTGTGTTACTTAACTGACCGAAGACCGACTTACCACCGGACAGGACTGGACAACCAAAACCACTAAACATCTTTGAAAATTATTTCACAATTCACTCAAACCAAAACCTACATTTTAAACCAAAAATAACGTATTAAATAAACAGTATTTCTGTGAATTTGCGAAATAATATGATACATTAGTACATTACTAATTAAATCATCAGCAACTTTGATTTCAAGGACGTTATTTTGACAAAATGTGCGCCAGCTTCGGCGGCATTGTTCAAAGCGATCGATCGTAGAATAATGAATTTCCACTGACATAGAAATATCATTCTTATCCAAGCATAAATAACCGTGAATTTACGAAGTTAGTTTAAACATTACTAATTAAATTATCGGGTAATTTTATTTTAAAGAGCTTCTTTTGAGAAAAAGCCGCCTGAAAATCACTAGCCAGAAATATCAATCTTATTTTTGCTGAAATAAAGGTGATTTCTATGGATTTGCAATATTAGACAAAAAGTAATAAACTACATGTTCGGCGCCTTTGACTACTAGGTGGCTTTCTTTGAAGTGCCTATGCGGTATTTCTTAAAGGTATAAGGTCTTGAACGAACGGCTAACTCAAAAGTTTCAATTTTTGCGTTATGTACACCATCGAATTCCTTATCTCAATACCTACCGACCGATAAACCAAATTTAAAAATATCACCACTAATCGACGCTACACGCTAAATTTAAAAACACGGGCTTAACTCAAAAACTAAATAAGTATACAAAACATTGTTAAGTAATAGGGAAATAACTATAAAAATTAAATTATCAGCCCCAAATCATGATTAAAACACAAGATACCTCCAATTTCTATCTTCTAGATGCATAGAAAACTCCAATACTCCCGCAGTGCACAGTTAGTTTTTCGCCTTTTCTGAAAAATGTGCTTTTTTGAGTTAGCTCCCTTTAAATCTAGACGTGCAATATCAGCGATATGTTTTAATGGAGTATATTTACCCTCTAGGTGCAGTTTTAAAGGGAAGTAAGTACATGCGAAGAGTTTTGACCTGTGTCTTTGTAATTATTGCATTAAAATTCTAATATTAAACATAACCAAGATGCATAGCTAGTATTGGATAACTAGCTGAGTCTGCATTTGTAAATGTTCCCTGTTCCTGCAACATTTTCATTGATCCTCCGCTCTTATTGGTCGTAGCGTGATGTTATATAGCCATCTATGGCCATCCTCGATAAATGGACTATCCAACACTAAAATATTTTTTCAATTTGAACCATTAGTTCCTGAAATTAGCGCGTTTAACCAAACAAACAAACAAAGTCTTCGACTTTATAGTATTCAGCTAGTAGGTATATATATATATATACTAGGGAACCCGACAGACGTCCTGCCGGAACTTAAAAATATTAAAACATTTCATTAAAGTCGGTCCAGCCGTTTAGGAGGTGTTAAGTCACATACATACACACGCACAGAAGAAATATATATATAAAGTTTTTTTTTTTAAAGGCAACTACCGCATTAGGGATATTCCTGTGTCACGGGGGGCTTTACAAACATTCAAACAACGGACACAAAGAACACCCAGACTCGGGACAAATATTTGTGGATCACACAAATTTTTGTCCCGTGTGGGATTAGAACCCACAACAAGGTGATTTAGTCTGGAGTGTTCTTAGATATAATTCAAGAAAATCTGTTCAGCCGTTCGAAGACAATCAGCTCTTTTCTAATCGTTGAAGGGATTCTCTCATATAATAAGCAGTGTTTGATTTGATCGCGCGAGTCGCCGCACGACGCGCCGCGCAACGCCCCGCGTCTGCGTAAACGGGGCCTCAATGAAATAACGTTCGTAGTACAGGGATATTCACTTAACATCGATATATCGAATTTACTCTATGTTTGCCACACGATATATCAGACAAAAAATTGTTTTATACGATATATCGATATATATATTTGTAGAAACATCGAATCTTCGTTTTTTTGTCAATTCTATTGAAAAAAACTAATTCTGACGAATAATTGCAAAACCAATTTTAAATAAATCATACATAAATCATTAACAGATAGTAACATCAAAAAAGAAATGCAATAAAAGGAAAGATTAGGTCAACTTTTATTTTTGCAAAGTTTTTTTTATTCTCTTAAAAGTGAAAGTAAGTTTTTGCAGGTAAATTAAGACTAGTAGTAAATTTCTGTCTTTTTTTCTTTCTGTTGTGTAATAAAATATTCATATTAATTTGTCGTTTTGTCTACTATTACCTTTTTCCAGTCATACGCAGAATGAGAGACCAGAGTAATATAGCTATACTAAAAGTGTAATAATAGTGATTTTCTATGAGTGACAGATAAACGTCTGTAAGTGAAACAAAAACAACAAATGAATAGAAGTATTTTATTACACACCAGAACACTTCAAAACAGCAAAAGAAAAAAAAGACTGAAATTTGCAACTAGTCTTAATCTACCTCTAATTCTAATTCTTTGTTAATATCACTATGTGTTAACGACATATGAATATTTGTGTTATAGAACATTGTGTATACCTAGTATAACATAAGTATATACCATGTCATATAATTATGTTTTATGTTATGTTACTGAGCGACATTGTCAAATATGACAAAACTCATTAAATAAAGAGAAAAAAAAAGACATGAATAATTATTTAAAATTAAAATCATCAAGTACCTACTGTTCCTGTTAAAAATTTACTTCTGTTTTTATTGTAATTATTAGTCAAAATTACTTTTTTTAAAAGATTCGACAAAAAAACAAAGATTCGATGTTTCTTTAAATATACATAATTATATCGATATTTCTAATAGAATAAATATTTATCAGAACATCGATTCAATCCGTTTATCGCATGGCAAACATCGAGTAAATTCGATATATCAGTGGTAAGTGAATATCCTACTAGGGATGTTCGATATTAAAATATTATCGATTTTGAAAACGATTTCAACATCGAATCTCTAAAATATCCGTGTACGATAAATATCGAAAGGAAAACATCATGTCAAGTTTAAAAAAAACCAATAATCCCAGTATTTTATTACAAAAAGAAGTACCCGTTTCCGAAGCTGTTCGCATCACAGCACAAACATTTAATACCTACTTTCTTCAACTTTTTCTAAGTGGATCCTAAAGTGGTGTATCGTGTTTGAAATCAGCTACAGAACTTTTTAATTATTGGTATCTTGCTGTTCAACCAAAAGATTATTTTGCTTACTAAGAAGTTTATAGTGATTATCCATGTATCTTATTAACATCAAAACTAGGCAGGGCAATTTTGTGTAAACAAACAGAACTGTTTCTTGGCATTATAAATTATCTCAAAAATTTCATAAATCGCGTATTTGAAAAGAGAAATATCGGTATTCCGATGTTATACTCATACCACCGATGTAGCGATGTTATTAAGGACATAACATCGATGGTAGTAATGCAACGGAAGTGTCGTAGCGGAAGCAGAAACGGAAACTGATGTCAAAAGTAAGTTTAAGCGGTAACGGATACAGAAACGGATGCAGTAGCGGAAGTGTAAATACTATGTAAATATATTTTTTTTTACATTTATTTTATATTTTTTTTTTATTAAATTAATATTCAAAATTAAGTAGCGGTAAATTATAGTTTACGAAAAGTAGTTTGGCCGCTTTTGAACCTCACAATCTTTTCCAGTGTTCTTCGTATATAAGACTAGCTCCGCTAAACAGTTCCTCACTGGTGACGCTGCTGGGAGGAGTGATGCTAGAAAAAAAAAAACAGTCAGTCGTAGGACTGCACGTCAGAAGTGAAAACATAACTTCATAATGTATTTGCATATCTAAATGTATACATAGGGTACACTGGAAGTTCTGCGCTCCTGGCCGTTCATAAATGTTTGAATTTTTTTAAATATAAGAAACTGCTCCGTCTTATGAACTTTCGATCAGGTCACGTGTCCTGACGCGAGTTTAACATTTTTTACCCACTCTAAAAAGTTCACAATGCCACTAAGTTTTCACTTCAAAAATAAGAGTTATACCGTGGATTGAAATACGTGGGAATCCGCGCGCGCTCTACCGCCAAGTGACTCGCACGCGGCTCACCCACCGCTTTTGCGCCCCTCTCAACCGTCGTAAACTTCCGATCATATTTCCGTTATAAAAGCTGCGGAAACAGAAGCAGAAGTGGAGGTGAAAATGCGCGCGGAACTTCTGCAGTCGCGGAAACAGAAGAATATTGATGATCTCCCGATAAACATCGATTTTTCTCTAACATCGATGACTATCGATCCGATTATATCCTACTATGGCAGCACTGTTTTTACTGTTTTAATAGTAATCTATGGTTTTAATTACTGTTTCGCCTTGCATGGCGGCTTTCATAAACTAAAATATATGGCGGCTTTCGCTATCAGTAATTTCGGTGGTTCTTATAATTCTTTATGTTGATTGAGGTATATTAATAGAAAATACTCAAAAATCTTTTTCAGAATGTTGTTGACCATACAAAATTTACCGAATACGGTAAGTACCAAGTATAAATAAATGTTATTCTAATATTGTTTAGCAATGACATTTTATTTAAAAATATTTTAGTTATTTAGTCGTGAAGCTGTTGTTTTACCACTTGTTGTTTTTACAGGTAACATTTAACGATATAAAGTCCTTGATATATTCAAAATGCGGTATAGATGAAGTAATCTTGGACAATTTAGTCCCACACGACAATCGCACCAAAAAAGTTACCATTGGCCTATCCGGAGAGGAGGATGCTGCTATTTTCATGGAAAAGATTGATGGAGCCGTAATGAAAGGCCATCGATTGCGAGTAGTCTCGAAAACGAAAATCCCGGTAAGTTCCGTGTATACTGCATTGTCAAAGAAAACAGTAATAATTTGACATCACTACATATTATAAAACAAAGTCCCCCGGCGCGTCTGTCTGTCTGTTAAACTCAAAAACTACTGAACGGGATTTCATGCCATTTTCACCAATAGATAGAGCAATTCATGAGGAAGGTTTAGAAGATGTCTCTGCTACCCGTGTGAAGGGTTGCTAGTTTTACTATAATTCACACTATAGACAAAAAAACTTCTTCTCATCTAACTTGCAAATCAATACAGGGAGCTGAGCACTGACTACTGGTCTTAACTGTATCTGATCATGTTTATAGATTGACTTTAATTGATTATTTTCAGAGGGTTTTTCTATCTCAGCTAATCTTAAGTTTCATTATGACTTACATTGAAGTCAGAAAACTATTTTTTACAGAATATCATAACATCAAAACTGTTTTCTTAGTCAGGGCCATGTGTGCCACAGAATGGAATTCACTTCAATTTGTAATTACAATGTCAAAAACTGATAAAAAAGTGAGACAGAATTGCGATTCTGACTCAATATTGTTATTGATGATTGAGATTCATTAATACAAATAATAATAGGTCTGTGCTGTCTATAATCTATGTATAATGAATATCTTGTCTATTACAGAAGATGTCATCAAACACCAATCATGGTCCATCCCAACCTGGTCCTTCAGATTCCATGCAATCATTCATGCCGCAGGGATCAGCTTCTACGCTAGGACCAAATTTTAGATCCCCACTACATAGATTGCCAAATCAAAATGTACCAACTATGGTTCCTCCTCCTATGAATTTTAGCACTCCAAACATGTTTTACCCTAACCAGGTAAGTAATAGCTTAAATGTAAAATAAGATAAAAAGATAGACCTCAAGATCTGAATGTGATTATTCTGTAGTAAATGACTACATAGGTACTAATCTATAAATTATTCAAATGTAATTGTTACAATAATCAATATTGAAGAGTTACCTATACTATTTTTGGATTTATACATTCTTCAAAGAAGTAAAGGGTTAGGATGATAATCAAACTAATGATAAATAATGCAAGTAATTTGGGCAATTGCCAATTTGATCACATGAGCGTTCTGGAATAGAACCAATTATACATAATTATGTATATATACACAGGAGTTAACGCAATTACTAAATATGTATAACACACCTGTGGATTGCCTGACTCCAATGGAGGGTGTGCCCCACTGAGCCAGTTAGCCTGTGACTACGGCTAGTGCAACCTGGTCGCAACGTTAGACAATACAGAGGTATGTAATACCTATTTCGTGATTGCGTTCATTCCCATACATACATAATTATGTTATTGAATATGAACGTTAGAAGTTAGTACATAAATTACAATAAAAAAAGTTAAATATACAATAACATAATTCATAAGACAAAAACAATCTGTATATGATTCATTCTCCCATAATTTCCAAGATTCAGATTTTTTGAATTTGTAAATATCAGGAAGGGCCTGATGTAGCTCATGAGCTACTCCTGCATTTTTTTATCCACAGATTGACTGTTTCTGTTGATTTAAATTTGTACTAAATATTTCTACTTGTCAGTATCATTTGTGTGTGTGTGATATCATTTTTTTAGGTGAAAGATAACATATTTTTCTTCAAATATCAACCAACAATTTTTTGTCTATTTTGTGTAATTTTACAAATTCATAGCATATTTGTTCATCAACAAATCCTTTAAAATCAATTGATCATTAGTTGGCATTTGGATCATTAAAAAGATCAAGATCAAGAAGATTTGTAAAATTTCGTGTTTTCGCATACAACTATTTGCCACTCGTAAAGTCTTGGGAACCTCTAGCTAAAAACTTATTACTCATCCTGTTTTAGGCACTACATGACTGCAGTTATACAAGTTTGGTTACTATTTTGCTGTTAAGTCTAATGTAGACTTGAGTAACACAATCTTAAAATTATTAAAAAATTTAAGATACTTCAATAAGTCAAATGTTAAAGCTGGTATCCAGTGAAGCTCTTTATAGAGACTTCATCACATTTGGTTACACTTTTTGTCAAGTAGACAAATTGGAGTGTTTGGATTGTATACATATATGGCTATAAATAAAATCCAGAGAAGTGTGGGTCGTAGTGTTTGTTGGAACTACACTGATTCTCATGTACTAACACCCCTTTGGCTCCTCTGAGCGAGCAACAAAAAGTGCACAAGTTCTCCGGCCTCAACCGAGTACATTGACAATATGCTGGAAAAGCAGGTTACCTGGCAGGGTGAAAAACTTTCAAACTTCAACTAGATCTGCACACTATTTATGATGAGATACAAGCCACCTTGGCCGACTCATTTCCGTGATGGACTGATCTTTACCGCCACCTTCAGGCCAACTGTATGAGATTTACGATTTCCAATT
The DNA here is from genome assembly GCA_963859945.1 of Euplagia quadripunctaria. Taxonomy (NCBI): domain Eukaryota; kingdom Metazoa; phylum Arthropoda; class Insecta; order Lepidoptera; family Erebidae; genus Euplagia; species Euplagia quadripunctaria. The sequence goes on from OY982585.1 coordinate 9,907,239, forward strand.
GGGATTACATACAGATAGGAGGCTGAATATATCCAGCCTACCTGCACCACTCCATAACAGCAATTTTTTAACAATAGCTTCTCAGATAGATGAGACTGTCGCATCAGTGGTGACCTAGATCTTCCTCTTAGCTCCAAATAGACCCTATTGGTGTTGGTTATCGCTGCTTGGAATAAATAGAGACTGAACCAAATCTTATGTCATTCTAAGCACCATGCAGAGAAACAAAATTGTTTCTCAAAACATGTTATTCTTTATGACATATACATGATATTCCATGCCTAGGTAGCACCCTAAGTTGGTGAGGTTTTCTAATAAGCACTTACATAATGTTACAGGGGACCTAATGCCTATGTTTTAAAACATTATTATCTTCTGGTAGCAGTCTCAATAGCCATCGTCTATTTGACACTCTATTGCTATCCTGAGATTGTTTGCCTAGAAAATTACACATTTTCCTCTCCAGTTTGGTAGACTTTAACTCTTTATTTTACTGATTGAAAACAAGCTCTTGGATGTAAATAGTGAATGTAATCACATCAGTATAGAACATGTATTAAACATTTTCTATATTGACATAAACATACATACATGATGTATGTATGTTTTATAGTTGCAAACTACATGTGCTAAAAAAAAGATCTTAAAGATCTGACGGTTAGCTGTAGTGTTGTTGCTGTATAGTGTCTGAATTGAGGTGGCATTACTTATGTTGCGCTTGCGACACCACTGTTAGTGCATTGTATTTTGACATGTATTCGCCTAGACACTTTTACTTGTATGGTTGGCACATCCCTACTTAATGTCTAGTGCAAAAATGTTTGGATGTTGCTATTTAAAAATTATGCACTATTAATGTTGAAATTAATTTAATAACTACCGTCATAAATTCTTTCACAGAGTGCGTTCTATATGATGAATCAGTCTACTTATCCAAGTCCTCCATCAGTCCCAAACATAGGCTATCAGACTGCAACGGCGTACGGCGGCTCCAGCAACCAAGGCTACGCACAAAGTCCTTGGTCTGATAATAATTGGAACCAACAGCAACAATCTGAGTCTCAAAACTCCCCACCGAAAAAAGAACGGGAAGTAAAATGGGACAACAGTAATTCAAAATGGGAAAATAATCATTCAAATTGGGACGACAGTAAATCAAAATGGGACAACAGTAACACAAAGTGGGGCAACAGTGACTCAAAATGGGAAAATAGTAACTCCAAAAGGGGCAATAGTAACCCACAATGGGATAACAATCCTGCACCAGCACAGGACAATAGACGTGTATCAAGAAGGGATAATAGTGGTGGTTCCACCTGGGATAGTCACAATGATCCGAGATCGAACAACAGTCGTGATTCGAAATGGCAGAGTACTCGAGATTCAAATCGCGATAATACCTACCGTTCGAATCAGAGACCTGGCTTCTCTCGCGATCGTGATTCACCTAATCGCAGATATAATCGTAGCTACTCTCCGCGACCATCCGGGAATGATTTTGGAGATCATGGGAGATATGCTTCAGGAGATAGTAGCAATCAGCATCAGCGAGATAATGAGCCTCAACAAAACTTGTATAAGTCCCCACCACGTCAACGCTCTCTAGACATCCGGGATCGTGTTCAATCACCACCCCGGAAACGAGAACGAAACACGAGATCCGGTTTTGTACCAGATAGCTCTTCTGCTCCAAATGAAACCGATGAACCACTAAGTCAAAGAGAAAGACAACTTGGTCGCCAGTGGCGTGGACAATTTATTGCTACTAAAGCCAGGAGCATATTGGAAGATTCCCGATTTCAATATGAAACATCAAACCCTGGTAAACTTCTCTCTGCACTCACATCAAGTATCAAAAAGCGTATAAATATCAATTTCCCAAATGATTACTCGATGCGTATGAACCAGATAGAGAAAAAATACAACAAATTATATGGCTTCCGAGGAGACTGGGTGGCACTCAGGGACAGTCTCCAAAAAGTCGGTGGGAGGCTGTTATCCAAGGTGGATGCTGGAGCAGGTAATCTAATATATTATTTTTTATTTAATTTGATAAATATCCATCAGCAAATATTGCCGGGGTAATAAAAAAAAATCTAGAAACATTTATACTGTTCTGTATCACCGTGCATTTCAAAGGACTTCAAAAGGTCTTTGCAGGTGGGGGATTCCAATACCTGGCGCTTATGGGAGATTTAATTTTTCTGATAGGTCAAAGGTCTTTGCTCATTTAACAACTCGGCACCCGACCAGCACCGCCTGGCCTCGTGCGGCTGAGATTTCGTTACATGAAGTGCCCTCACTTATCAACTCCGTAACCTCACCGGATCTCTACGCAAGCAGCTTCTACGCGAGCGGCGAGTGGACCACTCAGTTACTACCCGCTTACCGGCTCGTTGCACATTTCCTGCGCCTAACAAACTTTCCTTTTCTACTTCTGTTACTTTCTTGTTCTTCATTAAGTATGAGCCAATTCACAGTTCGTAAAATTAGACATTACAAAACACGAGTAGAAGAACTGATAAAAAATGTCCGCCGACTACTCGTCAATTCGTTGACGAGTACCAGTTGACGACGGGGCGTCAATTGCGGGTTGCGCGAGGAGCGACGACGTCGAGCGACGAGACGGTGCTGGTCATGGGCCGAGTTGTTAAAAAAGTGACGACCATTATCCGACAGACATGAACACGATTTCAGTATCACCGTGTGATGGATATTTGTCATTGTATTACCGTGTGATGCAAAAATTACACATGCATCTGCGTAGTGCTAAAACTGTGGGGCATTACATACGTGCACTATATTTGATACACTTAGTACGCGGATTCCTTAAAAGATTATAGTACAGCCTTTCTAACTTTTGGGGATCAAGGTGTAAATTCCCACAGGAAAGAGTAAATTACAAACTGCAATGCCAGAAATATTATAGAACTTTATTCAAAAAGTTACCTAAAGTTCGCTTTAGAACTACCGTAACATTAAAAAAACAAATAGCATTTCGTCACGTATTAGCCCTTTGGACTTCTACAATAAGAACATAATTGGCAATGTTCTCTTTACTTTGCATTTACGAATGTGAAGATTTTTTTAACCTTTGAGACCCCTTACTTAATTAATGAATGGCCTCTTTTATTTCGCCTATTTATATTACCGCCTGATTACCTCACCGGGGCTTATGATGAAGTGGTATGTCGGAATCGACATCTCTAAAAGTTCCGTTGCGGATCCTTTTGCTTCAGATGTGACTAAGGATGAGATTCTTAGGTACCTCTGTTAGACCTTGGGTAACAGTGAAACAGTAGGCGGTCTCAAGCAGGCGCTCAGAGCACGTTGCGCCGCCGTCTCACCGTCTCGCTAGAATAATGGCCGCTAGTGTCTGACCGAAGCCGATTAATAGACCATCGCCTAAACTTTCGGGCTAAGCCGAAGCCGAAAGTTCAATAACACTAAGAGATTTGGTTAGTGATTGGCTAACTTTTTAAAATGTTGTGTTGGCTGTATTAACTTAACGAGATGATTAAAATTACCCGCAACTGGTTAAAAATAATACCACTGAAATAATATTTATTAATTTAAAAGTAATTTAACAACAATACCTAACAAATAGTAACACCTCTCTTTAAAATTGTACCATTAACAACAGCTCAATCGTATGATAAAACAAACACAAAACACCAAAGTAGATAATCAAAATGCGCGTACGAATATGTTTTGTTTTGATTATTTTCTGGCAATGGCGGCCGGCGGGCGCAATGCAAGGTGACCCTTGCCTCCAGCACATTCGTAAGTCCTACAAGTCGTAAATCGTTATAGATCGTTAAATTTGGGTGCTTGCTAGAAACTTTCGGCTTCTGCTAAAACTTCGGCAAATTTTGGCCGATGCCGAAGGCGGTATTTTTGGTCAAAGGTTTCTGAAGCTGAAGATTCAGTCGGATACTAATGGCCACCGCTAACCGCAGCCCTTAAGCAAATGCTAATGAACGTCGGAGACCATTCTGTGATCTCTAGCAACTATTTCTACGGAATAGAACATTACTATTCGTCATCATCAAGAGATCAAAGTGCTTCGGAATCTAATCAAAGCACATCCGGGAAACCCCCACAAGGTGTTCGATGAACACCTGGATAATAAGATAGTACAGGTATCTCACCATGTTCTGATTGTCTACTGTGCTGCAGTCGATCAATTTCAATTAATTCTCTATCACAACTTTAAAGCACTGATACTCACGCTGAATTCCTAGGAAACTCGACGCTCCGAAGGACAATGTCCAGACATGGATCACATGTTTCCGTTGAAGAGCTTCCTACAGGACTTGCACAAGTTAGGCAGCTATTGTGAAAGGTCGACTGCCGTGTGCATCAGCTTAGAATAGAATTAAGTGTCCGGAATTGAGAGCCCATAACAGAGTCAGGATTTCATTCCATGCGAACGCCTCTCAACACAAGGCTGGGATCTGAAGAAATTCTCTTCCATGATTCTTGAAATCAGACTGCCTGTTTGTGGAGTGCTACCCAAAGACTCATCCACTGAATTCCTCTATTTATACATACGATGAACGTCATCGACTTCTCATTAATATACTAAAAGCATCCCTTTGCATAATGGTGGCAACACTTCTACAACTTTCTTGCCCTTCATCTTTTAGAGTATATAGTAAATACTAGCTTACTATATACGTATGCATAGAGCACGTTTTGACTTCTGGATTTAAAGTGTGCTTATTAATAATATTAGTTGATGCTGTCAAAGTAACCAGTATTCGTTGCTCAAATTTGTCAAAGATGTCAGTTTTAAACTTTGTTTAAAATTTATGATTATATTATTATTGACGATAAAACACATTAAACAAACATGTTTTTTGAAGTGAAAACTTCTTTAGGCATGTTTGTGCACTTTTGCTATGGAGAAAAAGCACTGAACTTGTGACCGTCACGCTAATAATACATATATAGATCCACTAGAAGGGGCTAATCTAAACATTGAGTTCTGTCAGCTCCTTATTAATTAATGTCACCAACCTGCTAATGTGGCGTTTTAAGTTCGACGTTTCATTTAAGTTTTCACTTCTGTCGGCAGTCTCATGACTACCAATTTTTTTTTTTTTTTACCTTAATAATTACTTAATAGAATAATGTATATCATTAGATTTGTTTGACGTACATAATCGTATCAAGTTTGAAATAAAGAAAGGAAGAAAATAAAGTTCAAAGCCTACAACAGACATAAAATAAAAATAACTCATTAAAAATTAAAACAGTTTTGTACATTAGTGCGAAAAAAACTTTCGTGGAAAAAAAATCGTTCAAAACGCATAGTAGCAATATTCCTTCCTGTAAGCAATGTAGAGCATTGCGTGCTCTCTTAGTTCCAAAATAGTTAGTACTCAAATATAATACGCAATGTATAACTGTTTAAGTAGATTAGATCATAAAGGTTTTCTCTCTTAAATTACATAATACTTTGTGATTTTTTTGTCAATATCACTTATAAATAAGTTTTTGGACGCACCGATAGAATTATGGCCTTACTTTGGACACATTGTAGACCAAATTTCTTTTTCGATATCTAAATACCGCACAATTCGGCATAATTATTGTTTTTTCACCCAGCCACATCCCCGGCGAAAGTATATACGCCAGTACGAAAATGTGTGCACGTGTTTGCGTTGTGTAAGCGTTTGCTCATAGCTTCGGCGCGCGTGCCCCCGCCCAAATCACACTTTTTATTTATTCTCAGCTCTGTGAAAATACCTAAGTAAACGATTCCGAAATAATCGATTCGTGTGATAATTTTTAAAATAATTGTCAATCGATATCCTTTTTGCGAAGTAATTCTATGTAATTAAAACTCCCACCTCTTATATTCGTCTCACATACAAAGTTAACTATATCGGAAATGCAGTAATAGATATCTATATAGCAGTGTGAACACACGTTAATGGTCTTTATTTCGACCTTTATTTTAAAAGATTTTTACTTTGCAGAAAATAACGAACCATGCAAGATGGTTAAAAAGAATAAGACACCAAAACCACCACAACATGGCGCAGGTGAGAGTCCTTGAATAATCCTAGCGTCAGTGAAAGTCGTTTTTTTCGAAATCGTTAAGTTTTATAAAAGACTAGCAGCGCCCCGCGGTTTTACCCGCGTAAGTCCCGATCCCGTGGGAATATCGGGATAAAAAGTAGCCTATACGTTAATCCAGGTCTCCAGCAATCTACATACCAAGTTTCATCGTAATCGGTTCAGTGGTTCAATCCATCCATACTTTCACATTTATAATTTTAGTGGGATTCAAAAGATAAGTCTATATTAATCTAACCATAGGTACACGTACAACATATTCTTCAATTTGGTAGGTACTTTCATTTTAACCGAGTAATTCTAATATCGAATAATTCAAACCGAGATGTCAAATCGAAGATTTCATTAAACCTACATTTACAAAAATATTAGATAATATTTAAAAAGCTGACAAGAGTATATTAACCGATAGTTTGTGTTGTATCAGTATTAATAACTATGTACATTTTCGCTCGGTATAGTAACTTTTCTATTAAAGGCTTGAAAATTATTACAGTGTTTGGAAATTTGAAAGTGGATCATAGAAATGAGCCACAAGGACCTTTGGACGCTGCCGGACCCTTGCAAGGTGTTCTTCTTTTTTTACCAAAAAAATATCAGCATTTTTTAGAAAGATTGTTTTTTTTTTTTATTGGCTTACCAACAATTGTTTACACTCATGTAGATACATAGGATACAGTGATATAGATATGCTAGCCTAGTGTAACAATCACTAACAGGTAAGCACCACATGCACTATTATTACCTTATGTTACGTAGGAAGAGGAATAGAAGCTTGCATGTGTGTGTCAATATTATGTGATTCGAAATTACGCATGCAAACGCTAGATTTTTTTCTTTAAAATCTATGCGAAACTTTTTACTTAAGTATCCTTTCTTTAGCAGCAAATATACAACAAGGACTGCAGCAAAGGGGACCACAATATGGCGGCACGTCGCAAACGGCGGCGTCGACTGCGATGTTGGGTACGGATTTTCTACACGTTTTTATACATAGCTTCACTTGTCAATGTTAAACCTTTTAACTGTTTTTAAACTTAATATCGCCTCCCGGCAAAAAAGTGTCATAATAAAAAAACAGCTATTTAGAGAAGACACCACTTTTATGCCTGTGAATTGAACAAAACAGCTCAGTGAAGAAGGAAACTTTGTTCCCTTTTTCATTGAGCTAATAACGATGTTTTTACAGCTGACCAAATGCAACATTTGCTATTCAATGCTATAAAAATGTTAAACGTACCTAACATGACATGACACTTTTTTCCGGGAGGCGATATGTAGCTTTGATGACAAGACTATAATTTGCCATCTTGGAGCCGATTTGACGATGTTTAGTGGTTCCTAACCTAAACCAATAAATAAAAAAAACAAATAAATCATCATAACATAAACCCCCTCGAGTTTCTGCTTATATGATACTATTTAACGAGCCCTATAATATTTTTGGTTATTGGTTAATTGATTAATAAAAAATTATTAGGAGCAAGCGAAGCCGCGGGTTGAAGCTAGTATCTAAATTATATTATTCAAGAATGGTATTCAGAGAAGTCGTGCGACTGAAACTTTCAATCATAATGTCTTTCTCTGCCTTTACAATGGTGAACATTGTAAATGAAGTACACATTTTTTTTTTAAATTTATAATTTTCTTTTTAGCGAATATACTACATGTAGCACTGCAGCAATGGGGACCACAACATGGAGAACCAGCGCAAGCGTCGACCTCCCATTTTGGTAAGTATTTACATAGTACTACCAGTAGGCTTAATTCTATTACATTTGTGTAACTTATAAATTCAATTTTAAATTAATTTAATGTAATATCAGCGATAGTGGTAGAATAGAGGCTATTTTTATTTAATTCTATTTTAAGTAGGCTTAAACTTCTATAATCAATCTATCAGTAAAGTGGTCCGTAGAAAAATTAGAGGAATAAATTTGGCGTTGGATGAGACCAAAAGTGAATTTTTTTGGCCGCCCGTTTCCATACAGTTCCACTCTGTAGTTGGATCATTTCTTATCATCAAATTATTCAGACCCACTCCCACTTTAGATATGAATCTTTTGTATCTGTAATAGTACAAGATCCGGTATAAGAAATATATACCCTCATCTGTTACTTATTTGTGATAAGTTATAAATGATAGATAATATTCACATTGACACATTGTAAATAGGTAAACCTATCAATGTGAATATTATCTATCATTTATACCTCATCACGAATAAGTAACAGATAAGGGTATATATTTCTTATACCGGATCTTAGACTATAATATTATGTATACTGTGTTACGGGTCAAAACTTGCAAACGCAAGTTATATCAAGTGCCCCCAATCGATTGAGCCGAAATTTGAAATACTTATGTAACTTCAGAGACAATGCAATAATATGGTATCATAGAGGTGGTGTAACGGAGGTAGCCATTTGAACTCCTCACCTAGTCAACATAAGTTCGTCGGGTTTGGGCTCTTTGGATTGGTCTTGACCTAGACGGTTTCTAGGGTCCGATGGATGGGTGGTGGCCAGTTCTCTTTAATTTGTTTTTCTTCGTAGCGAATGTACAACAAGGAGGACACCAGCAACAAAGAACACAATTTCCCAAACTACCGCAACCGTTGCCCTCCATGTTGGGTACGTTGTATTTTTATTTTTATTATAATGCTGTGTTCAAAAATAATTTCTCCACTATGAGGATTCCACAACTTTACAATTGACAACCACTTAGAATTGTAATCTGCACATTACATAAAGAATAATTGTTTTGTCTGACATCAAGAGAACTCTTAACGTCACTGCCACACGTGGCAGGGCTTGATAAAGGGCCCCCGTTGGGTCCAAAATTAGTAAGGAATCCCCAAAGTACACGCGTTAGTAAAATCGTATATCTTTCATTATTATGAATACCAGTCCTGAAAGTTTTTATTATTTTGATGTAGTATTATATATGTTACAGCTAGGAAACAGAAACAGAAGGGGCAACCAGGCAAACAAGGTAATTATGAACAAATCGTCAAGATGCAAATGCGTCTTTAAAATAAAATAAAGGTTACGTTTTTATTTTTTTTTAAATTTGTGCATTGTTTTCTTTTTCCAATGATTTGCATACGTAATTGTACCAAAAAATAAATTGTAAGCATAATGCCAAATAAATTCGGAAGGCAAAAGAAAACAGTATCAGTAGCGTCAGTCCATCGACCAAACGAAAATTGGCAATTTTTACTTTTTCAGAATTTCGAATCTTATTTTGGACACTTTTTAAAACTCTGATACAAAGTGTTAGCAACAATCTCACCACTATTACTATAAACTATCAAATTCACTAAATAACAGCAACTGCTATGTTGTTCGTGCCTCAATTCTCACCCCACCATTGCCAGCTTTTTGTCATACGGACCAATGGCGTGGCGTCACTAGTGTAACAAGTCATAATAATGTCTATGAATTCATTTTAATTACATAGTGAACTGTTTTATCACCTACATATAGTTTACCCCCATTTTAAAATAAAATAAAACGAGTTTTTGAAGTGGCGACAACATATGTTTAAAAATGGTTATTTGTTACAGGAAATAAGAATCCTGGTAGTACACCACTTGCATTGATTCCAGGTCGCATACCCCAGTATCCAAAAGGAGGTAAATATAACTACACTAGGTGCACCCGGCATGCGTGCAAGGCCTTTTTTATAATTTTACATGAAAATTTATCGTACCTACAATTATTGTATTCGATTGCCATCTTGCAACCCTATTGCGGATCTGTGGATGGAACAGAATAATATAAAAATCGCGATTAAAAAATAGGGGTTGATCGTAGAGGGTTGAAAATTCAGGGTTGTATGTATTTTCTAATGCTGTATCATAAAAAATAAAATTTATCTAAAAATTAAAAAAAAAATTAGGGGTGGACTACCCTTAACATTTAGGGGGATGAAAAATAGATGTTGTCTGATTCTCAGACCTACCCAATATGCACACAAAATTTCATGAGAATCGGTCAAGCCGTTTCGGAGGAGTAAGGTAACTAACATTGTGACACGAGAATTTTATATATAAGATATAATTCATAAATATTCAGGGTTCCCGGCAATAGAATCACTAACACACACACAAACTGTTTGTTAGTGTGTTTATTTATAGCTGAAAAACCTTGAACATGTAATTTTAAATGTATCCTATATATTTTTATTGTAATTTAGTTGTAACATTTTTTTAAACGTCGAGTCATTGTCTCGGTAGTTTTTAAATTTTCAGGATTTTTTTACCATATTAATTGTGTAAATCGAGATTTAATCGCGATAATAATTACAGCAGTCCACCCGTGACCACACAATCGGTGCAATTCGATCGAAACGTCGGGTAACCAAAAATGATATTGTTCCTTGTAATTGATATCGTGATTAAGTCCAGATTTACACGTCTAATCTTTTGGTCGGTTAAAAATCTTCTAATTTTTTTCAATAATCATCAATACAAATAAATAAAATTGAAGTGTCTGTTGGTAATGTCAAAATATTTTTTATTTTAACCTCATACAGTTATGTGCACGAAACCTATACCTAAAAATCAGTTTTTAAAAATGTTGTCTGTCTGTCTGTTTGTTCCGGCTAATTTCCGGAACGGGTGGATTGATTTCCACGAGACTTTTACTGGCAGATAGCTGGTGTTATAAGGGGTAACTTAGGCTACTTTTGTTTTGGAAAAAGAATTACGAGTTACGCGCTAACCATTTAAATATGTACACGCGAGCTAAACTGCTAGTATTAAATAAATTTATCATCTATAATTCTGCTGTACCACGGCATGGAGCATCGAGAAAGCAGTAAGTCAAGAAGAGGTATCTTCTGACTTACTGCTATCTCGATTATGACGGCAAAATTTAGATGGCAAGTAGCAGACAATCAAAGTAACACTTGTCGTTTACCAAATTAATAATCTTATAATTTTTGGTCTAGTTATGTACATAGATATATTTGTAATTTAAGTTATGTCCTGTGGCAGTCCCAGAGTTAGAAGTTGTAACCAGTATAAGCAGTGGTGGATTTACCAGTAGGCTAAGTAGGCTGAAGCCTAGGGTGGCAGATTTTAGAGGCGGCAAATTTGGGGCCTACATTATTTTTTGTCTTGTCCTGGGGTATCGAATTAGATAGACCGACCGGAAGGGGCGGCAAAATGTTAAAAGCCCACTGACGGCAAATGTGGAATTCCGCCGCTGAGTATAAGGCTTTTTATTGTTTAAACTTGTTAACCCACTTTAATCATTTACTTTTTCTTTTCAGATAAAAAGCTGTTTAAGCGTAAGTTGAACGTGTTTTTTTTTGGCTAATGATAAGCAACAATAGTACAATCAGTATAAATATTAGCATTCAAGTTTTCGATATAACATTTTTGTTAGAAAGCCCCCCTCTAGCGATAGGTAGCGGCAATGAGCAATTATCAAGGAGTTGGATGGAGACGTGCAAAGGCTTCAGACAGAGGATAGGCGTAGTCGGTCGTTGTGGAAGTATTTGGGAGGGGTTTATAACGAGCAGGGGCTGTGAGACCCATGGCTGAGGTTATCATTAATGATAACCTGGCCGGTTTTGAGTAACTACCTTCGAGGGAACGGTGATAATCTATTGCGCATCCTATCTACACAAATAAATAAACTTGAAGTGTCTGTTTGTAATGTCATAAAAATTGCATTTTACTTAAAGCATCCGAATGTTTACACGGGACAAATACTTAATTTGTCTGTTTGTTTGTTCCGGCTAATCTCCAGAATGGGTGGACCGATTTCCACTGGACTTTCACTGGCAGATAGCTGATGATATAAGGAGTAACTTACTTGGTTTACTTACTTTTTTTTTGGAAAAGAATTAGGAAATATGTACACGCGAGCACACATGTACGCACACACACACTCACACACTTTTTTTTTATTTTTTACACGGTCGTTTGATCCCAAATCCTCTTACCGATGAGCATGATCAGTTTTTGTGTCTGACTGACTGATATGCTCATCACACAATTTTTTGTCCTGGGTGGGAATAGAAGGCGGGTTCTAGTCTCAACCTCTGGCTCAGCAGTCAGCATCACTAACCACTAGACCAACACCCCAGTCGTTCTCTACAATATGAATGTCTTTGAAAAACCTTATCTGAGTATTTTTATCCGTGTTCTGAATCCCATAGTTCGTAGACAATATGTAACATGTCCCCTATTGTTCAATTGATGATTGGCCTATTGGCCTAGGCGTTAGTGACCCTGACCGCTATGCCATAGGTCGTGGGTTCCCACCCGAGTCTGGGTGTTCTTTGTGTCCGTTGTTTGTAGGTTCGTAAAGTCCCCTGCGACACAGGAGTAATTCCTAATGCGGGAGCTGTCTTTAAAAAATAAAAAAAATATATATTTATTCCACAGAAAATAAGCATGAGATGAAGACCATGTTAGCGAGTGATTTGTCCTCACCAGTATTCAATCGCCTCAAACCGGCTGTAAGGGGAGCAATAGAAAAAGAAATTGACTTGATGTGTAAAGTGGTATGTATCTCATATTATCCTAATCCTTACAAATAAATAAAATTAAAGTGTCTGTAATATCAAAATAATAGTTTTTTTAACTCATACAGTTATTTGCGCGATACCTATGCCTAAAAATCAGTTTTTTAAATTTTGTCTGTTTGTTCGGGTAGTCTCCGGAACGGGTGGACAGAGTTCCACGGGCAGATAGCTGATGTTATAAGGAGTCATTTAGGCTACTTTTATTTTTGTTAAAATCTATAAATTTGTGCATGCGAGCGAAGCCGCGCGGGAACTGCTAGTTATCACTACATCACTACATATTATAAAATAAAGTTCCCCGCCGCGTCTGTCTGTCTAATCGCGATAATCGGAAAAACTACTGAACGGATTTTCATGCGGTTTTCACTAATAGACAGAGAGATTCATGAGGAAGGTTTAGGTGTACAATTTGTACCTGTGCGAAGCCGGGGCGGGTTGCTAGTTAACATTATAAATGCGATTATGAGTTTGTTTGTTACGCTTTCACGTCTTAACTACTCAACCGATCATCATGAAATTTAGCATACACATTCTCAGAAGTACAGAAAAGACGTAGGGTAGGGAAAAGAACCTTTCATCCAGAAAAAAAAAACTGTTACTAAAGTATAGAAAAATAAATATAACGCAAGTGAAGACGCAGGCACAAGCTAGTGGTAAATTTTTTTATATATACTAGAAATCGCCTGGCGGTCGAATTTAGACCGTTTTGAATGTCTTGTTTTATTTCATTAGGCCAGTATAACTTGAAATGTCATTGTACGGACTTTTGTACCGTAACAGGTCTCAATATATACTGGACCTATTAAGATTAGTTAAACTCTGTATATTACAAAAAGTGATTTTATTTAATCATTAAATGTGTGTTACAGATCGATAAGGTTGCTGAGAATCCTGGAAATGAAGAAACTGCTAAGTTTAGCAACAGGCTCCTAGAGGAACTACCTGAAGAGATGAAGAGGGTATGTATACAATTGCTGTAAAACAGAACACAATTATTGGCACAGATAAAACAATTGTCAACCATCTACCATGATTACGGTATTTTATTTTTTTAGTTATAATGTGGATCTTTTATCACGAGAATGACATTGGCAGAAGGCTTTATTGTGATTTCATTGTAACCATGGTCATTCATTGACTCCTATATTTTGGACTTGACGTTTGGACAGCGTGGAACGCATTTTTTTAACTTATAGTAATGATAATCATCTGTCCTCATTAAAGATATGGGGGCCCGGGCGACTCGTTTTTTATTTTGCCATCCACTGTTAAGTAAAAAGAAAAAAGCTTTGGTCTTTCACGGTTTGACAGCCGTAGTGAAATATCCTTGTCGCATTTTAATAGCTGATTAACCAACTTTACTACTATAAAAATAGACCTTTATTTATTTGTTTGGTAACATATACAGATCGAGCATCAAGTTTTTGAATTGGGTGTCTACAAAATATACATACATATGTGGGGGGGTCTACAAAATATACATACATATGTGGGAGGTCTACAAAATATACATACATATGTGGGGGGTCTACAAAATATACATACATATGTGGGGGGGGGGGTCTACAAAACATACATACATATGTGGGTGGGTCCCTTCATTGAAGTAAATAAATTTTTCACATAGATACCGCACTAACAAATGAGGAACTGTCCTTAGAGTTAATTGACATTTAGATTTAATTGGCTATAATCTTCGATCAAATATACCATAGATACAGGTTCCCTAACAAAAATCACGTCAAAGAGTGGCACCAGAGAGGACTACATTCATTCATAACAATACACCAGACAGATGTTTCTTCACAGTAGATGTAGTCTGTTTTCATAGGTTGTAACAATGCACACTGTTGCAGGTACTCAAAGTAATCGTAGCGAGGCGTATGATACCAATTCTGCCGATGATGATCCGAGTGTTCGCCTCCCCGCCGATCAAACGTGTGCCGCTGGAGAATTTCCTGAAGAACTTCAAAGTTTCTGCTCTAAAAAAGGCCAGGCAGCAGCCTTACTTTATCGCGAATTGTCAAACGGTAGAGGATCATGACCAACTGTGTCTGATGAAGCCGGTACTTGTAGGTGAGTGTGAACCATCTAATCTCTTTACTCTCTAAAAAGTTTTTGAAGTTGAAACTTTTTAGGCGGTGGTTTAATAATCGATAATGAAATTTATAGAACGCGTCAGGTTTAGGCGCATTTCGTTACGTGAGCTAGAAAAAAGATATAACGGAGAGAGAAGTAGAAAGAGAGAGGCGTATATTTTTATGAAGTTACACTTCTACTACGTGTACGCTTCTGCACGCGCTAGGTTTTTTTTTTCACTATAAAACGTAACGTAAACGCTTTCAATTATAAACCCTATTGGCCTATTCTACCATTCTGCCGTCCTTACGAAAAGTACAATAACTCTAGTTTTGGCGCGAATTGAGTTAAGTACATATTCGGAATCATTTTAGCAAGTATAAGATGATTAAAATTTCTTTAAAAAAATTTTATGTCACTATATTGTTGACTATATTAGTGTTTTTTTTTTAATACAGGGGCAAGCATGGTGACCTTCAAACCTTTGCACTTGGTTGATATGAAGAATAAGTCAAAAACGACCACTAAACAGCATCGTGAAGAACTAACTAAAGTTGTAACCCAGAACACTGAACACCAGCCCATAATTGATGATGTCCCTAACAATGACGGCGATAACGTCGACCAGAATGATGACCAACTAGAAGAATATAATGATGGCGATAATGTAGAAAAAGAAAGTGCAGACGTTGTGAAAGAGGAAGATTTATGTCAAGAAATGAAAAATATTTATGAGCAAATCAACAATTCAGAAATCAACGAAAATGAAGAGTGTCAAACCTATGACAATCAAGAAATTAAAGAAGAGAATGAAGTATCTAACGAGGAAGCTTATCAAGCTTTCAAAGCAGTACAGGTTACTGACAATGAAGATTTTACCAATGATGTTGACATAGACAACATAATGGGCAATCTCAGTGAAGAAACAAGTAATAAAAACTTTGCCCAAGATGAAGCTGGAGATGAGACCCAGCCGAATGAAGAAAATATTGACATGGTAGATGTGAATGAGGAAGATTTAGAAGATTGGTGATTTAAATATTTTTTATAATCGAAAATTATGCTGCGCCTGCTGCTCGTCCCAAAGGCCACTGTATATGTGTCTGATTGATAATTGTGGTATATTCTAGTAATTTTAGTAAGAAGTACCCATTGCCTGGAGTTACACTTGCATTTATGGTTACTTTTCTTATGGTTTCGTAGAGCGTCATGTTAGTCAGCTCAAAAGATATTTTGACCAGACTGGTAGACTTTTAAGGAATGTCAACGCTTCACAAATAAACTTAATAAAAAGTTTTAACACGAATTAACAGAACCCTTTTTTAACCGACTTCAAAAAAGGAGGAGCTTCTATGTTCTACTCTTTTTTTTAATGTATGTTCACTGATTACTCAAAGACGCCTGAATCGATTTGGAAAATTCTTCTCTTGTTTGAAAGGGTATATACTTCCTAGGTGGTCCCATGGTCATCAGGTCAGGATCTGATGATGGGGTCCTGGAGAAATCGAGGGAACTCTTAAAATTTTATAGGCACACGTAGCGATTTGAGTACTTTGAGGCGCATTGAAGTCGGTGATACTTTTTTTAAAAGATAATTATTTGTAGACTATAAAGTTAGCTTACACATCATCATCATCATCAGCCTTTCATTATCCACTGCTGAACATAGGCCTCTCCTAATGAACGCCACTGAGCTCGATCGTCAGCTCTCCTCATCCAGTTTTTCCCCGCCGTTTTGTGCGCAGATCGTCACTCCACCTGACCGCAGGGCGTCCTACACCACGTTTCAGTTTAGCTTACAGGGCTTTGAATTTATCTATCTTCAATATTAGCTATGTCAGTGAAGCAACATGGTAGTTGTACCAACAGACAGGTTACACCAAAAATCGCTGTAGTATCTTCTCTATGTCTTCTATACGTGAGGAGAATTCTTAGGGTGTATTTTTAAGCAAACGCGCACAGACATCCTTATGTATTTTGAATATAAATAATATTCACTTTAGGCTGTTCTCGTGCGTTCAGTATCTTGTAAATATCAGCAGTCCACAAATAATTTGAACATGTTATCTATATAATAAAATAAAGTTGAGAAGATTTTTGTTTAATTGTATGTTTGTTTAAATACGCGAATCTGTGGAACTGTCAGTCTTATTTTTATAATTATTTCTGTATTGGAAAGAGTACACCGAGGAAGCTAATGCTAAGTTACATCACGCTACGACCCTTAGCAGAGGAGCTGTGACCATAAACGTATGTGGAACTGTGGGGAACGACTAGTGTCGGCATGTTGTACACTTTCGTAATAACTTTTTCTTATTGCTGAGAAAACACAGATAAAATTTTCGATTCAAAAAGGCGTCCACACAAACGTTGTGGTTGCTTCTTCCAGTGCTACTAACACATATTATATATGTGTATTAGCACGCACAAACGTGTGCTTAACTGCACTGGCAACAACTAGAGATGGATAATCACCCGGGTTTTTACCCAGTCGTGAGTTTTATTAACCCGGGTGATTACCCATCTATGCACACAACGGTTGCGTATTATAAGCACTCTCGTGGTTTAGCTCCAAACGCACATTGTATATGCCGCAGCACTCTACAATTCCAGTGCTGTAAACAACTTAGGAGCAGTCTAAGGTTATTTATTACATGTTATGGACAGCAGACAACGTGTTTATATATGTCATTATAAACAAGCTAGGGGATGAATTGTTGCAACTCTTTTCTTCACTTGATTATATATGTTATGTGGGTAACTATTTCTAAACTACAAATTTAGTCTATATCAGCTGTAAGTCGGTCCGTTTTAACATTTTTATAAAAAACGTTAAAACTAGTAAATTTATAGGAGTTTGCTCGATTTCTTTTAATACATTATCATGAAATGTCATAGACAAACAATATTGTATTTAAACAGATATTTCTCACCTAGGCCTGCGATTCCTTAACTGTTCGAAGTACGGAACAATCAGCAAATTGCATCTCTTTCATTATACAATAAATACCTAGGTACTGATAGTTTTTCTTTTGTATCTTAGCCTTTTATTGCAAGTGGAAAAACCTTTTTGAAGTAAAAACTTCTTTAGGTACATTAGGCACTTTTGTTATGGGAAAAAAAGCTCTGAACTCGCGTAACCGTCACGCTCAGATACACATATACAGATGTGTGTGTGTGTGTGTGATGTAGTTAGAGTCAGAAGTTTTCACTTCAGACGCAGTTTTTTATCTATTACAGCATGAACAGATTATTTTGTATGTTGAGATCAAATAGATTATAAAGCGTTTGATACATTAAAATCAATAATTGTTGTTAAAAAACAAGAAGGCACAACATATATCCTTGACAAAAATGTTAATAATACGCAGAACTCAATTTTCTTACAATATACTTTAGAAATCGCTGATCCATACCATATCAGTCACAAATATTAATTTACAAGTATTAATGTACCGGTTAGGACTACATATAAAATGATGGCGCACGCTAATAATTTAACCATAATATCTTTAGGGTCTGATTCTGTATTATTGGCACTTTTTTATTGTACTAGTTACTAGTCTAATAATAATGAGTGTTGCAATAAAAATAAAAGGTATAGTGTAATGAGTTTCATTTATTTTTATCTAGTAAGTATCTGCTTTTTTTTTATCTAGTAAGGTTACACCTGCTTAAATCACCTATCTGTCTAGAGTTGGGAGAGGCTGGTGATTTGTAATACAGGTCTATGTACCTAGTACAGATACCAGTCTCACATGTAACGTAAACGAGAGAGAAAATAAAGTTATTATTATATTATAATCTCTAAGAAGATAGGCATTTGGCATAAGTTAGTGTGTACCTTGGAATGAAACTATCTCGTTTAGGTAGGTAGGTATATGCGAATCAAATCGCGGAACCCTAATTCTTTTTTCAAAATAAAAGTATCCTAAGTTACTCCTAATAACACCAGCTACTTGCTACTACTTAAAAATGTTTATGCTTAGACAGTGTTTAAAAAAAACGATTTAACATATTATTATACAGATTTAATATTTAACATAACAGGTTACGGTTAAGTTATTGATGTGTAGAATCTGTTTAGCAACAGATCTACGAATGGATTGCATTGTGAATTGAATACCCGTTTACAAGACACACGAGAGGCTTACTATGAAACAAGTAAGAATGGTTTAGTTTTTTAAACACAACGTATTTTGTTTTAGCGAGTAATCAATTACCATCTCAATACCTATCAATGTCTATAACTTGAATGTTAGTATATTTTGCTGCTAAGGGTTCAAACTCAAATTCAAATCAGGCGAAAGGAGGGGTACTGCCCCCCTTAAAAGGAAAAATTGCGGAGCCCCCCATATTTCGATTTTTTTTAATTTTTAAATTCTGAGGAAATGTTCCTCAAAATTTTAATGGATTAAAATTAATAATAGGTGGAAAAAACAAGGGGGCCCCTTGGAGGGAACCCCCTTGATCAGATAAAAAATAGGAGGACTGATTCAAAAGGATTTCTGTATCTATTTTGAGACTCCAACGTCTCCGGCGCTGCGGGAAGAGCAGCCTCTACGCCCTTGCGTAACAAATCGCAGGCATCCATCCTCGCCTCCGCAGCTTCGGCTTGTTCGTCGCCTTCGGCGACCAGCCTCAGCCGCTCCGGCGTAGGCTGCTCTCCCTGCGCGCCTCCGGCTCTATAATAACACTCTAGGGGTAGGACAGACACGTACCAAGTGGAGTCGGGGTCAATCAATTCGGTCTTTGAATTCGGTTCTTTGAGTTATATTTAACCCAGTGTTGTCAACTCCAAAAACTATTTACCCCTAAACTAAAGTCAAAAACCCCTAAAAATGCCACAATTACTAGAAAACTCCCTAAAAATGTAACTCAGGAAAACAATAAAAAACACTTAAATGACATATGTATTTCTTATTTCAGTACGAAATGATCTAGCTAAATAAAATATTCTTCTGAAAAAAAAACTAAGATCGAAATCTTAGTTTTTTTTTATAAATAAAATAAAAAAATTGTTTCCTTAAGTTGGCGGGGAGAAGTCGTTTTTTAACCTTTTTTTTTTGCTATTTCAACTGTTCGTTAACTGTTCTTCATTGTTCGATCTAAATTTTTATTTGTTCGATCTTAGTTTTTTTTTAAATAAAATAAAAAATTACCCTCAAGTTGGCGGGGAGAAGTCGTAATTTAATTGGTTTTTTTTTCTATTTAAATTGTTCGTTAACTGTTCGTCATTGTTCGATTAAAATTTTTATTTGTTTGATCTTAGTTTTTTTTTATTGGCGTTTGGCCTTTAATGGCCCTACATTTTAATTTTAACAGCTCGTAATGAAATTAATGCTGTAACTTAATGTATATATATAAACTGTTAAATATATGTGTGCATGAAAACTATTGAAATGGGGACAAAGTATAATTATTTAGGTAAATTTATATTAAATAAAATGTTACCCAACGTATGACAACTTAACCGTAGGTAAAACGAAACGTTCAATAGCGAGAATTCTATATAATCTGTGGTAGGGATTGACATAAATATTGCAAAAATAATTGATTTTCAATATTTTGTTTTCTCAATAACTACGCGTCTCCGCATGATGAAACTTTGCGTGTGTGCTTTTAATAATGTAACCTTTCTATAAAAAAAATATCAACCCCAACTCGACGGACGTCAATGGAAAGCTATGCCAAAATATATATTTAATGAAGTATAAACTAAAAATAGTCGGAACAGTGATAAAATAAAATGAAGATAGCCACCTACGTGTTTTTTGATATAGAAACAACAGGTCTGCCGTACCAAGAGCGCAATAAAACCAAAATTACAGAACTCTGTTTCGTAGCCGCTTCGCGTAATGACTTGGAAAAAGCTGACATTGGGAAAAGGCCTTATTTTAGTAAATTGATACTCTTGCTTAATCCACAAAGAAGAATAAATTCAGAGGTATCTGCTATTACAGGGTTAACTAATGAAATGTTAAATAATGCACCAATTTTCAAAGACAAGGCTGAAACAATTATTTCATTCTTAAGTGAGTTGCCTAAACCAGTGTGCTTGATAGCACACAATGGCAATACATTTGATTATAAAATACTTTTAGCTGAATTCAGAGATATTAATATATTACTGCACAAGGATTTGTTATGTGTTGACTCTTTAATTGGATTCAGAAGATTACATAAGGAGAAATACCCAAAGATATCTCCCAACTCAAGTAATAGTTTTGAAGATTCAAAAGGGAGTGAAGATTGGCCAGATTTCAATGTAAGTTCAGAGGATTGGAATGAAATAGACTTACTGTGCTCATCTTTGTCTGACATTGATCCTTTTGGATCATCACAAAGAAGTATGAGCAACAGCCTACCACCTAATAACAGTTTAAAAAAAGAAAAAGTAAATGAAAAACCAAGTTTTAAATTGACCGATTTATATGAAAGATTACTAAATAAGAAAGTTACTAGTGCCCATAGAGCTGAAGATGACTGCATGATGCTTCTGGAGTGTGTTGTTGCTGCAAAAGAGTTTTTAATCTGGACTGATAAATATTGTAAAAGTATTCATGATATTAAGCCTTTGATACGCTATGGATAAAGTAGGCCTACATGTTGTACAATTAAGTATACTTTATTTTTTGTAAGTGCTATAAGCAAATATTGATAATTTAGTCTAAATTTGTAAGGTTATTATTTATTTTTTCTTACTATTTTATAAAAACAACGGTTAATCATGTTTTCCAGAGATATAATATAAATCTGACATTACAATTTATTTAGGTATAAGAAATTATATTTTTAAATAAGCATGCACAAGTGTAATAAATAAAAATATTTTTACAATTTAGTTAATATTCATTAAGTTTTTTGTCAGTGTATTCTATAGTAGCTGCATATATTGGTAATTTTTTTAGTTTAGTTAGCAATTGTAATGGACTAGAGGCCTGTCCCGGCTTCGCATGGGTAGACATTTTTTTTAAACATTTTGGGATAAATGAAGATAATTTAACTTTTAAATATGCTAATTAAAACGTACATGACACTGACAACGAGTGTCATGTATGACACGTCGACGTGTATTTTTAGGGTTCCGTACCTCAACCCTTATAAGATCACTCTCTTGTCCATCTGTCCATGTGTCACCACCTATTTTCTCAGGAACGGGTAAACCTAGCAAGTTCAAATTTATACCAGATACTGAGGTCTATAGTCCCCATTAGATGTATAAAAATCAAGGTCCTAAATCAACACGATAAAAAGATATGGGTAAATTTAGATGTTCTTCGATTTTCTTCTTCGAAAACTTATAAGTACCAAAATTTACCTTAATTTTCAGCATTTCTTATTTTTCGGAATTTTCCCTTTACTTGTTCTGTAAGACCTTGCTTTTAACCAAAATTGACTTCTACGTCGACTGGAAGTACCCTATAGAGGTTTTGGGCCGAAAACCTATAAGGGTACTTCCCATTTACCTACACTGTCTGATAGCACGAGTCAAGAAAAATATCACATAAAAAAAAAGTTTTTGTTATTACAAACTTATATTTTGCGGTTGGATTGTTCACTTCGTCGTACATCGCAATCGCAAAGTTAAGTTTGTCTTTCAAAAAAGACGGGCAAAAGTCTTTAAGAATTGATTCCCGAGATGGACATATACAAGTTTGTTTGCAACCCTTGCACTCGTCAGACTTGCACTTGTCCGGTTTTTTGTTTATATTTACATTTTTAATTTCGTAATATCTTTTGAATGGAATGTCCGATTTCAATAATTCAAAAAGTAATCAGCAGGTATTGAAACAGTCTTGAATACGAAATAATTTATTTGGATAAGAATTAATACAAAAGTATGGATAACATAGTCTGATTTTGATCGGCATTTCTATCAACTTTTAAAATTTAAAAAAGTAGTTATAGTGACATAATAGTTTGACATATTATTGTCTCTCGAAGGTTTTTGTAGATATTTATATGTTCTATAATATTAGAGAACATTTTTTTGTTCTATCATCAATACTTTCCGCAGCGCATGCGATCAAAAAATATATTTCATTTCTAATTTTTTTACACCTTGTGTTGGTTTTAGTAGGTATTTCTAAGGATCTTTAATTGGTTCTAGTAATAAATATAGCCTATGTTACTTAGTGATAATCACTGGCGTAGCGTGGCTTGCAGGGGCCCTGTATCAAAACTAGTTGGGGGGCCCAAATCAAGGGTAAAGATTTTTCACAAAAGAAACAAAAATGCTTTAAACGGGAGAATCCCGCAGTAACCGATGTAAGATGTTGCCAACTTTTGGGCGCACGCTTAACCCGGGAAAAAAGAGATTGCTTTTTTTGACTTTTGTCATTTCTGAAGTGAAAACTCTATAGGCACGTATGACATTTTTTTTTATATGTTTTTTTCCGGAAAGCACGAGATTAAGTGACATTGTGGATAACATTTTACTAATTTTTGCTTACACACGTTAGGGGCCTCTGTTGCCCGGGGGCCCCGTATCATTAATACGGCGGTAGCTACGCCTCTGGTGATAATGTACCTATCTAACGGTAAAAAAATTTTGAAACCGGTCCATTATTTTTTAAGTTTATTCGTTACGTACAAAAATACAATTCTTTCCTCTTTATATAATATCAGTGTAGATTAATGTAGATAGGGAATTTTACCCGGGAGGTACAGTCCCTACGGTTAGGGAAAATATTATGATAATTGCCCGGCTTTCACTTAAAGAAACAAGCTTTTATTACTTGTTAATAAAAAGAACTAAAAAGTTAAAAATAATTTAATTCTGACAAGAAATATACCATTTTATAGTTTTATTATATTCCCATTTTTTTTTAAATAAAAGCGTGTTGCATTTTGATGGCAAGAGAAATAAAGGCGGTGTAAAGCGCAAGTAGGTAATAAAAAAAATCCTTTATTTTTATTTTAAACTTTTTAATGTTTATGCGGTAGCGGCGTTTTTCCGTAGCCCGTAGTAATTCGTAGTACGCACACATATGTGATGTTTTGAGCACTTAAACTGTTATGTCATTTATATTTTATTTAAACAACTTACATCTATTTAATTAATAGAACTTTAACTTTACTCTTAATCTTAATTGTTCTTAAAAACTATAACAACAATTTCATTAACTGTTGATTAATTTATTTTCCCAAATCTGATGGGGTTGCATATGGATATTAATGATATTATCTAGGATTAAAGTACTCATCAAGTTAATTCAAACTCAATGCGGTTACGTCGTTTTATTACGGAGATCCTATGGCCTCCTTCCAGCTTCATCATCAACCCCTGGTTACAATTTTGGACCAAACTACTCTAGTAGCTGATCCGATGAGTTGCTGATTAGGGGCCAGGGTACCTGCTTAACCGGCCGGACTGATGTGATCAGCCTTCGCACCGTAGTTAAGTGGGTAATTGGGGAGGCCGGAGAGGTACTAGCTTTGACTAGACCGGCCGAGCTGAGCTCTTGATCCGTAGCTAGTATGAAGTAAAACACCAGGGAAGGTTGGAATAAAAGTTATATTTCATGAAATCTATGCTAGTTATATTACACTTTTGGTCATACAAGTTGTATACATCATATACCGTAAAATACATGGATTGACCACTTGACACAATACTGACTTACACTACGGTGTAAGTTGTCTGATTGGTCAATTGGTCGCTCACGGAAAGAAATTGTAAATATTTTGTAAATACTTTCCGTGAGCGACCAATCACATTTCGTTGTTGCTTACGCGAGTTATCGCTGGCTGTGTGCGTAACTATATAATAAAACGGTGCGGAGTAGTAAGCAGCGATGCTAGACGTACGATAATTTTCGTACATGTACGATTATTTCAGGGCTCGGAAACCTGGTTAATTTTATTAACCAGCTCGTCAAAAACGCCATACATTTCAAAAAGAGCATATTCATTTCGATTCCGTTCGAACAGAACCGATATTATTTCGGTTCTGTTCAAAGAGCAAAATAAAACTGTTCCTGCTCGAAATAACGGTTAATTTCACTCGCTATTTTGTTCGCCCCGCCTCAGATTACTAAGTAGTTACTATGGCCCCGCCCACAATGAACCTTTACTGATCTTTTCTAATAACTTAGCTCTTTGGTTACATTTTCACAAGCTAAAATAGTCAGGCGTCAGCAAGCAGATTTTATCATTTTAAAATACCATAATTTCTAGGCCATCAAGGTGCAAGAAAAATTATGAAATGAATAGGTACCCCTATTCATTGTGTGTGTAGTGCACTTTATCTCATTGTTACTCAAATGTTAAGGTGCGTAGACCATTTTCGGAAAATAAACAAGTATTAGCAGCCACAAATTTTAATAATACAATAATACTTATTTATTTCGTCCCGCTTCAAATGTCGGTGTCAGTACCTACCTATACGTATGTGGGTGCATTTTCACTGTGAAATAAAAATGTGTTATTGAACTGCATTAAGGTTGTTCTTTAAAAAACCGGACAAGTGCGAGTCTGACTCGCGCATCGTGTAAACGTCCATCTCGGGAAGCAATTCTCAAATACTTTTGCCCGTCTTTTTCGAAAGACAAACTTAACTTTGCGGTTGCGATGTACGTTCTTACCAATTTTCATGATTCTAGGTAAATGGAAGGTACCCTATAGGTTTTCGACCCAAAACCTATAGAGTACTTCCGGTTGACCTAGAATTGTCAAATTTGGTTAAAAGCAAGGTCTTACAGCATAAGTAAAGGAAAAATTCCGAAAAATAAAAAAGTTGAAAATTAAGGTCAATTTTGATACTTACAAGTTTTCACCAAAATCTAAATTTGCCCATATCTTTTTATTGTGTTGACTCAGGACCTTGATTTTTATACACCTAATAGGGATTATAGACCTCAATATCTGGTATAAATTTCAACTTACTAGGTCCACCCGTTCCTGAGAAAATCGGTGGTGACACACGGACTGACAGACGGACAAGAGAGTGATCTTATAAGGGTTCCTTTTTTTGCCTTTTGAGGTACGGAAAGGTTACAACTCTCTAAGTACCTAATTCTTCCATATAATAATAATAATCATTTATTTCAGGCTGCATAGGCCCTTGACTCCGCCGCCTCGTTTTGCGAGGAGGTGATGTACGCCAAAGAGGCGGCGGAAAGGGAACGGGAGAGGACTAGCACTCTCCCGTCCCGCAGAGGACGCACCAGGCGCCGTAGGGCACCTAACGACCTACGGCCTCCATGAGCGCTGGCCTTAAGGCGTCGGGAAGGGTAACCCGGCGCCGAAACAGTAGAAAATAGGCCCGAGACGGTGGCGAGACGGGTTCCGCGAGCGCCTTTCTAGTCTGAAGGGGGACACGGCTCCTATACACGACTGCGAGACCACCTGCTTCGTGGACAGGTGGTCAAGTCTGTCGGGGGTCTAGGGAGTTCCTTCCTAGGTTATACCTGAGCCCCCGGCCATAGACACCCGTGACGGAACACCGTGTGGTTTTAGTCGGGTCGATTCCGACATAACCACCTCGCTGAATGGTGAGGTGGTACCCGAGGGGGTTTCCACACGTTAAAAAAAAAAAAAAAAAAAAAGGCTGCATAGGCCCACAGATAAATACCTTGATCTAAATATACATACTAAAACATTGTGTTAGTAAATAAAACTTAAAACTAAGTTAGTAACTCTTCACTTGCACTAAGTCTTTGTGCGGTCTGTTGGTACTTGTCCATGGAAGCGACAGAATACCACACCTTGCGGCCAAAAGCTTTCTTCTAACACCTATATATCTGCACGATAACAGTTGGGTACTCGCACCACGAACGCCTTGAAGTTGACGTTGCGGCGCGACTCAAGCAGCTGCACCCTCAGTGCGTAATTAAGCTTCTGGCGCACGTACTTGGCGATCTCTTCAGCCTCAGTGGTTTAGTGTAGGCGAGAAATGTATACCGGGGTGTTCGGTGCAGCGGCACGCACTTTTACATTAGGGTCCACAGGGGCCTTTCCACAGCAGTTCTTAGTACTTCGCGATCTGTGTTTCCTCCTTTGCACAGTCACGAAACCTTCGTCATCAGCTCGAATCTTTGCCTTTATAGGCAGGGGCTTAGCAGGTAGAGCAGCAGGGAAGTTCGTAGAGACCGTTAGGTCACCAGGTCGCGTAGTTCTCGCAGCGCTGCGAGGGCGGGCGCGGAGCAACGTGACCCGCTCGCGGCGCACAATGCAGACTCCGCAATCGCTGTTGGTGACAAAACTTTCTTCGCCTCTTCTAGTTCGGTGCGCAAGTCTGCGACAGTGATCTGGGATGCCTCAGTATTCTTCTGTACATCTGCTAAACCTGCCTTTAAATAGACAATGTCATGGGCACGTCGTCAGGATCAGTCTCCTTCAGCAGCGTGATGATGTCTTATACACTCTTCTTTGTCCCGTCACGCCGGCGAGACACCATCTGGTCGCTTTTATTAAGCAACCGGAACACCAGCTGCTTGGCAGCAGCAATGTCATCTTCGCTGAAGTTACTTACACAGATCTGGATGGCGGTCACCTCGTCCATCACGTCCAGCTTCACAGATAATTCGATGGCCCATGACGCTAAGGAGTAAGCCGACCTTTTGGGAAAACTTTTTGCGTCCAACTCGACTTTGGATGTCGAGGGACACGTACCACCGCCCATATCGCGGTGCGAGAGCTCTATGCCGGAAATCCGCTTCTTACAAAGCTCAGTACGTAAAGCACTTCTTTCCTTCGATATTCATAAGTCGAGTGGACCCAATTGAATCTCTCCCATCGTGCTGAAGACGTGTGCTCCAGAGTTGGCACCGGTTCTAGCGCACTTTTATCAGTTCTACTATTCTCTAGGCCTCGACTCGAACTCATGGAAGACAGCTTTAATGCACCCGATCCCTATATCATCGACGCAAAATTCACGACATCATTTTCTTGCACAAGCTTCTTAATGGCGGCATAGAATGCAACCAAATTCTTAACAGCGTAAAACTTTCGGTACCCAACAGAATGCCACGATATCCCATTACTAGACTTTTTAGCATACCACTTTGCAGAACCAATGTTGGCAAGAATTCTCCCCTGGTGCGTATCTGTTCAGAGTACAACGCTCTTTGTGGGAACTCAGGCGATTACGTCTTCGACATTTTTCATGATTCCCTTGACAGGTTTAGGTGTAAGTTGATGCGGTGTCAGAGTTGGAGGTGTCATAATGGTTGATCTGTATTTCGATTTATTCTTGTCTAAAAAATTTGTAACTTATGTTTTTGTGCTTGGCGTTAGTTTAGTAATAGTTTTATTAATTATTAGTACCTACTCAATGTAAACATTACATATAACGAATGCTGTGGGCGTCTATAATTGATGTACATATAAGAGATGTGATGTAGTGATAAATGTTAAGAACAATGTTGCATATGTATATTGTTGATGCTCCTTAATAAATAAATAAATCCCTAGGAAAGGTGACCGCTCGGATCCATCTAACTATAGACCCATAGCCATAACCTCCTTGTTCTCCAAGATAATCGAATGTATATATCAAATGCCAGCTCCTTCGGCACTTAGAAGACCCTCAGCTACTCAATGATCGACAATACGGTTTCCATCAGGGTGGTTCAGTTGGTTAACTTCTCGTATACCTGACTCAACGGTGAGCACAGGCGATCGAGACAGTTAGTTTGAACATAGCTAAGGCCTTCAATCGAGTCTTGCACAAAGCCATTCTCCCGAAGCTTCCTTTTATCACTAGTTTTCTCGCAGACAGAAGCATCAAGGTCGTTGGCACTTCCCTAACTGCCACAGCCAGCATCGGAATCCTTGGCGTCGATATATCGAGCGAAGTCCAGTTTCGCGGTCACTTGGAGGGTAAGGCCAAATTAGCCTCAAAGAAGCTTGGTGTGCTGAACAGATCGAGACAGTATTTCACCCCGGCCTACCGCCTATAACTTTATAAGGCGCAGGTTCGGCCGCATATGGAATACTGTTCTCATATCTATGCAAGAGCACCCCAGCACCAGCTTTTCCCTCTTGACCGCATTCAACGGAGAGCGACTCGAATCGTCGATTGCCAGGATTTTTCAGATCAGCTTTACCCGTTGGCGTTGCGTAGAGATGTAGCTTCACTCCACTTTCTCTATTGCATGTATCATATCCCTATAAATTGTTCGGACTTATACCGGCCGCAGCGTTTCGCCATCGTTCAACGCGACAAAACTATCTTACTGCTTATTATCTATAATTAATCAATTCTGTAGACCGGCTCGCGGCTAACTTCAGCCCGGCCTATAAGTTTGGGGATTGCTGTACTTAATTACACTTAACGCATGAAGACGTTTTGTAGTGTAAATTGAATGTGAAGCAGCCGTGGATCGCTTTTTAGGGTTCCGTACCTCGAAAGGAAATAAACGGAAACCTCGTAGGATCACTTTGTTGTCCGTCCGTCCGTCCGTCTGTCTGTCTGTCAAGACCCTTTTTCTCAGGAACGCGTGAAGGTATCAAGCTGGAATTTACATCAAATTCTAAAGTCTACTGTCCCTTGGAGCTGTGAAAAAATCAAACTTCTAAGCCAATCAAAAGATACAGCCGTTTATGCCGCAAATTTCCGCCAATTTTCGACACTTGCAAGGGAATCAAAACCTACAGGGTACTTCCCGTAAGCTCAGAATCTTGAAATTTAGTACGAAGCAACGTCTTATAGCACAGATAAAGGAAAAATTGCGAAAACCGTAAATTTTTAGTTACATCATATAATAAAAATATTTTACGGAACCCTCGGTGCGCAAGTCTGACTCGCACTTGGTCAGTTTTTGCTTATTAGTCCCATTTTTTAAATAAACTGGTAAATCGAATCTTTAAACAAATACGAATAATTTGTAATGATTTTATTTATCAAAGAAGATTTTGAACAGACAGCGCTCATTAACTGAATAAGTAATAATATACAGACCTACCTACTTATCTTCCCTAAGTTCGATTATGTAAGTCGCGTGTGTCGTCGGAACGATGCTCCGCCCACTTCTCGTTTGAAATTAACCAGGTTAATCCCAGCGATCATAACGCTCGCAAACCAATTCCGCTCTCCGCGAGCGGTTAAGAAGAACTTGGTTAAGAACCATAAATAACCGGTATTTTTCGATTCTTTATTCGTCCTCATTTAAATATTTAATTAACACGTCATCTATAAAGTGGACTCGCTGATTTATATTAGATTGAAACCTTGCCCAGCCCAAGAACCAAACAATGGTCATAACATGGGCATAACACCCTAATGTCCTGTCGTGTATCCACGCCACAATTAATACAGATATGTGTCCGAGCGTGTGAATCAGGGCTGCCAGTAAGGACAAATTATTTTATACCACCGAGTCTCAGAACTTATACAAGATCATGTACTATTATTCAAAATCAGTGTTGTATAAAGTACAACAATAGTACTTCACTCTGTGGGGATTTCAATAAAATGTTAACAAGATAATATATTAGTAAGTAATAAATATAAAGGTGTTTTAACTTTAACGTATAAGGATTTAACAGTTTACAAGAGACATGATTTGTTTTAAGTATCTCTATGTGTACGTACGTACTTATTTCGTTATAGCGTCAGTTGATATTGTATCCAATTATACAATACATTCTACTATACAAACAGGATACATAAGATAACCGAATTATACGAAATTTGTATCTGGCAGCCCTGGTGTGATGGCACGTGTAAGTGCGCAGGCTACATGGCAGGCTGCGTGCCGAGCTGCATGCCAAGCTGCACGTCGTGCGTGTAAACGCACCATTATACTTTGAACTTTCAGCCCAATGCGTAAAAAGCCAATCAAAAGAATGTTGGTATGGTTTTAAACCAACTGAAAAAATGATATCTCGAATGCCTTCAGCAGTCCTTTATTCAAAAACGGCTGGCGCTGCTGCAGAGGTAGAAGTAAATATTGATTCCGATAATCCCACTCTTTTATAAAAAGTATAGTAAATAAGTTTCTTTTTATTTCTGTCTAATTTCACAACTTCCTAAAATTCCTATACTATTTCTAGTTTTGCGAAATAGCGCGTTTTGCGCGGTTCCGGTAATAATTTTTCATCTGGTACGATCATTTTCGAAAATTGATACGATAATTCACTCGCACTCATCTGGCAACCCTGAGTCACTCTGTGGTCAATATTAATTAATATCAAAACTGTCAAAGTCCCTTGGATATATTCATTAAAAATATTACTATACACTTTGATTATATATATATTCTACATCTAATAGATATAAAACAACATAAACGACTTAATAATGTCTATAATAGCTGTCGATAATATTCCTGCCGTGGTAACCTTTTTAGTTTGTTTATATACTACGCTTGACTCTAAACATTTTAATTATGTTCACCGGTAGAACTCCTAAAAATTAAATGTTTAATGCTCGTTACTGTTTACAATAAAATTCATGTACACAGAGTAGCAGAAAATATTCTCTTGGGTACATACCTTGATAAATGTCTACTTGTGAGCTCGGATTTATCATGCATTGTTTGTCTTCGTGTGAATTAACACATTTTACTTGAGAACCAGAAAAGGTTTTTAGTGTCAATGATAAATATGTCTTATTTATCTTTCACTCTTTATGTTTAAGTGTATGTTCTGCTGTTGACTATCCATACTTGATGTTGTTGGAAAGTGGTTTGTAGATATTTATAACAAAATTAAATTTTCACAGTTGAACCTCAAATCCGTTGTTAAAGTGCTTCAAAAACCTATACGTGGCCCTTTCGAAGCACTAAATTTTGGAAAGTCAAATAATTCTAATCAAAAAAAAATCTGCTACATTCGACTTTCCGAGAAACTGGACCCTGTACATGTAATACAAAATATAAACAATGCAAATTATAAATCCAAAGGAAAGTACCACGCATTCATTCCTGATAAAGTGCCTAATGTAAGTATGTGAAAGAATTTTATGAACAAAAATGTGAGAAAATGCATTAATGAGCTTAGTGCATAGTTTCAGTATTTTTTAATTTAATGTATTCACTTATGTTAAATAACTACAAGTTACATTATAATAAAAGAGTACTTAATGGCTAGCAAGCTTTTCTCAAATAAGCTAGACGCCTGAAACAATTCGTCATTTATTATATTTTTCAGTCAATTATGAAATGGTTTATTTTTTTCAGATACCCTTGGGTACATCAGCAAAGTCTAAAGCCAAACGCGTACCTACGGCTTTGCGTAAACAGCAGCGAATCGTTGATGAAAATGCTGATGGGCGGGTAATGTATACGTCTTTCATAAATTTTTTGTTCTGGATGCATATCATTATGACCCAGTATCAGTCAGTGTGAGTTAACCCCTAATTCATCCATATAAGCAATATACCTTTCCTTTTATTGCATTCTCTTTGTGCTTGCCTTTATTTTTCAATATAAAAACAACGAATAAGAATATTATTTCCAAAGGGCCCGTTGGCGGCAATAGACTTGCACCTTGATTATAGTTAGCACAATGTGCGTGTTATTATGTCTCTGCCTACTCCTTGAGAAATACATGGCCATATTTATTTATATAATTACAGTATGATCACTTGGTGGCCATCCATAAATTACGTCACACGTTAAGGGGGAACGGGTCAATGAAGTGTGACATTGTGTGACAAGGGATGGGGGTGGTCATAAACTTCGTGACATCACATGTCAAAATCTAAAGTATTAAACACAAAACATTACCTGTAATCGAAAGACTACATACGCTACTACAGTTTTACTAATAAAATAATAATTTTAGAACTGCTCTTTTCTTTTCTGGGTGTAAAATATGTGACGTCACACCAGGGAGGGGGAGTTCCACAAATGCTACCATCTGTGACACGACAAGGAGGGGGGTCCTAAAAATAATGAAATTCATGTGACGTAATTTATGGGTGGCCCCTTGTGGTTGCACTTCTTTGTATAGAAATAGGTATAATAAAATATTGAATATTAATTAAAGTTATGCAATTGTACTCACTGTATTTGGGGTATACCCTTGGGGCGCGACAGATGCACTTTGCCAATGCATGAAGGGACCTGCCCCATTAGTGTTAGGCACTGCACTTCCTATATCCTAATCTAGTAACTAATCTTACTAATATTACAAAGGCGAAATTTTGTGATGGATGGATGGATGTTTACTCTTTCATGCAAAAACAGCTGAACAGATCTGGATGAAATTTACAGAGATAGATTATTTTCTGGAATAGCCTGGTTGCGGGTAACAGCTAGTATTATAAATGCAACTTGAGTTTACTTGTTTGTTACACTTTCACGCATTAACTCCTTAACCGATCAGCATAAAACTTTGCATACACATTGTCATAGTACAGAAAAGGAAATAGAGTATTTCTTATCCAGAATAAAGGTGCAATTCGCGAAGAATAGAGAACAAATGTAACTTGATAAATATAAATACTACAATAAGAAATCGCTGTATACATTGGCGAATAGTTATCAAAATAAATATCAGAGACTGCCCAGAATGTAGTGTGAATGTGTAGTGGTGTAGTTAGTGTATCTACAGCGCAGCAAAAAGAACTTGCTCTGTAAAAATGTAATTTTCACATACAATTATGAATTCCAGATTGTAACATTTACAACAAATGAGATTATGGCGGAGTTACAAGCTAAATATCCTGGAATTAATAGTTTGAACGAGAAATGTAACTACAAGTTGATGCAGGAAATTGCCAAGGTAAATTATATTTACTTTATACATTGTATATTCGGGACTTAATGGCGGTAATGTTTATGGGGTACGATCATTGATATATAAAAACCTTAGATACACAGTTCCATTCAAAAGTTTCACTCAAACTGTCCCAAATTATACACAAGTAGATATAGGTATGATATTAATAAACATTAAGGTAAACTCATCCTTATGGGCGTGACTTGGGCTCGTGTACACCGCCAATGTTTCCACTAAAGAAATCCA
Source organism: Euplagia quadripunctaria (assembly GCA_963859945.1). Taxonomy (NCBI): domain Eukaryota; kingdom Metazoa; phylum Arthropoda; class Insecta; order Lepidoptera; family Erebidae; genus Euplagia; species Euplagia quadripunctaria. Next base: position 9,940,870 of record OY982585.1, read on the forward strand.
ATACGCCACGAAGCATACAGTCTTTTTTAGATGAAAATACGATACATTTCGACAATTACCTTTACCATATCACTATAAACAAAATAGACTTCTCAATAAAATATAAACACTAGCATTACCCTTAGACATTTAGGTGCTATTATATAATTACTATCCATACGCTACATTTTGGTACGTTACACTTCAAAATAATACAATTTCTATGGCACGAAAGAAACATACAATAAATATATATATAGTAAATTTAAACTCAGTTTTACCTTTATAATTATTTAACAAAACGGTATTTATTAAGTTCGATATTTAATCCTAATTACTTATTCTTAATCACAGATTTATTAGGACATGTGACGTAAGGGAATTTAAAGTCACGTTTAGGATATTACTAGACTACGTTCAGAACTCTTTATTTTAAATCAACTATCGTAATATAATAACATAATAACAATAACAAATAAATTTTCAAATATTACGACCATTGCTCACCACCAAGACAAACAGAACACAAAAAATATTTTTTTTTTAAATACACAACCTTAATTAAAAATATTTCATAAATTTCATGTAATCTATGCCTTTTCATTCTATTACATCACTTTCTCGTTCTACTAGTACAACACGTGACGTATATGGTTAATTTAATTTTAAACTGTAACAGTAAATAAATTGATGTAAATATGCCGAGTATTAAAAGGCAATCTAAATAACGAAGAAGGTTAATATATTCAACTTTCTAAACAGAAAATTAAAACAGTAATTGAACCTTGAATAAAACCGTCGTGTAGGTGGAACAAAATTTTGAGCACCGCGTGACGTGAAAACTTTTTACATTGATATCTTTCAAACTAAGCTACTAAAATAAAATGGCGATTGTCAATACTAAAGAAAATGTTACGAGAATTCAAATACACTATTTGTTTCAAAAAGATTATTATTACAGGTCTTAAAAAATACCGTAGCGTAGTAGGAATTTCCATCATACGCGATTTCGTAGGACATCACGAAATTTATATTTTATTTATGTTTTCGACCTTTGCCTGCTTATTTTAGAGCGGAAAACAAGAATTTAAGTACGAATCTTTAAGTTTCATATTCGAACATCGCTCAAAAAAACGAAGGATCCATAATTTTTATCTCCAAACTTAGCAAGGAGGTCGTGGGACAGGACAAAATCGCATAGCATTTTGCCTTGTTTTAGCAATATTTAATATATTAAGCTAATTTAACAGGTTTTAAATAATACAGTTATTAGGATAATAGCTAATTTAAAAGAAAAAAAATTTACAAGTCGGGAAAAAAAAAATTCTCTGAATAAATAACAACAAACAAATACAATGGTGAATTTTTCTGAAAAATGCCCTATATTACAGTTTTGGTCATACAAGTTGTACATATCATATTCCGTACAGTACGTGGATTGACCAATCAGACAACTTAAACTATATTTACAAAGTCTTTCAGTAGGCATAAATAGTATTTTTTTTTATTATTTAATATTCTGGTCGGTTCTTTTCAGATAATAAACAAGCGCGTAGAAGTCCTAGTCGCCCGTTCCCCGGAGTTGGAGGAGTCGTGCTTTATGTCGACCCGCGCCTACCGCCGCGCGCACCCGCACTTCGGCGACTTCCAGCTCGTGCTGTCGACGCTGCACGCGCTGCAGGACGCGGCCGCCGCTCCGCGCCAGCAGCTGCAGGAGAGCGACATCAGCACCTCCACCACTCTGCATCGGGGTATGAATATGTAGTGTAAACGACACTCACCCGACGTTTCGACCGAACTGCAGCGACGGGATCATAGGTGGAGTCCTACCGTGTCACGATTCGATTATATTATAAGTAACGTAAAATCCTTTTTAGTTGGTTCGATTCCGACATTATCAATTAGTCGTGTTGTCTTTGTCGTGGAACCAGGTACCACATCCACTTAACAAAAAGGTCATATTAAAAAGACGTCTAGAGGAGATAGCGTTTTTTTATATTCTTCGTATGACTCTCTGTGTCTACTGTTTTTTTATTTATTTATTTAAAACTTCATGCACATTTTGTACAAAGACTGACTTCACGCATAGGGTTCTCTACCAGAGTACCTTGGGGTGTTGTAGAAATATCATACAATACGTGAGTCCCACTGAAAGTTTTTATAAGAAAACCAGCAGATGAAAAATTTATTTAAATTTCGAATTAGGAACTCTTTAGGAATCTGTAGATGTTTAATGATTTCATTTGTCATTTGTTTTTACAAATTGGCGGCAATTTAAAAAGTGTCTGTCGTGCATCGAAATGGATTTGATTAGAGAAAATTTTCGTTCAAAGATTTATCACGACTTCGTTGCGGTCTCACTCAACAACAATGTTACGATAGACTTCGATTGGTATTTCATTACGAAGCCCCATCTCGTGCCACTGTTTCCAACTGGTTTAATGAGTTTAATCGTGGTTGAAGCAAACTCACTAATGATTCTCGAGAACGACGTACCCTTTTTTTTCTTTTTTTTTTTTTAATAGACAACTCCCGCATTAGGGATTACTCCTGTGTCGCGGGGGACTTTAAAAACATACAAAGTACGGACACAAAGAACACCCAGACTCGGGTGGAAATCCAACTCATGACCTATGGCATAGCAGTCAGGGTCACTAACCACTAGGCCAGTTAGGTTGACAACTTCTACGTGAGGTGACTCGAATGCTGTATATGACATCGTCACAGGTGATGAAAGCTGGATATATTGTTACGAATCCGACACCAAAAGACTTTCAGTGTTTACAAATAGGTGTAAACATATCACATTTGAAATTATCTGTACATCGGCAACGACGCTAGACCCTATTTAATACCTTTAAATATGTCATGACACCTTTCTTCAATTCTTTGAACGACATTCTCACATATCTAATATATGACAAAAACAAATGTTTTTGTTTTTCATGAAAGTAATGATCTAAGTGTTTACATGATGTATTTTATTTTTGTCACACATATGGACAATGGCGTTTAAAGACGTATGTAAACACTTTATTTAACAGAAGTTTTCTTTACAGGCCTAGATTTGCCAATAGAAAAAGTGAGGGGATTGTGTGACAAGTATTCCGCGAAGATTCTTACAAAGGTATTTTTTTTAAATTTTGTTTTATTTTTTGAAGTGAAAACTTCTTTAGCGGCGTTGTGCACTTTTTGGGATGGGTAAAAAATGTTAAACTCGCCTCAGGACACGTGACCTGATCGAAAATTCGTAAGACGGAGTCAAGTTACTTATATTTAAAATAAATATAACATTCGAAATTCAAATATTTATGAGCGGCCAGGAGCGCAGAACTTCCAGTGTACCTTATGTATACATTTGGATATGTCATTACCCACTTTTTATTTTTAACTGAATTATATATATACAGATGTGTGTGTGTATGTATATGCAAATACATTGTGAAGTTATGTTTTCACTTCTGACGTACAGTCCTACGACTGACTGGTTTTTTTATAACATACATAATAACTTGAGATACACGGCTATCTGATCCCAAACTACGCACAGCCTGTACTATAGTCACCAGACTGCTGATAGACATACAATTACTAAAAACATACCTATTATAGATTAATTACACCCATGCTATTACGTGCACAAATGATCATGCTTATTATGCAATTATTTGTCCTGGGTGGGAATCAAAGCCACGACCTTTGGCTCAACAGTAATTATCACTAACCACTAGACAACAGGCCCATTGAACTTTTATACTACGAAGGTGGTAAATGAGCACACGACCCATCGAGTCGTATGCGGTCCGATATCTATAAACTCGTCCGTGGCTTGCGGAGTAAAGAAAGAAGTCTTTTCTTAAGGAGCCATAGTTTACTATATGAACTACTGAAAAAGTGAAGCTACGAACTACTAAAAAGCGAAGCTACGAACTACTAAAAAGTGAAGCTATGAACTACTAAAAAGCGAAGTACGATCTACTAAAAAGCGAAGCTACGAACTACTAAAAAGCGAAGCTACGAACTACTAAAAAGTGAAGCTATGAACTACTAAAAAGCGAAGTACGATCTACTAAAAAGCGAAGCTACGAACTACTAAAAAGCGAAGCTATGAACTACTAAAAAGCGAAGCTACGATCTACTAAAAAACGAAGCTACGAACTACTAAAAAGCGAAGCTACGATCTACTAAAAAGCGAAGCTACGAACTACTAAAAAGCAAATCTACGAAGCGAGAAGCGAGTTGCGAGTAATTCTCTCGAGATGGAATCTGGGTCTTTAGATATGGTAGCTTGCTCTTGCTTGTAGGTATATTCGCACCGTATCAATCCCGTGTTTAAAACACATTTTATTATATATATAGTTCTTGTAGCCGTTTTTGCATAATTTTTAAACTTATCTGTATAAATAAATAAAATTGAAGTGTCTGTTTGTAATGTCATAATAACAGCATTTTACTCAATGCATCCGAATGTTTACACAGTACATATACCAAAACATATATTTTTTAAATTTATGTCTGTCTGTTAGTTCCGGCTAATCTCTGGTACGGGTGGTCCAATTTCCACGGGACTTTCACTGGCAGATAGCTGGTGTTATAAGGAGTAACTTAGGCTACTTTTATTATGGAAAAAGAGTTCGCAGAATATATAAATATGTACACGCGAGCGAAACCGTGCGGGTAACAGCTATTAACTTATAAAGTATTTAAAATTTCACATGAACGTATTAACGTATTAATATACTCGTATCCTTACTTGTACAACGATGTGTTTTATTCAAAAAGACAACTCCCGCATTAGGAATGACTCCAATTACGTACACTGCAGCCGCAGGTTCGAAAAAAAACCAAAATTTCTCATAGTTAATTTTAAGTTTCCGCCGTCGTCGGTTCGGTTGCATGGAGACTGCAGCGTCGGCATATTGGACGAGTGCGCTGTTGATTGCTAGTGTGCTGCATCGGCGATACCCTTTGGGGTTCCGTATGTGTCGCGGGGGACTTTACAAACATACAAAAAAAAGTAGGCAGTCTTGGGACTGCCGACAGAAGTGAAAACATAAAACGGCGTTATAAATTTTCACCTTAATTACAATTATGTTTTTATTTATTTTACCATATGAATTGCGCACATAATAAGTACTTTATTCAACTAATTATATTTTTAAAGACTAATTAATAAGGAGCTGACAGAACTCAATGTTTAAATTAGCACTCTCTAGTGGATCTATATAAGTATTATTAGCGTGACAGTTACGAATTCAGTGCATTATCCCTATAGGAAAAGTGTACAACGTGCTTAAAGAAGTTTTCACTTCAAAAATATTATCGTTTCATAACCCTTGTAAATATTTTAGATGACTGAGCACGTGAATGGGTTGGACTCGACATTACACCAGATGGATACTGAGGAAGAGACTGCGAGGAAACAAGTCCGCCTAGAGTTGAAAAAATTACAACCTTTCTTAAGCCTTGTAAGTTATATTATTATTAATGCAAAAGTAACGCATTCTATTACATTATCGCGCCTTAACTACTCAACCTTTTATCCAGAAAAAAGTACAAAAATATCTTTAACACGAGTGCCGTCGCAGGGATAAGCTAATCAATACATACATACATATAAATAAAATTGAATTATCTGTTTGCAATGTCAAAATAATAGTTTTTTTAAGCTCACTAGTTATTCGCACGATACATATGCCTAAAATTCAGGATTTTAAATTTTTGTCTGTCTGTTTGTTCCGGCTAATCTCCGGAACGGGTGGACCGATTTCCACGGGACTTTCACTGGCAGATGGCTGTTGTAGGTAGAATAAGGAGTAGATTAGGTTAGGTGTTCACGGGCAATTTTCCGCAACTCCACGGCGAGGCGCGTATTTTGCGTTGGTGGGAATAAAAGCCATTCGAGCCACCCTAACTCCCCGAAGAATCCCAGTAACCCCTTCACGTTACCGACGATCTCGGAGAGTGACCCTGGCGAGCCAAGGTACTTAGCCCGGTATTCTGCAACCCCCTGGCAGTCCAGAAGTACATGGGTTGCTGTTTCCTCTGCTTCCATGCAAGCTCTGCACAGTGGGCTGTCCGTAGCTCCTATAGCAGAAAGGTGTTTGTTAAACGAGCCATGCCCGGTGATTACTCCGGTTGCCACTCGCAGCTGACGCTTGTCCAGCCGGAGTAGCATCTTTGGCAGCCGGCTGTTGATGGCGGGGAGAGCCGCCCTCGTCTGCCCGCAGTCTTCATGGCTTGCCTATATGAAATTGTGTAGGTCTCTAGTGCGCATCATTACCAGTGTCCGAATTTGACCGAAGGGGAGGGGCACCATGGGTTCCGGGCCCATGACGCACATCTCCGATGCCCTCCTGGCCAACTCGTCCGCTGCATCGTTGCATCTAGAACCGCTGTGACCCTTTATCCATTGGAGGGTTACTTTGTTGAGTTCGCATACCTCATTAAGACGCTGGTAGCACTCGTAGATTAGGCCCGAACTGATGACATTGTCGTCGAGGGCTTGCAACACTGCCATGCTGTCGGATAGTATACGTATCGATTGATCCTTTACCTTCCTTGCAATGACAGCTGCGGTAGCCATGGAGATACCCAAACATTTGGCCTGGAATACTGTGTTATGGGTACCTAGAGTGGCTGTTGTTTTTATATTTAGATCCTCTGAGAAGACCCCAGAGCCAGTGCCATACCTTGTTTTGGAGCCGTCAGTGAAGTTTCTGAGCTCGCGAGTGTCTAGACCCTCAATGCGTAGAACAAGGAGTAACTTAGGCTACTTTTATTTTGGAAAAAGAATTAGGGTTCCGCGCAAAATATGTAAATATATACAACGCGAGCGCGGGAAATGCTAGTAATGAATAAACTGTAATGACCAAAGCGTAGTATTTAATTTACAGGTCATCAGTCAGGTGGTAGGCAAACAATTCTTGCCACAAGAACGAAAATTCCGTAAAATGAGGGTAAGTATTGAATCAGCCTAGCAAGAAGCCTATTTTAGTCTGCTGCTGGACAAAAAAATGTGAAAAAAATATTTTCTATGATTTTTTTTTCTTTCCAAAAATGCTTTTCCTAGTGGAGGTGGACATATTTTAACAACATAATATGAATTTCCATTACAAATTCAATAATATTGTTTTTTTTAATTTTCTAAAATTTTCAGAAAAATGTGGACATTCCATAAATTTTCATATTATCACCTTTATTTTCATTCACGTCAGCCCTCTCTCATACGAAATATTAGTTTTATCGGGAAATTTTCAAGTTCAATTTGTGAATTCCAACGCGGAGTTGCCAACGTAAAAAAAAAAGAAATATCAATAAAGAACAAAGACTAAAAGCTTAACGGATCGAATATTTCACGAAACCCTTCTACTTAGGTTACTTTTAGCTGTGGTCTCCTACTGACCGCGAGGCGGCCAAGGTCTGCAAGGGTCTCTGAAGGATTCCTTCTTAGGGTATCCCTTACAATAGACCCACTTGTGACGGAACACCGTCTGAATATAATTATGTTGACGGGAATTAACGCGATTACCTTTGATTTGCTTGACGTTTCGCTGGTTGTACTGGCCGTGGTACTGGGCACAGGCACAGGCAGTAACAACTGAGGCAGAATTATTAGTCTTTTAAATACGTGATCGCGTTAATTCCTGTCAACATACGGCATTAAGATACCATTTCACCAGTAGCCATGGTGAGGTGATGACCTATGGGGATGGGTGGGTATAAGGTTACTTTTTCTACGGTTCTCTTCAAAGTGACACCGGATTTATTAATATTATGCAGTTAGGAAACTACCCCATTGTAAAATGATTTTTTTTACCAGATATACGGCGAGCCTTTCCTGCCCAATAAGGAGACAATGATGCCGTTCTTGGGTCGCTTCAAGCCCAGACGACCAATGAGATCTACGCGCATGTTCAACATGCTCATGCTGAGCGTGACGCCCGCACTGTACCAACAGCTCGTTGCTATGACCGGCACTGTATTGAGTAAGTGGAAACATCTATCTTCATCATCTTCTTCTGTATGTGTGTTTGTCACTAAAAAGTTTAATGGCTGGACCGATTTTATAAAAAAAAATGTGTCTTGGAGTTCCCTGGATCGTTTAGATTCACAAATTGACCTGGTAGGTGGCTCTGCAATGGAAGGATTTTTTTAAGAATAGTAAGAATAATCTTTATTGTACACCAACGACATATCATTTTTTGAAGTTAAAACTTCTTTAAGCACGTTGGTCACTTTTGGTAGGTGTATGGAAAAAAGTAGGGAACTCGTGTGACCGTCACGTTTTTTGTTTGTTTGTTTAAATGCGCTAATCTCTGGAACTATCGGTCAAATTTCAAACATTCTATACAGTGTTTCCTATAATCTTCGTATGCTATCACGTGTCTTAGCGCGTTCGTACTACGAAGCCTTCAGAAAATGCGTCGCAATCAACGTGATGTATCATTTTTTGTGCATTTTCATAATAAAACTTGTTGAGTTAATTATTTTCTGAAGTTCAGTGGTAATTGCACACACACACTTTTTTTTTATTTTTCTGCCAATTTGTTGAGCAGGAAAATACAGTATAGTTCCGATTAATTTGCTGTCGATTTCAAAACAGTATAACTTTCCCAGGAACTCGCTGAGTGTGATGGTCTGCATGTTCTTGGCTAACTCTTAGAGTCCCTGGTGTCACATTAGCATCGCAGGCAGTATTTGAATTACTTGTAATTGTAATAATAATTTTGTATTTCAACCAAGTCTTAAATGTATAACTTGTTATTGGTATTTGAAATACCTGACGCTGAGGTACTTTGTAATTAGTATTTCAAATACTTGTGGCTTCAAAATACATTTAATGTAATTGATTCTAGGGCTCTAACGTAACCTCAGTAGCAGCACTTGTAAGGAAGATGAAGACTTTATTGTTTTTGTGTATACCGTCCCGTTTCAATAAAAAATAGTTAAAATACCTACTGTATTTTGTATTTTAATAAACGAATTGAAAATATTTCGCTTCTTTGCTTCAATAACGGGATAAGTGGGAAATATCGTTTTTACATAGTTTATCTTTTGTAATTTAATCAATTGTATATAGATACCAAAAGTTATATTTGTATCGACACAATATATTTTTTTTAAAGGTTAAACACACTCTTCTGTAAAATTTCAATTTTCAAGATAACACGTTATTGAAGCAAAGAGGCGATTTTGTTTTTAAAATACATGCGAGAAAGTATTTTGTAGTTTGTATTTTAACTAAAGCGAAGCATGTAGGATGCCGATTATTGCGGTGGACAGACGACCTAGTTAAGATCGCAGGACGTCGGTGGATGCAGGCCGCTTCATACCGGTCTTCTTGGAAGTCATTAAGGGAGGCCTATGTCCAACAGTGGACGTCCTATGGCTGAAATGATGATGATGATGAGAGCATGTATTTTGCCCAGCTGTGCTTAGTAGTAGGAACATGAATGGGAGTAGTTTTAATAATAAAGAACGCGAATGTTTGCAGATGGCGCGAAGCTTATAATCGTACCTTCGGACTCGATCCAGGCAGCTCCTTGGAACTTGGGGGCGGAGGAAGTGGGGGATAGCGACGACGAGCAAGACGAACAAGACAATTGGGACGAAATGGAAATCTAGAGGAATCTCTCGCTATAAAAGCGCCGAAGGATTTTTAAAAAACGAATTGCTTCACGGTTTTAAATAGTGCGTGGATATTGTCGAAGATAACATTTCTGTTCAGATGCATACGAAACTTCACAGTGTTGATATTTGTATGTTATGTGATTCATGATTCATCAAATAAATAGTAAGTAAGTACCTATACTGCGTTTTATTTGTTAACTTACCATAATTATGTTTTGTTGCGTTGTTGGTTCCTGCTATTGGATAGTGTTCCGAAATAAACACTACAAAGATACACCTCACCATCTTTGGTCTAAAGAAGTTCTGATGTTTCAGAAAAAGATAGTCTGGTATCAGATTTAACGAGTCACAGTCGAATTTAATGTTAATCCATTGTTCCTTGATTGAGTGTCATCAAATACTCAAATCCATTGAGTAACAAAATGTCGTAAGTCCTAACTTACCTAAACCTAAATGCACCCTTAAAGTTTGATAATTGGGATTTTTATATCACTTCGGTTTCAAACGTGCTTATGGCCCGCCTGATGGTAAGTGATTACCTTAGTCTATCGAAGCTTGCAATTGACTGGTCTGTTGGCCTAGTGGTTAGTGACTCTGACTGCTACGCCATAGGTTGTGGGTTCGATTCCCACCTGAGTCTGGGTGTTCTTTGTGTCCGTTGTTTGTATGTTTGTAAAGTCCCCCGCGACACAGGAGTCGTTCCTAATGAAGGAGATTTATTTAAAAAAAAATGCCTGGGGACTCGCATGCGCGTTGCCGACCCTTTAGAAACCCGTATATTCCTTTCTTGTTAGACTTGTGTAGTTCACGAATTAAGTACTATTAGGAATTCATTCCTGACATGGAACTAGAACGAACTATTCTGTAAGCGTATAGGACTTCGTTCATTTAGTACATTAGTACTGTTAAGAAACATGGAACGACTGAATCGTCAGCTGAAAAGTCGTACGTTACGTCCCCGCGCGACACGGTGGTGAACGAACTTATAAGAATGGTATGCATGCTGTCTGCATTAAATTTTAGATAATTCGTACTCATTTTTATTCGATGTTTGTTTGCTAATGCATTGACTTACTAGTTATATATTACTAGCAACCCGCCCCGGCTTCGCACGGGTACAAATTATACACCTAAACCTTTCTCATGAATCACTCTGTCTATTAGTGAAAACCGCATGAAAATCTGTTCAGTAGTTTTTCAGTTTATCGCGAACAGACAGACAGACGCGGCGCGGCGGGGCACTTTGTTTTATAATATTTAGTGATATGTAGTGAACATTTTTATAATATGATTTTTTTTCATCATTAGCTCAGCTACATGATATGATGATGATGCTAAAAGCAAAAACCTCAAAGTAATGAAAAGTAAACAGAAACACTATTCGTTCCTACAATTTTCGAGGGTTTCTCTCAATTTTATCAGAATCCCATCATCAGATTCTGACTTCCTTGAAATGGGACCACCCTTGAGGTACTCTATCTAACAAAAAAGAATAATCAAAATCGGTTCTTCCCGCCAGCCGCTCTGCCCCCGCTTTTTAAATCTCTGATATCTTCTAAGATATTCATTTTTATTATTTGCTGTCAAGGGCAATTTTGATCTACATGAAATGCACAACGTGTCTAATGTATTTAATTGGATAAGAATTAATACTGTATTGTTTAAAATAGTTTGATAAATAACCCATAATTTTTTTGTAATGTGTAAAAGATAAAAATGGTTACTGTGGGACATCGCGGACTTTTTTATTGGTCTTTTTAAGATATACAATTCCGTAGTACATTAATTTGATTTATCTCGTAAGGTTTAGCCAGCGTTTGCAATGTAAGCGCACAAAAATATGTTTGTTACGACATGACATTACAAATCTTTGAATTTCTCGACTTTTCTCTGCAATAATATGCATGTATACTACACATAAACCTTCCTCTTGAATCACTCTATCCATTGGTGAAAACCGCATGAAAATCCGTTGAGTAGTGTTTCCGTTTATCGCGAACAGATAGACAGACGCGGCGGGGGACTTTGTTTTATAATATGTAGTGATATTTTTGTTATATAAATGTAAATAAATTAGTATGGTGATTTTACGAGTATAAGAATGACAGTCTTAAGCATGCAAAGTATGAAGAAGATCTAAATAAGTATTCATTCAATGCAGTTACAATGTACTACTGAACTAATAGAACTAGAAGTCTGAACTAGTACATGTGAGTGACTGTACTAGATCGGAGCGCTCTTTTCAGTGACCGAGCAAGAACAAGGTTATTTCTTGTAGAATCTCATACTGTACTCCTTCGGGAATTTCGGCAGGGAGTTCATTCCACAGCCGAAATGTCGCGGGAGGAAATACCTCTGGAACAGTACTGTGCGCGATCATTCGCCCTGCTGGGCTGGCTGGGCATCATGTCTAACTGTTCTTCGGACCACAACCAGTTATTCCGTCGGTAGAATACAACACACTAATGACTGGTTCCTATAATCCAGAAACGATTCATTTTGCTTACGGACGGTAAAATTTGAAAGTTAAACGAAATTTTACCGTCCGTAAGCAAAACGAATCGTTTGTTTGATAATTGAGCGACCTAATATTCGTTTTAGTGACAACGTTATGTACTGCCTGACCGAGTACTTCGTTTTCATAGAACACTCACATTCGGCTCGTGCGCCGTGCGTTGTGGTCCCAGTTTTAACATAACCTAAACCTAGCCATTTCTGTCAATTGACCATACTAATGTTAAATCGTCTCCAACTTAATATTAAAGTCGCCCACTCTGCATTTCTAGACGCTCACTTAGTAGTACGTATCACACTTTTAGAAGCCTGTTTTGTTTTTTTTATGAATCGATATTTGTCATCAGTTTATTTTAATTTGTTGTTAACCCAAATTTTTACCGCTCCAGTTATTAAAACAATATCTTACCATTAGTTCGCTAAGTTTTTTTTTATTCGCTCGTTTTATTATTCCCTATTAATAATCAGCGGGGGTCCTTGAGTAGAGCGAGAGGAACGGTCGCTCTACGCGCCAGGTGGCAAAGAGCATCACAAAGCCAAATACAAAAAAACTATTTTCAGCGAAAAATTAAAGTTCAGTGGCATTACCTTTCGGGCAGTGTTGAATTTTAATGCAAGTTAGAGATTCTTATATGATTTAAATCGACTGGCGAGCAGCCAGCAAATCTGGCTCAAAAAATACTAACCCCGAGTCTTGGACACAGAGCAACGCCAACCGAAACATGTTTTGCCTTGAACATAAGTGATTGTTACGATTTGTTTCCAAGCACTCGGACTACCCTTCGGAGTGAAAGAGTCGACCAAAGCAGTGAAAGACATTCTCGCTATACACTCATCAAGGATTAGCGCCGGCGCTGTTGGACATCTTTAACAGTTTTTATTAGACTAGAATTTCAAAATAGAGCATCTTCGCGTTTTTAATTATTTCTTAATCCATAAATAAAAACAAACGAAATGAATGACTAGTAAATTGTGATGTTTCAAACAAGACAAGTAGATCATCGTTTTACGTAAGAAACTGATTTGACTTAAGAGTCGATTACTGGATATACCTTTTACACTTTGATCAGTAAAGACAGGATTTCACCGTTTGTAGTCAGTAAATTAGAAAGGGAGCTGGCAATGTAGGTTACAACCCCAAGTTTTTTGAGTAGTTGAAAAATATAACTTTGTCACGCGTCATCCCGCGCCCACTAAGCCCTGAGACGCCCCCCCGGGGCCTATATCTGCCGCGCCGCGCAAGGACTCGCTCTATGACCACCTCAACACGGCTACGAAGTTAAGTACTCTGCACCACCAGCGCCGGAACTACGTCCAAAGCCTCTGAAAACCTCCACCCTGAGCCTAGTATATCTGCTGTCTAGATTACCTTAAATATTGTACCACAAATACTATTATAAACTGTAAAAGCGTTTTAGTGTATAATTCTTCTCCTTACTTAAATTAACCCACGGGGGATCACGTGCAGACCACGAGGCCATCCTCCACGTTACAACTTATTAACTTTAATGTGCATGAATATGACGTAGTGATTGAGAGGCATTGCCACTGCGTTTTCTCAACATAAAGAAATAAAACAAAATAAAGTTTGTGTAACAAAATAAAAGACTGGCCTGTTGGTAAAGTGGTTAGTGACCCTGACTGCTATTCCATAGGTCGTGGGTTCGATTCCCACCCGAGTCTGGGTGTTCTTTGTGTGTTTATAAAGTCCCCCGCGACATAGGAGTAATTCCTAATGCGGGTTGTCTTTAAAAAAAAAACAAAATAAAAATATCTAGTTTGAAAAATTTAAGCAAAAGTTGGGCCGAATGCTTGTTTGAATACTTCGTGGAATAAAAGAGAGCTGCAATAAAGTAATTTATATCCTGGACTATGAGATTATGTTGCCCCAGGGATCTTAAATGGCGTCATATAGACGATGTTGCATGATTAGGTAATTATCAGGCACCGCGCCCACATTTCTGTCCTTGTGTCACCCTACTTCGCTAGAATTCTGGTTTATAATGTATAAATGTTTAAATAATACAAATGAATAATATAAATAAATGTTTTATTTCAGATCTTTATAAAGAAAAAAATGTCAGAATAAATACAATGCGATAAAAAAATGCATTTATCAATGCAACAAATTGCAATAGTTTTACATGAAACATAAAAATTAGATTTCCACAAAAAAGCTTTTGTAGCTAATCGCACAGAACTAAACAAGCACGTCTTGACCATAGACAAAACGCTCCAGCACATTGGAATGAATAATCGGTGGATAAAAAAAAATAATACTATCTTGCAGAACTAATGATTAAATAGTTACGATTATAAAAATATTTTTAGTTATTTTTAGTCAATTACAGAAAATACCCGTATTGGTACATTGAGTCATAGTAAAAATTGTGACTTAACATACACGTTTAATATATATATTTAGACGAGTGTAACAATAGTTATATATAAAAATGACGGTAACATTTAAGGACATTCGACAATGTACAATGTATGCGTGTATATAGGCCTCGTTTACATGTATAAGGCGAATAGGCGATGACGTATTATGAGTAGACTGTGCGATTCAGCCATTCTTCGAGAGAGAACGTGGCGTATTCTCCGCCAGACGATCTCCTGTTGAACGTATCTGTAAAACAACAATGGCGGCGTTAGGTTTCGTTCAAAAATGGCGCGAAAGTTAAACAGTTAGTAAGCGTTAAGTGCAAAGGGGACATTTTACATTGTATTTTGTGATTTAATAAAAATGTTCTTAATTATTTAAATATGTAAATATACACGTAAAATGTCCGAAATATGTAGAGAAATTATTGTTTGCGAACAGTTTCAAATTCACACTTCAAAAATGTTTACTTCTTATTTAAAAATCAATATTATATATATTTAAAGTACCATCGCAAACAATATTAAAATCACGGCTGTGAAGGAAACGACTAGTAGCTAATAATATCTTTGGTTTTTAACAAGTTTTAGAAAAAGTTTTGTTCATAAAAAAATTGTTTTATTTTAAGATCCTTTCCTACACAGCCTTATGTGTGTAGGTGACATAGCGCACATCTATACCGAACATCACTGTAACTTTCCACTGTGCATTTTTTTTTATCTATAATATAAATTGTTTTAATAAATTCTTTTTTTTTTTTATCGTATAAAGGCAAAGCGTATAGGGGGTCACCTAATGGTAAATGGCTACCGCCGCCCACGGGCACCTGCAACTCAAGAGTCACAAGTGCGTTACCAGTCTTTAAGGTACGAGTAGGGTAAAGGTGGTAGAAGAAGAAAGGAGGGAAGGGTTAGGGCCTCCGGTAACCTCACTCACTCGGCGAAAAGCATTGCTTCACTGCCGGTTTTCTGTGAGGCTGTGGTATCATTCCGGTCGAGCCGGCCCAGACGTGCCGAAAGCTTGGCTCTCCCACCATTGGTAACAAAAGTATAATTGTAATAAAAGGCATACAATTCAAGTGCAAGCCCTGATTCCCAAACTAGCGTAAGTTGTAAAAGACCCTAATTTCCTATATGTAGATGTATTTAATTTCTCAAACTCGCTACCGTAGCACGGGACGTCTCATAACGAGACGGGATAAGCTGTTGATCACCATACTGACCTATATAGATTTTTATCAGCCTTTACAATCCTTCGTGAATATTATGGATAATTATCTAGTATTCTAATTAATTCACGATGTTTTTCTTCACCAATAAAATGATAATTATTTTTTATATAAAAAGTTTGATTGACGATTTTTGACGAAGTACGTGACTTATTTGAATCATTTTTATGTCCGTTTACAATTTATTGCTTAATGAATGTTTCGCAACTGATTACCGGGAAGTCACGTTGTGGCTTTATAACTAGACTTACGCCCGGTGTCTGAAAAGCTGATCAACGCAAAAAATTACTAATCGTATGTCAAATCTCTTGTCAAAGTGTACCTATATCGAGTTGCGGAAAGCATGATTAGGCACTTCGATTTGATCGTCGTATCAGGTAACAGAGCTTATTACAAACTGATTTAATACCACAGTTAACTTGACAGCTCTGTCAGTTGAACAATATTTTGATCAGACTTGCAGAAACCAGATGTCATGCTAAGCTTTGTATTGACAGTTAAAATAGTGTTTTGAACAAGAAGTGGGTGAGAAACGTGTTAAACCATGCCACGGGTCTGCTGATTTTACGTAATTTTTTTTTCACTTTCCAAGACGTGAGTGCGAATGACGAACATAAATAACAAGGTTCTAACACAGGTTGTTGTTGCAGTGATGTAGGTTGTTATATACAGGGTGACAATATTGTCATGTCGTACACTTGTGCGAGTTCCCGGCGCCGCTCACGAGTTCAGCTGCAGTTCACGTTCGAGATTCTCCAGCGGTTCGTTGTTCGCTGTCACGGTTATTAACACACACTTATATATCATAAACAACAATTATTATTATCACCTAAAGCAGTCTAAAGCTAAACTCATAAAAATATTTCTACAAAGCTTAAAAACAACCTGCTTCTAAGGGGAGAAATGATTTTGATTCGGTTCAGACATTTTTGAGATAATACTAAACAAGCAAAGAAAACACAAAACACTTTTATTTAAGCAGTTGGGCAAGTCTCACACCATCATGTCTTTAGTGGTGTTCTTAGATCAGTTACTAATTAATTAGCGATAATTTTATTAGACGTATCACAAGACAAAGATTACATTTTCATGCATTCATTAAAACGTATGTATCATCGGATATGCCTGAAAATAAATGTATAAATACTACTCATTATTTTACCAGCTACTAATTTGATTATTTATTACTAGGCAAACAAATATCTCCCCTGTCACACTTTTAATACATACTAGGAGCGCTCCGCGGTTTCACCCGCGTAATTCCCGATCCCGTGGGAATATCGAGATAAAAAGTAGCCTATATGTTGATCCAGATCTCCAGCTATCTATATAGCAAGTTTCATCGTAATCGGTTCAGTAGTTTTTGCGTGAAAGAGTAACAAACATCCATCCATCCAAACTTTCACATTTATATTATTAGTGAGATAGTGAGATTATATCGACAAAATATTGTCACGCCTTTGTGGCATACTATAGTTACTGGCAGGTGATATACTGTACTGCATTATATAAAACTGTTTTAAAATTTATAATTGACAGAATAGGTTAAAGTCAGATGTGAGCGACCGGAGATGTCAGTACGGTTCGCCGAAAAAATAATGTGATCAAGATACAATTGTGTTATAAATGTTAAATGTGATGAGCTTGATGATTGATTATAGTCCTTACGAGCTAGATTGAGTTTCAATTATTCTCCTCTCACTCGCGACCCTGAAATCCTGGTGCCCAAGTTACGTTACCACGGTCACAGCAATATGCACAAATAAGGTCCACAGATTTAAAAACCTTTTGTACATATTAAGTTCAAATACAGTTCAATGAGCTATATAGTTCTATTTAGATACTTATGTGGCTCTTTGATGGTTACTATATTCACTAAATGACTGTAAATAGGAAGTTATAATAGGTCACAGTATTGCTCATGAATATTGGCAACAATTTAGAAATTAAGGGCTGGAGAATAAACACAATTGAAAGATATTTTTGTTTGTCTTTAAACCATTTACCCTTTTTCCAATTTTTATTTAAGATGGGCGCAATATATTAACTTTATCTCTACTCTTTTATTCGTAATTTTACTGCTTACTCTCATTCTAGCCATATCTTCTTTCACGCAGTCCATCCATCTTTTCTCTGTTCGTCCTCTTCTCTTGTATCCATCGCCTTTTGTACATAAAACTCTCTTTACCACACTTTGCTCATCACACGAGCTTTATATCTTATATCATTTATATATTAATAAGTTAACTAGAACAATCTAGCAAGCTACAAAAGCTTAACAGATCATATATAAAGTCGGAGTCAATAGTAAAAGCTGCTGAGCTAAGTAGGAGTTGACTCCTACTTAGTTAAACAGATTCTACTATTGACTCTTACGTAGCTAAACAGATCCTACTATTAACACTTACTTAGCTAAACAGATTCTACTATTGGGTTTTACTTAGCTAAACAGATACTACTATTGACTCTTAGTTAGCTAAACAGATTCCCTCATTCGTCTTAGAACAGATTCTGGTTCTGCTATTGACTCCTACTTAGCTTATCAGATTCTACTGTTGACTCAACAGATCCTACTATTGATTCCTATTTAGCTAAACAGAAATTTAATTAATGTAGTTATGGCAAGTTGTCTTACCGATCATGGACTTGAGCCGCACTGAACACATAATGAAATCGTCGAACTGTATGTAGCCGTCAGAGGAACCGTATCTGTTGGGGAAACACATTACATTCACATTAAATACCAACTACATACAAATAGTTTGAACAAATACAATTATTATTTTGTAATTTTATTATAATTAATTACAAATTAAAATCTATAATTTAGTGCACATTCCGTAAAATTATTATTTAATTTATGGATCAGATGTATTGGTAATACATATATGCAGATGAGTGAACTAAACTTTCAATCATTTACGCAATACCTATGTTACATAAATAAATCGTTCAGGTTTAGAATGTCCAAATCCCAAAATGTCCAGAAGGTGCAACACGTGAATATCTCAGAATGCCCATGTCCCAAAATGACCATATCCCAGAATGTCCATCACTTGTCCACATCTAATATGCACATATTTTACATTTAACAACATAGTCGGTGAAGTTAAAAAAAGTTAGCAAAAGCAAGTGTAGGTGGGTACGTGCGTACCTGTGAGCGAGCACGTTGAGCACGTGCGCGTTGACGGTGTAGCCGGCCGACGTCAGCGCGTCGCGCAGCGAGCGCTGCGGGATGGCGCCGCGACCGTCCGTGTCGTACAGACGGAACACAGCCTGCACCACACGACACATGCTTACTTACATTTCTTAATAAATAACGCAATAAGAAGAATGACTTAGCTAAACAGCTACGAGAACATCGACAGAACAATGTGTTAGAAGTATATTTTAAGGGTTACATATTTTTAACACTTATTGGTGTTGCTTCGGTTATTGATTGACATTTATCAGAGCATAACTAATATCATATTATATCGATAAACCATTTTTTATATAACCGATATCAAGTAATTCGACCGACTTGAGGTAAAAAATTGAGATACTGAGATGCCTCACTCGATACAATAGAACTCAGACTGTGAAACTGCTATTTGTTACGAGTCTAATTACGCATGAAGAATAATCCCCATCCTGACTAAACCATAAATAATCATAAATTTAAAAAACCTCCGACTCGAAAATCCCGTCAACGATTAAAAAAGAGCTGATGATGATGATGAGCTAAAAACCATTTCGATCATATCAACTTTCAAACAAAAAAAAACGCATTATAATCAGTCCATTCATTTAGGAGCTACGATGTCACAGAAAAATACACAGACACGTCAAACTTATAACACCCGTCCTTTTGCGCCAAAATAAACCACATTATTTGTATGTTCCGAAAAATCTGTCTTGTCCTTTACGCCCTACGTTACGCCCTTACGACCTATTGACATATGTGTACAGTGTGCTTGTTATACTCACTCGCCAGTTACGCAGATCAATCCACAACGACTTAAACTCTTCAAAGCCGAGTCCACCAGAGTTATCCTTGTCCAACATCGCGATCATGCTCCTGCATACGTCCTTCGAGAAACCTTGGCCATGTAGTTCTGTAATATTTATATAACCGTCATATTGGTGTTCTTAGGTAGTATTCATTGACCTCGTTGGTGACAAAAGCCACCAGTAGTAGTGAACTGTTCGTAACAAAATTATGTTACGAACAGTTCACTATGCATAGAGTAATTCGATATTTACGAGGTCACGTGTCTCCAGACGAGACACTGATGCAGTCTACTATGAAAAGTTTGTAATATAATATATTAATTATGTATTTTTGTGTACTGAAGATTTTTTTAAAGCTTTTTTTAATGTTAATGTGTTTAACGTGTTATTTTTCACTTAAAAATATTTTTCAAAATATTTCTTACTATTTTTTTATGGTATAGGGGTTAAACGAGCAGACGGGTCACCTGATGGTAAGTGACTACCGCCGCCCATGGGCACCTGCAACTCAAGAGTTACAAGTGCGTTGCCGGCCTTTAAGGTAGGAGTAGAGGAAAGGTGGTAGAGGGGGAGAGGGGGGGGGGGAGGGTTAGGGCCTTCGGTAACCTAACTCACTCGGCGAAAAGCAATGAAGCATTGCTTCACTGCCGGTTTTTTTTGCCGTGGTATCACTTCGGTCGAGCCAACCCATACGTGCCAAAGCATAGTTCTCTTCCATTAAATTGTTATTGATTTTTAGGTGCAGGTTGTATGTAATGTATAGGTAGTTAACTAAAGGCAGTATTTTAATGAGTATTTGAGATATTATTTTCAACATTTAGTTGAAAAATTAAGTCTAATGTATACTAAAAGTTATATTTTTATTTCTTTATTACCGACCGCATATTTTAATTCTATAATGTGTTGTCGGTTACTGTCCGGTCATTGTCTTATGTTAACTGTCTTAAGAGACGTAATATTGGGAAAATCGTTTTAGTTTAAAATCACGACAAAATATATTTTTTTATAATTCTTTTAATTTTTTTAATACCAATAACTTGGGTCACACATTACTAGTATTCTTGTTAACTCCTCCAGCTAAGCTAAATGCTTGTGTTAGGAGTGAGTTCACGTCGGTAGTGCACTGGGTGGGGTTCGAACCCGCAACCACTTGATCGCAAGTCCGACGCCTTAGTCGCAACACGCTACGCTACTGGCACTTTACACACTTTATGTTTTTATAGAAGTTAAATGTTAAACCTCTAGCTCTATCTATATATTATAGATTGATTAATTATTATAGTTTTATTTTACGGTTATAGATCGAAACAGGCAGATGTGATATTATGTTATCCACTTTATTTATTTTTTTCTTTAATAATTTTACATTTGACGAAGCAAACTATTGTTGCGGTGACTCTGTGTGTGTTGATCTATAATTTTTAATTATTTATTAAAACGACGATTTCGATTAATTGATGGTCAATTTTATGAAATAAAGATATTGAATTGAATTTATCAAATCCTAGTTTTATATACACATACGTATATTATAAGTTTATAACGTAAGTGACTACTTCATAATATCATTTATAACGTAAGTGACTACTTCTTAATATCAAATGAAATGATTATCTTTAAAATAATAATCTGCAGACAAAATACTTTATTTCTACTCTCTATAGATATGAACATGAAACTATTTCATAGTACCCTACTTCAGTATGACGTCATAGAGTAACTTAAATTATATTTTTATGGAAATGGAGGTGACTTATCTAACTACAGTATAAAAATTAAAAATAATTTAAAATGCCCATTTTCGTTTACTTCCAATGTATAATACACTAGGTACATAACATGCGTAAAAGCTAAAATGTAAAAATTTCCAAAATAATATTGAAAATTTCTACATTTCATGTTAGTGGAGCTAAGCGGACATATTGTAAAATATTGCTTTTAAATCCCATTGAAAAATTTAACAAGCACTATTTTCACATATAACAAATAAAAAGGCTACAAAATGTGTACCGTCGCAAACCTGAAAAATAAAAACAAGAAAAAAAAAATAAACAAAATAAAAACAAATAAACAGACATTTTAAATCGTGCCCTCCATTTCTATAAAAATGTGATCAAATAAATGAATAAAGTTGTTCATGCAACTGCTTCGCTGGCAACCTGTAAAAATCTCACAGATTAATAAAATACATAAAAAACAAATTATCAAAAAAAAATAATAACTTTAAAATGATATACAAAAATATCATATTTCTGTGTAGTTATTCTTGGTGCATCAATTATATTCACTATTAAATTATGTGTAATGTGTTATGCACAATCATATTTGATTGTTTTTCACAAATATTCATGAATTTCTCAAATATTAATACTTTTTTATTATTAGTCTTTTTTAATTTTGAAAGCAACCTTATTGACATTTTTAAATTTCTTTTAGAATTGAATTATTATTTATGACTTGACATCCTTATTAGAACAAATATTATGTATTTTTAAAAGTAAGGCTTTATTGGTTCGTATTAGGTATGTTGCGGATATTCGTATCCGAATCCGCAATTGCGTGGATTCCGCATTGATTTGGACACCTGCATCCGCATCCGCAATAATCAATGCGGATGTTCATGCAGATGTAAACGTAGTTCAAATCGCAACAAGAAAGAAAGCGGGTGGGACCGGCGACTGGCGAGCGCCGCAAACACGTGCTGATTGACAAGATCGCGTTTGTTATTATGTATCAGGGATGTTGCGGATATTCACATCCGCAATTGCGGAGCTTTTGCATCCCTCGTCACCCTTAATAACAGTAATATTATTAAGGGTATGAACTAAGTAATTTGAAGCCTTACATATGATTTAAAAACCTTACATATGCATATTTTTTAGAATCGTACTAGTATCATGGGTCACACATTTCTAGTATTCTTGTTAACCCATCCAACTAAGCCATATTGTTTGAGTGTGTTAGGAGAGAATTAACTTCGGTAGTATTCTAGAAGGGCTTCAAATCCGCAACCATTCCAATCCAAGACACCTTAGCCATTACTTAATATTTGGAATAATAACACGATGCTAATGTAAATGTGTTCTTTTTAAATATAAATGTGCTATGAACAATTTTCGAGATGATTTTACAGTTGCACTTTGTATACTTTTATTAATTATGAATTGTTGATTTATTTATTTCGCGTCCAAAAATAAAAAAAACCCTTGACATTAATTTTTATCACGACTTATACTCTTTGAATTTAAAACGTATAATATCATACATAAAGCATGCATTCCTATACCTGAAGTCATCCCTTGTGGTTGTGTGAGATGCACTGCTTCCTGGTTATTTTGCTGCTGCACCTGTTGCAGGTCGACGCCGAGCTCCTTGCAGATGGGGGAGCAGAGAGCGCAGAGCAGCTGCTCCAGGCAGGACCGCTCCTGCGGCCCTCCCCCTCCCCCTCCCCCTCCTCCCTGTGGGTGGGTGTACCCCCCTCCACCGTCGTACGCGGCTCCGTGACGCATGGCCAACTCTGTTCGTATAGTGGGATGCTTAGATACCTACTCGTTATTATATTTTACACGGTTTATATTTAAGTGGACGTTATCTAAAAATAATACTTTAATGTGTGTCAATTTCTTGTAAAAATTATACTATACGGGGTGTAAGTAACGGTGTACTAAATACCATCATTATTGTAAGTTCAAAATGTTAATTTTTTTTGGTTGAAAATGGTAAACCGATCATTTTACTGAAAAGTATCAATAAACACCACATTCTGCCGGAAACTGCAATTTATTTCAAACATTTAATGCAATCAGCTGTGTTGCTAGCGTGAAGCTTAAAGGTCATTCCTCTAGTGCCCTTGTTCGGTGCTCTTAACCGTATGCGGTGTGCGAGATTGCATTAGTAGCTGTACATTAGCGCGTAATACAATTAGTCATTATAAATCCTTAACCTTTTACATTTATAATGAACTGACTTTTGCATCGTAATAACTTTCTACAGAAAGACGTTGGTATATAAAGTTTTTCGTTACGTCGTCTTTTACACCCCGTATGTATAACAAATAAAATGCTATTATATTTACAAATTTTAATTTGGTATTTGATAAAAAAATATATGTCTATACATGTCTATATTACTAATGCCACTAATATTATTTTTAAACTTAAGTAATTTTACAATCAACGAATTAAATAAGACATCGTTTAGTCAACACGTCAAACACGTTGATGTAATGAAATTTATAATTTATATAAATATAATCGTCTATATTATTGTTACGTATATATTATTATAAATAAGTAAAATAATTATCATTAACAAAACCAGCATAAAATATTAATAACTATGCATTTAAAAAGCATTTTCACCACAATATTTAAAAATGAATAAATAATACTTCTATATTAAAACACTACAGTATTTTACCGAAAAATAAAGAGGCTGAAATAATAATAATATTTTATTTAAAGTAGCACTACACAAAATAAAATACATAAAAATTGTTACACTTGCTTATAACAGAAAATTAAAAAAAAAAAATTCTTTTAAACATTGATGTACATACTTACATATACTATACCTTCGTAGACAGTCAGCGAAACGAAATAAAAGCGCAATTAACTTGACACAAAGCGTTATCACACTGAGAAGCTCAAAAATGGGCATTTTGGACACAGAATATAGTAAAATTATAGATAATGATTAATAAAACTGCATCGATGCACGAATCTTTCACGTTATGAGATTATATTTATTGATATTATAGAGATTGTTATGATACTTGACTTGGCTAATAAATAATTTAATTTACGGCGACAAATAATTAGGTAAGTAAAATCAATATTACAATATAAATCTGTAGTGTTATTTACATATAAATAAATATACTGTCTCTTGTAATTTTTATTAAATTAAATTTTGCAAAACCGTACAGAGTTAGGAGTTATACAAAAACTACAATTTCATCATCTACTATGAATATTTTAGGATTTACATGAATTAAAATTGGACCCCATACTATATATGTTACACTCCACATTTTAGTCAGTCAAAAGTACTTTTAACTGATAAAAAGACCTCTATTTGACTACTATTTAAAGTCACTATTACTATTAACCAATGATTTTCAGTCAAAACTACTTTTGACTGAGTGAACTGAACTGAAGTGGTTTCTTAGTCAAAATAACTTTTACCTGATTATAATGTAAATACAGATATCTAATCTAACCTAACATAATAACACTTTTGAATGCTATATCATCAGTCAAAATTCACTTTTAACTGGTTAAAGTAAAAATATCTAACCTAATAATACTTTCAACTGGCTTCATTGGTCAAAATTACTTTTGACTTTAATTTCAGTCTAAAGTACTTTTGATTGAATTTGTTAGTTAAAAATACTTGAGAGTTAAGAGTTTTGACTGCAACACATTTATATTATATATGACGAAACTAGTCGAAGTCAATTTATGGTCAAAAATGTTTTAATAGGGTAAGCTCGTGTTGTTAAAATTAATTATTTAACAATAAAAATCTTTTTGAAATTAAATTTTACAAAGACTGAAAAATTAGCCGCCCCGGCTTCGCACGGGTACAAATTATACACCTAAACCTTCCTCATGAATCACTCTGTCTATGTGAAAACCGCATGAAAATCCGTTCAGTAGTTTTTCAGTTCATCGCGAACAGTCAGACAAACAGACAAACACGGCGGGGGACTTTGTTTTATAATATGATGTTATTTTGAAACCATAAATTATGTCCCAAATTATAACTTCATACAGGTATTTCTACAGACTATCGTTTTGACGTCTAATAAAGAGACTTTGATAGATATTAGATGTGTAACTCGGTACTTAATCGCGATAATATATAAAAGATACAATACCTCTTGGTTACCCGACCTTGGTATTTATGTACCTTTTAAATATTATCGCGATTAAGTACCGAGTTACACATCTAATATATTAAAGAGACTGCTGATTTCACTTGAGTCAATTACTGTATTGTAGATTATTTTAAAGTAATTACAATGGGGTAAATGACTGTCAGTATCTATTTAATAAACGTTAGAACGGAAAGTTCGGTACATGACGTCACGATTTAATGTTGTCAAATCATGCACTTTTAATATTGATTTGACAATTATAAAATAAATTGAAGACGTTAAAAAAGTGAAGGCCAATTTTCGCAGTATTTTAAAATGTTGCATTACCTGACTTATAATTTATTTTGAATGTAGGAATGTACAATTGAATAGAGATAAAGCCTCATTATAAGAGAAGTTATACCAAAGTGGACCACGGTGGCCTAGATATTAGATAATATTAGCTAAATTTCTTTAATATAATATGAGTAATTTATGCCGTCGCTAAAGCGTAAAAAAATCTTTCTAAGCTATTTCTCAAACTACAGCAATAAAAACAAAAATATACACTCTATTGTTACAAATACTATACGAGAACTTAAGCAAAATTAATTCCAAAATAACATTAACATTTTTTCTGTCTAGAAAATTATTTTTTAATTTTTTTTTATGACCGACGTCAACCCTAATTAGACCCGGATGTGTAAGTGACGTATTAAATAAATGAGTGAAGAAATATACTCTTCCGTATGGCATAGTCGAAGATCTTTATACAGGATGTATCTAACAATGAGACACTTACTTAAATCACAGAAACGGCATAACGAATATAAAGAATTTTTGAAAAAAAAAAACTATCCATTTAAAAGTAATTTCATAAAAGTCCATAAAAACTAACATGGACAATTTTTGAAGTTAGTTTTTATGGTTTTCTCAATAACTGAGTGAATAATTTGAAAATTTAAAAAGAAAAACGATTTTAACTTGTTTCATTTTCAGATACGATCAGATACATCCCTGTATAAGCAAAGACAAAGCAGTTAAGAACCATTTTATTGTTTGTTTGTTAACTAATTTTCTTTATGAAAACGTTTTTTTTTATAATAATAATTATTGTCGAATTTCGAACAGTTGGCAAACACTATTATTAAATAAATGTGTAAAGTAACGTACCCTCCCGCATGGCATAGTCGAGGATCTCCTTGAGTTCCTGCCAGTCCACCTCCCCGTCGGCTCCGGCCAGGCGGTTGAAGAACTCTCGCACCGGGTCTGCAGGCTCAGGGCTTGGGACTATGTCCTTCACCTGTAAGATATTGGACAATGTTAACTCCTGTGTAGAGAAGGGACGGGGGGGGACTGGTATCATGTTTCGGACTCCATTTGAGAAGGAACAGATACAGTACCAAAAAAAAACTAAATTATTTAACCCAACTAAATTTTGTTTTTTATTTTGATTTTATTTTATAGGGGGCAAATGAGCAGACGGGTCACCTGATGGTAAGTTACTACCGTCGCCCATGGACACCTGCAACTCAAGAGTCACAAGTGCGTTGCCGGCCTTTAAGATAGGAGTACGCTCTTTTCTTGAAGGTTTGCAGGTCGTATCGGTCCGGAAATACCGCAAGCGATAATTTGTTCCAGATTGGTTGTGCGAGGCAAACAATTTCTGGAGTGGTGGATTGTTGTTGTTGTTGTCAAAAAAAGTTGATTGAATTGATAAGTTGCTGTGTTATTAATTATTATGTTTGTATTGTTTTTCTTTCTAGATACTAAGGCCATATAGAGCCTCACTTTAATATTCAAGATCGCGCCCTACTAGGCACCTCTCCTCCCATTAGGCTGCAGGGGACAAAGTCCTAGTTAGAAGATCCTTTTTTTTTTTTTTTTTTTTTTATACTGGGGAAATCCATCATGGACTATCCTCCACCTGGGGTGCGGCAGAGGGGTGTGCCGGACTCTTACCGGCTAAAACCACCAGTGTGTTCCATCTCGCACCTTCTGCCGGGGATACGGGAATCACATTCGTCCGCGTCCCCAACGGTGCTGACCTGGCTGTGCAGGCCCCGTCTCTGAGGGGGTTAAATGTTATCCCCCCTCGCTTCCTCCATCCTCCATAGAGGGGCGCACGTGGAACACGTCGCGTTGCCACCTCGGACTCATTTACAGAGAGACGGATTTCCCCAAATCCGCCCCTGACGGGTAAATTTAGGGGGGCCGAAAGAGGGCATTATCAGCCCTTCTGCGACGCCCGGTGCGCCTGCTGCGGATCGGGAGGGTAGTTGATATTTCCCTTACCCTGTGCCTCCTTCTGTGACATCACTGTTTCGCAGAAGGATATCACCGCGTCCCAACAACTCTCACTGCCAACCATACTTTGAACAATAGCTGACAGTGAGAGGTTTCCTCCGATCTCTGCGATGAGGGTACGGCGCGGTTCTTCCCACGCAGTACACTCGGCCACCACGTGCCGCGCCGTTTCTTCTTGGCAAACGACGCAGTGATGACACCGGGCGTCCGGCTCCCTACCTATGCGGTGCAGGTACTTCCCGAAGCATCCGTGGCCGGTAAGCACCTGCGTCGCCCGGAACATTAGGGAGCCAAATCTCCTCTTGAGCCATTCTGTCAGTACGGGCCGGACAGCCTCGATGGTATTGAGGCCCGCGGAAGCGTGTAAAAGGCGCTCCTGCCACTCCGCAACTAGGACCTGGCGCAACTCCGACCGGTGCCTCTCGATTTCACGTTGCACTGGTCGTTCTACTTCCTCAGCCGTACTGTTGCGCCACCGTCGCAGTGATGCGATGGCCCTCGCCTCAAGATCCCAGGGCGGTGACCCAGCCAGTACGCACGCCGCCTCGAAGGAGATCGTGCGATACCCCCTAATGACTCTAACGGCCATCGCCCGTTGCGGTCTTCGCAAGATGGCGATGTTGTTGGCCTTTAGACCATCTACCCACACCGGGGCCCCATAAAGAGCCATGGATCGCACGACCCCTAAGTATAGCTGTCGGCAGGCGGTGTTCGGCCCCCCTAAATTAGGCAGCAGTGATGACAACGCACCCGCGGCGCCCATCAACTTTGGTGCCAGCCGCCGGAAGTGAGGTTCGAATTTCCATCGGCTGTCGAGGACCAATCCTAGGTACTTCATGGTTGACCCGACAGCTATCTGGACCCCACAAACCACGATATGTGAATCCGGCGGCGTCTTATTCCGAGGCCCGTGAAAAGCCATGGCCTCGGATTTGCTGAGTGCCACTTCTAGGCCTAAGCGCCGGATGCGGCCCACCACCTGCGCTACCGCAGCCGTGGCCAGCAACGCTGCTTCTCCGTGGGTTTTTCCCCCGGCCGTGACCAGCGTGTCATCCGCGTAGCACGTCAGTCGCACGCGCCGGGGGAGGACACCCCTAAGAACCCAGTCGTAACCAATGTTCCACAGGAGCGGCCCGAGGACCGAGCCCTGTGGAACACCGCACGATATCTGACGACTACCTGCGCTGTCACGTCCCGTGTACGTGATGCACCTCTCTGATAAATACGCCCCGACGATGCGGCGGAGGTAGGGGGGCACTCGGTGATATATGAGCGCCTCTCTTATACAACTCCAGGGCAGTGTTGAAGGCGTTGGAGATGTCGAGCGACACGGCCAACAACACCCCACCCCGGGACACCTCTTCCTCCGCCAAGATCTTCACGCGCATGGTAGCGTCAATAGTGGAGCGTCCGTGGCGAAAGCCGTACTGGCAGTCATCCAGGTCCGGGCCCACAGCGTACAAATGTCTGACGAGGCGGTTTGCAATGATCCGCTCGAACAGTTTGCCCACCTCGTTCAGCAGCACAATAGGTCGGTACGCGGACGGTGAATCCAACGGACGCCCCTCCTTCCTAAGCAGAACTAGCTTGCCAGTTTTCCACTCATTTGGAAACCGGCTCTGCTCTAGAC
The DNA here is from genome assembly GCA_963859945.1 of Euplagia quadripunctaria. Lineage (NCBI taxonomy): Eukaryota > Metazoa > Arthropoda > Insecta > Lepidoptera > Erebidae > Euplagia > Euplagia quadripunctaria. The sequence continues at coordinate 9,970,397 of OY982585.1, forward strand.
ATGCCGTGAAGAGTCCTTTAAGTCGGGGCTCCAAGGACTCCAGAGCTAGGACCAGAGCTCGGCAAGGTATGCCATCTGGCCCCGGAGACGTGTTCTTGGCCCGGAGGCGCAGTACCGCTGCTCCTAATTCCCCCTGCGTCACCTCGGGAACGTGAACCTCCTCCGATCCTGTAGCGACGGGCAGTGCCATCGGCGGTGTAGTTAGAAGATCCTAGTTTAACTTAGAACATTTTTTTGGAGCTAAGTAATGAAAATACAATGACTCACCCTATCATCAATATCTCCCATTCCAACTTCTTCGTCATTTTCGCTGTAAATAAAAGATTTATTAACGTAAATAACAAAATTAGACTTAGAACAAATAATTGCAATTTTTACAAATAACTGTTCCATGTGGGATCGAACCACAACACTCGACCCGGTGGCAGTTAGCGAGGGGGGCACTTTAAGTACTGCATTATAGGTGTAATCTATACTAATATTAGTATAGATTAATATTATAACGCTGAAGCTGAGTAAGTGAACGATTTGATAACACTAAGACTAGCCTTAGTGTCATGCCTTAGTGTCATGTCTTCTGTTTTGACATTCATTAAAAAGATCTTTTTTGACTTGACAATCGTCTACTCCAATTAGCAGAACAATGTATTGATTAGTGTAATGGTAACATTATCACACAAAATATATAGAAAAATAAACCACTCACGCCATGTTGTTGCTCTTCTCCGAGAACACACGCAGGAGGAACTCACCCTCCTCCTCCGGGTCGAAGGTCGACGGCACGATCACGTATGAGCCCGGCTCCAACTTGAATCTGGAAAGGTGCACAATTATTGAGGATTATATTTCAATGTTATTTGAAAGAAAATTTGTTTTTATTGCAAACTATACCGTACATACATATTTTTAATGACAGGTTTTTTTTTTAGTAGAATTTATTCTTATTTCATCACCAGTCATACCTTTGAACAATATGGAAGAAATATAACGTCTTTAGACAGAAAGTACGGCATACAATGGAGAACTTAGAGTACAGTAGATGTCAAATTAAGTCGTCCCAGAGACTAAGACGTACCACAAATTTTTATATTTTTTTTTACAAATTTCTGGTTACATTGCTTTTTTGACAATGTAACATTATTATTACTGTATTATTAAGTAATAGTTAAACAATTAAGAGATGACGAGCCGTAACTGACGGCTCTCGTTCACGAGCATGACGCATGTTTCCAGCTATCCTTCAGGTCAACATGACATCTTGATTGATGTTTCAGTACTTAATTATGGTTCTTAAAGCTAAAATTGGTCTGAAACTACTAAGCGGTTCTTAACTCTTGAGCGAGGTTACAGAATCTCACACGCAGTCTTAAATATGAGTTTGAAGTGAAGTTCTCACCGAGAGCTAACCTCCCGGAGGTTGATGAAGCTCTGCGACCTGGCCGCGCTGGCGTTGTACTTGAAGAAGTTGACGTCGAGCGGCTTGGGCACGTGGCCGTAGTCCGGCAGGCGGTACACTGCGAACCCTATGGTCAGGCACTCCAGCCCCTGGTGACGTTGCGAACGACGGTTCTTCTGCATCAATGCTACGATTATCTGGAAAGAAATGGATTTTCATTAAAAAAAGACGGCCAGTCACCATTACGATAGTGAAATAAACCGGTCAAGTGCGCGTTGGACTCGCTCACGAAGGATTCCGTACCATCGAAAAATCACGTTTCTTGTAAGGTCTTTAATTTTTATTATTTGTTGTTACAGCGGCAATAGAAAAACACACTCTATAAAAATTTTAATCTATTGTTACGGTACTATTACCGTTTATGAGATAAAGCTAGCTTACAGATAGACTGATCAACATCACCACACAATATTTTTTTTACAAGTTAGTGAGTACAAACAAAAAAGTTAAGTAATACTCTAGGATGGGTGACCATTCTTAACAGATTGAGACCCCTCCGTGCCTCGGAGAGCACGTTAAGCCGTCGGTCCCGAGTGCCATACAAACATTTGGTATTCGTTACGGGTAGTTGTCCGACAACCTGGTCTAACTAAAGAACTGCGATGTCGCCTAGTACTTGGGATGTAGAGGTCTGATGGCAGTCGCTTCTAGTAAAATATCGAAGTTCAGCCGTTTTGTCGTTAGACTGAAAGCCGGGCTAGCTAGGCTCGGGGGTTGATGCTGTATGTGTAATGTTTATAATTCATTATTATTTGCTCTCCTAAAATAAGAAGATTATATTAAAAAAAAAAAGCTTCGGCAAGTATTTGATGGATTGACTTGAAATCTTTACACAACATTGCATTTTAACAAAACAATGTTTTTGTATACTTTTTAGGTCCGATAGGTATTTAGCAAGTACATCTAGTGACATAGGCCTGACAAAACACTCGGCGCGGCGTAGTATAGAAATTCCACACGCAATAAAGTGCAATTTAGGTCGCATCGCGCTAATCACCTACAGTTATATTTACTTAGAAGTTGCCTCTTTTTCTATCGCATAAGTCTTATCTCTTCTGAAGACGAGTTTCGGAGTCTTGCTATAATTTAAGCAGTCAAATACGATGTCCTCCTATACTTTTGCCTTCGTTATAGTTAAGTAATATCTATCGACCTGACCTGTCCTGGTTGTACTAAAGAAGAGTCTGGATACTCACGGTACACTTGTTCTCCGCGTCTCCTTCATCAACGTCTGTCAAGGTGACGGTGTACTGCGGGTTGCGCCAGAATGACTCCAGGAAGTTACGGCAACCACCCGCTGTTACTCCTAGGAATGTAAGAGGAGGGTTAAGATTGTGTTAAGCATTTTTAGGTAGAACTTAGAAAGACACAATTGTAACTGTGTCGATTTTGAACAAGTCCAAAGAAATTGCCAACTTTTGGACAAAACTAGAACTACAATAACTAGAAATAACTACTAGAACAGTGTGACGCCTGACACCGTCGCGGCAGGACGCTTCACTCCTTGAAAAAGGGCCCCCGTCGAGTCCGAAATTAGTCGAGCATCCCCGAAATACAAACGTGAGTAAAACCGTATAGTTTCTAATAATTGTTACATAATACCTACTTTGTATAATTATATACATTTTCCAGCAATTTCACATTAGTTATTAATTTTTATCAAACCAAACACTATAATTGTCAAACAAATATCAATTAAGATATTCATTCATTTATAAAAAAATACTTAAAAAAATACACCGACATCAATGTGCCTAAATCATGATAAATTGTAATAAGCTGTTTTCTTCATCCCTTAATTTCCTACCCTAAGAGGTAGATCATCATCTTCAAATTTAAATGGGACTAACCTTGAGAACAACCAATTCAAAAAAAAATAAAAAAGGAATTATTTGAATCCGTTCACAAATAGCGAAAATATCGCACACAAAAAAAAAAATTCAACCTCAGAACCTCCTCCTTTTTGAAGTCAAATAAAAAGTAAATGATTTGATACCACAAGTTGTTTCATTAAAGTTTCTACAGACCTACCATTTTGACTTTTAACAAAGAGAAATTGATTTGTCTCGACAGTCAACTACAGGAATCATGTTAAAATAATGAAAAGGTTCCTTTTTTTAAACCTTATTCCATATGCTTAGTAATTAAACTTTAAATGCTCCATTTAAAGTTGGGTCGATTTCGTTCTTAGATAAATATCTACCGTACTAAGGTACAAATAGAACGTTACAGGTCGGGTCAGACAGCAGGCTAGGTGGGACGGCGGCGCGTTGTAATGTACTAGTTAATATAGGAGATGTCGCACAGCGCCGTAACGCGCGGCTATTGGGTCGCTAGTACGTTACAACCACTCACGCCCCGTCGCCGTCCCGCTCCACCCGCTGTCTGACCCGACCTTTAACGTTCTATTTTTGCAAGAAACTTTTTATTATTACATCAAATATTATAAAGCACTCTCCAACTTACCTCTGACCCATTCCCCTTCAAATACAGACATCTCCCACTTCTTGCTGCAGCCCTCTGGACACTCCTCAGGGTCCAAAGAATCTGGGTTCAAGTTACAAATCTCCACTCTGTAAACGACAAATTACTCTATTTAATAAAACATTTACACTTTTATTCTAACAAGACATTAAAGTTAAAAAAAAACACGCTTTAATAACAAAACATTGGTATTTTCACCGAATAGATGAATTTGAGTTTGTGAAAATAATTTTGAAAGATTCTGTTACATAGATAGATAAGTACGCATTGAGCACATGAAAGACATACATTTGAGAGGTCCTTCATAGTCGAAAAAATATATAGTATTCAATCAACCAATCAGCCTTCTGGACATAGGTCTGTTCCAATGTACGCCATAGCACCCAGTCCTCCGGCTTCCACGTCCAGTCCATCCCCGACACCTTCTCCAGGTCTAGTCCTTCTGTCTGGGGATGTCCCATCATTTACCGATTCGCGGTCTCCACACTAGAATAGCTTTCCCCAACGGCCACTTCAGCATGCTTAATTCTGTTATAGTATTATAACTGACCCGCGCAACATCGTCCACGTATGTAAATTTTCCCCGCTTTTGCAACATTTTTCATTGATTCTCCACTCCTATTGGTCGTAGCGTGATGTTATATAGCCTATAGAAATCCTGATAAATGGGCTATCCAACACTAAAAGAATTTTTCAATTCGAACTAGTAGTTCCTGAGATTAGCTCATTCAACCAAACTCTTCAGCTTTATAATATTATAAAAAGCTTTATAATAGTATAGCTTAAAGGTATAATCATTTACCTCGAAAAATGGTGGCTAAAGTCTTGATACGACATCCAAAACTCTCCATCTTCGTCAAAGTTGAGACCCATCTCTTCCTTCTCAGCTTCTGGGATGTAACGCCACTCCGGTGACCTATAAACAACATAAAACAGTAGATTTTTATCAACTGGTTTTTTTTTAAGTGACTACCGCCGCCCTTGGGCAACTGCAACTCGGGAGTCACAAGTGCGTTGCCGGCCTTTAAGGTGGGAATAGATGAAGGAAGGGGGGGGGGGGGGGGAGGCGGATAGAAGGCAGGTAGTGGGAGAGAGGAGGGAAATGGGGTTTTTGTTACGAGGCTAAGCCATTTCAGATTCGGACGACATAGTTATACTGAGAAGCAGGCCCGAGACGGTGGCGCGACGTGTTCCACGCGCACTTCTCTAAATCGTAGGGGGCAAGGCCCCCTCACCAAATTGTGGGGTCGCCTGCTGTCGAGCAGGCGGCCAAGTCTGCCGGGGCTCACAGGGACTTCCTTCCTAGGGTACACCTGAGTCCCCGGCATCAGGACCCCGTGACGGAACGCCGTGTGGTTTTAGTCGGTTCGAGTCCGACATACCATCTTATCGTTAGCCCCGGTGAGATGATGACCCGTGAGGGTTTCCACACGTACAAAAAAAAAAAAAAAATACTGTCTCAAACAGCAATGAATTACAAGATGTATTCCGCTCTCTTGCTCAAGCAAGCTCAAAAGTAGGATTGAAGATGAATGCCACAAAAACCAAAATCATGACAAACAGCAAAGCACGGCCCATCAATGTAAAAGAAAAATCTATAGAATATGTCCACAGTTACATCTACCTAGGTAAACAAATATCATTTTTGAAAACGCACAGTGAAGATGAAATTGAAAGAAGAACAAACATAGCCTGAAAGAAATTTTGGTCACTCAAAGAAATTCTAAAAGGAGACTACTCGATAAACCTTAAGAAAACGGTATTAGACACCTGCATTTTTTTTTTTTTATGATATAGAGGGCAAACGAGCAGATGGGTCACCTGATGGTAAATGTCTACCGCCGCCCATGGCCACCTGTAACTTGAGAGTAACAAGTGCGTTGCCGCTCTTTAAGGTGGGAGTAGGAGAAGAGGGGGAGGGGCGGGGAAGTGTGGGGAGAGGGGGAGGGGGGAAGAGTGGGGAGAGGGGGAGGGGGGGTACAAGGGAGAGGGAAGGGTTAGGGCCTCCGGTAACCTCACTCACGTGGCGAAATGCAATGCAAGCATTGCTTCACTGCCGGCTTTCTGTGAGGCCGTGGTATCGTGCGGAGTCGAGCCGGCCCATACGTGCCGAAGCATGGCTCTCCCACGTAAGAGAGAGAGATGTTTATGTTAAACATTTTTTTTGTACGAATTATGCACAGTCGAAAGAATGTACTAACTTATCACTCCAAGGTCCATTCCACTCGGCCTCATTACCCCAGGGGTTCCGCAGCCTCAGCAGGGGTATCTTGCCAGTACGGTTGGGGGTCTCGATGTCCACGTACTTGACCTTTGTTATGGAGTACGCGTGACCTCTGATGAGGCCGGCTGGGGTCTCGGCCTCCAAGATGTTAGGGTCCGGCTGTAGACATACAAGCAGTTTATTTACATTTTTTCAAGTCATAGTATCATTGTTTAAAGTTAACTTAAAACTTCTACGTTGCAAGTATGTCATGAATAAAAACATGCGTCCTTGAAAAACCAAACCTACTTTTTCATTATTAACAGACTACATAAGTTCTGAAAATGAAAGCCATTACGATTGCATGGTGTACTTACAATTATGATTTAAAATAAAAATAAAAAAAATAATTTTTAAATTTAAACAAAGACACCAGAATGAAAAGTAAAATAACACTAAAATTTGGATAAACACCTTTAAAAATTCATTGTTTGATTTATTTTAATGACGGGATCTTCGTACAGCGACTTTTATTGTCGACTGTACATAAGATATACAAACATTGTACACATTGGATCAATAAATTTATTGTGACACTTTACGCACCTCAATACTGCACCCAATAAGAGAATTCCTCTCATAAGCCTTGAGCAGTATAGTGAAGAAGTCTGGAGGTAGTTCAGTCATGTCATACATCTCTGTTACTCCTCCAGTGAAGTCCTCCATGGCCTCACAAGTACTACCGCCCTTCAAGGCCTCGTAAGATCCATGCAACCTGAAAATAGTAACCGGACATTATCATAGAGATCAATATCCCCTTGGTGCATATCCACTTCAATTCCAAATTTGAAAATAAAAAGTAATTTCCATAGACAAGGGAAGAGAAGACATTTATGAAAAGAGAACTTACTATTGAAGTGGAAACTTCTTTAAGCACGTTGGGCACTTTTGGTTTAGGGAAAAAGCACTGAACTCGCGTGACCGTCACGCTCAAATACATGTTTTCACCTCTGCAGACTTGTGTAAACCGACCGCCACGGGCCGTCTCTATCACCGTGGTGTCGGAATCGAACCGACTAATTCCACACGTTGTACCATACTGTGCCTAATATTGGAGTGGATCGCGTGGAAGAGGAGTAGATGGGTGGTTCTGTTGTTAACTCATCCGGAAGGTATACTTACTTAGCATAAGCCTTTTCTAAGAGAGCGCACCAGAACTCGTTTCTCTCGGGTGAGTGAAGGAAGATGAGTTTCCCCCTGTAGGTGGGCAGGCGATCGTCGATCACCACGTCTACCCATCGTCCGTATTGCCAGAATCTGTAATCGAATGTTTAATTATTAAAAAAAAACAAGTCTTTGCCCACGGTTTCACTTGCGTAAATTTTTATTTCTCAATTAATTCAGGTATCACTGGGAACACTACTTTTAACGTTATACTAAACATACTTAAATACATACATAGAAACACCAAGACTAATGGAAAACATGTTTCCAAATTTTTGCACTTAGTGAAAATCGAACTCACGACCCCCGACGTGCCAATTGAATGTTCTACCTCTGCGACACATAGATAAAATAATAAGTAAGCAATAAATTGGTAACATTTTATCAAAATTGGATCAGTATAATTTCAGAGATTACCTCTTACGTCCAAACAAAATAGGCCAATTAGCTTTATAGGTAAAGCAAGATTGCCAATTTCAATAGCACGTCGTTATAAATACGGTCTAATGGATCCCAATAAGGACATCGAGCATTTGTTTTGTGACGAGAAATATTCGATATAGGCATTGCACGGAGCGCACGAGTGAACACGTTACGGTTGTATGAAGATAATAAATATATTAGGTAAGTAGGTAACATTGTTTATACAAAAAAAGGTGGCTTGATAAAATGCTGCCAGTGCTTCAGTACGCAAAAAAAAAAATAACAACTTTTATTGACAAATTTTTGGCTAAAATCAAAATGCGCGTTCGAAAAAATTTAAATAATACTAAGCATAAAAAGAAATATAGTCGGTTGAGGAGCTAGTTTTTTTTTAAATAATACTACCAGTAACGTGTGTCATGCTTTACTTTTTTACATTTAGTTATTAAATTTTAATTAAATCAGTTCTTTTTACCATAATATTTATAATATAATGTGGTCAGCGCAAACTACTACTAGTTACTAATTGGAGGGGTCCAATTAAGCTGAATGCTTGAATTATATACTGAATGGTGTTCGAAGCCAATCGAAAACTTTGGCATTAGGCTTCCGCCTCTAAAAAACCTTTAGTATTGAGTGAGAATATAAAAGTTTGTTAAGGATATCAGGATTATACCTTTGCGACGACTTCCACATACAGCAAAAATATACTTCAACACCATCTAGAGAAGACGATCTGAACTACGTAGTAACTACTGATCTTGCATCGCGCAAGGAAAGTTCTCAAGCCGATAAGTATTTATAGAAGTGGCATGATCACATAGCCTAGTCGGACGATCCTCCCTTTGTGTTAGCGTCCCAAGAATATTGTACGAGTTTAAAAGAACGGAAGGAGTGGGCTTAACAAAGAAGATGGTACAAGAAAACCAGGAATTAGTAGGTATTTCTATTGTCTCAAACTCCAAAATTCTAACTAACTCTCTATCTCTTCGACGACTTCAACCATCTGTGTTTGTTACCTTGGGATTTGTTCTCTTACCGAAAATGGAAGACACCAGCGTACTCTCCTTCATCGAAGGTCTGGTCATCCGGTACCACTTGGAAGAAGAGTCTGAAACAAAGAGAAAATCAATTTAGATAGTTAAATCTTACCTAAAATTATAAAAAATAAAATTGATTTAGATAATTAAATCTTATCTTAAATTAACAAAGGTAAAATTAATTTTAGGTAAATAAAGAGAATTAATTTTAGAACTTCTAAATGTGAAATTTTGTGAAAAATAAAATAAGCTCAAAATGAATAAGAAAATCCGCAATGATTTGAATGACTATTTTTATTTTTAAGCTGTACTTTAGTTTAATCAAAATTTTTGGAAATATTATAATTGTAACTACATCGCCATTGTTCGGGAAATCGGAAGCAGCACCTAGACTAACTTCGCAACAAATAATTTAATTGAAGAAAGGAACTGAAAAGCGAAAAATAATATAAAAAATAAACTCGTTAGCCTAACTAAACTCTTACACTAAATGTAAATATGTACCTGAATCATTTTCAGTAGCCGCCAAATTATAATTTTTGTTTTTGGCTAAAATATATCAGTTAATATAATTATCTATATAGGGTTGTGTGCGTGGTGCCGTAAGCGAGTACTTACGGTGAGAGGCGAAAGCGAAATAAAAGTCCACAGGAAGAGTAGAAGAAAGTTGAGGTGTATTAGGTACTGAGCGGAAGTACAGAAAACAGTTCTTACAGTAAACACACAAGAAGAAATATACACGTAACACAAAAGGTGAGGGAATACTAGTTTTAACGAAAATAATCACACGAAAGAAAACAGTCCAAGGTATAAGCGGTAGCAGTACGCGTCGGGTGCATGGCACGATTGGCGAGTGACGCGGACGGCGGCTTTGGAATATGTATACCGAGCTCCCGGTTCGCCGCAGCCGCTGTGACGTTGCACGATGCAATCGCTAATAGCGATATTATAAATCGTGTTGGTTTGTCCGACACGTATTAAAATGATATTAAATAATTGTATAAATCTTAATAAGAAATAACAAAGTATAATGACATAACAAGAGTAAGATACATAAAAATGCATCACAGATGTTCACAGATGAAAACTCAGTGGGTGAAAAATCATTCATTTCCTATTTTTCTACCCTTTGGGTTTAATTTTTTTTTAAATGGACCTGTAATAATCGGATCAATTTCAAAGTGTATCAAATTAAAAAAATTGTATTCGAACTACCCTGTAAAAAATTACGCGTAGTCATACATAAAGAAGAATATAATGGCCCAGGGTAGGTTCCGGGATATACAGGTAAATATTGTTACGGAAATCTAAAATGACGCGCGGGCGCCATCTATTAACGAGTAGCGGAACTAAAGTAAGAAGCACGGCGCCATCTTTAAGCGAATAACGGAACTAATAGTCTGTCAATAAGATTGCTTTCTATAAGTTTCAACAGCGGTCGAGTCAGATAGATAGTACGAGATGGTTCCGGAAAGTTCACGAACTTTCTATGAGATGTTTTTCGAACTATATGTATCACAGGTCACAAAATAGAGTAATAGGCAAATAACTTACTGGTAATTAAATATTCAGATTAATTAACACTTAAAAAAAGACAACCCTAACGTCGCAGCGTTGTCAGAACAGATAAGAGTTACGCGATAGAAAGAGAGGCAACTTTTAGGTGTAGGTAATATAACTGTAGGTAATTAGCGCTGTGCGACCTAATTGCAATTTTATTGCGTAGGAACAAGACTCACTATTTTTTTTAATGATTTGACGGAGTGGGACTTCTGTACCTGTACTATTGTGTATTCTGTGACAGTACCAACAATGCAGTCTTCCACTAGTACTAAACTACTAAAAAAACTAGTATTAAACAGCCTTAATATCTAAATAAATGAAACATAATAAATTTCTTTATATTATTATTATTAGGTCATGCACTTATCCTTTCAGTATTATGTATGTACCCTACTAGCAGACCCGCGCAACTTCATCCGCGTTTGTAATTTTTTCTCGTTTTTGCAACATTTTTCATTGATGCTCCGCTCTTATTGGTTGTAGCGTGATGTTATATGGTCTATAACTTCCTCGATAAATGGGCTATCCAACACCAAAATAATTTTTCAATTCGAACGAGTAGTTCCTGAGATTAGCGCGTTCAACCAAACAAACTCTTCAGCTTTATAATATTAGTATAGATAAATAAATGTTTCAGTCCTATACCGATGTGCGAATGGAGGAAAATGCATTGTTTGAATCAAAACATACTGCATCACACTCAAGGTCATTGATAACGGTATATTATGGGAAACTCGCTTGCCCAAACATTATTATCACTGATAAAAATTGTATATACTTCATGATTATATTAATGAGGACTCAAGTGACGAATCTAGTCATTTGTTTTTCATTACTTTGATTAAATTTGAATTTCAACATTTTGATGTGATTTTTTGCAAATGCAAATAAAATACTTTGGCTTTTTATACTGATCTAGAAATAGTTAATATAGATTTTTAAATATGCAGTAAAAACATTTGTTCCCATCACTATGTACAATAAAAGGTAACTCTTTTTATTGCGTAAAGCAAAATTGTTCTATATTGAAAAAATACTACATGTACAGTATCATAATGTCTATAAATAGGATCTATAATCAAATGAAAAAAGATAAAATTTGTCTTAATTTGTGTTTAAATTAAAAATACTTAGACAGTTACGTTTTCAAGCAACCGTCTAAAGAAAATAAACGAATATCATCAAATTCAATATCTTTATTTCATAAAATTGATCATCAATTATTCGAAATCGTCAATTTAATAAATAATTTTTATAATAAAAAATTATAGATCAACACACACAGTCACCGCAACAATAGTTTGCTTTGTCAAATGTAAAATTATTAAAGAAAAAAAATGGATAACAATAATCTGCCTGTTTCGATCTATAACCGCCTCAATGAACAGTGATTTGTTATTTCTTATTTTCTCTGTATCACCTAAAGGTTGACTGGTAGAGAATGAATCGACAGCCATTTTTTTAGTACTCTTTTCAACGTCCTTCGCGGTATGTTCTACAAAGTATCGCCTACTTCTCATTTTTAGTTTTAATGTTACAATTTTTATATATAAAAAAATCGTGTCACGTTGTTTGTCCACGATGTACTCCTAAAGACCCGATTTTGCACACTGTGCAGTTTGGTCCAACTTAAAATAGTTTTTATCTCAATTTATAGTCACAATATCGTTTTTATTGCAAATTACTCAGCTACAGCAATACGTGACGGGTAGCTAGCTAGTCATGATATTTAAAATCGTCGATTTTTAAATAACCCTAACTAAAACTAATTTGTACCGTTCGCGTCGAGGTAATTTATACTGTGTAGATGTACCTACACCTTTGTTAAAATTTCAATACTATGGTTTCAGATGTTAAGTTGTTAATACACACATTTTTTTTTAATTACATTTACATTTAAGATATTTAAGCACTGATACACATACATAATCATTATTTCAATCATTGTTGTGGGCCGTCTGTTAATGATAGTGCAAAGTCTGAATGATTTAAATGATTCACACAATTGATATTTGTTTCAACGAGACTACAATCACATCTACTCAACTAAGACGACACGGTTCAAATACTTCATACTATAACTCTTGTTGTCCTTTGAGTTAGCCGTATTTTAAATTTAATTTCTACAGTTTTTAAGTATTATTCGACTATTAACACAAGTAAAAATAAGACTGACAATGGACTCTTTTTAAATAAACTGGAAATATTTAAATCCTTTACATTATGCCACGTGCTTGATTTAAATAATACAATATTTTAGAACAATTACCAACGATGAATTATATTTCTAAAGAAGAACAATTACGCAGAAAAATTAAGGATTAAAAAGAACTAATATTCACGCTTAAATTCATTTAAGTATCATTGTATGTATGTGGTATAAGTCACCTAACATTTCTATTTATTTTACTTTTTAAATTGTTTTTGGTGTACAATAAAGAGGTAGGTATTTTTTTTTAATACAATGAGTGTATTAAGTTCAAACGCAATATTAAAAACCTTAAAAGCCAAAAGCAGGCGTTTCATTAGCTTGACAAGAAGAAAAAATCGAAAACTTCCAGAAAATGTCCAAATTCTGTTGTGTATATTACGAGAACTTACTTTCTGTGCAGCGTAAGATTGGCAACGGCAGCTAGAAGCCAGCAGTCGCCTAGCTCTCCTTGCTGCACGTCGAACCGGCTGTAGCCCTCCACGAAGAGTTGAGGGTCGTCGCATATTTCCTGCAAATGATGGCTATTAGTTACTATCGGTGCGTTTTACGCCTTACGCAGTTATTAGTAGCTCACGGTCATCCACCCTCAATTTTCCCGGTTACTTACGGAGACCGGGCAAACTGGTATATAATCACATGACATACTAGACCCAGGAAGAAATAGAATCTTCTTGTAGTGGCCTTTTACTAGAATATTAAACCTATACAAAATGACGTTGAAACATTTTACTTTTCCGAGTACGAAAGATTTTTCATTTTTGGCATGTCGTAGGTATATTACCTGTACTATGAGGGCAAAAAATAAGATTTACGAAATTTGAACATAAGATTTATTTAAACAATATCTTTAGACCCCTTTTTAAGCATATTTCGCGCACAGAGGAATGTGCAATTTGGAATAATTCAAGTTTTCATGTAAAAAAATGAAAGTGCAAAAAGTTGATAATTTTGTGATAACGACTACAAAAAGCTACACTAGTCCAGTATGTGTATAATATTTGTTGACCTGTCTTGATACGGAATATCTAACGATGACGGTTGAACATATACTGGAAATGGAAAGTTTGATTTATGTTACAAATAGTAGTAGACAGTGGAATTTCGAGCACGAGACGATCTCTAGTATTTCTTATTATACAGCTACTAGCAACCCGCCCCGGCTTCGCACGGGTAGCTGAGACATCTTCAACAAACATCATCATATTTCAATCAATTTACACAAAATTTTAACAAATTATATACCTAAACCTTCCTCATGAATCACTCTGTCTATTAGTGAAAACCGCATGAAAATCCGTTAAATACTTTTTGAGTTTATCGCGAACAGACAGACAGACGCGGCGGGGGACTTTGTTTTATAATATGTAGAGATAAAACTTGGCGAATAATATTTCAAAGTATGCATTATATACGTTGTTGAATGTTCCTGTACTAGTGGCCTCTCCAACCACAAGACGGACTTGTGGGTACGCGACCCCGGCCTTTTCGAGCAACTGCAGTCTCAGTCCCGTTTTCCACCCGAGACTTGTATCCCTTACACTAGGTCCCTCGCCCTATCCGTTTTCGTTACCCCAATTTACCTTCTTCCTTTGTTCTGTTCCATCACATTCCCAAGGTTAGCCACAGGCAGGTGGCTGGCCATAAAAGAAACCATTCAAAAAACTTGTAATGTTTAACATTGCGCCGACCCAACCAGCGCCGGATTGCATCGTCTACATCCGACCCTACGTTAAGCCTAAGATCGGAATATAAAGTCTACATAGTGATAACTCACCCCGGGTCTCAACCAAGTAATGGGCCTATCCAGTCTCTCCTTGTAGTAGAGACTGCGGTCTATGGGCGGGTACTCCGGATCTTCAAACAACCTGCCTTCGGCTAAGCATCGAGACCTGATCTCCTTCAAGTCTTGGTACGTGGCAGGTCCAAACGATGAAGGACGGGTCTCCCCTAGCTGTGGATAGAAAAACATTATTTAATATCTAGTCTATTGTTTCGATTTTGAGACACGGAGTCTGAAACCGTGACGTACCTATGTACATCATGGTTCCAGGTGTAAATGTCTGTATTTGTGTAATACAGCTCTGCCTGTAAAACGGTACGGCACAGTTGGACCCGTTTCTTCTTCTATTGCTAAGATTCGAGTTATGTAGACTACGGTAGAATATTAATCGATGCAAACATATCTATACTACTATAATAAAGACGATGAGTTTTTTGTTTGATTATTATTTGTTTAACACGCTAATTTCTGAACAACACCTACAATAAATGTATGCTATGATGTTCAGACACAATGTACAAATAAGTAAATAGTGTAAAGAAGTAGATAGCAGTTGAGGTTCGAATTAAAAAAAAATATTTGTTGTGGATAGCCCATTTATCGAGGGAGGCTATGGGCTATATAACATCACGCTACGACAAATAGGAGCGGATCATCAATGAAAAAAGTTGCAAAAACGGGGAAAATTTACGCAGACGAAGTTGCGCGGGTCAGCTATAGTCAAACCGCCGAAACCTTGGCCCTCCCGATGGTTTGCGGGACGTGGGGCAGGGGTACGCTCAATCAATTAGCTTGTGTGTTCCTGTCCGCCATCAGTAAGTGACGTGAAAGCCTGGTTGAACGCGTTATTTTTCTTAAGAAAAAACTTATCATAAACTGAAATTTTAATACATGGAAATAAATTCCATTTTTATTACATGGTGTGTAGATTACGACGATATCTTTATATTTCACAAACTTAACCACTATTTTAACTTCTGGCAATTGTTTTCCAGATTTTTTAAGTAACTAATAATATCAAAACGAATCCCCAGAACGGCACCTTGTCATTTAAATATGAACAATATTTTTTTTCAACTTTATTGACTTCTGGCAAAGTTTAACCCCCGACCTAGACTTCTGGTAATAATTTTATGCGATTTCTACAGTTAAAAACTATAACTACACAACATTTCAGGACTACACACGATGATTTTATTTTGATTAAAAATTTACTTGTTTCGCCGCCAAGCCCACGCTTCCAACCCCGGGAGCGACTTCTAGCAGTAAGCGCGCTATGGGTTTGTCATGCAGTAAGGAGGGTTTTTAGATAAAAATTTCACTGCACCGTATCATTTCTGATTTTAGTAGATAGCTCTTAGACAATAAGTGGTTGAAGTTTTTTAGTTGCTCAGAATATGAAGTTAAAGTTGACCCTTTACTGATAAAATCACGGTTGAAATGTAATAGGCCTCTTAAAGCTATTTTTCTCTTGAGAATGGTACTTTTTCTGGATGTAAGGTGCCCTATGTCAATTTCTGTAACCTTGACAATATGTATGCAAAATTTCGTGATGTTTTGTTGAGTAGTTAAGGTGTGAAAGCCTAACAAAACAAACACACATTTAATAATATTAGTTAGGAAGCTAGTGAGCACTGCACTGTGCGGTGCAGATGAAATTGTCACGCCACGGCCACGCTACTATGAACTTTGTTAAATTTATTTGCACATATTAAATCATTACCTACTTATTATTTGCTAGTGACTTTGAAAAAGAAGTAGGTAATCCACTTAATGTATTACGTAATTGTATTACCACTAACGTCATCATCATCAACCAGCCATTAGACGTCTATGGTGTAGAAAAAATCTTGTCTTTTCAAAAACTAGAACATAGAGATTTTTTAAACAGAAGTTCTATGAAACATTTAATTCTATAAAGCTAAAAAAAGCTCTTTGGGAGCTTTTTTTAGTGTAGTTTACACGACATGTTTTAAAAAAAAAAAAAATAATTTCCTACAAAATACCGAGTTTTATAAAAATCCGTTCGATAGTTCTAGAGTGATCGTTTTTCGTTTGAGACATTATGACAAAGGTAGAAAGTATCGCTCCAAAACTACTGAATACTTTAAGATATTAATTACATTATTATTTTATAAATATTTACAGAATAAATTGTTAAGTACATAAATGTTTTACATGCACTTATATATTTCTTCAAATCAAACGAATCATATAGGAACCTCTTTGATGTGGTCTGTATTTTCAAAGTAGTTGTTTGACCAACAACTATGAATCAGATAGTGTAAGAGTTCACAATCCTGATATTTAAGAAAAGTACCGTATTTTAGAGCACAACAGTAACTTAACCTAAAATATTGACCTACTTGGCAATATTCCTTAGAAGAACTTTGTTCAATTTCATGCCAAACGCAGAAATATAGAGCACCATTATGGCACAAGATATTGTTTCTAGTAAATCAGTTTAATAGGGTAATACTTATTCAGCTTTTTATCCCTTCTCTGATCTAGGTCATCTCTAGAGAGATATATAGTTTTAGCTATCATTTATTCGTAAATATTAAATGGAAGTACACAATTTTTCGAAAAGAAACACTTCCCCTATTAGAATTTTCTAAAACAAAAAAATAAGGTATAATCCATTTTATAGCAGAAAAAGGTAAAAATCTAAAAAATCTAATGTTTAGTTTAAAAAAATATACATTTAATAACTATGTAATATTAATATACCAAGAAATATTAATCTCTCCAGTGACTAACATGAGTTCATAAAAAAAAATTGCTAATGGAGATGTATTTTATGCAATGTAAGTATAATATATATACTATAATTATGTTCAAAGGTCGGAATAGGAAGAATGATTTAAAGTTAATAAACTTCGAGATTTCGGTATTTTCAAATTACTGACATTTTAGCAGGAATCTAGAACTTAATGCGTGGCCCATACCCATGAAACTAGTATTCTTTATAAAAAAAAACATTTTGCTATTTTTTAATTATTGTTATTTATGGATTATTCACCATTCATTCGCCTGTTGGCATACGCATTTGACTTCCACCGTAATTCGGAGGCATCTTTAACCGGTAGTCTTTATGGTAATCCACAGTTGAGAGTCTCTCCTTCGGGGTGCACGTGCTCCTTGGCTTATTCGTCAATGTCACTTTCGGAGATCCTATAGCTTCCTTCACAAATATGAGCTTTTTATTCGCAACGGCATTGTTCTGCACAGTGCAAGCAGCTTTGGCTATTGGTGCTTCAAATTCCTCAGTCTTTGTTTCCACCGTTTTAGTAGCCCAAAATGGCCTATACGAGCTATGTTCCCGAACTTTTGGTTGTTGGTAAGTATAGTCTGATACTTTAGCCTTTTTGAAATCTTCGAATATTCTAGAAAAGAAACCGTTGTCTTTAACGACTTTTCCATTCTGTTCAGGTTTTTCCGGACTCTTCTCTGTGTTCTTATTTTGTCTTAATATTCTTCCTGATTTTGGGGACACAATGGAGACCGACTTCCTTTTCCACGTTGCCGCGGCATTTTCCAAAGCGGTCGGTTCATAATATGTCTTCAAATAGCCAACATCTTCTTTTTTCCATTTAAAGAACGCCTGCTCAACGACTTCTTCTACCATTGTGGTGATTTTGCGTGCTTATGTATTTGTTTGCAGGAAACAACTGATTTATATCATTAATTACATTATTTAACTAGGTTTCCAGTGTTCTGTTACAAGGTCGATGTTAAAAGGATATTAAGCCGTAGCGCTTTGTAGTTAGTGCAAACAATGTGTCGATATCAGTTATTTTGATAACAAACATATATTACGAGTATGATACCGAGAGGAAACTCTTGTAATTGTAATTTACTATATTTACCATATAAACGAGGAAAAGTTACATAGATCAGTTTGTTTTTATTATAACTTTATAATACTTTAAAATTTGAAAAAAAATAAGTTCTATTTTTAGTCTAAACATCTTTTTTTTTGGGAGATTGACTGCCCCACGGGACTCAAACTGTAATCTAATTTACTAGAACCTCGTATAGTCCAGGAATAACTTCGGGAAGAAACCCTAGGAAACCAAAAGATGTTGATGAGGCATCGTATGGATTTAGGCGGTTCGTCGTAAAATGTGATACCTGGAGATTTCCTCATGATTAAACAGAGGGTTTTGAATTTTACAATTTTACAAAATTATCTAAAACACACAACGGGTAGTCATATCCATATCCTCTTATTATTGTGTACGTATTTACGCAATATCGCACCACAATAATAACAATAAACCGCAAAAAGGAAATTGACCGCGTGCTTATGTATTATGATCTTTTAATAGAACAATTAAAAGAACATATAATGCCTTTTACAGTAAGAAAAGTCCGTAACTCACATGTCGCAGAGGCCTTGATAGAAAATAGCTATCGATTTATGGTGACAAACATGTACACTACAATCACTTCTTATCTAAACTTAACATAAACTCGGTTTAAATATTTAACAAATTCATTTCCAAATTAAATCACTATCTTATCTCCCAAATTGTATGCTCCTACAAACACCGTTGTTCTTGATCTTCTTTCATTTTTTACCGTCCATTTTTGTGTATTTTCAAAGGATTTAAAATCATTTCCCCCTTCATTTGCACCATGAATTCTACATGTCGTATTTATCGTAGATACCGAAAATTATTTGCAACTAACCGCGCGTTATAACTTAATTGACACTGGAAATTTTGGTTCAAAATAAATAGCAGTTGTTCATATTAATTTTAGTTGTTGCAATTATATTACGCAAATATAATAAAAAAACTTAATTTTCCAACTCAATAACTGTCACTTTAGTACACATCACGATAAAAAAAAAATATAAAAGTTATAGCACTATTTCCATTGTCCAGTCGTGCATTACTGAAATTATTGACTGCTCGCTTACGACTGATAACAGTTAGTGTTATGCATAGAGCTCTATAAGGACAAATAATGTTCGTGTGTGTGCCGGAAACCCACGGAGAATTGAGTGTTAGCTCATCGCATATTGAAAGCTACGCGATGGAAGTTTTGCTGTGCAAAAACTTGAAAGTTTTGCTGTACAAACATTCTAGTTTAATTTGGCCTTGTCAGAAAGTAATTATTTGTGTGAATCGGGACTTAATAGTGTTCTATTTGAATAATTTAATAAGAAGCAACTTCTAACGCATAAGCGTATTTTTATTTGAGATTTACCATATGTACACAGTAGACATGTTGACAGATTACAAGATAAAGAAAATTACAGATAAAGAGGGGACTAAAATTTATAATAACAACAAATAACGGTAATATGTAGTTTTATTAAGTACGATACATTTTTAACAAACTTCATAAAAGGAGGAGGTTCTCAATTCGGATGTTTATATATTTTTTTATGTGTGTTCGGGCATCACCGTGTATATTAAACGGATTGACAAAATTTTTTTTTGTTCCAAAGAGGTTTGTTCCGAAATGGTCCGATTCAAATTGCGTAAAGATCTGATGATGAGTTTTGGAGACAGACAACGGAACTCTTCAATAAATGACAGTAGAAAATTAAGGGATAAAGAATAAAGCTTATTACAATTTATTAAGCTTTAGGCGCATTGAAGTCGGTTATATACTCTTTGTAAAAGATAATTATTGTTTACCCAACGTTACGAAGGAATTGCACCAGGTCAACGTTTAAGTCCCTATTTACACAGTAATATGGATACAATTCGAAAAAGTTTAAAAACAATTATAGCGTTGTTAGTTTTAAACGAAAAAAATAATTGGTGCTAAAATTTAATTTACAATCAATCCTGTAACATTACTATCCTAAAAAAGTGCTTTTTCTCCAAATTAACTGTTAGACTATTCAGAATTTATTTTTTTGGTTATCGATCATGATGCAGGTGACACATTTTTTTTAAATCGTGCTACCAAAACTAAATGCTTTTGTTAAAATTGAATGAACACCTCTGACATACTGTTTAAAAAGATGTTCTCCAAAACTATGAATTTTATCTCACTGTACTTTACTATTTTATCTCTGTCATACTATCAGAATGCTTAGTAATGTGTAGTAACTCTTCGATTATTAGAAAATTAAAAAAAAATATATATTTTTATAGCGAACGCTATATGAAAGCTATGTAAGTTTCTGTAATTAAAAAGTGGTCCCAGCGATAAGCCTTGTGGCACACACGTCATTGCTACGGGTGCGGTCGTGTTATAGTTTCATTTTATCAACACATCGAATCTATAGTGACATAAAAAGATAATTAGTGCCTTCGTTAGCGTTTCCGAAAGAGTGGCTTTCAAGTTAATAAGGTCTGAGAGCTATCATGACACTGTCAAAGGCTTAGTTAGTTACCTCTAAAGTGTCTTCAAAACAACTTCAAAAGGCTGACTACTGTCTCATTTCAATGACGAAATATACAGAGAAAATTCTAACTATAAATGTTATACTGCGAACAGAATTTACTAAATATAAATATGTAAGTTACTCCAATTTATTTAAATTATTTAAATGAATAATTACTAACCTTGCGTTTGACAGCGACGCACAGGGGTTCCATTTATAAGACGAATGACAAATTATATCAGTGTTATTGATAAGCTACTAACTATATCGGGAAGATAAATATTATCCGAAAAGTACCTTAACCGTGTAATCTTTATAGTTGAACTAGCTGACCCGCGCAACTTCGTCCGCGTTTGTAAATTTTCCCCGTTTTTACAACATTTTTCATTGATTCTATTGGTTGTAGCGTGATGTTATAGCCTTCCTCGATAAATGGGCTATCAAACACCAAATTAATCTTTCAATTCGAGCCAGTAAGGCCTGAGATTAGCGCGTTCAACCAACCAAACAAACTCTTCAGCTTTTTAATATTACTATAGATAAGAATTATAAACGACCATTGATAAACGTAATAAGCTTATCTACTACAGTCTGTCGTTACCACTACCGGGGTTTTTGGTGAACGGAATCGAACCGACGAACACCACACGCTGTGCCATACTGCGCCTAAAATAAGGTACGGGTAAGGTACGGGTAAGGGTCAGGGTACGTACCTGACGTACCGGAGTCAACGTACGTGGAGTAATTATTGAAAGTATTTCCCAAAAAATCAACATAGGTCAGCCTCACGGTGGATGATCTGAGTACTGAGGTTGGGAATTTAACATCTGACTTTAATGTGGTGACAAAAATTAAAATGAGTTACTTTTATGGGGCATTCTATTTGAAATTTGACGGTCCTGTTTGTCTTATTGCTGAGCCAGAGGTCGTGGGTTCATTCCCACTCAGGACTAATGATTATGTGTGAATTTATCTATAATATATATCTATTTAGTAATATATAAGTATGATTATCAGCAGTCTGATTACCATAGTACTGGCTCTGCCTAGTTTGGGATCAGACGGCAGTGTGTGGTTTCCGAAGTCCAACCTACGGCTTTGAGCATATTTTTGTTAAACAAAGGAATACACTTTTAAGTAAAATTTTATTAAGGAATTTCAAATCGAGAATAATAATAATAATATTATAATAATAACTTCACACATCTCACACACGGCTGTCTGATCCCAAACTAGGCAGAGTCTGTACTATGGTAACCAGACTGCTGATAAACATACTTATATATTTCTAAATACATACATATTATTGATAAATTACACCCAGACTCATTTTGATTTTTCACATATTTATTATGATTGAGGCGTTGAAGTCGATGATACTTTTTTTTAAGTTGATTATATACGTATATACTAACTTTACAACTTTCGCGATTCGATTTATAGTTTACTAGCTGTACCCGCGACTTCGTCCGCGTGGAGTAGTGTATTTATATCGAATCAACAGCCTAAAAAATAAGTTTCAAGCTTCTAGCTCTAAATATGACGCTACTTCCATACAACTTTTCATCCCCACCTTTCAACCCCTTTTTTCGCCTTAAAAAGTAGCTTCCCGTCTCGTCCTTTCTCATCCTCTAGACTATCTGTGTACCAAATTTCATTTAAATCGGTTCAGTAGTTTTGGTGTGAAAGGGCGACAGACAGAGTTACTTTCGCATTTATAATATTAGTAAGGAAGTAAAGATTAGTAAGGAAGTAAGGATTAGTAAGGAAAAAAGGATTAGTAAGGATGTTACGGGAAGCGTCAGGCAATTCAAAGGTATGTAATAGCCTATTGAGTGACATTATGTAAATATAAGGGAACAAAGAGCTAGGAAAGGCCGACGGATGAAAACAATTAACATATATTTTCAGCTGGCTTATCACACTAATATTATAAAGGCGAAAGTTTGTGAGTGTGTGTATGTTTGTTACTCTTTCACGCAAAAACTACTGAACCGATTCCTATGAAACTTGGTATGTACATAGCTGGAGACCTGGATTAACACATACTTTTTATCCCGATATTCCCACGGGATCGGGACCTACGCGGGTGAAACCGCGGGGCGTTGCTAGTGTTTAATAAATAACATTGTTATTCTTGTACACAACCGATTACAGCTGCTATTATTACCTAATACATAATTTTTTCAGTCTTGATAATTGTAACGTCACGTCAGTGTATTATATTTCGATACATAGGTATAAGTTTCTCAGAAAAAATCGATTGACACCTCCCAAGATGTAAGCAACCTGAAAAATCAACACTAATCAGCTATGATAAGTTTTGTACATTTATAAAAGTTCTTGCTTGTTTACATGGGTGATTGTTCTTAAAACTAACCATTAATAAATTAGTTCGATCGATACGAAGGACGACGGAGGTCGAATGTCTAGACTAGGGTGACCTCCATTGTAGTTCCCAGATTATAGAAAAAACTTCATTACTTGGAATACAGCCAGCTTAGTTTGACAACCTTTATAATAGGCATAAGGGACTTAGTGAAGTCAACAACACATTAAATAAGCATGAAGTTTATTGGGATAATATCGTCATTAATTAGTACTTTTTTTATTGTGTAATGGAATAGGTGTTTGTCTTCCAACTGACTTGATGGATAGTGATGATGAAGACGAATATGGTACACGCCTATACAAGAGAAACCTATTCACTCTACTCTTGAAGGTATAATTGATCTGATTCCAAGATTATAATTTTATTTGATTTTTATTAACTTTACAGGAGAGCACTTTAAAGTTTTCAAATGATGTTTTACGTAATATTTTGAAAACGGTTGTTTCTGGTTATGAAATCTGAAAATGTTACTGTGTGTATGAGCTTTGAAAAATGTTTTGTTTTATGATAAAGTACTTATAATGTTTTCAGTAGGCTTATGTCAAAAACAAAAATCGTCAAAAAATCAAATCCGCCGTTTTTCTACGACTGAGACGAGTTGTCTGGAAAAATAAACGCAAGCAGTTCATTCCAGACTTTGGCCACTCGAACCAAAAGGAGCTGTCAGAACGTTTCGTTCGACTTTTTGGTGTTTCGACAATGAAAGGTTAGAACCTCTGTCTGTGTCTAGTCGTTCGATGTAGGAATGGGGAGGGTCCAATTAGTTCAAAGAGATCCTAGTACTTAAAAAAGCTATGGCTTCTATTAAGCTGTGAACATGTCATAACGGGTATTGTGTAGTATTAGCTGACCACCATATGTAAGGGTTACGATCGCGATCAAATCGCACTGATTTCAAGTAAAAATCAATTGCGTTTTTCTTGATCGTGATTCTTGTTTTTGTTAACTGTTGTACTGATATTTCCATTTGCTACCTCACTAAAGCAATCGCAGAACGTATGTAAACTTCGCAAGATATATCCGACTCTGTCTCCTCATGTCTACTTTTGTTAGCCGGTGTTGAAAATTAATTGCTATCTCTTGGAGGACTTGTCGTAAGACATTTTCAAAAAAATCAATAGAAACGTCTGTCGAGCTCTTTTAGCTTCAATCTAGTTTGTATGAAATTTTGGAGTTGGACTAAGGAGTTGAAACAACTTTTTAATTCAGTTTTCAACGAGCCTTCGTCCTTCAGGACTTCTTTGCTCAGTTTCAACTTCATCTATTTTTTAAGGCAGCGACGTGTAGCATTCCTTCTTACACGCAGGACAAGCAATTGAAAATCGATAGCCAGATATGTGGCCGAACATTGTTGGCATTCAGCTGGATAGCTTCGGGGTTGGCCAATCGCTATTCCGTATATCTAAATGTTTCATCTGTACTATACACTGTCTACCTAATTGTCTTTTCACATTTGTTTACGCCTATAGGCGCTCATAAAGACGAACAGTGACGTACACTGACGTGCTCGGATCTCCGCCATCGAGCTAAAATTTTTGATTACATCAAAGGTAGGGCTGCCATCCGTCCGGGTTTCCCCGGATTTGTCCTAGTTTAGAGGGCCTCCGGGGAGCGTCCGGGCGGGGTTTTCAAAAAGGACACTCTGTGCCAGGGGACAATTATGATTATAGATGAATCGTTAACAAGCTAAAAATTTAAATGGAATCAGTGTCTTTTTTAAGGTGTCCGGGAAAGAATCCCGATTTCACCCATGTGTCCGGATTTTTTTAAGTTTTTGTCCGGGTCGGCAATTTAAGTGATGGCAGGCCTAATCAAAGGCGATGTTAAAAAAATAAATAAAGCATTGCGAAACTATGAAATTGTAGGTAGACCTTGTTTTTGTATGAATCTGGCAGAATCTTGGGAAGTTTTAAAGCATTTACTATGATAACTTTATTTACATTATCATATTAATTCATTGCTATAGCACGTGATAGCATATATAGATCGTGTTTCTATGTTCATGAAAGTTAAAAACTTTATAAAGTATGTATGAATTCAGTTTATTTGGTTGACTTTTCTTCAGGCTGTCATTCTTAATATCATATCTATTGCTAAGTTCTCTGGTGTGCTTAGCTTTAAAATAATTATAAACACTGATTAATTCACAACTGAACTAGTTTGAGTGATCAAGTTGCAAATTTATTAGAAGTTTAAAACTTTATCAGTAAGTTAGGGATTTTCACTTAACATCGATATATCATATTTACTCGATCTTTTCAAGCGATATATGGCGTGAACACCGGGCGAAAAGAGGCGTGTAGGCTGCACATGTATGTATGTTACCGAGCCAGTGAAGTGTTCATGTGATACACCTACAGAAATAATGAGAGTTAAAAATTGCATTATGATAAGCATGTATAAGATTACTTGTTCAATTATTAATTGTAATTAACCAACTTTTTAAGATGACCTGACCTTATTAATAAATTAAGCATTTGTTGTACTTAGCTTCAAACTAAAACAATCATTAAGACTGGACTCCTTTCATTGGTTAATCATTTAAGAAGAGTTAAGAAATGGACGAAACAATTAAAATACAATTATAAATTAATAAAAATGTATCGAATTAAACCGTGAACACACATAAACAGTCTAGCGTATCTTGAATCTGTCATTCGCTTTCGTTCGTTCTTGAGGTAAAACAAATACGTTAAGTAAACCGTTTTAGTTACGTTTTACTGTATAATTTGTAGTTATAATTATCGCATTTATGTAAATTTGGTCCTATTAACCAGCAACTGATTTAAGAAAGAGTGTGGGCTTGTGAAAATAAATAAAACTTCTTCATATGAAATTTTGGCTGGGTGTGTCCGAAAATAATACCGGCAACGTGAAAAAACATACAAAATTGGTGTAGCTGAACGCCTTTTTTACACGCTTTATATTAGCTTGACTTGGATGTTTGTTTGTAACCGACTCCTTAGGGCGCGATTTTGACCCACTTTAAACGGCCAGATTTCATACAAATTTTGCACACATGTCAAAGACCAATGACAATACAATAATTCGATTAAAATTTTTCTATTTTTTAGTTTTTTTAAACTATTATTTGTTTTCCAATGTATTTGTATCACTATCCCTGCAAATTATAACGTCTGTCTGTCTGAACGCGATAAACTCAATAACTACCGAACAAACATACGGGTTTCACCAATAGACAGAGTGATTTATGAGGAAGTGTATAAAGGTTTTGTGTAAAATAGCTGAAATATGTTGATTGTTAAAGATGTCGAAAAAAAGAAATTAAAAACGCCGGGGAGGGTTGCTAGTTCTATGGAGGATAATTATGTGTGTGTACATATGTACATGTAGAATAGGGAAAGAAAGATAGAAGAAAGAGAAGCCGATATTAATCATGTTATATGGACCCTCGGTAGTTAAGGAAAGAACACTCGGGTTATTGAAAATGCCATAAAAAGTTGTTTGATAGTAAATACACACACTCACACACGGAAAATAGTAAACAATATTAAAAAATAACTGAATGAAAGGCAAACTTTTTTCACATAAACATAAATTAGAACATGCATCAACACTGCTGAGTTATTAATTAAAGTTTATAAATAATATGCACAACACACAAAAACACGACTATTATCTTCTAGTCGAATCTTGGCACTGTATCAATAAATATATTTATATGTATACACATATATTAATATATTTATTAAATCTGAAGTTTTTTTATGGTTGAACGCGCTAACGTCTGCAACTACTTGGCATGTTGGTCTAGTGGTTAGTTTTCCTGACTGCTGGGCCAGAAGTCGTGGGTTCGATTCCCATCCAGGACAAATAATTGTGTGATGAGCACGATAACTTTTTTGTGTGTCTGGGTATAATTTGTCTATAATATGCAAATATTTAGTATTATATAAGTAGATACTAGCTGTGCTCCGCGGTTGTTCCGATGCCGTGGGAATATCAGTATAAAAGTAGCCTATGTGTTAATCCAGGTCTCCAGCTATCTACATACTAAGTTTCATCGCAATCAATTCAGTAGTTTAGCGTGAAAGAGTAACAAACATCCATACATCCTCACAAACTTTCACTTTTATAATATTACTAGCTGCGGCACGCGGTTTCACCCGCGTTAGGCCCGATGCCGTGGGATTATCGGGATAAAAATTTGCCTATGTTAATCCAGGTCTCCCGTTATCTACATACCAAGTTTCATCACAATGGGTTCAGTAGTTTTTGCGTAAAAGGGTAACAAACATCCATCCATCCAAACTTTCACATTTATAATATTAGTGAGATATAGGATGTTTATCAGCAGTCTGATTATCATAGTACAGGGCTCTGTTTAGTTTGGATTGGATTCGAAAAATCGTTTTTGCATATTGTAGTCCAATGCTTGAGGAACGTAATATGCTATTTAAAATCACGCTAACATCTTAAGGAGTGGAGCAGTGATCATAAACGCGAGTGTCCCTGAGACGGCAAGTAAAGTGCTAGGTTTTTATCCAATGTATTTTTAGGGTTCCTTATCCAAGGGTGCTAACTGCACCCTACGGCTAAGCCCCTACTGTCCGTCTGTCTGTCAGCTGGCTATATCTCATGTACCGTAATAGGTCGACAGTTGAAATTTTCAGTGTGTATTTTCTATTCATAGATGGATAGAATATTCGTTATTGTACACCATTAATTGAAATTCATTGAAACAGATCATAGCTTAAAAATTAGGGCACAATGGGCGGTCTTATCGCTAATAGCGACCAAATCTCTACCAGACAACCTTTAGATGGAGATAATAATAGAAGTATTAAATAACAATAGTTGATGGCGTACTATATTGAGAATACAGACAAGTATTTAAACGTATTAATATATATATATAAACACATACACACACATATATACGTATTTACATATATAATCCAGTTTATTTAGAGATTACATAGTATATTCTAAAGTAATTTTGATCTTAGTTGTGAAATGGAATAAAAAAAAAAAAAAAAAATTAAAGGTATTATAGTGATAGATAGTATTGCTTGACCATATTTTTAAAGGCTGTAATGGTTTCAGCTTGCCGTATCTGTACTGGTAATGCATTCCACAAACGAACAGCCAAGACCATAAAAGATTGTCAAGAAAAGTTGTTGAATGCACCGGCACCTCTAATATCAAACTTTCCGATGATCTTAAGCATTTCGTATGGGTACATGAAGGATTGCTATTGCTGCTATAATAAATAATAGAAATACAATTAAAGGAAAAACTATACCCCAAATTTCAGGGACTTTTTTACTAAACATATTTTTTTTTTGATGTGAGTAATATTAAATAAATACATTTTGAATGTATTTAAATCAGTAACAAATATTCGTTTATTTCATTTTTTCGTTTTTTTAATTTAATTCGTTTAGTTAAAAAGACAAATGTAAAATAAAACTACTTAGTAGGAACTCTTTATTTATCACAATATTTTTTGGTTTGTTTTCAAGACATTTTTTTTTAGAGTTTCCTCCTTAAGAATCGATTTTCATATAAGGCCGTATGAAAAAAATATGAGAATAAGAGTAATTTTTTTTATGGTAAATGTAACATAAAAGCTCTTTTGAGTAATAAAAAATTGGTTGCCTGTAAAGTCGGTATACGGGCGAAAGTTTTACGTGACAACGACTTTGAGTGGTAAAATAATAACCATGCCCGAGTGGAAGGGACGCGTGCCTCTCACTCGCTCTCATTGTGAGCGCATAACGTGAGCGGAGCGTAACGCAGTTTCTTGAAGTGTCACCCGGCAAACCAATTTATAAGACGTTGTCACGTCAAAATTAAATGCAACTTTATTCACAGGAACAGAGTAACAAAAGGTATTTTGATAAAATAAAGTAAATGTTTTGCCTTGTTTTGTAGGACTTGGATATATATATATATATATTTTTATAAAGTATCAAGAAACTAGCAAAATTTTACAAGTCCTAAGTGCTCTATAGCTGTGTTCGTTAGGAGTAGTAATAATAAGTTATAATACGAGTACAATCCCACAGCTAAAGTATCGTTTGACGGACACAATTGAACTCCGGGTGCTAGAGTTTAGAAATTAAGAATATTTGAAGGATTCCAGTTTCGCGAACATTAACATTAAGCATATTTCTCGTCTTTCTATAAATAACAAGTTTGGCAAAGAAAAATATATACAGGTACTGCTAGAATGCGTTATGGGTAAATGAAATTCACGTCCTGGCAACATCTCTAGTAATGGCGTCGTAATTTTATTAATTTGAAATTTTGTTCTATTGTTTATAAATACATTAGGAAATAGAATACTTACATATGAAATGTGATGTTCGGACACTTAAGATTTTTTTTTGTATAATTTTTACAGAATGTGACAGCACAAGCAGGCATTTTTAAATATTATAAGTAGCGACTCGAGACGTACTTCAGCGGCGAACGTTCGCTCGCGTGTGACGAGTGAGACGCTTATATTTATATTAGACGCTTGTATTTTTTGGCTTCAGTTTTGAGGCATCTGGATCTATATATAATCTAAGACTACAAGTAATGCAATGGCTATGTTACTGATTATTAGCAAACTGATTTCAGCTTTGGTGTATACTGAAAATAATGTTGTAGTTATAGCATAAAAAGTAAAAAAAAAACTTTTTTGTGACGAATGGACCGAATCCACAACTTTTGAAGCAAGCGTGTGCGTCAACAAGGTTATAACTAAAACACTGTGTGATACGTGCAGTCCAAAAGGGTGTGAAGAATTAAGTAGACCTAAGCAAAGTTTTTAGGACGTTAATCAATAAAATACTTTTCCCCATCTACCAATATAGCGACTGGTCGATCGCTGAAGTCTTAACGATAACAGGTTTTTTTTTTGTGATAAGAGCTCCACATACTTTTCCTTACAGACCGAAATAGTTTAAATCGTTATTTTATATTCTGCATCAACCAGGAACCATCATGAATTCATGACTCAAGTTTTGTATTATATCCTTGTTATTTCCTATATTTATTTTCATATGAAGATTACGAAGGCAATTAAAACCACATGCGTAGCCAAACAGCAATAAAAATAAAGTTGAGTTGCTATTGGCCATTTGTGTGTTAAATGCTTAGCAAAGATCTTGTACCGCACTCTTCGAGTGTCTAGTTAATGCATCTATAAATAACAAGTGAGGGAGGATATGTGGAGAATGAGGTTGAACCGTATTGCTTGACTCGTCTAACTTACAGCAATGCATCGGGGTGTAGAAAGAGATGAACTATTTTTACTTTAACCAACCGCGGAGCAGTGATAGTTAATTTGGGAGTCTCGTTTGTGTGTCTTATATTTGAATGCAGTCGTTAAATCTTGGGTTTGGTGCTGGAGCGACTGGAGAAATTGTGATTTTTCTAGTAGCAACATGGAATTTGGAAAAGGCAATAGACTGCTGCATTGTACCACGTTAAAAGGGTAAAACCCCTTTAACGTGGTACAATGAATTTAAGTGGCGAAATGTATATGTATGCACCTCTCCGTAATTTCTCGGGGGCCCAAAGTGTCAAATATAAGAAATTAACCACTTAGTATATACGTATGTATAAGCTAATTTATTCGGTGACTTCAAATCAAATCAAAATCATTTATTTCAATTAAACACATTATAGGTATCTTTGAGTTGTCAGGAGTAGTAGTCAGTCAGACTAAGTCAGTCGTGAAGCTAGTTGCCTGTTCCAATAAGTAGATCCTGACTGACTTTACAGAAATATCGATACGGATTCAGATAGTAATCAGATATTAAAGTGAAAATTATCTTATAGGACAAATGAAAATCACTATTCAAAGACTATAATTGTGAAACAATTTGTTGAAAGTTGTATATTTTTAATCAATAAATAATCAGTAGATCTCTTTTTTAATCTGTGTCCATTACCAAACTACATTTATATATTAAGTAGTAGTATATATCATTATGAAGACATATCTGATATGTATTAAAATATGTAACTGGAAATATAACAGGGGCGCCTACATAAAATAAATAGCAACTTTTTAACTAAGGCGGTCCTTAGTACTAAAAATTTAGGCGACTTTCATATTGAAAGAAAGAAGAGAAAGAAAGAAATGAATTTATTTTGTACTCCTGTTTAACATGAGTAAACATAGTGAATGTTGAAACAGTAAATTGAACACACTAAAATTACATTATAAAACTATTCTTAGATTATCTATAACATAGTGACTTAAGACTAACAGGGGACAAAAATGGTTCTTAGCTCAGCATTGGGCCACTTCTTAGTTATTGCCGTCAAATATTGCTTTGTTTTTTAATATTTATTTATATTTACTGCATATGATAGCAAAATATGTCACCTTAAAATAGAGATTTGCGTTTGATTTGAATAGATATTTAAATAATTGATAAATTTAAAACACCCCCGACTCAAAAATCCTTTCAACGATTACAAAATGCCTTACATCATTTTGGAAAAGAGCTGATACTCTTACACTGCTGGACCGATATTAACCAAACATAGCTAAGAACCACCGCAAGGAAACTGGCTTTGAAATAAAAAATAAACCGCATCGAAATCGGTCCATCGGTTTGAGAGCTACGATGCCACAGACGGACACACACACACAGTCATCGACGTCAAACTTATAACACCCCTCTTTTTGGGTCGGGGGTAAAAAAATGAATAACAGCTAATACTGTATCGGCCTGTGTCGATCCACAACGGCCCGTTTCCAAATGGTTGAGCCTTGTGAGAAGAAATCGGATAAACACCTCAGTACAATAAAAGATACTGACGCTGTTACACTTGGACACTTACAAGGAATGATTGCAGAACGAATGACAAACCAAGTATATAAGGCCAACGTTAGCCGGCAGGCCGATAGAGGTCGACCATACAGAACATGCTTACGAATAATCCGCGGGCGCCATCTATTGTCGAGTATAGGAAGTACGCTGATCATTGTTTTGCATTATGTATGTTTGTTAGATTTAAGGCACCTTTGTGGCAGAGAAAATAAACGTTTTTATTATTATTATTGTGATGTTCTGAAGAAAGGGCAAATCAAAAGGACTCGAATACGGCGGACTTGTATGAAAATTTTAATGACAGTAGAGGAAGTTCGTGAGTTATGTATGGAAGGAGGAAAGTGAAGGCCTACCCAGAAGGTCAAAGGTGGTGGAGTGCCTCTTTCTAACCGGTTTAGAAACCGGCAAGTGCTATTCCATTAACGCCTAGTTTAAAAGGGTTTAAATGTAAACTTACGCGATTTTTTCCCTTGTTTACATTACAGGACTTGTGTTGATATTGTGTTAATAATATAGATAGATAACGTAGTATGTTTTCCTTATCGTAAACCTTTACAAGTTCAAGGACAGATTAAGCTTTTTCATCGTGTACTTGATAACATGTTCTATTCTATTGACATCATTCCAAGAATCGTTGTGGTCACGGTTATAGTACATCACCGGGCTGACAAATTGTACAATATTGTAAAATATCGCAAAAAAAATTTTTAAATCTAGAGCAAGGCTTGAAATAAATACATACATACTAGTAATATATTTACTCTATGGATGGACCGTCTTCGCCGGAGGGAGCAAGTCGATCTCCGGTCTCCATGAGCGCTTGCCTGAGGGCGACGGACAGGGTTAGCCCGCGTCCTAGCAGAAGCAGGACCGAGACGGGGCCTAACAGGGGGTAAATATCCCCCACAACACAGCAGTTTAACAGGCGGGCCAAGTCTGCCAGGGTTCACAGGGATTTCACTTCAAGTGTACACCTGAAGCCTGTGAGACTGTGACGGAACACCGTGTGGTTTTAGTCGGTTCGAGTCCGACATACCACCCCTACCTTCCTCCCGGAGGGGTGACGACCCGTGGAGATATCCAAAAGTTAAAAAAAAAGATTTTCTTTATTTTTGTCTGTATTGTCTTCGTATTTTTTGGTGGAGACAATTTATATTGTTTGGTATAATGGTTTTCTTAAAGTCGAGAAAATTCTTGACAAGTGATTTTTTTACGGTTCCCGCTGTGATAACAATCTTCTAGTTAAATTAAGGGGAAAACAAGCCTGATCTTATGTTATTTACAATTTCAAAATAATACTTGATGAAAGTTTGGCAGTCTGTCAATAACGTGTGTTATTTTTATCTCCAGGGCAATAAACTTTAATTTGGCATGTCTTTACGCTTAACAATCGTGTTTAGCACTCAGTTTTTAAAAACAATAGTTGTACCTATTTTTTGGTCTGTTTAATATTTATTTCTCAGTAAGCTCGTTTTTCAGGCTCTGTGTTGTATTTATGGAGTATGTATGAGTATATTTTATTAAAATTAATTATGTAAATACGAGGTAAAAAGTAGCACTTTTTAGCTTAACTTCCTTATTTCTCGTCTCTTTGCCCTTGGTTCTTTGGCATGAAAATGTTGGTAGGCATAAGGCGGATGTTTGCGTGCGGTCGTGAAATCGTGTCCGGTGAATTCTTATTGTTTTTTTTTAATAGAAATTAAGTGAAGATAGCTGGCCCGATGTTAGTAGGTGATACCCCAGTATGCAGAGGCATACGCTTTAAAGGAGCTTAAGCTATTTAAAGTAAAAACAAATATTATTTAGAAACTGTAATAATCACACTTACTTATATGCAGCGTTATTTAATGACTCGGCGAGTATCATCTTTCGGCAATGGCACAAGATTGAGTTAAGTTACAGAGCCGGCGTACAGTAAGCTGCGCCAGAATTACGTTGTAAGTAGACACGTAAGTTGACGAAGTTGAGTTGTATAGTGTAAAATGTCTTATTTATGTGTTCTAACAGAAGTAACGATTAACACATACATAATGAACATAAAAGTAAGCTTATTACGTACTTTTGCATCGCATTTCACACCTAAGTATATTTTAGCATCTTACTAATCAATGAAATCAACCAAACGGATGTTGCGAAATACGGTGGTATGTTTTGTTTCGGCTGCTTGCTCTCAGTTTTACATATTAAACGTCAGTTCCATAGCTTCTCTTAACACCTATGCAAACGACGTTCTACCATCCAAAAATTAAAAAAGTCCTACGTGTCTTCAATGAGGACTGCTGTCTTCTGTAAAAAACCGGCCAAGTGTTCGTCGGACTCGCACACGAAGAGTTACGCACCATCGTACCAAGATTAATCAGAAACGCCGAATTCTAGACTTTATTTTGATTATCTTGTTATGGCAGCAACAGAAAATTTCAAATGTCCGCTGACAGACAAACGAATGGACAGCGGAGGCTTGGTAATAAGGTTTCTTTGGCACCCTTTGGGTACGCAACCCTAAAACTGTGTTAAAAGGGACGGCATTATTAGCAAACAGCGTCTTATACTCGATTGTGGATCATGTTCAAATTGATGACTCATGGATGTTCAATGACGATGGCCATGGATGGTCTCGACGTCTGCCACTGTTTCACTGAATGTTTTGTGTTGATTCAAGGACGAGACAACTATTTGTGTGATTAATAGAGTCTATATCATGGGTCGGCAACCTGTGGCTCGCGAGCCACATGTGGCTCTTTCGATGTAAAGTTGTGGCTCTCCAGTTCCATATGTAAAAAAATATTATTTACTATCAAAACTAAAACTCTTAAAACATTGATTCACTCGTTTATATATAAAAAAAAGTCATCCAATTCCTTTTACGGTGAACAACATTTTAATTACAATTTTTATCCGCAACAACCCTCAAATATTTTTCATCAGGACTAAAAAAAATTTTATAGGGGTGCCACTTGTATTTACAAATTTAATTGGCTCTTTAAAAATGGTAAAATTTTGTAAATTAACTTTTGGCTCTTCCGTCTCAAAAGTGGTTATCTCACAGATAACTAGGTACTGTTCATTGTAATAAACCTTGTCGTTTTATTACAATCGCCAACTAACAGAAGACAATCTAACAAAACCCATAATTTCTCATTATTTTGAGACTTTTAAAAACTAGAGCCTAGTAAAAACGTAGCTAACGTTTCGTATTAATGTGGTAATTGTCACATACTGGAATAGCCTGTAACTGAAAACTGCTGGGAAAACACAATGGAAGACGATACGGCGAATGATAGTCCACTGCTCTAAAGTGGACAATTGCTCTAGAGGTCAACGAAGAATTGCCTCATAGACTTATCTGCATAAAAGACGGCTTACTATACCACGCATCACATCAACACATCATACTATAAACGTATGATTACATAAGAATATTAGATAATTAATTTTCCTAATAACTTCTTAAAGGCGACTTTTGCAGACACATTGTCAGGGGCACTAAAAATGGCCTTATATAGAAGAATATATTGATTAAGAAAATTTAAATTAGCAAAAGTTAGTAAATTTATATACATATGTAATCTTCTATATAAATAAAAATGAATCTCTAAATGCGTTGCTAAGCGCATGACTCGAAAAGAACTGGACCAATTCGGTTTTTTTTTATTCAAATACATATTCTTTATAGTCCGATTAAGGTTCTTGTAAAAAGAAGAATTGGAAAAATTGGCCAGAAGAATTTAAAATACATATTTATAAATCAGATCTGTCGGGTGAGCTTGTCGAAAATATTTTTTTTACAAACACTATGTTTGTTGTAATAAAAAACGTACTGTCAAATTTCAAATGAGCATAAGCCCCCCTTATTACAAGTGGTTACGAACGATCATTCGCGAGTTGCGATCCCTTCCCCTTCCACTATCGAGTCTACTAGTCGCTGGAGCTCCAAACAGAGTTAATTAGCCAAGAGCAAATGTAGTAGTTTTATCCTTATACCACCGTTAGCTATAGCTCACTTAATATTGCAATATATGGGTCAAACTTCCGGTGTGACCTGCGCCGACACAGACGTTTCCTGGAATGACGCCTAGTCAGTAGCGAGAGCTACCGATCGATTGCAATCACTGTAAAAAGCTCTTTAACGCGTATTTATTACAGACATATTAGGCTCCACTATGACATATTTTAAACTGGTTGCAAGGTTTGGCCAATATAACTTGTAGTAGTGTACTGACGAGTGACGGGTGATCAAGATGGGACTTTATTTATTTAGAGCAAGAGTTGCTATTTATTCGATGTAAGCCGTCTTTTTTAATTAGGTATTTATTTTAAATTTTTGGTAAAAAATGTCATACGTTTGTTATTAAAATTCTAACAGACGCGACAAACATAAACCTTTAAAAATATATAACCTACAATGCGCATACATTTCGAAATGAACCTCTTTAGAACAAAAAAAGAAATTTGTAAGTCCGTCTACATATGACGGAGTTCGTTATAAAAATTATAAACATCCAAATTGAGAACCTACTCCTTTTTGAAGTCGGTTAAAAAGCTAGATATATTTCGCTTGATTGTTACATTACCATATTATAAGTACGATAGATTCTGTTATATATACAATATTAGTATTCCTCATGAGGGGAGCAGTCGGTAGTTCAAATACAAATTGTCGGACTATTTTTGGCATTCCTCCACTTGAGTCATCGACGGACGTTCGACGCTCCCACAGCTTGCATGGCTGAGTACATGCTAACAAACGCCTAATAGCAGTTAGTTAACTTTAATTGGAGGTTTCACGGAAAACGTAGTACAATTGCCAACTTTACAACACAAAGAAAATGAAACAGAGAAATATATTATTTATTATGGAAACTAGTATAGGAGGTTTGCTCGCGTTTTTTAAAGACAACTCCCGCAGTTGGTATGGTTTCTGTGTGTGTGTGTGTTTGTGGATGACACAACTTTTTCGAACCCACAACATCATTGAGATACAAATTAGTTCATAAATGTTACTATCCGACCGTAGCATTGTTCCTAGGCAAACAAAATTGCGTTCATCCGTTGCTCCACTGCTGCGTGAAAGGAGGACTTTATACCAATCAAACGACATCGACAAAATTGAAAGGCTTGTTTATTGTTGAATAAATAAAAATAGTCGTCTACATACCACTAGAAATAGTTAAACAATAGTAAAAGAGAACAAGCTACTTATACCTATGTATAAATATATATTTTTTAACAGTATTTAAGAAATTACTACCAGAAACCATTTTACCCGACGCCGCTCAAAATGTAAACATCTATGGAAGTGTTTTAAGTATTTAGTCGTTACAGTATCTATATAACTACTGCATGTTAATCGCTGTCTCGTTTTTCGAGGTATTGTCTGTCAAGAAGGTTGTAGAGAAAAACCGAAGAGTACCTCCACTTTCAAGTACCGAGCACCGAAGAACACTGATCGACCCCTGTACGTCATGAGCGTAATTTTTGCATATGGCAGCCCGTCTACTTAAAGGAAACAGGCTCGAGAAATATCATCTTCCATAACGAGTTCCTCCTTGTACCATTACTCCTTGCAAGTAATTATTGGCAGTTACTAAGTAACTATAAACAATCTGCAGCAGTATCGTTGGCGTGTTGCCAACTCGATTAACACCGATCTCTAGTGACCCTTAAGACAGAACAAAAGAATATGCTAGTACACCTGTCTTTAGCACGGTTTAGTTTGGTCATCTTTACATTGGATATATCTTAGGTAGAGCGGGGCTAGTTGAGCAATTTTTAAATTCAACGGTCATTGCCCCTCGACGAAAGGTCAAAATTGCTCACTGAAGGTCAAGTGATTCCTTTCTATTTAAAAGCCTTCATCCAAGTCACTAGTGACAGAATCAGAAATCTGTCGCGTGTTCTACTTCTGGTCATAAGTCCGGGGACGCAAATGCGACTTATTTCCACTGCTATAATTATTTCTCTATATTTTCTATATATTAGAAATGTAATAATTAATAAATCAAGTTCTTAGGTATGTTGTTAGTATTTAGTAGGTAAACCTTGTTTATTATTTATTGCAATGACATAATTGTGTCAACTAATGGTCGCTATATTATTTAATATAAATAAATAACAAATAAATTTGACCTGGTTAATTAGCAGAGGGTTGCAGAAGCGTACATCCTTTTTTTTATGTGTGGAAACCCCCACAGGTCATCACCTCACCGAGGTCAAACGGCGAGGTGGTATGTGGGACTCGAACCGACTAAAACCACACAGTGTTCCGTCCCCGGGTCTTATAGCCGGGGCCTCAGGTGTACCCTAGACAGGAAATCCCTGTCAACCCCGGCGTAGAGGCGTTCATCCTGAAGAAGATAAGCTGAGATGTACGTTAGTGAGCATACTTTGTTGTCTTTAAGTCTTTTTTTTTTGGCTAACGGTGATAACAAGTGGCGGTCGGAATGATATATTGAAGAAGCTCCTCTCATTTTAATATTTCTCGATCAAATTTTTTATTATGTACTAGGAACGTTTTCAAAAACATTCGGAAAAAAGGGATCTATGCTCTCATAGAATAGAAACGTATTTAATGAAGACTTATTTATGAATATTTAATGAATAGTAATTTCCTGTTAATCATACGATAATTGTACATGTCATTGCATTTGCATTATACATAATACATTTATTGGAGACTTAATATTATTGCTTGTATCAGTCACTGCGGAGCTACTGCAGAGTTTATTATTTGCAGATTTAGTCAAGTACTTAGTAGTTACAATTTAAAATCTCCCCCTAAACACTTCGCAACTGCTAAGAATACTACGTTGTTTACTTGAACGACTGGATTAAATTTATTTTAAAACTTGAGCTAAGTGTATTAGATGCATATTTTTTTTGCTGATATTAAGTAAAGATGAAATTAATGGAATGTTGAAATACGAGCTTAGCTTTAAATGTAAATTAAAACCGTCAATTTTCTGTATTCTCGAAGGTTTTTGTCAATCCATACTAATATTATAAAGTTGAAGAGTTTGTTTGTTTGAACGCGCTAATCTCAGGAACTACTGGTTCGAATAAAAAAAATCTATTAGTGTTGGACAGCCCATTTATCGAGGAAGGCTACATGCTATATAACATCACGCTACAATTAATAGGAGCGGAGCAGTGACCATAAACGCAGGTGAAACTGCGAGGATCGGCTAGTGATTAATGTCATGAAAAATAATAACACAGTCGTCAAAGTTATCAACTACTAGTTTTTATCACGGCTTCGCTCGCATTTGTATAGATATTGTCAATCAGTTCATTTTCTGGATGAATGATACCCTGTCTTTTTTTGATGAACAACTGAACAAACAAACACACATGCGCATTTATAATATTAGCTAGGATTTAACAAGGATGTGCGCGTGCGCATAACAGTTCAACCATATTCATGACGTGGACCGGAAATTAACCATTTGGTCTCCATGTCACACCATAGTTGTTCTTAACACGCAGATTAATCTCGTTCAAAGTATCTCGCACACTGACCACGTTGACGCTAGTCTTGGTCGTTAAAACTCCCACATATATTACGTAACTACGAGAGAACAAGTTTGCAAATTAGAGCTACAGTAATCGTGTTATTTATCAACCATTTTTTAGACACCGGCAATTGTGATCACATTGGTGACTAACCTAACCTCTCGGGAATTTTATTAAGGAGCAAAATGTCTCTGGAGATGAAGGGGAATCTTGTGGAAATAGTTTCCTCTGACAGTCTGACTCCGACAGACTTCGCTACGTCAATCTCAATTGGTTGCAAGGGCATAAGATACGAAGAAAGAATGATGAAGGTTGTACTATCGTCTATTCACTAAGCGCCGTACAAATCCAAAGTCAGAATTAGCTAACAGGGCTGCTAGCCATCAAAACTATTTACGACCTATTTTAAGAAATGCTAAAGGTCAATTTTCCGTGAAATTGCAGTGTTCTTTGAAAATTTAAGTTAAACCTAGTTTAAACCATCGAATAAACGTGTTCCTAGTGAAATAGTCTCTTATTCATAGAATTCTATATTAACTATTCTGTTTAAGATTTGTGTGTTACAGTGAATTGTAATGTTTAAATTTAGTGAGTCTAGCTAGTCTCGGAATAACCGATTTCGATTGCACAAGATGTTTTTAGAAAAACAAACTAGGATTGCACTCCACAGAAACCCACAATAATTTATGTTTTGTACGAACACGATACATTTTAAAATAAGCTTTTATAAAGTGTAGATAGGAATGTAAATGCATTCAATATCAATATCTGATAAAGTATGGAAACCTATGAGTGATACCACACCGGGGCTATCGGTGAAGCCGTATGTCGGGGGCCACTGTCGAGGTTTGACCATGACCATTCTTAACACATTGAGACCCCTCCGTGTCTCAGAGAGCACATTAAGCCGTCGGTCCCGGTTATCATACGAACATCTGTGGCATTCGTTACGGGTAATTGGAGACCTAAAAGGTCCGACAACCTGGTCTAACTACAGAACTTCGATATCGCCTAGTACTTGGGTTGTGGAGGTCTGATGGCAGTCGCTTGATGTAAAATATCGAAGTTCGGCCTTATCGTAGTTAGATTGAAAGCCGACCCCACCTTAGTTGGGAAAAGACTCGGAGGATGATGAATTTAGTTCACCTTCGTGGTTTTCATACTCAGTCCTGGAGTAAGACAGTTAGAATTTGAAGGCTACAATTAGAGGATTGCCAAGCGTCGCGAAGGTGCAATAGGTTTAACAGAAGAAACGCGAACTCGATTGTGAGAAATATTTGGGCTCGGGTCGGCTAGGAGCTAATCACATGTTTATTAAGAGAGGTTATAGGTTATATAACATCACGCTGCGTCATGGGAACGAAGAAGTCTGCGAAACCCGTGTGAAACAACACGATTGAAGTAGAATCAGAAACAGTTAACAGGTGAGCCGCACTCGTATCACAGCTCAAGCTTTGTACGTAGTAAAATGTATTTCGTTTCCAAAAATAGAATGTCTTTTAAATGTCCATCTTGTAAAATGCTTTGCGACCACTTAAGTTTATTGACCGTAATTAGTAAAGGACAACGATGTGCTACAAGTTTCAAAGAGAATATTTGTCTGCGAAGAAATATGTCAACACAGAAAAAAGTGACATTTATTTTCTATAATATTACAGACAAACCCACGTCATTGGTATTGCTGTTCATGAACGCGAGTATACTTAAATTTTTGACCACGATCATCGATCGAAACGTCGAGTAACTAAAAACGTATCATTACCTTACTAATATTATCGCGATCAAGTCCTGATTTCACGTCTAATATGTATAGAAGTCGCGAAAGTTTAAAAAACAATGATTGCTTTTTAGGGTTCCGTACCCGAAGGGTAACCAACGGGACCCTATTACTAAGCCTCCGCTGTCCATCTGTCTGTCTATCAGCGGGCTGTATCTCATGATCCGTTATAATAGGTAGACAGTTGAAATTTTCACAGAATGTGTATTTCTGTTGCCGCTATAGCAACAAATAATAAATAATAATTATAGTTTAAAAAACTAAAAAACACGCTTTTATAGAAAAATCAACTAAAAAATAAAAAATTTAATCGGATTATAGCATTGTCATCGGTCTTTGACAGGTGTGCAAAATTTGAATGAAATCTGGCCGTTTAAAGTGGGTCAAAATCGCGCCTGAAGGAGTCGGTTACAAACAGACAAACATACAAGTGAAGCTAATATAAAGCGTGTAAAAAGACTGTAGATGGTATTAATTCTTGTACGATGATGCGGAAACCTTCATGCGCGAGTCCGACTCGCACTTGGCCAGTTTTTTTTAATGATAAGCTTTCTAGACGGCTATCAATCCGAACAACAATTTTTCAACCTTTTGTTAGTTTCTGTAATTAGAGCTTCAAGTAATTAAATAAATCCAGCTAAACTATATAAATTGCGATTTATTCATTTGATAAAGTCCACGTCATTATATTTTCCCCGAAATCGCGTAAATATGTCACAGTATACAAAGGAACGACTAAGCAATGAGTTCATTGACCGATGTACATGTAATATGGATATAGCAAATATCAGATTTTATTCCGCTAAGTGCTTAATCATGCATTAAAGTCAATGCACTGCGGGGGTGGTTAAGAACAAGCTTTATTCATTGACTTCCACGCTTTCAAACGCCTGTACCGATCAGTTATATCAAAATATACTTCGTAATAGATTTTGAAGGATGGAGGTTTACTTAGGATGGGGGTTTATTTACTGAGTTACTTATTGAATAGTTGTTTTTATACACCTAAGTTGACAAACAAGTACTCAGCCCAACTGACGTTAAAGTAATTACAAATGCCTACTCACTAGTTATGGTATCTAACCTCCTCCCTTTAAAATTTCTTCCGTAGTTCGAGCAACTGCAATGCTTAAATTTGCTGTGTTCTATGAACTCCCATAAAAAAAGTTATCTCAAGGGTACTTGGAAAATTAATAGTTTAACTCCTATGCGTTGAAAATAACTAATGAAAATTTACGTTATTTAGGTTCCATACCCCAAAAAGGAACCAATCCGATTACTTTATTGTTTGTCTGCCTTTTAAGACCCTTTTTTTTCAGGAATGTATCAAGTTAAAATTAATATTACATAATTATTGAATAAATGGTCTTGATATTCCAAGTCAATCCCACTAA
Source organism: Euplagia quadripunctaria (assembly GCA_963859945.1). Lineage (NCBI taxonomy): Eukaryota > Metazoa > Arthropoda > Insecta > Lepidoptera > Erebidae > Euplagia > Euplagia quadripunctaria. The sequence goes on from OY982585.1 coordinate 10,013,007, forward strand.
TATTATAAATGTGAAAGTTTGGATAGATGGATGGATGGATGTTTGTTACTCTTTCACGCAAAAACCACTGAACCGATTGTGATGAAACTTGGTATGTAGATAGCTGGAGACCTGGATTAACGCATAGGCTACTTTTTATCTCGATATTCCCACGGGATCGGGACTTACGCGGGTGAAACCGCGGGGCGCTGTTAGTATTACATAATTGAATAAATGGTCTTAAGAAAAACAATCTTTCAACTCAATTAATAATAAAATAGATATATTCTCTAAAAAAAGAAGTGTTTTCGTATCGTAAGAGGCGCATAATCTAATTCAATACCTACTTAATATTTTGGTAGAACTGGTTGTTTAAATAATATAATTTAGGCCATTTAATAGCCCAATAACATGTTACATAATGTTTAAAAAAACCTGTTACAATTAAAACTTAATCAGTCCTTTTCACTCATTTGTAAGAATTGAATCTGATCATTGTATGTAACATTCATCAAACAATGGCACACTTCGTATCATTTCAAATCAACTGTTTATTTTGGTGGTTCTCTTAAACTTTAATTGCTTTTCTTTTTATGCAACTAAGTTAGCAAGGAAACACATGGTCTGCATCATTTTTTAGTATAAGATAAACCGTTTGCGAAGGAATGTTTCCTTATAAGCTTTGATTACACAGCTTAACGAAATATATTATTGAAGTGTAGTATCGAAAATTAATGGTTATATTCACTAAACTATTCTTCAGAATTTTAGAAAAACATGTTGTCTGCACTAAAATTGTAAGCATTTCTTTGAATTTATAATAATAAATGAGTATATAATATATTCTGTAATTATTTAAAAATATAAATATTCAGAAGTACAAATATCACATACCACTTTATAGTTTTTGATGCTTGGTAGAAACCTCTTCTGTTCCACTTCCTTCTTCTGGAACACCTCATTGATGATGTTCCCTATAGCCTGTGCTCCATATTGGACCAAAGCCTGCCCTCCTTGGTTTAGCAATTGCCTTCCAGCCCCTTGCAGCAGTGAACCAAAACCCGCGCCGCCATTTTGTCCCGCCATGGCGGCGTCTCACTCACTCACAAACTACACACTATCTTTTGTCTTTGTTACTTCACTAGGACATGTTGGGATCACTGCGAATGTGGTACAGGTGTGTTTAATATTTGGTAACCTTAATTAAGCATAACAGTTACAAACTGATGACTATCCAAATAAATGGTGCCCAAATTGATTCAAACTGAAAACTCCATCTCTTTTCTGGTTTACCGTAAAAGCTAGAGACTTCAAAAAATGTAAGGACTAATTCTTAAAGCTTTTTTTACCATATGGTGGCAAGAAAAGTATGTTAAAGCACACAAGGGGAATTACTCGCAAGTTGTTGGCCTTTGTGTCTGAGTTACAAGGTGAAGTTAAAAAGTAAAAATGTCAGTTACACAATTATGGTACGAAATAAGCCGGTCCCTTTACCGTTGGCTTATCGCATTCAGACATGCAAATATTTTGGCTGGGTGCAACTTTAAAAAGTTCAACGGGGTCCACTAAAGCCGGAAACCCACAAATCTCTTCACAGGTACCTAGCAGTTATGACTAGTATTTTGGGCAAATTTTTGCTTATCATCAATTTACAACTGTAGAGCTTAATATGTCAAACAAAATATACATATTTAACTCTAAGCTTAAGTTAATTATCATACTATTGTGCTGTTGCTATTAAAATATCTGTTACCTAGTGCTTATTTTTATACATATATGAACTACAGTAACCACAAGAAATAGTCATTCCCTAAACTGTGAAATGATTCAGTCAATAGCAATAATAAGTATGTTAATACTTAATGATATGTAAACCAAACAGTGGACATTCGCTAGGACCATGGAACTTAATTATATTTGCTTTAGTTTGTTCACCCTATTTCTTATCACATGGCTCAACCATTTGGAAATGGGTGGTTATAGATAGACACAGGCAAATATGGTATTATCTGTTATCCATTATTTTTGACGTGACAACGTCTTATAAATTGGTTTGCCGGGTGACACTTCAAGAAACTGCGTTACGCTCCGCTCACGTTATGCGCTCACAATGAGAGCGAGTTAGAGGCACGCGTTTTAAATATAATTCTTTGTATAAATAAATGTTTTAAATTGTTACTATTATTTCATCCTTCTTCCTACTATACGAATAAATATTGACATTAAAATTATTTTACCACTCAAAGTCGTTGTCACGTAAAACTTTCGCCCGTATACCGACTTTACAGGCAACCAATTTTTTTTTTAATAATTTTAGATTTGACAAAGCAATCTATTCTTGTGGTGACTGTATGTTGATCTATAATTTTTAATTATAATTGAAAAAAAAAATGAGGATTGTTGAACTATTCTATGAAATATATTTATCTACAGAATTTGAATTTGAAAATATAACAACAGTTAACAGTATTCCTTTATCTGTGTCTAGAATCCAATGAACAACAGTTTTCAGTGTATCATTATGATTAAATATTCTTTAAAAATTAAAAAATAACAATATGGCAAGAAGTTGAACTGTTATAATCTGTTATGATATGAAAATAGAAGATATCAATGTTTAATAACAAACTTATGTCATGTTCTTTGTACAATAAATAATATAAGTAATAAAAAGGAAAATATAAATGAGATAAAAACATAGTTTGGAAGAAAATTCTCAAAACAAAGTGACATGTTGTAAGGAGAAAGATGTCAATTATGATAATTGCAACAAAATTACATACAAATTGCACACACGGATGACTATTTCTTGTCCAAGCTCCTTAGCACTTCTAGTGCCTTAATTTCATTGTTCACAAATAGTTCACATAGAATTAAATCAAGAATTGAGATCAAGTGGTTGCGAGTTTGAACCCCATCCAGTGCACTACAGGTGTAAACCCACTCTTAACAGCATTTCGCTTGGAGGGATTACCAAGAATACTAGCAATGTGTGACTCTGTTGCTAGTACTATATATAAAAAAAAGAAATAAATAATTTTAACAATCAGTGGTAAGTAATTAATAATTAATAATAATTACTTCACACGCCTCACACACGGCCGTCTGATCCCAAACTAGGCAGAGCCTGTACTATGGTAACCAGGCTGCTGATAATCATACTTATATATTTCTAAATACATACATATTATAGATAAATAACACCCAGACACAGAACAAATGATCATGCTCATCACACAATTATTTGTCCTGGGTGGGAATCGAACCCACGACCTCTGGCTCAGCAGTCAGGATCACTAACCACTAGACCAACAGGCCAGCCAACAGTAAAATAAAAGAAAATTATGAATACTCATTAATCAGACACTTGATACACTTGTATACAAATTATCTTCATAAACATCCTTGAGAACTGCATAACATAAATATTGCAATTTCCTGTTTGGTTTAGTTCCACATAGTGCACAAGCCATTTTCTACATGCAAATGTACAATTTATGAACCTAATTTAAACATAGACTACACACCAATACAGCTTATTAAAAAAAAAAAACCAAAGAAGCATTGGACACAGCTATTCATCTTCAAATGAACACAATACTAAGTTGGAAACACACAGCATGGAGGCCACAACTATTCTCTAGTGATGTCATCTGCAATACACAGAGTTGTGCTAATTATACTGTGTAGGCATTTTTTCCTAAGAGCAAGAATGTATGAAATATCTATTAGATTTGAAAAACACATGGTGTCATTGCTTCTAAGTGTTAATGATTAATATTTAATTAGGTACTCTTTGGCAGATAAATTTTATTTTATTTGTTTATTTATTTATTCACAAAAAATAGGCATTGCTTGAATTTATAATTCATTTTATATTTACAGGTATATGCATGAGATAATGTGATTAGAGAGGATATTACATAGTTGGTTATTGTAATGATTATTTAAATATCAAGGACCACTGGACTTTAACAGTATCCAGGAATATTACATAAATTGAAAATTTTACCAAAACAAATTATCAATGCTTATGAATTTACTTTTTATGTTGTACCTTCATTAATTTAATTTTCATTTTATTTGTAATTTTAAATATTCTTCTGCTAATAAACTAAGGCATCATGCCTTATTTGATTGTTTGGAATTTATAGCTAAATAAACTGGTTTATAAGTTTTTATAGGATTTTCAATATTTATTACTAACTTTTCATAGCACTACAGTAGCAGAATGTTAATGCTATATATAATTTACAAATATTTTTTATTAATTTTAGTTAATTTATGCAAAATGATTTATATACCTACAATAGTAAATTTTATTATAATCAGCTTGAGGCCGGCAAGTAGTTACTTTAATGATATGCTTTGAATACTAGACCGGCGGCTGAAATACTGCAACCCTCATATACCAGAAGCAAACACGTATGTAGGTCACTGGTGCACTTTCAAACTTTTTAGTCATAAGTTACTTCTACTTCTTAACTTCTAATTACACTTTACGGATATTTTTATTATTAGACTTGTAGCAAAAAAGAAAATTGTACAGATAAAAATATATTGGGTCATCACCTTTATGCCGAAGTTCACTAAAACTCGTAAGTATCAACCACGGAACCTCTATCATGTGTCACATAAACATTATTACCGCTTAATCTTATCAGTAAAACATTAAGCACACAGCACAGTAGTATGACTAACTATAATAAATACACATTTTCTTATTTATTTATGTAGTAGTTATTTTTAAAATTATATTTCAAATAGAAAGAACACCCGCACCCAAAATCGTCTCACGGAAACTGACAGAAGTGTAACCGGCTAAAGAAAAGAGCTTAGAGCTGTAATGTAGAAATGCGGTAAAACGACGACCTATGAAACTTGGTCAGGTTCATTAGAAGATTATTGCCAGCGCAGAGAATGACGTAATGCCTCTAAATGAGGGACATTGATTTTTACGTGCATCTACTGTTGAGTCTGTCAACAGTATTATGTTACTACTACTGATATAGTATTTCATACAAGTAATTATATTAAAACTAATAAAAATGTATACGACACTTTATAATGAATGAACCAGTAGGTAGTCTAGTAACACTACATACTCTTTGTTTTTTAAATGATCATGTCCTATTGGAATGCTTTACCCCGGTTACTTATGTACCTACTTATGGGTATGTGGGTAAAAATTTCAATATTATGATCTTACTAGCTGCGCCCCGCGGTTTCACCCGCGTAATTCCCGATCCCGTGGGAATATCGGGATAAAAGTAGCCTATGTGTTAATCCAGATCTCCAGCTATCTACATACCAAGTTTCATCGCAATCGGTTCAGTAGTTTTTGCGTGAAAAGTAACAAACATCCATCCATCCATACTCACAAACTTTAACCTTTATAATATTAGTAAGATTATACCTAATTTTTCCTGATTTTACGGAGCTTGTCCGCTTTGCACACAATCTCGATCACTTTGTCTTCTAAAGGTACAATGAGCTAGTCGCGGAAGAGCATATGACCATAAAAGTGGTTTCTTAAATGTGTTCATTTTAATATTTTGGTGCCTGAATGAAATATATGTATTAAGAAATATGTCTATTCTGAATGCACTGAACTTCTGCAAAACGAAGATAAATATAATGCTCAGGAGTTTGAAAGGTCCGCTTAAAGCAGCATAAAATAATATAACGGTTAAATTGGATAGTTAATCAGTCTGGTAGTTTCTCTCTTTACCGTCGCTCGCAGGAAAAGTGGAATGGCTTACTGTACCTACTGTACTGAGAAAATATATATGAATTTGCATATTTCAACAGAGGAGATAGGGCACTGAACTGAAAACTGAAAAATGCTGAAAAATGTAGCTTTCTGCACATTGAAATAAAACCATTTTTCACGGATTCTATCGCGATTTATTTGGTGTTATTTTACTATCTAGATCTAGCCATGGTCACGGGTAGACTAAGATGGTGGTCGTCTCATGTATCGAAGTGCAAAGTTATCTCGGGTACTTTGAGAATCCGTGAAAAATAGTTTTATTTCAATGTGTTACATTCGCGTAAACTTTCGACAATATCATGTAGCTTTCTGCACTTCTTCTACATATTTCTAAACTTTAAGTATCACATTCCTGTCTGCACGTTTGCATAAAAAATGCGTAGGTGCAAAAAAAATTTCATTGTATATATTAGATATAGATAAATAAATTTGCAGATTTGAGCTAAGTACCTTGGCTCGCTGGGTCACTATCCGAGATCGTCGGTAATGTAAAGGGGTTACTGGGATTCTTCATAGAGGTGGCTCGAATAGTTTTATTCCAACTAACTCAAGTTAAGTTATGGAAAACAGCCTGTTGTTAACTTAACTTAGATATACATATAGATAGATATTTATATAATAAAGGCGCAATTCGATAGAAAATACCTAGCAGTTTTATCCTGTAATGTATTCTTTGTCCTTTTACGTCTATTAGTTGGCCTGGAATCGTTATATACTTGCGTCATACATATTTATTACATTGTACAGTTAGTTCTTTAGGAACGCGGGTATCTAAAATGAGACCATTTCAGTTTAAGGATATTTCGTAAAAATATGAGAACAACATATGTACAATTATTAGCACATAATTACCGGTTCACATTTTTATCTTGTTCTTTGGCATTACGAATAAAGTATTACGGACGGTTCACCTTGATGCTTGGTAGTCAATTCGCCGGAAATTACACACGAAAATAACCAAATTAGGTATGCAAGCTGAGAGCGCGCAGTGATAACTTATGTTAATTTTTAACTGGTTTGCGGATAATAAATGTACATTAAGGCGAGAAGGGACGCCAGACTTCACTGGATTATAGGGTTGTCAACACACTAGGGACACCACTGATGATGTCGTTCACGAGAGCCTATAAATATAAACACTAGTGGCTTTCGTGAATGGTTACCATAACCGTGGGGACACTGACCGCGGGCTAGACAATATAATCATGTTATATACTCCAAAGAACCAATACCTAATGCTAAAACACATAATATACATACCATAAAACAATTTGTAGGTACTACTATAAGTTGGTAACCCTAATTTAGCACGAGAATCGCACCAACCAATCCCCTTTACTTATTACCTACTTCAAATCAATACTTACTACTTACTCAAAACAGTGTACTTATGTCAGTACATGTACAAAATCTGGCACAATATCAATGGTTCTTAGATTCTATCTAGGCACAAGGCCAATATGCCTTTGCCTTGCCGAAACACATTAAAACAATCGCATTGATTGACCTAATCATGTTTTCATTGTAATCACGCTCCTAATTCAAACAGGAATCTTGCACTAAATTAATTAAATTATGCCAATATCAATCAAAGGCTTTTTAGAGTGCAATTTCATTACGGAAATGGCGGTGAACTTATTTTCCCAACCAATGTCGCTAATATCAATTGATAGAACCTTGAGTAGACAAGGGAGACTAAGTTCAACTTACTATATTTCTGTAATTTGATTAGATTCTTGATTAATTGGAGTAGATACTTTGATAAGATCTTTATTTTTTTACAACTTAAACAGCAAACATGCTTATTAGCTGTTTTTATGATGCGCGGGAGCGGCGCCGTATCGCGGCGGTCATCGGTCAGTACCTATAAACACAGCCAACATTAACGTTGGCCACTTCATTAAATTTTCTCGATGTGTGACTTTAGCTAGATTAGCGTTAGCATTATAGTACGGGTGGCAACCCTAGTTACCATAGCTGTATTATAAAGTAGGAGGGACATCCCTGGTATGAGGAGCATTGCGATTTATAGGCATCAGTTACCTCTTACCACCAGTCGGAACATGTGCTTATTTGCCAACTAAGTGGAATAAAAAAAAGTGACTAAGAATAGTTGAATGAATATGACCTATTTGAATGGTAAATTGATTGCTGGATTAAAGTACCGTCTCTGAATGACAATAAAGACATTTTAGTTGAATGCTACTTGATTGGCATCCAAAAGGTCGAAGCGAATGACCTTGACGTTCAGTCGACTATGACCACATTTTTAGTATCAAAAATGATTAATCGAGATTATAGAGTTTCGTAGTTTGTGGTCGATACCGGTTTTGAGACAATCGTGGGTAGTCATACTTATAATAGTTAATTATGATATGACTTACCAAAAAAAATATGTGGGAGGATTTATATTAAAATGAGGTATTAAGAACAAACAAAAACGAGAGGCACAAAGAAACCACAAATGTCGCTGTCGTTGTTATAAACGTCAAGAAAACAATAAAATTCAGTCAGCCGGTTTATTAAGGTATGTCTCAAACTGTATTGTGTTTTTCAAATTGTATTTTATACTCTTCAGTACAATAAAGTACAATTTTTTTCATGAATATGTACCGCATAAAAATTAAGGTAATCCTCCGTGGTCGTGCTGCATAGCATCACACCTAATTATCAGGTCTAAATATTCATTAGAACGCGAGTTATGAATTTTCGAAAAAACTGCCAAAAAACGCGGTTTAAAAAAAAAAACTATTAATCCGATCGATTTTTTCGTCTTTTAATGCGCAATTTTTATGTCTAAACAACCTTTCACGCAAGGTGCAAAGTTTACTCGTAAATCGAAAAAAAAACGGTTTTTACGGTTATTGACAATTTTTTTTGACGGTGACGACACGGGTGAATATGCCTTGAAATGAAATATGTTAATCGTAACGTTTATCGATACGTGACGGCTATCTCAATTTCTCCCATCTTTGAACGATTTTTGGCTAATTCTATCCAACTAAAGCCATAGCTTTAGTTGGATAGAATTAGCCAAAAATCGTGCTTAGCTTAGGCCGTGTATCTGTTCCGTATATCACGTCTGGCTTCTCCATAACATCCATAGTTATTTTAAACCTTGTTTATTTAACTGAATTACATCATGATCGACTCAATATTCCCGTCAGTTTATAACATACCTCGTATTTTGTATGCGTGAGGCCGCGAAACATGAAATGTACCTAGTTATAAATAACTTTTCCCTTTTAATTTTGGCCAGTTGACGTGTTCTACACGCGTGAGGTTACACATATCTGTGAAATACCTATTTCTCGTATTATGATGCTATGTCAAACTAAGCTCTATTGTTTTTTCACTGTATTAGCGATGTAAAAAAGCGTATTTTGTGTTTGAGAGAAAATTTTAGACTAAGCTCAAGCAGGAATGTGATGAAATTTACTAAAGAATCTATTGAAGAATACCGGAGAACCCATGGAATAGGTACCTTCACCCTCAAAACCACGGTCTGTTCGATACCTCATCATGACTAATCTTCTGAACGGATGGTGGGTAATAAGATTGAGTAAAGAACTGAAAGAAGAATGGGAACTCATTTATATATTTTATATGCTGTTCCCCAACACCAGGTATCTGCCAGTGAAAGTCCCACGGAAATCGGTCCACCCGTTCCGGAGATTAGCCGGTACAAACAGACAGACAGACAAATAATGTAAAAAAATATTTTTTTGGAATATGTACCTACCGTGTAAACATTCGAATGCATTCAGTATAATTATCTTTTAATAAAAGCGTCACCGACTTCAATGCGCTTCAAAATACCCCAATCACTTCAAGTGTGCCTATAAAATTTGAAGAGTTCCCTCGATTTTTCCAGGATCCCATCATCAGATCCTGACTTGATGACCATGGGACCACCTGGGAAGTATAAAACCCCTTTCAAACAAAAGAAGAATTTTCCAAATAGGTCCAGGCGTTTTTGAGTAATCGGTGAACATACATAAAAAAAAAAGATTCCGACGAATTGAGAACTTTCTCCTTTTTTGAAGTCGGTTAAAAATACTGTCATAGTAGTCAGTATAACCCTGAAACGCACAGTCAAACCGGCCTGAATCATTTTCAGAACTCTGGAATCTCGTAGCGTGGACACTCTTTCATAGACGGTTCTTTATATACATATAGAAAGAACATTTTGATCTTAGTCAGAAAATTGATATTCTTCAAGATTCATTTGAAAAACAATGTTTTCAGAATTGATCAGCGGTTTACGCATTTATCCTAGTACTTAGTGCCAAAACTCTTTTTACGGTTTTATTGTCGAGAGACAGAAGTGCCGCCAGGCTCTTCTGCAAGGTTGATGTACTTCTTCAGTTAAGTGGGTTTAATTCGAGCAAGTTTTTTTTTTTATGGTATAGGGGGCAAACGAGCAGACGGGTCACCTGATGGTAAATGACTACCGCCGCCCATGGGCACCTGCAACTCGAGAGTCACAAGTGCGTTGCCGCCTTTTAAGGTGGGAGTAGGAGAAGAGGGGGAGGGGGGGAAGAGTGGGAAGAGGCGAAGGACGAGAATAAGGGAGAGGGAAGGGTTAGGGCCTCCGGTAACCTCACTCACGCGGCGAAATGCAATGCAATTATTGTTTCACGGCCGGTTTTCTGTGAGGCCGTGGTAACGAGCGGAGTCGAGCCGGCCCATACGTGCCGAAGCATGGCTCTCCCACATCAACAAGTTTCGAAATGTTATATTATTTTATGAAGTTAAAGTGCCCAAGACACGGGATAGTCGACAACGCAAGCCTGCGTTTGCTCGTACAGTGTACAGTACATTATCACTACATCACTACATATTATAAAACAAAGTCTTCCGCCGCGTCTGTCTGTCTGTTCGCGATAAACTGAAAAACTACTGAGCGGATTTTCATGCGGTTTTCACTAATAGACAGAGTGATTCATGAGGAAGGTTTAGGTTTATAATTTGTACCCGTGCGAAGCCAGGGCGGGTTGATAGTTAATATATAGTTGTTTATAGATTTTATTTTCCAGTTTCAGTGTGGTGACCTAAAGCACAGAGCGCATATGAGAGAAATATACGAGCACCGACCAAGTACAAAACTTTTACATTTAAGTTCATGGAAGGGTACCGAGGTACTAAACGACCTTAATCCGAGGTCTTCCAGGCCAGCTTTTAATTACACCCAACGGCATGATATGCATGGCACATGACACCAAGATGTAGCTTCTAATCGACTTAAAAACAACAAGGAGGTTCATTGGTTTTGTTTTTTGTTGGTTTCATTTTATTTGGTTCACTGTTTTGTGTGTGTCATAGTTAAGTTAAATATTTTTAAACTTTGATTGGTCGGCCTAATGAATAGCGCAAAAGATAGGCAACGAATATACGAGTGATAATGTGTCCCAATTAGAAGTGCACGAATCTACACTTCACGCCTGCTAGTATGTTACTACTAACGTTTAATCGTGGGAGAGCCATGCTTCGGCACGTATGGGCCGGTTCGACTGGAGTCATACCAGTGAAGCAATGCTTGCATTGCTTTTCGCCGACTTTTCGCCGAGTGAGTGAGCTTACCGGAGGTCCCTCTCTTTAATCTTCACTCTTCGGCTACTCGCCTACCTACCTTAAAGGCCGGCAACACACTTGTGACTTTTGAGTTGCAGGTGGCCATAGGCGGCGGTAGTTATTTACCATCAGGTGACCCGTCTGCTCGTTTGCCCCCAATACCATAGAAAAAAAACCTATTTTTTCATAGTTTTTACAACATACTACATTTTCAATTAAAAGTAAAAGACCTATTTACAAAACCTCAATACCAATACTTCATCAATATGTTTTTTTCTTCCAACAGCTTAGAAGTTTTTAACAAAAATGAAACGTTACTACTTTAAAATTCCTGTCACATTTGTCGAAAAACAAAAACAAAAACAAAAATTAAAGTAAAACCCAGTGACTTGCGTGGGAGGTAACTGCCAAATAATAAGTCCATATATTTATGCTAAGATTTCTACGTCACAATATGAATCAGATAATTTTGCGATTAGTCATCGGCTCGTAGCGTAGTGAGTAAGGAACTTAATTTGAAGTTTGCGTATGATATCAGGAACTAAGTAATGAGTAATTAGGTCTTGCTGTTTGTTCCGCTTAGTGATTACCTATTTGCAACGGGTATTGTGACGTATGGTTTCCATGAAGTACCTAGTATTTTATGTTTGAGTCGTCTAAAATTAAATAAATTTAACCAGTTACAGATCTTGAGTATTTGGCCATATAAAGTTATAACCTCAATAGCTATTGCCCCGGTTGCCCGCGACTATGTGCGCGCAAATTTTGATGAAATCTATCACACGGGACCCGTACATTTCAGTGATAAAATGTTGCCTTTGTGTTATTGCAGACTATAATCTATCTCTGTGCCAAATTTTATCCAAATCCGTTCAGCCATTTTTGCTTGAAAGAGTAACAAACAAACATCCATGCATCCTCACAAACTTTCGCCTTTTTAATATTAGTAAGATAAGATTACGTGTAGGTACTTTAGTGGTCGCCCGGAGGTCGAAATTTGCACGTAATTCATTAATATTACATGTGTTAACTTGGAACTTAATCGCCAAAACATTTGTAAGGTACAATACCTTTTTATCTATGCCTATAACTTTTTACGATCGCTGTGACGGAGTCCCCACGTGATCACGATCGCTGCAATTCGATCGAAACGTCGTCGTCCGCTAAACAAAAACAGGTATTGCACCTGAATATTATCGCGATTAATTCCCAAGTTACACATCTAATGTGTTTAAAATACAGTTATTTATTAAATTATAGACAAACATGTTTTATCTCTATCGCTAAGCTAGGGATAAAACGGTCTAGTAGCAGTAGTCCGGTTGGTAGTCCGGTTGATCGAACTACTGCAACTCTTCAGTTGCATTAGTTCGGTTGTAAAAAAACATCGAACTAAAACACATTTAAAAAAAATATATATTGATAACACTTAAGCTCTTTATTTATGGAAAGGGGGCAAACGAGCACGCGGGTCACCTGATGGTAAGTAACTATACCCGCCCATGGGCACCTGCAACTCAAGAGTCACAAGTGCGTTGCCGGCCTTTAAGGTGGGAGTAGGGGCAGGGGGAACAAGGGGGAGAGGGAAGAGTTAGGGCTTCCGGTTAACTCCGGTAACCTCACTCACTCGGCGAAATACTATGAAATCATTGCTTAAGTGCCGGTTTTCTCTGAGGCCATCATTCCGGTCGAGCCGGCCCATTTGTGCCGAAGCATGGCTCTCAAGATTATGTAGTATCTAGTGTGCGAGATACTACATAATCTCTATATTACTCTATTTATTTCAATCTTTAATTAAGTTTGCGACCGGTTAACGGCTATAGGGTTGCCCGCTATTACGCGAGTGAGCCTAATTTATAGGTGGTAAACTGTGGGTGTTTAATCCGGGGTGTGACAGACGTTAGTGTACATATGTATATTTTTCCCTAAAGCCCGGTTCCCATAATCAAGAAACCATTCGTTTTGCTTACGGACGGTAAAATTTTCGTTGAAGTTAGTAAGTATAGGAACCGGGCATAAGTGAATAAACTGTAGCAGAAAAAATATTAAATTTACATACGAACATCACATTTGTTTTTTAGAAATGTGCAAAAGTTAGCAGCAGTTGAGAGAATGACAGTATGGTAGCAATGATTTCGGTACAGAGTAGTGTAGGCAGAACACATAGCAGAAATAATATCACGTTGTTTAGGGTATTTACGGGTAAGTCTTTAGTCTTTATTTTTAATGGCGAAGATCGTGGATTCTCCCATTTATCTTTTTTTTGATTTTGTCTTCTTGGATAGGTTTAGCTTCCGCTCATTATAGGGTTGAATAGTTTTTACGACACAAAGCACTGACAATCAGTACAATTACATCTTGACATTTACCCAATCAATGGGTCTTGACATATTGACCTTAATTTAAAAGTCAAAGCAGACATGTTGAATTGAATTTTGAAGCTTTATCCTGTTCTAAATCGTGCCAATTTCCTCAATGTTTAAGGCATAAAAGCCCAACAAATAGTCAACAACGACTTTAATACCGCACAAAAGGCGCCTCGTGCCAATATTTGTCACGTTTAACACTTACACGATTTGTAGACACAGAGAGAAAATTGTGGTGACCGAGTTGCCAAGAGGAAAACACTTTCCTATTAATAGGATAATTTTCTCAGGCAATTTTCCTAATTTAAACGACTGTATTTTTACTATAATTTTTTTGTGTAGGTACTTATTAGGTATTGTCCAATTATCATCAAATAAAATGTTGATTTTTTTGATTTGATTTTTAGTAAGTTTGGGGTCGATCATTAGTCACGTGATGTTTTTTGAGCACCTTTTTAACTTCCTCTCCCCCTGGTGATACGTGGTGAGGTTTTAAATTAACCCCACTCCCACTAGCCAAAATCACGTGTATTTTTTTTAGTTCAAATATATTAAACATTTTCAGATTATTATATTTAAATACAGATATAATAGCGTGTTCTACCAAAAAATTCGAGTGATATTTCAATACCCCCCCCCCCTTCCCTTGTGGTATTTCGTGATTTTTTTCGAACCCCTCCCCCACCTTTCGAGCCCCACGTGATTAATGGACAATCCCGTTACAGTAGAGCACTTTAAAGTTTTCAAATATAGTTTTAAGTAATATTTTGAAAACGGCTGTTGCTTGTGTATGAAATATTTTGTTTTTTATAATAAAGTATAAAGTTTTCAGTATAGACTTATGTCAAAAACGAAAATCGTCAAAAAATCAAATCCGCCGTTTTTCTACGACTGCGAATGTTGTCTATGCTAACATAAAAAGGAATAAAGGCATACATTTATGATAAATGTTTTTGAAGTGATAACTTCTTATGGGAGGGTAAACCGCTTCGTTACGTAACGCGTTACGGCACGCGGCGCCAGTTTGTCTAGCTTCCCCTTCTCTCCCGCATACGGCAGCGGTAGGCAGGCTCCTCCTCTCAGTTTTTTCAAGTTAAACAATTTCAATATTAAATAGTTCAACTTAGATTAGTTTAAGTTATCACTTCTGTCGGGCGTCCCGAGACGCACACGTTTTTTTATAGATAACATCTGCAATAAAAAATACTACTTTACAGTTATTCTGATAGATAATATTTCAGCTTACCTTCGGTATCTCAGTCCACTGGTTAGATAGAAAAAGAAGAATGATGTATTAGTCAAATGTTAAATTAAGAACTTTACTTGTATTACATACTTAATCATAATTTTGGTATAATTTTAAATAAAAATATAATAAAAAAGCAGTTCATGCACTATAACAGCCAGGAACATCGAAACTGAGATTTATAAGAAGGTTTTATTAATTTCTCACCCATCAAAGCCATTAAATTTTTTTTTTTATATTATAGGGGGTAAAAACGAGCAGACGGGTCACCTGATGGAATAAATAATTCTTATTCTAATCTCGTCCTTGATCGTCGCTATAAAAATATATTTGTAAAATAACAACCTTATTTGTTTGAACAAACGATCCGTATCTTATACTCATTTTATAAAGAATAATAAAATTAATATTTTTACGCGAAACCCACTAAAGTCCAGAAATAAAATTATTCTAATATTCTCTTTACCCTAAACAAAGGAAGATGTATTTAGTGATCCAAAACATAACACAGAGTGTATAAAACGTTGAAATGGAATTCAAAAGAACTACCAATTTTTTTTAATCGGTCTCAAATCTACAGCAAGCTCTACCCTATTTACTCGTAAGTCATGATCATGAGGCGTTCAAGAGTTAATTACACACGGCAATAAAATATTTTCTTTTGCTAAGTCACGGTAATATTATCTATGATATTACCGTGGTTAAGTAGTTAATGGGTCAGTGATCTGAGCTATAGGTTACTTAGATACTTAAAACAACATAAATTGGGTTATTTCAAAGTAAAGCCTTTTTTTTTTCAACAAGCAAGTAGTGAAACTGTCCCTAAGGCGGAGGACACCCATGTAGGATCATCCCAGTGGTCAAAAAAAAAAAAGCTTTTTGGAATAGGCTAAGGCACTCGTAAGTCGTTTTAATTAGGTACTCCTGATATTTTGCTAAGAATTTAAAATTCCGTGCACTGTAAATACGAATTAAAAGTAGACATTATATATTATTTGCATTGATAATAACGATTGTGAAAACAGACCTGTCAAATTAATAAGTGTTGTAGTGTTGTAGTAACATTCTATTAGTAGCGTTGTAGTTATATTATTATGTCGTAGTCACGAACAAAATTAAGAATAACTGTGAAGTAATACTTTAACATGTAAACAAACAAATACTAAAATTTACAACCTCGTAAATATTCTATGCCAAACCATTAACATCAAAGAAGGAACACGAGTTAAAGAAAACGCGGTATCCTCTACTATACTCTCCTCTTGACCCTGCTCTCATGCTCAATCACAGAAATGAAGAAGAATATTAAGTACTCACCACAGCATTCACATTGACGGCAGCACAAATTTCTTCAACCACTTCCTCTACTGCACCCGATTCGTACTCCTCAGCAGGAAGCGCGGGGTACAACCTCATACCCGTACTGAACATCGTATCATCCTCAGTAGGCAGTGAGGGATACAAGCTCCCACTGGCACCAATTAGCGGTTCCACATCGCTTCCTTCACCTCGTTCGTTTCTTAAGAACCCCTTAACAGATGTTGCGGGGTTAGCACCACGATGCCAACCCCACCCATGCGCCTTCAAATTCTTCGGATACGTTGATGGATTCATCAACGACATTTTCACTAAAGTACTGTTTAACGGAGTTCACGCGCGAAACTTATTTCGGGTTTATCTCAAAATAGAGTGTCGTGTTTGCTTCTCAGCGGGTGAACGACGAATGAAGCTTGCTCCGACGTAAGTCTGTAGTTAGTCTGCAACAAAAGAAAGTTTTCATGTAAAAGTGAGTCATTCGATCTTGGAAGTAATCGTGAATCTGGCGAAGAAAATTGTTGGAGCTTAATACGGAAAATTGTTTGCAGATTCGTATTTATCGTATCCTTTACTTTTTATTTCATTATTCTCTAGTTTTAAGGATTTCAGTACACTATTTATGAAATAGGTACGACACCAATAAAACACCAATTACTTTAATCTAGTATGCGACCGCGACCTTTCTTTACATGAAAGAAAACTATTGGTGTTTAGACAAGATTTTAAGCAACACAGGGGCAAACAGTAGATAAAATTGGAATTGAATCAATTAAAACTAGATATTGGCACCAAAGCGCGAAGCCAGTAAGTTGTTGGTGATACTACACAGCTCAACAAGGCCCAAGTCCAAGATTGGAGATATGTATATTGTATGATTTAAACTCTACCCACTCAAACGTTCAGAGTACCCACTGTATTTTGATCTAGATAAAAAATAAATTATTGCAATCTAAAAAGATATATGTGTACACCTACATAGGTACGTCTTTTTAATGACTTTCTAAAGAGTGGCCCGGTGTCCCCAATTGAGTGGCTTCTATTCAGGAAGAAACTTAGAAATTGGCTAAACATTACCTAATAGAAAGGCACCTTGGAACCAAGAACTTTGATTTTGTCAAGTATATTTATTAATTTATATTTTATGAACATCTAGGTAGGAGAACTTAATCTAAATTCGGTTCGATTCCGACATAGCCAGGTGTAAGATTAATTACTGACCGTACGTTTAGGAACGCGTAGACACCAGGTTTAGTTGGTTGCTACCCGCAGCGGTGGGATTTCCACTCACCATAAAAATAAATCTACAAATTTAATATTACTCAGTCATTAGTAATCTTAAAACGAAAATAAAAATAAAATATTGTCACTACGGTATACTCTATTTAGTTAATAAAAAGCAGTATATATTTATTATTCTAAACAAGTGTTTTGTTTACAGCATACTCAGGTTAAAAGTGTGTGCAAAGCTAAAATGACCTTGTGGTTTTTATCAAACGTTAGGTCGAGGCCGCGTCTGTGAAATACGTCAGCCGAGATCACAAAAATGATTCACGAAATACATTTACCGTATTAGGGTTCTGAATATTCAGGTTATTTTAAACAAATGTTTTATTAATGGAAGAGGCCAGCATTCGATTGCAATCATGTCGTATTTATTTAGGTCTAGTCGTGCCCGCGGTTTTGCTCGTTTGTCATAATCTATAAAAGATAGATAATGTGACATAATATTACATTTTTGGCTAAATCTTTGAATTCTCGGCGAACTATTTTAATTGATTTTAAAATATTACTCTGATTGAAATTTTTGGGTGGGTTTTAAAGAAAACCAAAAGATATAAGGCTGTAGGCAGAGTTTATTTACTCACATATTTTAGTACCATTTACAGTATTCATATTGCGTGACCGTAATCTCAATAAGCGAGTTAGTCTCAATCAGCTGTTTTCGTTAAGTATATATTAATTAATACCCGCGCAACTTCGTCCGCGTTTGGAAATTTTCCCCGTTTTTATAACATTTTCATTGATGCTCCGCTTTTATTGATTATAGCGTGATGTTATATAGCCTTCCTCGATAAAAGGGCTATCCAGCACTAAAATAATTTTTCAATTCGAACTAGTAGTTCCTGAGATTAGCGTGTTCAAACAAACAAACAAACTCTTCAGCTTTATAATATTAGTATAGATTCTTTAATAACAGTTCCCCTCAGTTTCACCCGCGTTCATGGTCACTGCTCCACTTCTAAGAGTCGTAGCGTAATATTACATAGCCTATAGGTACTATTCCTCGTGAATCTGTCTATCACATACAAAAAGTTTTTTCGAATCCGACTAGTAATTCCAGAGGTTAGCGCTTTTCGGGTCGTCCATTAATCACGTGATGTTTTTATTTTTTTAGTTCAAAATATACCTATTTAAAATTTTCAAAATATTTTCTTTAAATACAGATATAATCGCGCGTTTTACAAAAAATAAATACACGTGATATATCACTACACCCCTCCTCCCCACACCACCTTGTGATATTTCGTGATTTTTTTCGAACCTCCTCCCCCCTTTTGAGCCTCACGTGATTAATGGACAATACCTTTAAACAATGACGTTCGTGTGAGTGACGAAGTGGCAAAAATGGTTGTCACTTCGAGACAATAGGTATAATAATTCTATATCCCTCATAAAGAAATCTGAATAAAGTTTAATGTAATTAAAAAATTATAACTTTAGACACCATTTTTAGTGTACGATTTTCATGAGCTAAAACAAACAACGATTGTGGCATCTGTCACGTATATCGCTCTGTGGGTAAAGCAACCCTTAGTTAAATCTATGCTAGCTTTGCTTAACGTCTCCCCTTGTGACTTGTTGAACCGAAACAAACAGACTGACAAACAAAAAAAAAATAGGCAGTCATGGGACTTCCGACAGAAGTGAAAACTTAAACGAAACGACGAACTTAAAACGTCACATTAGCAGGTTGGTGACGTTAATTAATAAGGAGCTGAAAGAACTCAATGTTTAGGTTAGTGCCCTCTAGTGGATCTATATATGTATTATTAGTGTAACGGTCTCGAGTTCAGTGCTTTTTCCCCATAGCAAAAGTGCACAAATGTGCCTAAAGAAGTTTTCACTTCAATTAAAATAAAAAGATTATTATCTGTCGCTGTTTATTAATCTACTGGACTAATAAATAATACACCATGTCTGTGACCCACGGCCACGTGTAAAAAATACGCGTGACAGACGAAATAAAAGGGCTTGTTAGTCCGGTCTCAAATATATATTTTTATGATTTTAAGATTAACCATTTCCCAAGCCCTTATATCCGGAACTACTTAGCCTAATATAAAAAAAAATGTTCTTTACTCACAGATTACAGGAAAACCTATAAGAAGTCTATGATCTTTATGTAACATGGTAAATCTCTCAAAATTCTGCGTACAAACTTACATTTGTAGTTGGAATGTATAGGAGAGCATGCTTTTCAACTACAATGTTAAGTTTGTTCTTGGGATAAAACAGAACCGTCTCGAGTTTAGCACGCACATGGCCGGTTTTTTTCGTATAAGTACCGTAAAAACCGTCATAATGATACATTTAGTCAAAAGCTGCTAATTTAATATGACAAACAGATTCTTGAATTTATTTATTTGTATAAATTTTAGTTCGCAAGAAATGGCCTTACTTACTACCTACTCCTTGTAACATCAACACTACAGTAAAAGTTCCGTCAAAATCGGTTTACCCATTTCTGAGATTAGCCGGAACAAACAGACAGAAAAATAAAAATTAAAAAAAAAAGTTTGCCATAATTATTTGATTTTGTGTTATTATGTATAATTGGTTTTCATTATATTATTATATGAAGAGAATTCTTTATACCTACCCCTTTTTAAGAAAATTTCGCGAACGTAGTAACGTGAATTTTAAAATATTTACGGTTAATTTATAGAAGAAATGCAGAAAGTTAAAAATTTTAAACAATA
The DNA here is from genome assembly GCA_963859945.1 of Euplagia quadripunctaria. Lineage (NCBI taxonomy): Eukaryota > Metazoa > Arthropoda > Insecta > Lepidoptera > Erebidae > Euplagia > Euplagia quadripunctaria. Next base: position 10,033,242 of record OY982585.1, read on the forward strand.
TGTCTTACAACTTTAAGAATTACGTGAAAACGGCTTAATGAAATTACACGCGTCCAGTATATGCCATTATCTGGTATGGTAAGTGAGTCTATACAATGACAGCTCAAGTTAAAATGGCCAATAAAAAAACCATGGTCAAAATTCGACCACCACGCGATGTCTAGTGTAAACTAATTTTGCATGCCTTAATCGGCCGGAAATGATTTGCTTTGCATCTCCTTAGATAATAAGATATTACCATAGATATTACGTACTGTGTTCAGCAATAAATAAATGTTTATGATACGTTCATCTGTTTTCTCGGTGTTCACCCGTCGCAATGGTGAATGGATTGAATCATAATAAAACTTCATAGCTATAAAAATTGTTTTTAGGGTTCCGTTCCTCAAAAGGAATAAAAGGAACCCTTATATTACGATCACTTTGGTGTCCGTCTGTCTGTCTGTTAAGACCCTTTTTCTGTAATTGCATCAAGTTGAAATGAATACCAAATACATAAGTCTGCGGTCCCTTGAAGCTGTAAAAAGAATCAAGATTACGCAACCATTTAAGCCTTAGATTTGACCAAATTTGAACATTTCGCAGGTAAATCAAAACCTATAGGGTACTCCCATTGACCTAAAATCATGAAACTTGGTAAGAAGCAAGGTCTGACAGCACAAGTAAAGGGAAAAATCCGAAAGTCGTTAACTTATTGTATCTTATAAAAAAATAGTTTTTTTTGCGATTACAAACTATTTTTTTTTCGGTTGGAAAGTTAACTTTGTCGTACATCAATGTATGTGAGAGTATTTTTAGAACCGCAAAGTTAAGTTTGTTTTTCGGAAAAAACGTCTAAAATTTTTCGAGAATTGATTCCCGAGATGGACATACTATCTAAGTATCTACATACAAGTTTGTTTGCTTATGGAACCCTTGGTACGCGAGTCAGACTCGCACTTCTCCGGTTTTTTTTATTCTGCCAAGATGGCAAACAAGTTGCGCTGCGCGGTTAACGAAGCCTGTAAACGCTCGCAACACAAGCTGTATTATTCTAATTGAATGAGCATTACATGGCGGAAGTCCATCTCGTTTAATAGTAATTGAGGCGGAAAAACCTAACATTTACCTTGGACATACGTCAACGAATACAACAGCCAAGAGTAAAATTTTAACGTATTCCCAACAGAATTTGGTTTTTAAATTCTGATCTTCCCACTATAATTATTGATTGAATTATAATGCAAAATATGCAACTTATCCTATATTTAGACGTTTTGAACATGTAATAATAAGATTTTTATTTGATGATTTTTTTTCATCATCAGCTCTGCTACATGATGTGATGATTTCTGAACGCAAGTACCTGATAAAGTAATGAAAAGTAAACAGAAACACTATTCGTTCTGTAGGAACGAATAGTGTTTCTGTTTATTTTCGAGGGTTTCTCTCAATTTTATCAGGATCCCATCATCAGATCCTAAATGCCTTGACATGGGACCACCCTTGAGGTATAGGGTATACCTCTATCTATCTAACAAAAAAGAATAATCAAAATCGGTTCATAAATAACTTAAAATAACGGAGAGAGGGCTGAACATACATAAAAAATATATATATTTATATACGGTCGAATTGAGAACCTCCTTTTTTTTTCGTCGGTTAATAACGTGACATTGTATGTATAAACAAAATAGAGCCTAAATGTAGAAAATGGGTGTGTACACGCAATGACAAAGGGACAAAGTTGAGCCGCTCCCTGAGTATACTATGGCATCACTCGACCTCCTTGTAATTGTCCTTCGTTTTAATTACGAAATTAAAATTATATTACCATTGTTTATGGGTTGGGTGTTTGGGGAACTATAAATGGCTTAATTTAAAAAAGTGTTATTAAAAGTAGTTCATATTGCTAGTGCATATGATAACTAGATGTTTTTATATAAGTACTTAATAAATGTGCTAGTTTCATGTGTAACAAGAATACTAATAATATGTGAACCACGTTGCTAGTATTCTTTTTCAAAAAAAAAAAAAAAATGTTTGGCGCCTACTCAACATTATTTAGGTATTTCTATCTTTTTCTTTTTTTTTCTTTCAACAATACTAACATCGTTTTTTACATTAGTGTAAGAGTTTGGTTAGGTTAACAAGTTCATTTTCACTTTCAGTTTCTTTCTTATTTCGGCGGTTTTTTTTTGTTTTTTTTTTTTGTGTTGTTTGTTTTTATTTTTGAGTTTTTTGTGAGTTTTAAAGTGAACAATCATTCGTCCCCTATATTTCTACCCTTAGGGTAAACATTTTCATTTGAATTTAAATGGGTCCAACTTCGAAGTATACCCTAATAAAAAAAGAATTATCGTAATCGGACTACCCTGTAAAAAGTTATGCGTGGCCATACATAAAAATAAAAAAATTACGGGTTGACTCGAGAATCTCTTCCGTTTTTTGTCGGTTAAAAGCCATTGTTTATTAGATATCTAATAGTTCATAGGAGCAATGTTTTATCTGTAGGTAATCGTAAAGTTAATATTTAATTTAGAAATACGGATTCACGGCTATAAACTATGCCAAACATATTCTAAAAAATATCTAAAGGCGCGCGTGCTATATTCCGTGGTTGATCAGAATTCGGCCTAATAAATCAGCAGATTTTTTTTTTTTAAATACCACTCCCGCCTTAGGAATTACTCCTGTGTCGCGGGGGACTTTACAACTATATATTTATAACTAATCACTAGACTAGATATAAAACTAATCAGCGCTCAATTTCCGGAGGAACATAAATATTAAATACCTATCTACATTATTATGGTTTTTTCAACGTCGATCTACATACTCTAGCGATAACAAATAACATAATCTTAATGCAGCCATTGCTATTTTTCAATTGTCATAATCTATGTTCAAAAACTAAAACGGAATCGAGGAGATAGCCGTACCACAGCAACTGCAAAACGTTTCAGTTATTAGATACCGCTCGTGCGAAATTGTTGTTGAAGATAGTTAAGTACTAAATTACTATAACTATGACATCAAAAAATGAAATATTGCGCTAAACTTTTTGGAAAATTGTAACGGAGGAAAGGCCTTCATGCTTACTGAAATACTTTATGGATTTTTTTACTGATAAATGCTTACTAATATTATAAATGCGAAGTTAGTTTGTTTATTACACTCTCACTTCTCCAGCCGGCAGCTAAAATTGTAGCCCAAAGTTTGATGATCCGCATTTCCTTTTAAAAGGAAATCCTTCTTTTAAACGCTCCACTGCAAGAAAAACCTTGCGCAATTAGTTTTGGAGTGTTCAGCGACTGTAGTTATCATTATTGTTTTAGTAAATAAAGTTGTTCAAGCTTCAAACAGATAACGTTCTTTTTGCGTTATTCTTGACATTCTTTTTACGCTCAAGCGTTCTTTTATCGGACTTAAAAGATTGACAGCGTCCTAGCCAAAACGGTTTTTAGCTGAAGTAAACATACGCTAGCTGTAAAGTCAAACTTATACTACCTCATCAGGGGTATAGGTAATGCTGCGAACTTGGAGGGTTGGCCCCTTAATTTTGGGATAAAATGACTTAATAATGGGAAAAATGTTAGGGATATTTTCAAGTTTTTCACGGTTTCACGTTCCTCTTTCATAAATATCTTACATAAGAGCGAGACAGGTTGTAAGACAAACATCCTTTCTTAAAAAGATCTTTCATCACACACAAAATTAATCAAGTTTAATCTAAGTCAGTTGGTTGTCAATCGTAGTCTTGTTTCACATACATATAGGATGTTATAGTTGTAAGTTGTCACTTGAAGATCTGCGTGCATTCGTAGCGCATAGCCTTGTATGAGTTTAAATCGTATTAAAAGTGTAACAGCATTACTATAATCTGTTCAAACAGATGTTGCATTACAAAGTGTCTACGTCACGCGGCCATCGCTTCCGATGACTGACTACATGACGTAAGTAAGTACATACATGTTGAGAAGCATGTTGTTGGTATTACATGATATAAGAACGTAATATGTAAGTTACGAAGTATACATCCTACCTATCACGTCCTGAGTGTAACGCTAGGGAACGTACCCATACTACGTGACCCATTTTTTACAATTTTTTATACCCCTCTCGGTGACCACCCGTAGTATATACCAAGACCCCCCCCCCCCTCCCCCTCTAGTTTTCACGTAGTAATTTATAAATATGGTTTTAAATCATTTTTTGTCGACAGAAAGTTAAAAAGCGCTAAACGCTTGCTTGTTGCCACCTGTGAGTTTAAAAAGCGCTAACCGCTGCACGCCATATTTGAATGTAGCTCGAAAAAGTACGAAATTCCCCTAGAGGATATTGACTACGTGACGAAAATGTAAGCCCTCTCCTCCGTCCATATGACCAAGCGTGGTATCTTGAGGACCCCCTCCCCACAGAACGGGTCACGTAGTATGGGTACGTTTCCTTACCTACTTAAAATGATTATTAGAAATTTCACGCATTCGTATACGCAACCGATGAATCTATACTAATATCCTCACTAATATTATAAATGCGAAAGTAACGTCTGTCTGTAAGGTTTTCACGACCAAACTTACTACTACTGACTGACTGACTACTATACCTACGGGTCAGTTCAGAATCTCTGTCAGTAAATCAACTCAGAATCAGCGCTTAGTTTGTTCATAATGAACCCATGAACCCAGTAAAAAGTTTGTTAAGCACCAGCGACGCAATGGATTATAATATGGGATTTTTCTCTTTAGAGGAGACAAAAGGAGGAGATTCTCAATTCGACTGCTTTTTTTGTGTATGTTTTACGGGATATCTTCGCCATTTGTGAACGGATTTCAATAATTATAATTAAATTGGTGGTTCTCAAGGTTAATCCCATTGCAATTTGAACAAAATTTTTCACCTCTAAGGGTGTAAAATTGAGGGTTGAATCTTATTACAATTTATCATAATTTAGGCGCATTGAAGTCGTTGACACTTTATTTAAAAGTTAATTATATTATCCTATCCCACTAATATTATAAACGTGAAAGTTTGTGAGGATGTATGGATGTTTGTTACTCTTTCACGGAAAAACTACTGAACCGATTACGATGAAATTTGGTATGTAGATAGCTGGAGACCTGGATTAACACATAGGCTACTGTTTATCCCGATATTCCCTCGCCATCGGGACTTACGCGGGTGAAACCGCGGGCGCAGCTGGTATATTATATAGGGGTGCGTTAAGTGTTGTTTTTTTTAAACTTATGACAGTGATAAGTCATTTTGCCCCTTGATAAAGAACTGGTAAACTACCGCCTCGTGCTCTTCCTCCTCGTTATTTTACTTTTAAAATTGTTGTAGCTCTACAATTTAATCATAGTTAAGCCTGGCTGAGTAATCGCGATGCAGATACCTGCAATAAGCCTCGGATAAAAATAAATAATGGTAAACAAAGTGACGTCACTAATTACAAACTTCTGATTCACAGAGGTAGCTGGTGATTATTTAACGTTTATGACATATCATACTGACTGTGTTCATCTTAATCGCCATTGCAATAAACATTACATATCATTACTTAAAACACTGGTGTCAAATAAGCGTAAGACTATCATGATATGACAGACTCATTATGGTAGGCGGTTGTCGTAACTAAAATATATATGGGGGGTGGGGGGTGGGGGGATTATTGTTTTAGAAAGTTTAAATAAAAAATAATAATAATAAGTAGCAGGCAGGTAGGCATTAAAGAAATCCCCTCACGGCCATTATAAAATTTATCGACAGTAGAGCACATTCGATGTTTTCCAGTTTTTATTAAAATTTTCTTGTTTTTTTTTGGGAATCATTTATTCCGACATCTTGACAATCAGTAATCGGAGCGTAGGTACGTTTACAAAAAAAATACCAGCCTAAGTAAACAAGATAGAGAAGAGTGTTTCGCTTTTATATCAATATTTTTTGAAGTAAAAACTTCTTAGGCACGTTTATGCACATTTGCTATGGGGAAAAAGCACTGAACTCGTGACCGTCACGCTAATAATACATATATAGATCTACTAGAGGGCGCTAATCTAAACATTGAGTTCTGTCAGCTCCTTATTAATTAATCTCACCAACCTGCTAATGTGATCTTTTAAGTTCGTCGTTTCGTTTAAGTTTTTACTTCTGTCGGCAGTCCCATGACTGCCAATTTGTTTTTTAAACGGTGTTTCTTTAACCCTGTACCAAGTAAGAATCATTACGGTTCATGTATTGAGGTACGACGTATCTTTCCATCAGTATCACAACCATATTTTGGTAAATAAAGAAATACTAGGTATGTCTTTACTTTAATGACGTAATATGTAGTGACGAGCAGTAATGTATTCAAAAATCCTAAAACCGTCGTAAACTGATTCTCGCTCTCGATAAAGGCCGAGAAGACTATTTCTAGTTGTTTATTCAAATGTGTACAGTATGCAGATGGCATTTCACACATAAAATTTACATGCACATACGATTTAAATAGCGCTGCAAATTGACTTATTATATTGACTGTAACATGAGATTGTATAAATAGCCGTTTTATTAGGTACCTATATATGGTATTTCATTGCAGGGATCTCGCAACGGTCACCTATCAAATCCTCAAATTTTTTTTTTTTTAACTAAGAAGGCATAGAAGCAAACGGCCTTCTTGAGGGTAAACCGTTATCGATACTTTTTAAAAATATTGGTTCTATCCATATTCCAGCTGCTGTGAGTCTTTAAATAACTTTTTTTTATCTAAGTAGACAAAGAAGCAAACGGCCTTCTTGACGGTAAGCCGTTATCGATGCTTTAGTTTAAAATTTTAGTTCTATCCACACTCCCACTGCTGCTGTCTTGTGTATCAGAATCAATAGCTGAGACCCCAAAAAACACCTAGCATGGTCGCCGACTTCCAAGGAACGTTAAATAGTCTTGGATCTTTTTAAGGAATTTCATCAGAAATATTTAGGTAATATAAGATTTATTCTCCTTGGCAAAGCGGAAGAAAAAATAACAAAAATAAGTAAAAGCTTAAAAAAACAGAAAAGACCCCACGAACTAAAACATTGTGTATCCCATAATTGATTCCAATTATATCTAGGTAAATCAAAAATGTCAAACACATTTTGTCACACCCACGTATAATCACTAAATCACTAGGTCCGCATAATATACCTATTAGTCCTACCAGCTCCATTGGGGGTTAGTGGACATATTGGTTGATGTACCACCTTAAATCTTCATTATCAGTGAGTCACGTCTAGAACCGAATAGTCATAAAGTCGTTCAGTCATGTTTAAGGAAAAAATGTCTATCGAGGAAAAAATCTTGAAGGAAGTGTCATTGTTATAATTTTGTTTTACTTTTTCTATAACAAGTCATCTGAAAAAGTACAGGGAAAATACGTGCTGTGTGTTGCGGAATCAAGATAGAAAATAATTGGTAGAGAATTCCAGTTTTCGACGTGCATAGATAATATAAATAATTATCAACCGTTACGTAAAAGTTTATTATAAAAGGTAAAATTGTCAAGGAATTATTTAATCACAAACCCAGGGGGGGTTCGAAAGTTTGGAGTACTTGTCTTTATAAAACGCATCTAACACAAATGGCCAGTAAGGTACCTTAGTAACCTCCCATATATTTACCTACATAAGTAGGTTTGTATCGTTCGATAATGATCCGACTATGATGATAGCATCACAGGTGCTGTTTGTAGCTGCATAATCTGTACATGGCTAATTCTTTATTTCTGTTTGTGTTAATATAAAAACGTGGTTTATTACCACGTTACTAGAGTTTACTAGAAGTATGTCTGCACTTGTCATGCGGAAGATGTATAAACAGTTCGTTTGGATGCATAAATAAATGACTCAAAGATCGTGGAGTTTTTGCTTTATGTCAGACTGATTCATAAAGGCAGGGTTTATGACGTATTAATGACGGCATAGTTGAGTATTAGCGAGTCTGATTTTTAAGTAATTTGTAAGTAAAGGTCAGTAACTATGTAACGTTTCAAGGGAATATTTAATAATGAAGATCTGTCCAGGTTTAGCGATCAATCACTCGCAAGTCAGATCTCGAGGCATAATAACAATGACATTCTAAACACGCCGGGGAATAACGACAAACTTTGTTAAATAGTTTCCCATTACCGTGCGACTTTGGCTTCGATAAGCGATGAACCGTCGCCTCCTTCGCATACATTAGCATGCATACGTTCCACGCACTTTTGCGCTGCGTTACTTTATTTAGCAATTAGACATCTCATTCCGATAATGGCTGCGAAGTGGGTGCGCTACTCCACGAATTCTGAACCTCTCAGTATCATTCCAGCAACATACGCAGTGGTGGAGGAAACCGGCAATGACACTGAACCTCTCGAAGGAGCTCTTGCAGTTAGACCTTGGTGATATCTGTTTTTTTGCATACGCCGCAAATTAAGTGACGTTGTAGGTGTTAAAGATTCTTCACTCACTGTGACTCGAAGACGGCAACGTGGGCGACTTAAACTTTTTTCAGCTACATACCAACATAAATTTTAATTCCACAATATGAATACAAATTTGAGTTGCGCGTCTGTAGACAGGTGTCACCAGGTACTTAGAAAACATTCTTTATTTAAGTTGGGTCAGGGTATACATTCGTTTAATAACCGAAAATACTGTTTAGTGCAGTTACAGATAAGATCTTGATAACGATAATAATTTGTACAGAGATAAACAAGTTTATGCAACATCTGTTTTTAATACAGGGCCGGCTATTGTGGATTTTAACTATTTTTAGCATGTATTTTTACATTGTAGAAGTAACAGTAATATTGTAAAGGGGAGTATTAAAAAAAAAACAAAGACAACCACGTAATTAATATGTATCCATTAAATTATATGTTCATAACTTTATCAAAATATACTTCATTATGCATTGTCGGTTAACTTTAATTTGAATTCAAAATATTACAATGAAATTTGAGAAAGTATTTGTTCCGTTGTTTTTTTTCTCATTAAAACTGAACTTTAAATACAACGTATTGGTTTACTTTAGTTTTGTTGTTATCACGTGCACCGGACTTGTTTATTTCAGGGTCGAAACAAAAGAACAAACCTGTATTATTTGATATAATGCACCATTTTGGTCAAAACAAAAAAGTAATTTTAAGTTTATTCTTCCTGAAATAATCTAAAAGCTATGTTTAATAAATAATTGTCACTGTGACTAATGAGAAGAAAATTCGTAAAATAAACTTACCTCCTCTCACTTTCCGGACCGGACACTATTGAATGATTTCTGAATGAATTTGACTTTTGAATGAGTGAGAGCGATCTTCGTAACTCATTCATGAATGGGTTTGTTGCTTCATTTCTTACGTTTCGTTTAGAAATGTTAAAATATTCTATCCTTAATGTAATGCTACCCGCTTCATTAATTGTCTTAAAATGGTGAAAGTGACAAACCAACAAAATATCAAATGAGAAAAGGAAAGAGAATTGAACAGAGACAAAAAGAAACAGAAAAATACCTTTTGAGAACACAGTTCAATAATTTTAATCAAGTAACTGATTTTTGAACGAAAAAGGTGTTCTGTCACTGTTGAATAAATGTCATTGTCCCGCTTTTGTAGGAGTTGCACGTGTTTATATTATTAATGTTAAAAATATTTTAGGAATCAAAATGAAAGTATTATCAGAAGAAAAGACTCGAATTTTATTTGAAAAATTAGCAAAATAGTGAGTAGTATTACAGTTTTTACATTCAAGAAATGTATTCAATGTTTGTTCGTCTAGAACTTCAACAAGTGTTTCAAGTGTGAAATATTGTTATAACCTCTTCTTTTATTGTTAACGGACTATTATAATTCAGTGAAAGTAAAATACATATACAAACATCTTCTTAATTCTAATTCTATCTAATCTTTGACTCAGCAATCAATGTTCGATGTCATTTATTCAATAAGTGTTTCCTTCAATGCTTTACAGTATCGGCGTCAACGTAAAACTACTAATTGACAGACCGGACGGTACATACTGCTTTAGAGAGAAGAAAGACCGCGTCTATTACGTTTCAGAACGCCTTTTACACTTGGCACAAACAGTAAAACCGGAACATTTAATAGCAGCAGGCACATGTTTTGGCAAATTCACGAAGACAAATAAATTTAGGCTGCACATTACGGCACTGACATATATAGCTCCTTATGCTCCCTACAAAATTTGGGTGAAGCCATCTGCCGAACAACAGTTCTTATATGGACATCATGTTATTAAGAGTGGTAAGTTGAAAATTACTATTACGATTATTGAGGTTGTGGGTTGGTTTCTTGCTCTGTGCAAATAATTGTAGGCATGTATTTGTCCCATAGCATTGTTTCTAGGCATAATATACATAGTGTTTTTAACATTTACAAGTGTTTTAACGTTTACAATAAAGTGATATCTTATAATGTTTCTCCATATTTTAGAACCGATAGTTCCCTATGCTTAGTTTGAATCTAGAATATTATTATTATAATTTTGTGATGAACACACTGTTCATACTAGGACTGCATGATGGTCGGGATTCGTCTGGATTGTCCAGACATTTTATTTCAAAACCAGACTCCCAACGAAATACAAAATGCCCCAACAAACAGCTACTGGTAAAGGTTTTTTAACAAAACTGAACCACTGCGCCGTTTCAAAATCCATAATAAATGTATCTAAGTTACAAGTAACTTTAATATGCATCATGATGCTGTTAAAATGCAACATTTTGACTTGTTAATTGTAATATCTGTTTACTTGTCCCGACAATAACCTTTCTCAAGTGGGAGGGCCATGCTTCAGCCTGGCCGGCTCGACCGGAGTGATACTATGCCTCACAGAAATGCAAGGCAATTCTTGTGTTGTGTTTCACCGAGTGCGTGAGCGTACCGGAGGCCCAACCCTCCGTCCTTTAACTACTCCCACCTTAAAGGCCGGCAATGCACTTGTGACTCTTGAGTTGAAAGTGTCCAATTAGGTATATAACATAATCTGCATCTACTTCTTCTTTTCTCTGCCTAATCACCCAATGGTTGACTGGTAGAGAATGTCTCAGGCATTAAGTCTGCCAATGTACCAAATGTGCATAAAGTCTACAATAAATAAATTAATCATGGTCATAGTGGTTGAAGACTCCACCTCGCCAGTTGCTATAAGCCTAGTGATATGGGTTTAAAAAAAAAGTACATGTTGTGACCAAACAGGTTATGAGTCTGGGAGTACTTTGTATATGTTATTTGACTTTTAAAAAGAGTGGCCATGAGTTTCTTTGCCAGTATTCTTCTCATAAGGCTCTACGCATTTTGGAAACTGGAAGTTATAGATCGACACAAGCAGGCAGTAGATTTTGGTGTTTTCACCTAATTTACCTCGACAATCCAGTACATGCTGTGGCGTCTATTTGTGTCGATCTATGATTTTTAACACAGTAGCTTCAAGCTTAGTTTAGCTTATGTATCAACCACTTATCTGGACGAGAACTAACGATACTTACTACAAACCCTAGTGGTTTTACAGTATCTTAAAAATATTGTGAATTATGTATCTTTTAAGCGCTAAATAAATAAAAAAAAAAAATTAACATTCATAAATGTCACTTAGTGTCTTAATTGAATAAATGATTTTGAATTGAATTGAATTGTATGTTTGTAAAGTCCCAAGTGACACAGGAACTACAATAGTTTGAGTGACATCTTTTTATAAAATAAACAAATAGAACAATAATAAAAAATTACATTAAATTGCATTGTCTAAGCCTCTATATTATGTGCAGTAACATCATATCTATGGTTATTAACCTTGTACTATAAATCTTATTTACCCTATACTTTAGAGCAGGGAGGTCTAAAAATCGACCCCTATTAATTAACACAAGTTCTTATTTGAAACTTTCAAGATACTGTATAAGTTCTGTTACTTGTACCAACTTATACTTTACTGAATTTTATGTCTATTTATTTTGATGAGAAAATGATGTTGATGAAGTTTACTCACTTAAGTGAGTAAGTTTTTAAAACAAACCAATCACAAAGTTTTTAAATTGGTAAGTATTTTGTATCAATAGAAAAAAACTAGAGATAGAATTTTTAAAGTAATTTGGCTATGGGGGTCTGAGGTATCAGTTCATTTTGGAAAAGGGGTCTCTTGCCCAAAATAGTTTGGGAATCCCTGCTTTATAGTATTTTTTGTTTTATTTTCAAAATAATCATAACATTGAAAAAGCTGTTATGGAATTGTAAAGAATATAACTTGGTTCTTCCTTTGCACTACTTTCAGTTTCTAAATGCTCTCATGAAGAAAAAATGCATTGATAATATTAGACATAAAGATTTCATTTTGTAAAAAAAATTATTAAGAAAAACAATTTTGTTTACATTTTATAATAGAAAACGAAATATATAGATTTTATTTTGGTTTTCCATAACAAGAAATTTGTGTGTGTCGGTAGAAAAGCAGAGCAAACCAATATATCACTATTACTGAGACCAATACAATCATATTATTATTTTACTTTTCCAGGTCTCGGCCGCATAACAGAGAACACACCAAAACACCACGGAGTAGTGGTGTACACAATGTCAGACATTCCAATAGGATTTGGTGTGGCCTCCCGTACAACAGCTGAATGTAGAAACGCCGACCCACTAGCCACTATTGTGTTCCATCAAGCTGACGTGGGCGAGTACATACGGTCCGAGGATACTCTCACGTAGTTGTTAATAAATAGTTATCTAAATTCATTGTATAGTTACTGAAATAAGGTTCCATTTGCCCTTCCAACTTGTCTTCTAGGACTGATTACATCGTCGTAACATAAAAAATATTTAGATAGACAGAGAATACTTATTGTACACCAAGAAATAGGATGCATATGAGAAATACAATGTTAAGTAGCAGTACAATGGGCGGTCTTATCATCGCAGTCTGTGATCTTTTACAGACAACCTATAGTGTGAAGTAATAGGTAAGGGAGGGAGGAGGGTGTAGTGAGTTATCACGTGTTATTTTTTCGTAATACGCGCTTTTATATCGGTATTTAACGATAATATTCTAAAAAAATTTAATATATTTGGAAATAAAAAAATACGCGTGGTTTTGGCAAGGGGGGGTAGGGTTAGTCTAAAACCTCACCACGTATAACCAGGGGGAGGGGTTAAACAGTCGCCAAAAAAATATCACGTGATTAATGGACGGCCCCTAACTTGTGCTGCACATAAATGTATTATGAATGAACCATACATACTAAGACATATATACATATAGTTCTTACAAATATTGGTGGTGATCCTTGACGAGTTTCTGAAAAATGGTTAGTGACTGCTCGTCTGATAGCTTCTGGCAATGCATTCCACAGGCTTGCAGCTTGTTCTGTAGAATATTTGTCAGAAAAAGTTGTGGAATGGGTTGGATTTCCAATGTCAGGTTTTCCGATGATCTTAAGTACCTATAATGTGTCGTGAAAAACTTTTCACAAGGTAGACAGGAGCAGTAGGGTTAAACAAGATATACGGTAGAGAATATGAGTATTCCGGCGAAGGCGAATCGGAAGCCACAAAATGCTACGGGCCCCGGCTTGAGGGGGCCCTGGGCACCAAAGGCCCTGAACACAGGAGGTACTAATTACAAAATGTATTAATGAATTAGCCGCGGGCCTCAGATGATATAGTTTCGCCACTGGCACCAGATATTAGATGAAAGCTTTTGGCCGCAAGGTGAGGTATCCATGGTGAGGTGAGGCTTCCGCGGACAAGTACCTATAGACCGCACAAATACTTAGTGCAAATGAAGTGTTAGTAGGTAACTTAAAATAAGTTCTATTTATTAACACAATGTTTGAGTGTGTATATTTAAATTTAGGTATTTAGCCTGAAATAAATGATTATTTTTAAGATCGAGATATCTCACGTCGGCATAGTCGAAATATGGAGAAGAATAGTTTAATTGTTGGAGGTTTGAAAGTGAAGTTTTAAGACCTCAGCATAATTTTCTAAACTACTACTTCAGTTATTGCGCCATCTATCCGATGTCTTATTAAACATGAGTCATAAAGTGTGTAAATATAGTTCTCGCTGGTTTTCATAGATGTCACTTTTGTTAAAATGAATACAAGAGTTATTTTGCCACATAGTATTATTATTCCTTTGTTTATCTTATTTAGTTATTAGTGTATAATTCTTTAAAAAAAAACCGACTTCAACAAAAAAAACTTCCATAAAAGACATATATGGTTTTCTCATGAATACCATTGTCAGAACTGGACCAAATTGAAATGGGACCACACGGGAAGCACCAGCTTTCAAATTAAAAAAAAACATCAAAATAGGTTCGCTCAGTCGAAAGTTCTGAGGTAACAAACATAAAAAAAAAACTTAGTCGAATTGAGAACCTCCTCCTTTTTTGAAGTCGGTTAAAAATCTATGCACCTTAGTTACTGGTGCCTATCACTCAAAGCCCATCTTGTCACTTGTCTATGGTCAATCTTATCTCACGGAGCTCCGGCGACCCTATTCATCAGTACCTTAAATTTTAAGTAATACCTATCCCGTCTTCTGTAGAATGCGCATTATAATTTGAACAGAAATAAATCTACTGTGCTCCTTCAACCCTATTGCTAGCCCTTTCTTAGAAGGATCTGAAATACTTTAGTAAGTATTATTAATCCGTAATATGAGTTTTTTACAGTTTATTAAGTAACTAGTAACCCACCCCGGCTTCGCATGGGTAGCAGAGACATCTTCAACAATCATCATCATATTTCAACCAAATTACACAAAACCTTCCTTATGAATCGCTCTGTCTATTATTGAAAACCGCATGAAAATCCGAGCAGTAGTTTTTTAGTTTATCGCGAACAGACAGACGCGGCGGGGGACTTTGTTTTATAATAATAATAATAAATATGTAGTAATACATTAGCCGCCATTTATGGTTACTGCCACGTTCCTAAGGGTCGTAGCGTGATGCCACATTGCCTATAAGCTATCTCAATAGATAGACTATTCAGTCTATCCGATTCAACAATAATTTCTAAATCCGACCGGCTGGTAATTTTAGAGATTGGCGCGTTTGAACAAACAAACAAAATACACATACATATTATATTAGTATAAATGTAATGACAGCGATCTTGGCAAATATCAGTTAAATTGTTACACCCTACGCCTAATTTCTGCAAGCTTACATAATTTTTAGCACTTGGTTTACCTACTTACATACCTACCAACCAACCTACTTATTTGTATTCAGAAATTCTTCATAGCTTTTCATTCAATTACGAACCCCGCATATAACAAAAGCTATAAATAGCTGCCTAACTAGATTTTATCACTGGTAACCCGAAACAAAACTTCCTTTAATAACTTTGTAATACTGTTTAATATCGGACCAAATCTTATTTAACGTTTCTGAACGATCTCTCAGGCATTGGGTGAAAATTATAGACATAATTAACATCAATTAAATATAATTAGTTTTGTTTTTGTTGAGGTATAGCGAAGCAGCCACCCTTGGCAACACCACTAAAGTTGCTAAAAAGAAAAAAATAAAAATAAAAAAAACACCAGACTTTAATTAATGGGCTTAGCATTATGTTTTATTAAACCCTTGTATAATGTAGAAATGGAGAAATGGACGTAATGTTCTTCAAAAGTTCAAAAGTGTTTTCTTCTCACTTATGTTCACATTGTTGTCTATACAACATAATTTACTATTTTTAGAATTATTTCGGTTTTACTGGACATTACG
The DNA here is from genome assembly GCA_963859945.1 of Euplagia quadripunctaria. Lineage (NCBI taxonomy): Eukaryota > Metazoa > Arthropoda > Insecta > Lepidoptera > Erebidae > Euplagia > Euplagia quadripunctaria. The sequence continues at coordinate 10,048,982 of OY982585.1, forward strand.
ATAACTATCGTTAAGTATTTTTAACTATTTCTCTTCCTTTTTATTTGAGTTGATTTAATTTGAGTTTATCTTTGAAAGAATAAATAAATTTACACTTGGATGTTAAACAAATCGTTTAAAAAACGATAGTCGACATAAGTACAATAAATACTAAATTAGAACTCTCCATTACGACAGTGTTATGATATATATACACACAAGACAGCGTCGCGATTGTAAAATATCAATGATTGAATATTTTATATCAAAATTATACTCTAGTGACATTCGAGTTCTGATGGACCCTGAAAAAAATTCATTATTAAATGATTGTAACACTCCGTGCCTTCTATTCAAAAGAATGCCGAACGTCAGTTAGGTACGTTTTTTAAATTAAAAAGAAAATTTCTTTTTTTATTCCTGTATTTCATTATTTGTTTGTAAATTCCATCGGGCCTATTCAAGATTTATCTATGGTTAAAATAATTGTACTTTAAATGTGTGAGCTTACTGGCAAAAGGTAGGTAAGTAGGTAGTTAACCTTTTTGATTCTAGCATCCTTTACCTTTTAAATGGAATTATATGGAACAATGACCAGTTGGGTGTCCCGGGGTATAGGATACCTTTTGATTGTTGTGCCATTTTAAACTATTATCATAAATATGATGGAGTTTAAAACTGAGATATAACAAAAACTTTTAGGGCTTTAGTAAATTTATAAGGGCTTGAAACTATTATTGTAACTAACCCGTTTGAATCCAGAAAGAGAGTAGAATGAAGAGGAGCAAAAGGTCAGAAATCAAATTGAGCTGTTTTTCATATTGATGATACCGCTGAGAAAAGAAAATTGAAATAGTTGAAAATCGTAAGGTAGTCATTCGGCCTGTGACCGCAGCCAGTGAAACCTAGTCGAACCGTCAGGTAATGTTAATTTATGCTAATGTGGAACCAACATCAGATACTGAAGCCATGAGGAGTCCGAAGAAAATCACATCATTTGTAAATAAAAAAAATATATTTAAAAAAATAGTTTCTCACTGGCGTCGGTTACAGTTAACCAAGTTACCGATGGCTAGGGTTCCAGAGACAGAATCAGAAACGATACATGCCGTATCGAGAAGCACTGCCTTTTGCATCAGGCCCAGCCCATAAAAGATTATCGTCTTGGGGAATGGTGATGTTAACAATCATTGTTCGGCGCTTTAACCGGTCTATTACCACTATTTCAGGCGCATTGGCAACAATAGTCCTGTCAGTGATAAACCGATCCCAGTACAATGTTGCACGACCATTTTAGAGATCTGTGTCGGGCACATACCTGTAGTACGGTAACTCCAGTGTACACACACACACACACTTATATTTGTGAGCAAGTTGCTGATGGTCTATCCTGGCCACTTAGTTATGTCTATGCAAGTACTCGCCGTTGGCAAGACGAGAACAACAGGAAATTATATGCTAAATGCAAATATCAGTGCCGTCCTTCGGGATATATCTCCGATAGTTGTTCGTCGTAGTAAATTCTTCTGTAATTGCGCAGATAAAATCTTCAGTTTCTCCGAAGAGGCCACCGAACCGTAGCCAGGACACAGATAATAATAAATCTACTTCAGGTCCATTTAAGGCGCGATAAAAACGTCCATGCAACTCTTTGCTCTTCCTTATCTCCCTACGAGCTGTAATATTGAGTACTAAGTATTATTATTATGATAACAGAATCTTATCAATTGTCATTCTGGTCCGGATATTATTTTTTGAACTGAAAACTTCTTTAGCGGCTTTGTGCACTTTTTGGGATGGGTATAAAATGTTAAACTCGCGTCAGCACACGTGACCTGATCGAAAATTCGTAAGACGGAGCCGAGTTTCTTATATTTAAAAAAAATAAAACATTCGAAATTCAAACATTTATGAGCGACCAGGAGCGCAGAACTTCCAGTTTACCCTATGTACCTATACATTTAGATATGTTATTACCTACTTTTTATTTTTAACCCAATTATATATATATATATATTATTAAACACTAACGACCCGCCCCGGTTTCGCACAGGTGTGGTGTAGATTAAAATCCGTTCCGTAGTTTAAAAGATCTAAGCGTACAGACGGCGGAAGCGACTTTGTTTTATACTATGTAGAGATAAAATATGCTTCAATAAATAATATTGAAGCGGCGGTAGCGTAATGGCTAAGGCTACTAGCGATCAAATGGTTACGGATTCGAACCCCACCCAGTGCACTACCGGCGTGAACCCACTCCTAACACAAGCATTTAGCTTAGCTGGAGGGGTTAACAAGAATACTAGTAATGTGTGACCCACGTTACTAGTTTTTGGTAAGAAAAAAAATAAAGGTAAAAAGCGTTACAATTTATTCATATGCATAATTAGAGTCAAAACCATATTACTTCAAATGGAACAAGGTTTTGTTCGCAATGCTGCAGCAGTATCGAATGCAACAACAAACTTTAACAAATTTTAACATGTTTTATAACCGATACGAGAATGTTCCGACGACAACTTCAAGTCAATAGGAAAGGCTTTTACGTGTCTTAGTTCGTTTTGACACTATGTTAGCATTTTACGGCAAACTGTTTCTCAAAATTAGTAAACAGTCGCAAAATGTCATGTCATCTGTCATGTTGCTGTTAAGAATAGAATAAAGTAAGAGCAGTCTAGATTATTTATTCCGTTGTGGTAGAGCATTCTAATATAGGGAAGACTAGCAGTACCCCGCGGTTTCATCTGCCTAAGTCCCGATCCCGTGGGATTATCGGGATAAAAAGTAGCCTATATGTTAATCCAGGTCTTCAGCTATCTACATACCAAGTTTCATCTCAATCGGTTCAGTAGTTTTGGCGTGAAAGTAATAAAAAACATCCATACATACATACATATATCCTCACAAACTTTCACGTTTATAATATTAGTAGGATTAGTATATAGTTACATTTCTGAGATATTTTCTCCCTAGACAGTAGCTGGTTTAAGGAAGGAAACCGAGGGAGTTTCCTATGCATGTCATCGTGAAGTTACTCTCACGCGAAACACTGCACTAGTATGTAAAATGCAATATCGTAGCTACAGCCACTACAGAGCTGGCTTTCAGACGATATCTCCGGTCCTACAGGATACGCGTACTTCCCAGAGGAGCTGTGACCAGCGCAGTGGCCGCTCGACACGAGTTGTCTCATCATTTCAATACTGTTTTTAGCATTGGGAGTTAATTTATTAGTTTACCTTCTTTTTAACAACCATGTACTGTAAATATCTACCTACAAAACGTGAACACAGCCTACCAAAGCATGACACAGGGCCTTTCCATAAAAGCAGCAGATTATGTGGTTTGCATGATTTACACCAGGGATTCCCAAACTATTTTGGGCAAGAGACCCCTTTTCCCAAATGAACTAATACCTCAGACCGTCATAGCCAAATTACTTTAAAAGTCCTATCTCTAGTTTTTTCTCTATTGATACAAAATACTTACCAATTAATAAACTTTGCAGTTGGTTAAGTGAGTAAACTTGTCATCATTTTCTCATCAAAATCTAAAAAAATAAATAGACATAAAATTCAGTAAATATCAAGTGTAATTAATAATTATTGATACAAATTACGTAAAAATGTTACGTTAAATGTTACGTAAAAGTGTTAAATCGCGTACATGCGTCAAATACAGAGCAAGTCAAAACGTGCATGAAAGACGTACGTTAGAACACATTATCTTGCATGAACTTGTCCACGTTTATTGACTTGCCGAGTTTTTCATCTTGTACGATCTTGTGCACGCTATTCCAAATGTTATACTCCTCCGGGCAACATGTTTAAATAGGTGAGTGGTTTTTCACTTCACCAAACTAATTTTGCATTGAAATAGATAGCAATTATAAAAAGTCTGATAACAACTCGGCGCTGCACACTTTTAGCTCATATGCTTCGCAGGACGTGTTGACACGAACTAAACGGTTAATGAACCTACAACGGTAAACTAGTTAGGACTGAAATAAGCTTACAAATGCAGATATATTTAAATTTAATTGAAACTAAAGACAGAGAAGAGGTAAATACTATAAGAGACAATTTCTAAGTCCCAACTGGCTTGGTTTCGGTCCAATATATAACAGAATACAATTTACCAACATTGTTACCAAGACGTTCGCGATGTGGTCTCTAAGGTGTCATAGAATAAGCGGCAAGGAGCTTGTTTCAGTAACAGACATGCTACGGAAGAAATGGAAATCTATAGGCCATATAGGATTTTTTTACCTTGTTTTGGTGAAAAGTTTAGACATAAAACAGAAGAACAATAATAAAATTAAAGTACTATTTTTAAGTAATTCAATAGAGTTCCGATTTATACTAATGGAAACCACGGAATAATCCCTTAAAATGAGTATTTATTGAGTTTGATTTGACAGTTGGTTATGACGTCACTAATGATCAACGGCGGGCTTGGCTGACAGTTCTGGCGCTTTGTTTTAAATGATTATATCGATCGAGTTCAGGTAGTCTTTTTGTGAAGTATTCATGTAGCTATCACATATATGTATGAAACGTATTTCTCACATTACTGAGCGGTATTACGTGGCGAGATGACCATAATTATAAAACTTCTTGTTTCTCCAACTTTTAGGTAGGTTTGGTATTAATATTGGGCCCTGTTTCCGTGTCGCATTGATGGTGAATAGATGCCGATTCAAGTGGCCCGTAATGGTTCCTACAACTATTCGGATGGCAAGTCGGTTGAGACTGAGCAGTCTGCAAGTTAAATTTGGTGAGACTACTGTCGGCATCAGTTTAAATGGTCTGCAGCCATTTATGTTGGCCAAACGTAAGGCAATAAGCACGTGAAGAGCACAGTGGTCTGTGTTCTTCACGTGCCCATTGCCTTACCCAAGATCGAATTTGTTTGTAGGGAAATGGCAACAGTGTGGTTAGACTCCCACCGATGTTGGAGATCCGATCATTGCTAGCTCATCGGCGGCGATGTTCCCGTATGAATCGCTATGCCCTTTGATCCATTTAGGCAGGTTAATCCTATTGTTCAATCTTCTTCAACACATCAGCTATTGTAGAACAGTTTCGATTAAAACTATTGACGAGCTCAAATTATACGGTGCCATGTTGTACCAGTCACTCGACAGACGATACAAGTTCACAAGTTATTATGAAACTATGAGACTTGCGTTATTGTTTGCTTCCTACAACTACTTGAACTGGAATTACACAGAGCCACACAAACCACTCTTGTGTCGTAAGGGATGAGAGAGAAGTTTCGTATCTAACCTATTTAGTGCTGTTGTTGAGCTCTAGTTATTATACACTACTGACTTTAATTACTATTACTAGTTTATACATTAGGTCTTTACATATGAAATTGGCGTATATGGAAAAAGTCAAACGTTTTTTCACTAGCAGCGCCCCGCGGTTTCACTAAACTACTTAGGCATACAGTTTTCTTATAAAACAGTATGCCTAGGTAGGGTATGTACATATGTATACTGTTGGTTTAGAAGTGTAGGTAATGTAGTAATAAAAGTAGGTATATAAATGTATGTATACTCTGTGACAGACTATTTGCACTATTATTTATTACTAGCTGCGCCCCGCGGTTTCACCCGCGTAAGTGCCGATCCCGTTAGAATATCGGGATAAAACGTAGCCTATGCGTTAATCCAGGTCTCAGCTACCTACATACCAAATTTCCTCGCAATCGGTTCAGTGGTTTTTGCATGAAAGACTAACAAACATCCATCCATCCAAACTTTCACGTTTATAACATTAGTGGGATTGATATATATGCACTTTCACCATTTTATAGGAAGTTTCAATAACGGTTCAATAACATTAAGCTAATATTGCCTTCAATTTTAGAGAGCAGTACTGAAACAAATTCAATTCCATATATATTATATAGGATTCGAAAGATTAAACCATAAACTAAATTAAGTTTATGGATTAAAAACGTGCAAATTTGCCTTATCACCAAATTCAAACAAATAACTCCATTTTCAACGAGTGCTGTTTTTTAGTGCCATATGAAATATGATGGCCACTTTAGATGGCAAAAATGGTTAATTTTGGACCTTGTATAAAAACAAATGTTGTGTAGAAAATGTATGGTGACTTGTGGTGTTTGTGTGTGTAAATGAAACAAAATAAGGACATTTATCGATTGTTTTATTTTTATAATAATTACTAAAATGTATTCAACTTTAGAGTAATAGCCCACATTAAGTTGTCTTATTTTACCTACAGTTTAATACTAATGATAAAGAAAATAAATAGAATTTGTAAATTTCTTAATTCAGTTTTATATTTTACTAATAAATAACCACAATTCTAAAAATAAACGGATAATTCTAATAGGTTAGTTAAATCACTAGATTTTTTGTAAATGTCAAACGGTAGGTTCTTGTCAAATCAAATAGTTGACAGTTGTCTTTCAGTTTTAATGTTATTTTGACGTAGTATAAAATAAAAACGGTAAACTAAAGCAGCACGTCAATTTTCACATTATTTTAAGTTATTTTTTTGCCTTACTTGACGAAATAATATTTTGAGCATTAGGTATGCTCAAAATATTATCGATAGCATTGACCTAATTAGGATGAAAGATTTGCACTGCAAAGGCCTTGTCTGTGTCTATACCGGGAGATGGTTTCACATATGTGGCATAGTGGCAAATATGGCAGCTCACAGGCTGGCTACAGGTTAAATACTAATATTAAAAAATGTAGGTCAGAGGGGGCCCAACCTAGATAACTACTTAGGACTATTAGCTTGCCCCCACTGTATGGTTTTACATAGGTATTATTGTGGTGACTTCCACATACAGCAAAAACATGCATCAACATCATCTAGCGAAGACGTGCTGAACTACGTAGTAACTACTAATCCTGCATAGCGCTATGAAAGTTCTCGCGCTGATTAGTATATATATAACTTCCCAATATCAACCATTGGGCCGCAGTCTGCCAGGCACGATCACCTCACCTGGCCGGAGGATCCTCCCTTTGTGTTGGAGGGACATAACACCCGTTCCTCCACAGTGGTAATCCGGACGTGATTGGAAGCAGCTTTCGTGGAGCAGATCAGCGGCATCGTCATCGCCACTGTTGTATACACTCCTACAACAATGAGCAGTAATTCTGTAATCAAGTCCCAGCCAGCCAGGATCTTCGGCCTCAACAGGGATACCACACGCCTGCAGCGACCCCTTAATACGTTATAAAACTCGTACCTACCTAGAAAGCTTTCCAATTTATGGAGTCGGATCTGCTCAACGAAAGCTGCTTCCAATCACGTCGCTGGGGGTCACCAATATGGAACTAGGGCACTAGGTTTAGTTAGGGGTAGGTAGTTGTTCTATAATAGTCGAAGGCATTCCTCTACAGTATTGTTAAAAATAGATTGCAATACTTTAATGTCCACTGTGTTTAACTGCATAGCTTATATGTAAATATGCCGTGCAATAGGCAAGTATGGAACTTTAATGAATCCCAGGAATGCCGGCGACGTAGGGTATCCACACAATATGTATTAATTTACTAGCTTGTGCCCGTGACTTCGCCCGCGAATGAGTAATTATTTTGAGAGAGAGAGAGAGAGAGAGAGAGAGAGAGAGAGAGAGAGAGAGAGAGAGAGAGAGAGAGAGAGAGAGAGAGAGAGAGAGAGAGAGAGAGAGAGAGAGAGAGAGAGAGAGAGAGAGAGAGAGAGAGAGAGAGAGAGAGTGCAAATGCACCTTAATTATACAACGTGTATGTATGTGCTACGCAAAAAATAAAATTGATTAATTTTCCGGCAGAAAATTCCAATGATTTTCGACTCAGAATGGTGGTCTGAATACACTCCTTCAAGATTCGGTACGGTGTTCCTTATACCCTGTATAGTTCAAAAAAACTTCTCATAATTCAAATTCAAATTCAAAATCATTTATTCAATTAAGACACTAAGTGACATTTATGAACGTTAAATTGAAGCTACTGTTAAAAATCATAGATCGACGCAAATAGACGCCACAGCATGTACTGGATTGTCGAGGTAAATTAGGTGAAAACACCAAAATCTACTGCCTGCTTGTGTCGATCTATAACTTCCAGTTTCCAAAATGCGTAGAGCCTTATGAGAAGAATACTGGCAAAGAAACTCATGGCCACTCTTTTTAAAAGTCAGATCTTCAGGTACAATGGTATTAGTGTTACATAAAAGATAAGCATGATGCAAGCTGTTGCCACCTGAATTACATTTTATTGAAATACTCCAAAAGCTAACGTACAAACAAAAAATATCACTCAGTGATACCGTTGAAGGTTCGAACCTATTAAACATAGAAATCATTCAAGGTGCACATCAGTTACAAAGTCTACTGTTAAAACTAATTCGTGACTGGATTAAGAGGCTAGAGTTGCAGTTGAACGAACCAAAATAATAGTATAGGCTAAAGCATCGCTGACTAGGCCGACCAGTCACCCCAAGCAGCACCCGTTCACGAGTATGACGCATGGACCAGCCATCGTCTCCTTCCTCCATAGAAAGTTTATGCACTTTCGTGAAATACATATCTCGCACTATCTATCTGACTCGACCGCTGTTGGAACTTCTAGAACTCAGTAGAACATTCTATTGACAGACTATTACTTCTGTTATTTGCTAAAAGATGGCGCCGTGCGTCACAATTTAGTTCCGCTACTCGTTAACAAATGTCACCAGCGCTAATTTAGGCTTCCGTAACATACTATTGTTATTATTTATATTAGGTAAAGGTTACATATATAATATGCTATTTAGGTGTATTATTTGAATTTTAACAAAGTTAATACACGTGATGACGTAAAAGCTGGAAGGATATGACGATAATTTTATTTAAAAAACGGAGTCCAAATGAAATTAATTGGTGATCCCTGCTATAGAGAATTGTAAAATAATTCCTGCTAACATTGTCTGGAAAAGATATTTCCTTCTATTACCGTCTAACGTAGCTTCCCTACATGAGCAAAACGCGCCATTACATTTAAAACATGCAAGACATATCTAAGACTCGCTAACCCGGCGATGCATTTTACTTACAATAGCAAAGAAGCTCCAACGCATAGATAATATGCTCCAACGAATACCATTTTGTACACTAAGCTGTCAGAATTAAATGCTGCTTCTTTTAAATAAAGAATACGCTATTGTTGTTGACACTTTGAATCCAACAGCTATAGAACCTTCGACTGCTACGTCAGAGGTTTTAATTTGCTGAGTGCAAATATTTTTATGCATGTTGTATATATATTTACAAACTCAATATATCTTAGTGTGTCTATACGTGTCTCAGAGCCTATTGTACAAACTCTGCTTAGCTTGCGTCTGGAAAGCGATGTGAAAGTGATGTCTCAGAAGAGTATAGTTTGTAATTTTATGTTATTCACGATTGTTCAATACTTACGCGAGAAAGGACAAAAAGATGTGTCACAATGCCAAGGAAATGCCAGAAGTGCTACATGATTAGAGATACGCAGTCTTTATGTATAAAAAAATGGTGTCACGTTGTTTATCCGCGATGAGCTACTAAACGCATGAAATTTTGCATACTGCTTTTTTATGGTATAGGGGGTAAACGAGCAGACGGGTCACACGGGGAAAATGACTACCGCCGCTCATGGGCAACTCAAGAATCACAGTTGCCGGCCTTTAAGGATGGAGTAGGGGAAGGGTGGAAGAGGTCGAAGGAAGGGTTAGGGCCTCCGGTAACCTCACTCATTCGGCGAAAAGCAATGCAAGCATTGCTTCACTGCCGGTTTTCTGTGAGGCCGTGGTATCACTTCGGTCGAGCCGGCCCATACGTGGCGAAGCATGGCTCTCCCACGATAATGTGCAGTTTGGTCTAACTTGAGAGATAGGATAGTTTTTAATTTCAATTTATAGTCACAATATTTTTCATTGCAAAATTACTTGGCCGCAGTAACGCGTTTATAAAAAGTATTTTATTAGAAAATTCAAATGCTTTGTTATTTTATGATTTTAAATACAAATAAAAAAAGTATTAAAAAAATGGAAAATTCGTATATTAAAATTATGTTAATATGTGTGTGTCAAAAGGGGGTTATGTTCCTCCATCGTTCTTTGCATGACATTGAAGTATGTCTTCACTTTCGATCAAGAATACACTAAATTACCGATTAGCGCCTTAAAAACGGCCCGAGGAATAAGAGCAAAAATCATTTATGCTCTTATTCCTCGTCTTTTTTTACTTTAAGTATAAAAGTGGACTCGGATATTAAGCTTTTCTTAGAGCGTGTCTGACGTCGTAGAAAATTTCTATTCCATTTCTTTATTCATTTTTAAAATACTATATTAGCTGTGCCCGCGTTGTGCATTTTCCTATACCTAATACTTTAATAAAATATAGCATATGTTCCTTCTAGATAAAATAGCTTCCTAATGGTAAAAGAATGACTGAAATCGGTTCATTCGTTTCAGAGTTTATCGACAAATTCCTAAGTATGTAATATTGGTTTAGATGTCGCTCCCACAACTGGGATGAATCTTATGAAACCTCAAAATTTTAAATGGTTTAAGCAGGCAGCTGTAAAGCATACCAAAGAATTAGACTTACATTATCTCGAAAAACATTATCCATCTTCGGAAGACGGGTAAAAAGTGCGCGAGATTAATATGGTAGGTATATAAGATCTGATACTTTAAAAAAATTCCATTAATCAAATTTAACCAACAAGCTAAGTAAACATATTATCTTTTCAGTCATTAGTAATGCTTACTAAAGAACCGTCCAACGGTAAACAATTTATAAATATAAAAATATCCTTCGAGAGCTTGAGCAAACACAACAATAAAACACTACACATAACAATATTTATCCGTTTCTTTGAGTTTTATTTTGCTACTGACCCTTTGTAATTTCAACCACAAGCCTTTAGGCAAAAAGAATAATGGTAAATTTATTTCATTTGATTTTTTATAAGAGCGAATTCCGTTTAATGATTTTCATCAAAGTATTTGGCTTGAACCCAAGGTATATATAGCAATTTTTTGACATTGAGACATTCCGTTCCTGAGAAGGATTGTTATGTGATACTATCAGCGCCGAAAAAGTAACAAACATCCGTCCATCCAAACTTTCACATTTATAATATTAGTGGAATGAAGAAGTGGGTACTTATACGTTAGAAAGTTTTGATAAATCCACGCCGTGTGAATATAACAGTCTTATATCAAATATAAAAGATAAACTTAGTGGAATTTGTTTTATGAACTCTGAAGATGCCGTGGCTGCATTTGAAAAAGGCGTGGAAGAGATCCCTAAGGAAGAGTGGGCTCACTGCTTCAGTCAATGGTTCCAACGCATGCGACGGTGATTAGAAAGGAACGGAGATTACTTCGAAAAGCAATAAAAACATTAACAAAGTTCTATATCATTCCATTTTTTATTTTCTAAAAACTTTCAGCGTGACCCCCGAAAGTTATTATAAACCGGCGTGAAGCAATGCTTGCGTTGTGTGCGTGTGAGTGAGTTTACCCTAACACCTACCCTAATATGTAGGTAAACACTCCCCTTCTTCACCCCTACTCCCCGTCTCCACCCCCACTCCCCCTGTTCCCCTACTCCTACCTTAAAGGCCGGCAACGCAGTTGTGACTCTTGATTTGCAAAGTGTCCATAGGCGGCGGCAGTCACTTGCCATCAGATGACCCGTCTGCTCATTTGCTCCTTATCCCATAAAAAAAAAAAACAGTTGGTCGTAGGATTGCACGTCAGAAGTGAAAACATAACTTCACAATGTATTTGCATATACATACACAAACACACACATCTGTATATATATAATTAGGTTAAAAATAAAAAGTAGGTAATAACATATCTAAATGTATACATAGGGTACACTGGAAGTTCTGCGCTCCTGGCCGCTCATAAATGTTTGAATTTCGAATGTTTTATTTTAAAAAATATAAGAAACTCGACTCTTGTCTTACGAATTTTGGATCAGGGTCACGTGTCTGGACGCGAGTTTAACATTTTTTATCCATCCCAAAAAGTGTGCACGCCGCTAAAGAAGTTTTCACTTCAAAAAATGTATATAAGAAACTCAACATTATTACAACAAACGTGTTCCTTTGTGTCCGTACAGCACATGCGCCTTTACTAACCATTACCTCATTATGCAAATTAAATCAGGTAAATGTCGCATTAATATACCCTTTCTATAAGTTCCTTCCAATTCTCTAAAACCCTGAACACACTCACAAAAACAATCGATTATTTTGAAACTGTGCGGCAGTTAGTATAAACCTTTATTTTGCACTGAAAAGTCATCCAGTCTGTCTGTTTCTTGGGAACTACCTTCCTAGATTATACCCGAGATGCTTGCAATAGACCTACATAATATATGACAGTACAACGTTCATTTTAAGTCGATTTTGATTCCAACACAGCATTTCACTATCAACCCTGGTGAGTTTTCCACACTATGTAAATACTCAAATGTCTGTATACAATTGTTTATTGGTTTATGCTCCATATCCATGATAAAAAATAACATAAGCAATTGTTCGCGCGCTTAGCACAACCGCTATAGGCGCACGAGAGACGCGCGGGCGATTGCTACTATACTATATAACACAGTCCACTTAATTAACTCCTACCATAAAATAGTAGTTAAAAGGAAACGCAGAAATAGCAATTAAAAAAAAAAACTTGTAACCAAAAACAATAATTTTGAAGTTTCCTGACTTTCGCGATGCTATGCACATGAAAGGGTTGGAAACAGTATTTTAGACGTCCCCAGTTTTACAATCTAAATTTTGGGTTCTCGTAGTAGGGGGCACATACTATATTGCCATATACCAGATATCCAGAATAAATCTTAACCCAATAAACCTATATAATACCAGACACAGGAATCTATCTTAGAACCTCACGATTCCACACAAAACATCATTATAATCGCTTACTATGAGACCAAAGTGTTAAAAAAAAAACAGTTATCTAGTCAATATTTTATTTAAAATTTTGTTACAATAAAGATTTATCGAGAGTGTAGACCCCCCTTTACGGCAGTCACGTAAAGAGTGATGTATGTGTAAAAGCACCCTTGGCAAGCTCTTGCATAATCAAGTCATTAAACACAGATTTAGAATAAATTCACCCGAGGGAAAAACGTAAAAACGCTACCTTTCTGAGCTTACAACATACCTATTTTCATAGATTTTTTATCACTAAAAGGGGAGAAGCATACGACACGCATAATCGTAAGAAATTATTGTAGAATATAAACGCACTATATAAGATTTATTGTCATAATAATAATAAAACGGTCAGTAGACCTACTTATGGATAGCTCAAACGACCGAACTAAATAAGAAAATAAAAAAGACACGTACTCACGCATCTCGCACCCGTTTGCTCGAAAAAAAAAAAAAAGGCGCATTAAAAACCCACATTTCGTCAACTATACTATCCCACAAACGTAATAATGGGCAAGCCAAATCAAGTGAAATTGGCACTTTGGGAATTCAAGATTTCAAAATTCTGGGCAAATTGAAATAATTTATTGAATTGATATTGCATATAGGGATCGATTTTAATAAACAACTCGAGCAGGTAAAAACTACAGACCTGAACTCAAACTGGCTGTTGTCGGGAGTCTCTAACTACTATAATATTATTTAAAAAAATATATATTTATGTATATTTATATATTTATAAATACATTTTATTCGGACTAATACAAAACACGTGTTGTAGGTTCAGAAACACTTGAATATTATTGCTCTTAGCTTGAACAAATATCGTGAAGTTAAAGTTGAAAACTAAAATGTTAACTAGCTAGCTTCAGGGTGTCGGTTTTTCGTGATGGTGTGCGCGCGCACTGTAAAAATTTATTTTCATCATTTTTCCCTAACGCGCCAAAAGAAGTATATATAACTTCAAAAAAAAGGATGACTCACTAACTCCACACCGATAGGACAATTCTCACTATTTTAAATCACTATTTTCTTGTACTATTCGCTATACTTCGCATTTGATACTCGCAGTATCGCTCAACTAGAACTGAATGTCTTTACCGCATTGCAAATCGTTTATATAGTTCGAAAAACATCTCATACAATATCAGACAAAAGAAGACAGCCACAACTATTCGATAGTCCGTCTGGTGGAGTGAAATGAAATATGTTTATTTGCATAGAATACAAGTAGTACCACTTATTACATAGGTGGATTTGGATCAATGCCATATTCTGCCTCGTTTTGGCATGCAAATGTATACAAAACTAAAATTTGTATTTACATTATTTAACATTATATTAATTTACATTGTATTACTTAACTTACATAATGTTATTCTACTTTATTTTACTAATTATTAGTTTATGTTGTATTGCATAAATTCTTTAATCGTATAAAAACACTCATCTACTAACATTTTGCGTAATTGAGTTCTAAAATATTTGAATGGTAGTTCCCCTATATGCTTGAGCATTATACTATTGAATATTGATTTACACATGTGATAAACATTTTTTTTATTTAAAATAGTTCTACAAAATGCGATTACTATTTTTATAGGATCTCTAGGAACTGGAGCTTTGTGGTGGTGGAGAAGGACCCTGCTTCTTGGGCATTGCTGTCTAACATTTTCCAAGACAACTGGTATACAATGACTGACACACCAATATACAGCAACAGTCCTTCTATCTTCTAGAATGATTGTTGCGAAATGACCCGTCCGTCCAAAAAATAAGGCAATCATCTTTTTCCTTTTTTTTACTTTTGTCGGAAAATCTTTGAATGGAAACATCTTTGCGCAGATTGTTTTTGGTTTCGGGTTCGTAACAATATATTCAGCTTTCATCACCTGTGACGATGTCATATACAGCATTTGGGCTACCTCCGTCATACTTTTCAACGACCAATCCAAACGACGGCGTTATCGGTACAAAGTTTCCTGACGCCTAAATGTTAATGTAAGACTTTTTGTAATTGACTCATACCAATGCCTAAAGCTGCCCGAATCTGTTGTTATCACCCTTCTATCATTGGCTGCAGAGCACTCACGTTATCTTCAGTAGTCGCCGTAGAAGGACGTCCTTCTCGAGAATCATGAATGAGTTTGTTTCGACCACGTTTAAACTCATTAAACCAGTTGTAAACAGTGGCACGAGATAGGGCTTCGTAATGAAATGCCAATCGAAGTCTATCGCAACATTGTTGTTGAGTATGACCGCAACGAAAGTCGCAATAAATCATTGAGAGAAAATTTTCTCTAGTCAAATCCGTTTCGATGCACGACATTTTTAAATTGCCAACGCTTTGTAAAAACAAATGAAATATGAAATCATTAAACATCTATAGATTCCTAGAGAGTATCTAATTCGAAATTTAAATAATTTTTTTATCTACTGCTTATCTTACTGGCCTATTCTAATAACTTTCAGTGTGACCCACGTAAGTGCCCAACGTGCAACCCAAGAAGTTTTCACAACAAAAGTTGTGCGAAAAACGAACAATTTTAATATTTAGATTAGTATAAAAATACTGTTAAAATTATGGCTTTCAAAGAATTTACCACAAAGATAATTTTTAATGGTTAAAGACCAGTGAAGTATTTGTGCAATAGTATTAACCAATCGAAAACTATCAATAATTGAAATAATTAAAATCAAAAAACAATTCAAGCTCTGATTACATTTGAGTTTCGTCTTTAAGTGCAATATGTTCTAAATCTTCGACGTAAAGATAATACGCGCGGATCAATTTTACTGAGAAGTTCAACACAATCTATGAAGTGACTCTGCAATTTGAACAAAAACGTCAGATCCCCTATACACTTACGTTCGTATGGCGGGAGTAAATAAAATTTCCTACAACGCCTTATGTAATAATGTAGAAAGGTTCTGAATTTAAACTGAATATATCTCAAAAGAATAACTTTGAATAGTTTCTCTTCAATAAATAGTATGAGCTGGATTTAGACAAGAGCTATACATACTCGAGGTGACAGCGAAAATAAGCACCGTGGAGAATAATTATCTAATTATTATGACATTTTTAAAATTCGCTGAGATTCTTTGAATAAAACTTTAGATTTAGAGAAAAGGACAGGTGCGTAAGCAAATAACTATTTTTTTAAAATTATATTATCGTTTATTATGGTGTTATTATTATACTTTGAAAAATTAAAGCTATCATAAAAATGTTATCACGGAAGCCTAAATTCAGGCACCGCGTCTGTTCGCGATAAACTGAAAAACTACTGAACGGATTTTCATGCATTTTCACTAATAGACAGAGTGATTCATGAGGAAGGTTAAGGTATATAATTTGTACCCGTGCGAACCCGGGGCGGGTTGCTAGTGGTTTTATAAATTAAAGTCGAGTCACCCCACATATATTTTGATTAAAAAAAGTGATAACAAAATCTAAAATGATAGTAATCATGAGATACATTTAATTGCATTTCTGGACATAAACTTCGTATTCGCAGGTGTGCCACTGGGGATCAAACTGGAGCCTCCGGTGAGACGAGAACGTTATAATAAAAATATAATTTAATTGACTATGTTTTACGACACTCATAATAAGTTTTAAGACACGTTTAAACCGATATTCCTCGTAACAGTCTAGTAGTAGTTACTTGGTATACCCGCAAATTTATTTACGACAGTTTAACGTAATGGACGTAAATAAGGTTAAAAATCAGTATTTAAAACTTAATTAAAAACAACAATCCCAAAAACTGTTCTGGGCTCTAGATTTTCTTGTCAATGAAAAGGTGCTTAACTTATTCTTTTTGATGAAAGATAAAGCATCTTTAGTGGGTTTGTGCAGCATTTGTGTTCAAATCTCGATCTTTTGTATTATGCTCGACAAAACAACGAGTAGGTAAGGCGTAAGCGCAAGCTGACTGCAATATATAATTTAACAATGAGTTCATTATATGAACGTGGCTTACGTCGATAAGGCACCGAACACTAAGATAACCTCCTTTGAACTTTACACAATTGACATTTCAGTAACTCAATAACCAAAATTGGAAATGTCTTAAGCCTTAAGAAAGTCAACAAACGCAAATAAGAATACGAGTAGTCCAGTAAAGGTAAAACGATAATTTTTGTAATCTGGAGTCGATTTGATACGGTGGCTACACCACAGTACTTCAGAGTCAATTGACACATCTGAAGATACTGGAGTACTGCACAAAATTTGTTGAAACATTGATTTTTCCTAGCCAACATCCACAAGAAACAACAGTCGGCTATACTCAGAAAGTCGTTTATCAGTACCAAAGTGCACAACGCACACTGGTGGTTTTGTAAATTTTTATTTCATAGTTTGCCTATCTGCATTAAATTGTTCTGCACTACCAGTAGTAAAAATTAAAATGTCTCATATAATCCTAATCTTAATAGCCTACTCGCACTACATCACCAAATTATATTTCCGTAATAAAAATACTGTAGAAGTAGTTAATACGGCATTCAAGATTCAATTTTATTATCCAACTGAATAATTCAAATAAAGTTTAACAGAGTTTGGCCTAATTCAATCAAATTCTACCTTTAAAATGTTTTGCAGGGTAAGTTTTTTTCTAGACACTGAAACATTGAATCCTATGCCGATTATCTTATATCAATTTTTGACATTTGATTTAGATATATTTGCTATTTGAACTTCACAATAAAATAGGTAAATAAAAAACTAGTTTCCATTGATGACACTAAATGCTGCAGACTTTGTTTAAGAGTTATGTTTTACTAGAAGAATTGTAGTTTAATAATATTGTTTATGCAGAAAAATTATGGTCTAAAATAAAAAAAAATTTAGTAGTAAAAAGTATTTAAACTGAAAACAACAAATAAAAATAAGATTCAATAAAGAAAGCAATTAAATAAGTGATGATAAAAATAATAGAACTAAGTGAAGAAGAAGAAAGTGAAGTGATGTGGTAGGATAAGAAATGCGGTGTAAGAGTTTTTTGAACAGTCAAAAGGAAAACAAAAATGGAGAAGAAAATCTGAAAGCGGTCCGATAAAATCAAAACGGCATTAAAGGAAAAGCAAAATGAGTTGAAAACATCAGTGTTGATTATTGGGGCGTATTTATTATACATAAATAGTTTTAAACTAAAGCTAAAAACTAAAGTAAATAGTAATAATTCCAGGTCCAACGTTAACAAAGTTTCATGACACATTGTTTTACTTTCGAGACAGCCGTGATGGACCATCATATTTATATATATTATCTGGATTCTGTAACATTGCTTTTCACTAGTTCAGCGGCCAGGGATTCGAATCATCATCATTGTATCACAAACAAATTTCAGTAAAGATATTCGAACTGGGAAGCAAAAGATGGATGGATAACCGATGAAGAATACCGATCGAAGTGACAAAGTTTTTAAAACTGGATGGATGTGCACGGCACACTTTATTTTTAAGAAATAGTTAGATTGGAACGTGTTCCCTAAAGAGTGATCCTACAGATCAATGGTCCCCGTTTCTCAGAACAAGTGTACGATATACAAGTTTGATAGCAGACGCCATATTCGCATTAATCTGTTATTGCCGTTACTTTAAAACTTCGTCTAACACTTACATATGGAATGTAAACAATAAAAAAGGCCAAAAAATTGTTGTACTAATCGTATACGAAAGAGTAAATCATTTAGTTTTAAGAGGGTATGTCCAGTACAGACATACACTTAATAATTACTAGTAATGTGTAGCAGTGTTTCTTATAGTCCCTTCTTATCTTCAGCTTCTTTTTTTCAGAAAATACTAATAACATCGCTACTACTGTTTGGGACAACAATGGCCACATCGGATTCAAGTTGCAAGTGGCTAAACCGCATTGTTGAATATTACAAAACAAAGTTTCTAGAAGAAGGCCATACTCCACTTACGATCAAAGGTGTTGATCTATTTTTTTATCAAAGTTGATGTGTTATGCTGTTTTCTGAATAATTCAATTATTTTAATAGGATAAAAAAATTCTTCCACTTACTTAGGCAACAACGAAGTATGAAGGAAGGTGCAGACCGCTCCTACCTTCAAATCTTTCATTTCATTCATCGACCTTACTATGTCCAAGCAAATTGGAGTGCCACAAGATGTAGACTAGTATATAACGATCTTTGAGGGTACTGATTTGAGAATACTCCACATATTGACTTTTCTTGGTATCCGTGGCTGGTCACAGCTTTTCGTGCTTTCTAAGATACAGGGAGAGCTGACGTTATAGCTTGTATGAAGTTGAGCTAAATCTGTTGCTATAAACCAAACTAATAACCAGGCTCCTGATTTACTGAGTTTACTTTTAGAAAGTTTTACTTCTAGCAATTCTCATACCCAAACCTGATGGCTATGAAGATTATAAAGACTGGTCTCTCGACTCCATCTTGGTCTTGATGGTTCTCATTAAAGAAAGTAAAGCAGCAGAATTAATCCATCGTGCTTTCAGGTGTATATCAAAGCCGTCTAAGTTCATAAAACTTAAAACAGAGGTACATACATATTTATGTAGATGATGTTTTTTTTTATTCTCTCTTCCCTTACAAACTTTTATTGAAGAATTTAGTTGAATTAGTGTTACCAAAATTTTTCTTGTCTGGAAGTTATTTTTAAAAAAATGTTTAATAATTAAGTCACTTTCTTATGTTTTAGGCCAATGTTTCAGAGCCAAGGACACCCAAGGAACTCGTTCTTGTCATTGACAACAATCTTCAGGTCAAGTTGCCTAGCTCACAAATCAGCCTTAAGATGATCAAGTAACTATGGTTCACGTTTGTGTGTATCTTTACGGTGTACTGTAGTAGACGCGACAGAGGCCTGACCTGATCATTTGTGTGTAAAACAGAGCAATGAATACTGGTGCTATTGAAAGGCCTATAATTGAGTTAATCGGATAACTATTCACCTAACTAAAGTTATTTTTGTAAGTTGTAGGATGATGCTCGTTGCTCATAACTTCTCAAAAAAATCTTTCTTTTCTTGGTTGACATTAATTATCTTCTTGTAAATGTGGTATAAAGTTTATTTTGTTAACTTATTTATTGATCGACTGAGTAACTTAAAACTAGCTGACTATGATTACCTAGCCTATGATTCTCCATACAAATTCTTCTTATTGATTTTCATACAAACGTATTAAGTTAAAGGCCCGTTTTCACTAGCGGACATTTGTCCTACGACCTTGTCGTCCGACACAAAATATACGTGTCCCGCGACGTTTACACGCGATGTCGCCGAACGTCACCTGCTATATCTACGGGTCGCAGGACATGTCAAAAATCGACTCTTTGCGAGCATCGACACGCGCGGCTTTCGTGTTCCTTGACAGTCGCACGACAACTTTTGGTTAATGGGAAAGTGCGTTGCTTTGTGAAACAACATACATCGGGCGACATCTCGATTACATGAGTGGGTACTGTGGACAAGGTAAATCTTGATAATGTCCCACGTATTCGCAGAGTCATACCACGTCAAAGTCACGCGATGTGTCTTCGCGACATGTCCTCTAGTGAATACATGGCTTAAGATTACAATCTGGATAAACAAAGTCATCGTGTAAAATTATATTATAACCATTACACAGGGTTTATCCATTACAGTACCATTAAAAAGACTAGTTTATCTTAGTAATGCGCGATTAATATCGGTGGCATTGTAATCCCCAAATGATACCTAGGTTTCTTTTGGATACCATCTTTGTCTTCATCGTCACTTGCCATCAAGTGAGTTTGAAGACAAACACCTAATCCATTAGCCAAAATAAACCGCTTACCGAAGAATAAAGATTACCGTTTTGTTTTCAGACAATTCTTGCTATCAGAAGAATTCGAAGATTGGCTAAACACTAATAAAACATCTAGGTAAGTTAATACAGGCTTTCTTATACATTTTAATTACGGGCTCGTTTAAGAGGAAGTGTTTGTTAACGACCGTGGTCCGATCCAAGACTGAACCAAAAACATTTTGGTCCAATCTATCGAGTTACGTTTTTTTTACTATCAAATACATTTTAAAACAATCATTTATTACGCATTTTATTTGAACCCTGACGTGTATATTATATTTAAATACTTAGTCGCGATAAAATTTTAAGCAATACCTTTTGTTATTACGACTTTTTAATAGGAAAGATGACAAAATAATATTCATGAAAATTGTGTAATTAAAATGTAAGAAGAGGGTCACTGCACTGTTTTTAATTTAGTTAATGTTGAATTTTTACAATAATTATAAATTGAAATAACTTGAAACAAACGTATTTTAAATACCAATCAGCGTCCAGTGGCGTCACTCCTGTTACGTCAACTTGTTTGAAGTTTACTTAACTTAGTTAAAGTAATATTGTTGCAAATATTAAACGCATTTCCAATAATAATGGAAAGTAGGTTCATTAAAACAGCTTCCAGGTATCGTTAATGTCGACATGGTTGTAACTTTTTTGTCGACAACGCAGAATTTTCTACCAGTGACAGACAGGAGTGACGTCATCGGGGTAAGTTCATTTTCGCGGGTAAAATTAAATTGTCAGTTTAAAACCGCAGTTTAATAACATAAAATATTATAATTGTTTTTTATACTCATGGTCTAACCATAAACTTAGTATAGTATACTAAGTTTATGGGTCTAACCGAAAATAAGATCTTATAAAGAAGGTCTATGTCTTATAAAAAATATCCCATGTCAGCCAGTTTAGCCCGTCCACTTTTGAGCTTGTATCGAACTATCTGATTTTCACTAACACACTAATTATATTACTGCTTGTCCCCAGACGAATGCGAAGGAAAAACAAACGTAAGTAATCAGTATGTAGTCATCTTTATTTTACACAAAACACATTGGTATAAATATGTTAAAAATAGTCATGGTGCATGTGAGTGCAGGGAGTCATTGCATAACTATAAGTCCTCGACGACGTGTCGATTATACAATCTATACGAATATTACTAATGTGAAAGTTTTAAATTTTTATGTTGATGACGGCCCGAGGGGGTTTCCACACGTACAAAAAAAAGACCTGTTTTACTCAGCCGTGTAATAGCAAAAAAAAATATCAACGCAGGACGGCCGTTACGGCTCACTCTGTAGGGTTTTTGCGCTCAGGGTGTTCGCTCGCTTTGTTCAGCTTCATTGACAGCCATTGCGCATGCAATGGTAGCATCAAAGTTTTGTGACAGTTCATTAGATTTACTTTGTGACTTACACTAAAATGAATTTTTCATGTTTTGGCTTTACCTCTACTACTAAGGATTCTTTGGATTGATTTAATTTGATTTTATATTTTTAGGTGAACGCATTGGTGGTAGTGCTGGCCTTTTCAAAGCCTCTGGTGGTGGGAGCCGTGGAGGAAATAGAGATTATATTAAAAGTAAAACCTTTTTATTTTTCAATTCATTAGACTTTATGATTTGCGGTAAAACAGTAAACGCTACTAGGTCGTAACGTCTATACATTGGAACCAACTGATAAGGCATTAGTTTAGTAATCAAGCAGTTTTATTATTATTATTATATTCAGTTTCAAGTCAAATTCTGAAAATATATCTGTATGTTAGAAAATACTATCGACAACCTCTGCAGTGGTTGAGCATTACACTGCAATACCAGCCAAAATATTTGTCATTATGAGTGTCTTTTGTTCTTAAAAATCATTTGTAATTGCACTTTCAGGACATCACAGTGGTATGGTAGAAGCCGGTCATCAAGGTGATTGGATTGGAGATGGTCATCACGTAGGTTGGGTTACGAGAGGTCATCATGCGGGCAGTGGTCCAGCAAGAACCCATTTTCCATCACCCAATCATCATGGTGGCAGTGGGAGAGGTTTAGGTAGTGGCAATAATTGGTTTAAAAACTATTATCACGGTGGCGGTGCGAATGATAAGATGAAAGGTGGCCCTATTATTGGCGGCGGTCCGAAAGGAACTCATTTTCAGTCAACCATTCATCACAGCGGTGGGAGAGGTAGAAGCGTCTATTACACTGGTAGTAGCGAAACTTGGGGCAAACACCGTTATCACGGCGGTGGTAGATGGGATAAAAACTATTATCACCGTGGTAGAGCCAGTGACCGGGGAAGAGCTGGTCCCATTATTGGCGGTGGTCCGGCCAGAACTAATTTTCCGTCAACCAGTCACGGCAGTGGGAAAGGTCGAAACGTCCATCACGCTGATAGTGGTGAAGTTTGGAGCAAACACCGTTATCAAGGTGGTGGTAGATGGGGTAAAAACTATTATCATAGTGGTAGTGCCAGTGACCGGGGAAGAGCTGGTCCTACTATTGGCGGCGGTCCGGCCAGAATTAATTTTCCGTCAACCATTGGTTACCGTAGTGAGAGAGGTAGAAACGTCCATCACGCTGATGATGGTGAAGTTTGGGCCAAAAACCGTTATCACGGTGGTGATAGTAGGGGTAAAAATTATTATCTCAGCGGTGGTGCTAGTGATAGAAGTAGAAATGGTCCTATTATAGGCGGTGGCCCCAAAAGAACCCATTTGCCATCAACCAGTCATCATAGAGATGATAGTGAAGATTGGGCTCATCACACTAGTGGTGGCAGTGATAAGGGTACAGGTGGTCCTACTGTTGCCGGTAGTCCATTAAGAACTAATTTTCCATCAACTGTTTATCATAGTGGGATGGGTAGAATGGGTCGGCAAGGAGATGGGGGTGGATGGGATAAAGGAGTTGATGGTGGTTGGGGTAGAAATCACCATCACGGTAGTGGTGACCAGGATATGGGAAGAGGTGGTAAGATTATTGGTGGCGGTCCAACAAGAGGTCATTTTTCATCAACCAGTTATATTTTAAAAAGTACACCGAAGTACGTGAATGATTACTTTTAAAATGAATTATGGTTGGGAAGCTGGAAACAGTTTTACACTTTGATGTATGAGAATAAACCTTTTGGGTTAGTTTAGTGAAATGAGTTTTGCATAGACGCGATTGCGACCCCAAAGAAAATAAAAAAATGTTTCCATGCCGTTTTCATAAATACCAGTGACACTTTCTTATTGTCCTAAAGTTTATTGGATTAAGTTAGTAAGTAATTATGTAATAATAACGAGAATGGTTTAGATTTACAATTGGACCCGGTAGATGGCGCTGCGATAGGGTTACAGGAAAAATGACCGATTTTAATGAAATTTTTTGTGTGTCTTCAGGTGGATTCGAGAATGGTTTAGATTTACAATTGGACCCGGTAGATGTCGCTGCGATAGGGTTCCAGGAATAATATTTTTTAAGTTCAGGTAGAACAACGTCTGTCGGGTCCGCTAGTGTAATAATAAAAAACTATCAGTCGTAGGACTGCACGTTAGAAGTGAAAACACACACACATGCATACACACACACACACACATACATACACACACACACACACACATCTGTATTTGTCTCTGAGCGTGACGGTCACGCGAGTACAGTGCATTTTCCCAATACCAAAAATGCCCAACGTGCCTAAAGAAATTTTCACTTCAAAAAAAAGTTTAAAATTTATAAGGAACAATTTGTAAAAATCCCTTATAAGCTTTTAACAACATTTTATCAATTATGTAGACACACTACCTTGGAATTTAAAAAGGTTGAATCTCAGAACAAATTCGTCTTAGGGTTTACTTGGTAGCAGAATTCAGAAATTTATCTTACAAAGAAAAAATATTACGTATTTATTTATTTATTTATTCAGAAGGAATTTGTACATTGTATTTGAATATTACACTAATTACGAAATTATTACTAAGTTTTATACAATTTTAAAATTATTCACGTCAATCATATTTAAATAAATTAAAATTATGTTACAATTAATTACTTAACTATTTATTACTAAGTGTTTCCAATTTTAAATTATCTAAGTAAGAAGATTATGATACAATTCATTACGTACATATTACATAACTGATTCATTATTACACAATTAAAACAGTGGTTATGATTCCTAAAATAAAGTCATAATTCATCTATAGTATAGAGACATCTCATTAGTAGATATTCCTTGAGTTTTGTTTTAAAAGAACTCCTGTATACTATGTTTTTTAATTCAACAGTCCACTTATTTAACAGTTGAACTGCTTGGTAACCAGAGCTATGTGTGACAATATTAAAATTAGGATGCATGTAGGATTTGAAGTCCTTTCTTCGAGTTTCTTGTCTTGCCATTCGTTCATCAGGTGTTTCAATAGTTGTAATAATGTTACTGAAATTGGTTAACACTACCAGAATGTAGAGGCTTGACTGTCAATTTGCCCCAATCAATAAAATGTTGTCTACAGCTCTCTATTTGTGGTATACACATGATTGTCCTTATAGCTCGTTTTTTGCAACACATAAGCCCTTTGATTGTTGTAATTATAGCTGTTTCCCCAACATGTAGTAT
This sequence comes from Euplagia quadripunctaria, assembly GCA_963859945.1. Lineage (NCBI taxonomy): Eukaryota > Metazoa > Arthropoda > Insecta > Lepidoptera > Erebidae > Euplagia > Euplagia quadripunctaria. The sequence goes on from OY982585.1 coordinate 10,074,351, forward strand.
AGTTGGTTCTAATTTAATAGGCTATTTACGTATGTACCCAGAAATTTAACTTCATCAACTACCTCAGCTTTGTCATTGTGTAATCTTATTTGTAAGTCGTCTTTATTACGCGATGTTGTTTTAAATAGTAAACTGTAAACCACAAGAAGAATTCATTTATTGCTACATTAACTTTTCCTTTCAAAGTTTCTATATCTTCCGCACCATTAATAGCATTTGTGTCATCTGCAAATATAGTGAGTTTAACATCAGGCATTGTTCTATTCATATGGTTTAGTAAATAATTTATAAATATTATAAATAAAATTGGTCCTAAAATTTATCCTTGCGGTACCCCTGTTTTTACCGTCAGCATGGCCGATTTATGAGTTTTTAGTATTCCATTTTCATGAATTTAACTGATTTGTACGTGTACTTTTTTATTTTGGAGATAGATTGAAAATAGGTGCAGTACTTCCCTCTAACACCATAGTGATTCATTTTATGTATCAGTAGCTCATGATCCACTGTATCAAATGCGGAACTGAGATCTAGGAATAAGAATTTTAGTTTATTGTTTATTTTCTCAATTACATCGTCTAATAATGTGTATATGTGTACCGTTTAAAAATGCTCAATATAAGTAGTCAATATAATAAAAACGATTAAAATAAGCAAATTGACCGGGCTGCTGTATAATATTGGTCTTCACCTAATTGGCACAGTAATAAAATATGTTTTTTATTCAATAGGGAATACGCACGTGACTTCAAAATAGCCTAAATAATAGTCATAATAGTAATTTATTGGTAAGGGTCACTTACAGGTCAAAATACATATGAATATAAGTGCATGACATAACAATGAAACTATAAGTATAATACGTACTACCAATTTCACAATTACTCATAATATTAATAATTATTTAAAGTAGGTTGAAACGAAAATTACATTAAATTGTATTACTGAGGAACTATGTTCCAAAAATATAGAAAATTATAGAAAAATTACAAAAGGCCATAGACAAGTAGATAAGTTCAATTAAAAATTAATAGATAAAATAATAATAGATAAATTACAACAGTATAAAAATGTAAGTGGATAACACTCCCGTCGGATGTGAATAAAATGATACTAGCTTAATGTCAAAAAATAATTCATAATTTTCGTAAATCTATCAGTTAATTAAAAATATTAGTATTCAATAATTCGTCGAAGAAATAAAACGTTTGCTTGGCAAGCCAGCGTTTTAGCCGACTTTTGAAAATATTAATACTACTGGCATTGATGATATGCATAGGTAGCTTATTATACACTGCCGGGCCCATGACATGAGTCGTCTTAGACGTCTTAGTGAGAGTTTTCTGCACTGCCGACAATTTTTCCCTACCTCTAGTGTAGTAACAATGCACGTCTCCGCGTCTAGAGTATTGCTCTGGATTCAATCTCACATATACTGCTACCTGATATATAATTATTGAAGGTAATGTGTTGTGTTATTATTTAAAGTATGGCCTTGCGGACGTGTCTTGTGGTATTCGTAAAATAGCACGAATGGCGCGCTTTTGCATCTGGAATGCACGCTCCCAGTCAGCAGCGCGTCCCCACAGTTCCGCACCATACTGGATGACTGAATGAACTGTGGCGAAATAGCATGCCCGCACCTCGCCCATCGACACCACTCTCGCGATACGGCCCAGCGCGAAACAGGCACTGCCTAACTTGCCACATATTTTATTTATGTGGTTTTCCCATTTTAAACCAGAATCGATTTCAAACCCGAGGAAGGTTACTGAATCGACCTGGGAGACATTAATTCTATCCACAGACACAGTAAGTGGTGTTGATGCCCGACCCGACAGAACAAAATGCATGAAGTGCGTCTTCTCTAAGTTGAGCATAAGCCTATTCCCTTTAAACCAGCAGAGCAGTTGAGATGCGACTTTATTTAATTTTTGCTCTAACAGTTGCACCGAATTTGCTGTAACTACTGCAGCTACGTCATCAGCGTGCAAGTATATTTTTGCGACCGGTATATTTTTTGGCAAGTCATTCAGCAGGAGAGAAAACAATATATTTGAAACGGAAGATCCCTGTGCCATTCCCGTCTCTGATATCAAGGGATCGGACTTCACAATGCCACCATAAGCAACAACACTTTGGCATCTCCCATGCATCAAATCATAAATCAATACATGTGAAGCTCCTACTACGCCATAATGCTGCAATTTTAATGCAAGAACATCCCGGTCAGCAACATCAAATGCTTTAGATAAGTCACACGACATCAATGCTACTTGGCACCTGTCCTCACGAGCGACCATCACACGATGTATAAGTTCGTGAGTCAGGGACTTGGTTGATCGACCCTTGCGGTACGCGTATTGTCGATCTGAGAGAGCATTTATCTCGTGTGTACTGCGTTAACCTAGAACTAAGTCCATTCTTGAACACTTTCGCTATAGCTGGAATGATCGAGACTGGCCTATAGTTGTCTATAAAATCTCTTTTGCCTTTCCCTTTAAACAATGGCGATACTTTACTCACTTTCAATGGGAAGGGATAAGAGCCTTCCCTGACACAAGGATTAAAAAAATCTGAGAGCACAGGGGCTAAAGGAACTGCCGCCAACCTTACTAGCTTCATACTGATCCCGTAGTTGTCCTTAGACGGTTTTGGTGGAATACGCATCATAATGATTTTGTATACCTCATGAGGTGTGAAAGGGAGTAATTTTAAGGAACGGTCTGCAGGAGACACTGCCTCGCTCAGCCATTGATACACACGATTAATGTCAGCCCTGGGTGAGCCGCACGCAGCTGCTGCACCTAAAAATCGTTTGTTCGTGGCAACTACCGCAGTTTTTTTTTGTCGGATATAGTTTACCGTTCGAATCTTTGACTATATCAGTGAAGTCTAAGTGAGGCACGTTGCACTTGCCTCTTTCCACATCGTCTTCGAAGTATTGTTCGAGTTAGATATCATTTTTGAATAATGCTCAAATTTTCTATTATTTGACATAATTGTATAATATTCTTTCATGTCAGAGATAATATTATTAATTGTATCATTGGAATACCGCATATTAATGTCAATAAATTCAAATAGCAATAATTTGTAATCTATAATGTCTGGTGTCACCCACGATGAGTCCGTTCTAATATTATTACTTGTTTTCTTTAACGGAAAACAAATGTCAATCTTACATCTAATTATATAAATAATAGCCTGAGCCATAAGAGCAGGCGAACCATTGCGCGTCTTAATCTTTTCCCAATCTATCGAACTAAGAGCCGATATAAAATTCAATTCATTCGCCTTCGATAACGTCTCGTATACCGTGTATTTATAAGCGATGTGGGTGAGTTGCACCTCACTTCGCTTCTTACAGCGAGATGGTCACTCAAATTTGTGACTATAGGAGACACACACACGGTATCTTTTGACAAGTTTGTATAATCATGATCCAGACATGTAGACACACCGGGACTTATCCTCGTAAAGAAATCCACATGATTCGTCATGTCATGAGCCGACAGAATGTCAAACAGCCGTTTGACCTCATTTGATACACCTACCTAATACCTACCGTAATAATATTAAAATCACCTATTATTATGCATTGTATGCCTAGATCACAAATTTTGTCTAGCAAACGTTCAAAATAATTTAAGTAGTCATTTGCATTAATAACATTATTTTTATTTTTAGTCTTTATTGCTATAAAAATTAACTATACCTTTTTTTTATGTGCTTTATCATATTTTAATTGTGAAATGATGATATTTTAAATCTCCTTCGCACATTTTTAAAACGCAACGCTATGTTCAGTCATTAGAGGGTAGGTCAATTGAATAGAAATGGCTAGGTTTAGGTTAGGTTAGAACTGCGACCACAACCAACAAAGTGCCAGAACCGAATTCTACCTATTTTACTTGGTTAGAGCAGAGCAGCGTGTATTTTTTTAAATTAACTCTCAATCAAATATCAGTATTTGTATGAAATTAGTACTTGCCTATAAATGATCTGTCCCATTTTGTAAAATCACAAATTTGACAAACGATTTACTTGGTCAAATGAATATTTTTGGAATTATATTTAAACATTTGAAATATTTGCAAAGTAAAACATTTGCGAAATCTGTTAAAAGGATTAATTTTTATAATGTTATTTTTAAAATGATCATTTGCCATTTGTTTTTGTCAAACATTAGTGAACCCTTATTTTACATACACGACCATTACAACCACATTAACTGTATTCTAGACCTCTTATACAGTTACGTAGCAATATTCATAATAGTCGGACAATGTGATAAATAACGGTGTTTGTAAAATATTCATCACACAGTCCGATTTTCATTATTCATGTTGCCCGGGCATTATAAACATTGCAATGCTTAATCACTTGGTCCATAACATATACGCCTTGTCCCCAGTACCAACTCCTTTTTGATAAACAAATTGTTACTTATTCAGAACTTTGCTTAGGTTTAGCATACTGTGGTTAATTATTTTATTTATTTTCAGAAAAATACATATTGTTTACAGATAATCCTTACACAATAGTGTATATAATTATGTATACGGGTAGGTGATGAACTGTAGCTGTGTTGGTCTTTTCTTCATTTTAATCGATTATACTGTGGAGAAACGATTGTCATGTCAGGGTTAGGGTGAATATTCATTCAATTTTAGTTCTTAATTTTACTGCATCGTTGTAGTTTTGCAGAAATATAATTCACCGTTGGCAATTGTCCTAAAATACTACACCATTTAAATCAAGCACGTGGCATAATGACAAGGTTTTTAAATCCTTGTCAAAAATATTTAAAGTTGTCTGCGCGCTCGGTGTAAACATTTTATATTCTTACCCTCATTTTCATATATTGTGCTTTATTGTGTATTATAATGTATTAGTTGTTATATTGTATAGTAATAGTGTGTTATTTTATGTACCAACATTCTTTTTACTTTTTACATTTACTTGTGAAGTCTTTTTCTCACCTAAGTGAATTTTGTAATATTCCTACTGGAAGTAAAGATTTGAAACCTTAAACCTTAGATTAAATGAATTTTTAAAGGTATTTGTGTTGCTAACAATAAACCAAAAGTAAAAAGAACGTAGAATCATTTGTCAGCTCCATAGTGGAATGGTTGTTTTGTCTCTCCGCCAAAAGGGGAGGATCGTGAATAGCCGCGTGATCTGCTAATTCGCGATCCAGGATCAGTATTTACTGCGTAGTTCCGCTGACCTCCACTAAATGGTGAAGGCTGAAGTAAGTTTTAACTATGGCGCTGAACGTGGATTTAATCTAGTCTAGTCATGTGCTGATAAGAGATGTAATCGAATTAAATCGATATTGATACCTAGCTCTGTAGTTTTGAAGATGATCTGATCTTGCAGCACCCGCCAAGAATCGGAAGTAAAAGAGAGACCAACTTAATGAAATCAATTTCTCTTACCCAGTGCTATCAACTACAGATGTAACAGGTGTATTGGAACAGGTATTTGTATCATGGTTCTTAGGGAGTATATCCTATTCCAAAGTAAACATTAGTATGGTAGTTGAAAGTCATACGTATTTTTAGACGACAATTTGATAATTTACTTAAAATTATTTAGTTTGTTAATTACGTTAGGTACCAATTTTTGTGTTTTGGTTGGAAAAGTTTTGGTTTAGTGATTTTTTTTTATGATACTGGTCCCGTCACACGATCACAACAACGCGTTCAAATGGTCAAACATTTACTTTACTATTTTTAAAAGTCTACTTTACTATTGGATAGATTTTAAGATTATTTATTTTTACGATTTCAAGTTGATTTATTTAACGTTTAAAACTAAGACAGTTTATGCTTATATTCAACTATATCTTGAGCTCTCTTATTGTGTAATATTTCAATTCGCTTGCTGTAGTCTCCATTAATTGAGGGAGTAGACGTCCTTTGTTGGAGATCCAAAATAAATAAATAAGATAAATAAATAACAGTTGGCCATGAATAATCATTAATTAAATTAACATTTAAATAAATAACAAATATATAGAATCGTTAAAAGGAGGCGAGACAAAATACTAAGAAATTTCTAACAACTAACGTATTGCTTAGTAAATAATAATAGTCCTTGGATATTTCACCTCTACTAGAAACTTCTCCGTACTTTTAATCACTTTGAGTTGTCACTTCTAACAGTTGATTGAAATGGACTGGTTTTATTCATGTATATTGCCAATTAAAAAAAAAAAGATGTTATATTTTACTTGCGCCTTGAAATGTCTACTATCTTAACTAGTTCGTTTGTTTGAAAGATTCGTGATTTTTAATACTTAAATTTTATTTTGAAACTCACAAATTGAACGTGAAAATTGATCGGATCGGATCTCATATTTCGAATGACCGAGGCTGTCATGAATGAAACTATGGGTATTTATCACCAAGGACTTTGATGATGATTCCAGATTTTTCTGAAAATGTCTCCAAAAAAAAACGAAATCCTTGAAAATTACTTAAAAATCCGTATTATGTTGTTTAAAATGTGCACCTACATTTCAAAGAAAAAATAAAAAAATCCAGTTCCATTTTAGGAGCGTTGTTTTCTTATTTATTTTTAAGCAGAGTTTTTCTGGACATTCCATTGAGATCCTTGGTGAATACCATTAGTTTAATTAATATCAGCGCTCTCCCTTACGAAAGATTAGCTATTATGATGATATAGCGATTTTATGTGATTTGATTCGGTCAAGAAGTTAACTTGAAAAGTTTAATTTGTCAAATTAAAAAAAACACATTTTTTCCTAAAATTGTAAGCGCTTTACGTTTACGACCACAACTTTCTGTAACACCTGTATACTATACATAACTAGAAAATATAATTATTTAAACGGCCAGTACGGCCGTGGTCTAGCGCTGACTGTGACCACGGCCAGAGCAACCTAGCCGAAACAAAAAAAAAATAGTTAAATTGTCTGATCCTACCTATTGATCGCTTTAATTTAAATATTTATAATGTCGAATCCTCAGGTACAGAATGAGACATAATGTGGGCACTTAGTGGGTACGGGTGATAAGAAAATTCCCTTTTGATTTTAATCACTGATGTATTGTAAATACGCAAAGAAACACTGTACAGTTCCTAGACTAGTGTTGACTCGGCGGTGACCAAACTTAAAGTGAACTCTTCTGTCCGCACGCCAATCGTCCTCCGTCTAGACTCTGCGTAACGTCGATAGACGGCGCTTGTGTTCCTTTCCGGTGAACGCTCTAAACATCCGTACTAATGACCGAACATGCGACATGGAACACGAAAGTTTTAAAAGTTAATATTGTATACAGTATCAATGACGGTTCGAGATATAACGACATTATATTATTAAGTGACATTTAAATATCTAGTAAACAACAACACCTCAAAATGGAAGCTGACCTATTTCCGAACGATTTGCAGAGTTAATCTGAATAATTATAGAGCTATCAACGTCATTCAATTATTCAGACGCAAAATGAGCACTCTGATTCGAGGGTTCATAATTATATTCATATTATATTGCGAATGGTGGTTTAATTTTTAACACAGGTACACAAAAATCATTCTGCTTTTAAAAAAGTTAGTGGTAAGGCAGGCAGTTCTCATCGGACTGTAAAGAATCTCTGATGAATTGAATTCCATCAAGATTCATACATACAAAGTTATGTTGGTTTTGAGATATTTATATATAGGGTTATTTACATCTATACAAATGCTGTTTATTAGTAAATGAATGACTTGAGAATGGGTTGACCGATTTAGCTATTTTTTGTCCTCAAAATATTAATAACGGTCAGAATATGGTTGTTAGAAAATAAAAACTGGGAAAATTAATGCAATATTGGAAATTTTCGGGATAAACTGAATGTCCATTTTTGCATAAAATTTAAACTTCATTGAAATTTTGACAGAACGACGTCTGTCTTGTCAGCTAGTCCCACTAATATTATAAATGTGAAAGTTTAAATGGAGGGATGTTTGCTACTCTAAACCACTGAACCGATTGCGATGAAACTTGGTATGTAGATAGCTGGAGACTTGGATTAACGCATAGACCACTTTTAATCCCGATATTACCCCGGGATCGGGACTTACGCGGGTGAAACCGCGGGGCGCTGCTGGTATGTAATAAATCTTTTGTATTTTATATGTCAAATTTACAAACAAAATAACGATTTTAATTGCTTGTTACGCATGTTGGTTTTTCACCAAAAGGATAACGGGTAGAAATGCCTACGTCAATACGGAATGCCTTCTACCTTTGCGACGTATCTGCAGGAAATGTAAATCTATATGTACTTATTTTATCAAGCTGAATAGTTTGTTTGTTGTTTTTAAGGAATACTAGTAACGTGGGTCATACATTACTAGTATTCTAGTTAACCCCTCCAGCTAAGCTAAATGCTTGTGTTAGGTTAGGTTAGGTTAGGTTTGCCTGGGCGACGCAGCGTCGGGCCCTCACTGCAGTCATCGGAGGGGATCTCTCGCTACCGGCCGTCATACGCTCCATGGCCGGTAGCGACAGGAATTTTACCGCGGTCGCGACCTTCTGTGAGGATGTCATCTCGCAGAAGGAGGCGGCGGAAAGGGTCCGGGAGGACGATCTCCACTCGGACCTAATTCGCCGCCGGCGAACCGGGCGGCGGAGGCGCGCTTACCAGCGCCTCATGCCGCCCTGAGTGTGGCCGCGGGTGGATGGGACGGGTTTTCCCCTCCACCCGCTATAGTGGCCCCCCGCGAGGGAGGACGCGGCGTCCGCGTGTGCCTGGACGTCGCCTAATTTAGAGAATTTTACCCGAAGGTGTCGGTTCGATTCCGACACACCGCCTCGCCGAAAACCCCGGCGGGGTGACGGCCCGAGGGGGTTTCCACACGCACAAAAAAAAAAAAAAAAAAAAGGAGTGAGTTCACGTCGGTAGTGCACTAGGTGGGATTTAAACCCGCAACCACTTCGATCGCAAGTTCGACGCCTTAGCCATTACGCTACCGCCGCTTGGTTGTTTGGTTGAACACGTTAATCTCAGGAACTACTGGTTCGAATTGAAAAATTCTTGTGTATAGGCTATATAACATCACGCTACGATGAATAGGAGCGGAGCAGTGACCATAAACGCAGATGAAACTGCGGGGACGGATAGTAAATGAATAAAGTACGAGCTATTACACAATTGGCTAAATCAACGTATGCAATACATTGCAGATTTAATGTAATGGAACTGTATCTCCCAAGTAAAAGCAATAATGTAACGAGCATTGTATGAAAAACAAAAAAGAAATCGCATATTGTCTGCGGTTTGGAGTCTCGCTCGGTGTGCAATTAAGAAAATTGGACGGATGACAGTTTGTGGGCCCTGTTATTACAATGGCTGAATTGTTTTACTTTTTAAGATAGTAGCTACTTTTGAACTGTTATTAAGTTACTTGTCATAGAAGTGTTAAAGGTGTACAAATTTTAATTGATTAGAAAAAGTTATACCATTTTCTTTTTCATCTAAATTCATTTACATTTAAATTTATCTTTTTCTTGCATGAAGTAAAGCTACAAGAAGCATACTCTAAACATAATAAGTATGTATACTTGTTAGTATATATATACGAACCGTAAGCCATAAGAGAAAAAAAAAAAATGTATTTACAAAGAAATTGATGTCTCACAAACTCTGTTTAGTTTGGGTCTAGATAGCGACATAACATTCCAAAATATTATTATTTATTTATTTAATGTAAAAGCCCTTCTACACTATTATGCGGATACGCGAGTGTTGACAGGCACTTTACTTCACTTCGTGTAACCTCGCCTCGTCTCGGGCGACTTCCGATTGATATCGGTTTTGGCGCCCGAGTCAAAGGACTCGGTGTCCCGAAGTTCCAACGCCGGGCGACGACTGAGCTCCCTACGATTTTGCACGAGTGTGTAGTGACGTACTTCGAGTCTTTGGTCAATTTCGACAAGTACTTCGTCGAAACAACTCCGCGAGTAGTGTAAAGGGCCTATAGCATAAGGTTAAGCATAGAATAGGTACCTGTACTCATTCAATTGTTTATTTTTATTATTTATATATTGTGTAAAATTGTGTATAAAAAACGCGTAAAGTGTCTTTGGGACGCCCAGTTGGTACGATAGGCCTTTCGCTATATAGGCATAAATATATTTAATGGATTGAATAAACTGTATCAAAATATAGTAAATATTGTAAAAGTCGATATGAAAATTACGCCATCTGTGGAAGTTACCCGAACTAATATAGGAATAATTATTTTCAACCAACATCAAATATATCGCGCAGAATAAAGAAAAAATCAATTCGCGGTCTGCATTTTTCGTTGCGCTAACACTTTTACTACTTCCGCCTAGCCCCCGTCCGCGCGAACCTCTGAAGTGTAACGTGCTATTAGCTACGTACGTACGTACCTATAAAACTTCGTGCCAATTAGTAAATTCAATACTTATTATTGTAAGTTAAAAAAAACATTTTATTACTGTAACTGTTGGTTACACTATTCCAACCTTGAACCACGACAAGAATTATGATTCCCACTCATGACCAGGGGAATATTAAAGCCCTCAATATCCCAGAGCTAATAAAATTTAATCTTGCTGCCATAAAGAAAATAGGACAATAAATATAATTTCCCATAAGGCTTCAGTGTCAATGAGTGTCGCAACGTGTGACCGAGCCCAAGTGCGTAGTACCAAAATTAAGTAATTAAATGAACTGTGGATAGATAGACAATAAGGTGCGAGTGACGAATGGCGGAGCGATACACATTTTTTTCTTTTTTGAAGCAATGACTATAAATAGTGAATCGACGTAGAGTAATGCTGGCGAAACCGTTCGTGGATGAAAAGTCCATTGGACGAAAAGTTTATAGTTTAAAGATAATGTTGACCAACGGTTCATGGACCAATCGACTGTTGGTAAACCGTTTCAGATTCCATTAATCACACGACAGTGCATCAATTCATTCATTTTTATTAAGTAATTATACTGTGTATGACCATAGTGCTCTAAAATCCTGATAATTTATAATTCTTATCTACAAAAGACACAACACTTATCATTATTTTACTTGACGGATGGCGCAATCGTTGTGAGTTCAAATCCCACACGGGACAAAAAATTGTATGATCCACAAATAATTAATTGTGCCGAGTCTGGGTGTCCGAGGTATTTGTTTAAATCGTTTATTGCCCGTGGTCCACCTGCGTAGTTCACCTGGGTGGACCACGGCCAATTATTTCTTCCCGTGGATCACCTGGGTGGACCACGGGAAATTATTTTTTCCAATAGTCCACCCAGGTGATCCACGGGAAAATATAATTTCCCGGGGTCCACCTAGACGTAACAAACCTCCAATAAGTTTTAATTTAAAGAAAAAAACTTTTTAACAAAAGAATAAACCGACGAAAAGAAGTAAAAGCAAAAAATAAATAAACCTTTTAAGTCTTGAGTATTGAGCTTATTTACATAAACTATCAAATTTTATATAAACAAAATTTTAGTCGACGCCAAACAACAAACTGATTAATTATCTAAATTTTAAATGTACGTAGAAATGGAGAAGGCTCTATGTAGGTAATTAATCATTTTATTATTTGGCACCGACTCAAAATTTGATATATTTTGATAGATATTGAAATAAGCTCAATACCCAAGACTTAAAAGGTTTATTTATTTTTTACTTTTTAGTTCTTTTCGTCGGTTTATTTTTTTGTTAAAAGTTTTTTATTTTATGATTTTTTGTGGCTTGCGTCATTTTTTATTACTCTGACAACTGCCTGCTTGTATTTAATACGAAATACTTTAAAACACTTTCAAATGTCTTCAAGTGGTTTTTTTCAAGATGGACGAATAGACGTCAATTTTTTTTACGTTTTTGTTATTTAACTTGTATAATTATAAAACACTTGACATTGGCGGAATTCTTGCGCTGATTCTTGCGCGGGATAGAGTCCATAATAAAATAAAATAAAATAAAATGTCTTCAAAGCATATTAAGTGGTTTCTGTCACTAAAACTACAGTTTTCATATCTAACTTCAGATTGTTTAGGAAAGTATGGGTTCCATCATCAGCTCAGCTACATGATGTGATAATTCCTAAACGCAAATACCTGATTAAGTTATGAAAAGTAAACAGAAACACTATTCGCACCTACAATTTTCGAGGGTTTCTCTCAATTTTATCAGGATCCCATTATCATTGACCTGATCTGATCCTAACGTCTTTGACATGGGACCACCCTTGAGGTGGGGTATACCTACATACCAAGGGTGGGTCAATATAAGAAATAGGACCTTAGGCGTAAATAAAACGACATTTACAAATTATGACGAAGTTGTTGTGCCTTTAAAGTTTGAAAGTTTCATACTGGCTGACTATTACCATGAGGGTATTGTGTTTTGTTCACAACATGCTAGAAAGAAAATTACAGAAATTCATGAGTTTATGCGTGATGGAACTTTCAAATGTTGTCCAAAACCCTTTTATCAATTATATACTATTCTAGAGGAAGTGATATTCCGATCGTGAAGTTCTACTATTCGATCCACATGTAGATTTTTTTTCAAGGTAGTTATAAAATTATCAAATTGCATTGGCACTGGATCCACTAGTCGATAAAAATGCGTGTTGTTGTGCTATTAAAAGGTTAAATCAATGCCATATTAAGTTTAATTATCTTAACGCAGCTTATCTAATGCATGTTCAACATTCATTTGCGGCATTAAGCAACTCCATTTGAATTTACAATAATAAATTCATCATTTTCCATCTAATTGGCAAACTCTTTTTAAAATTATTTTACATTTTATCTTTATATTTGTCACTAAATCGATTTTTTTAAATTAGCCATATTTTGCATGCCATCCTTCAATAACATTATTTGTCCGATGACGTTGACCGAAAACGCTTACAATTCTGACTATGTTTTGTTTAAACCAAAATCTATCTATTTCATTCAAAGATTTTTCAATTTCTGTAGTTTGACTCTGGTAATGATAATAATGGCAAGGCTGCCAGTTAGTGAAATAATACGTTTTTGGACTTTAGTTTTTATAACTTGTAATAATTTAGCTTTTCGCCAAATTGCTCGAGTCCAATGATAATAGCTGCCTAAAATTTTAGCTTTTGGAAAAACTACTAAAATATTATTACGGGATCAAAATGCGGCAATTGCGATCCTATGAGATTAAATGAAATTATATAGGTTTTCTCTTTTTCATCAGGCAATAAAGTAAAAATTCATGGTACAACTACAGTATGGTTTGATCTACTGTCTCTATCACCAAGTAGATTGTATAATTCAAATTCAGCGAAAGATTTTAGATAGGATTTGAATGTAGCCTCTATAATAATTTACCATTTGGGATTGATTCTCTGCAACCCTCGATGCACGAGGCAGGCTCGCACTTTTCCGGTTTTATTTTGTTAAAGTACAATATTTTCCTGTAAATTTACTTTAAAAAATATCAAAATTTCTCTAAGATACTTTAATTTCGGTTGATCCCATTAGTTGCATTTGGTAGTCCCATGATGGTACTAGTGGGGTTTACCCTAGTAATTCCATGTAATTGCACCAAAAATATTAATAAAGAAGTTAAATTAAGTTAGTTAAGTTTAATTTAGAAGTCGGGTCCCGGGAAAGTAAGTACCATATTATTAAATCCATTATAGAGTTTCTACACATGTCTTTTATTTTTTTGAAATCCATGCTATGCTTTCGTATTTGCACGTAGTCAACATGTGGACATTCTGGTGATCCACGGGAAAAAATAATTGCCCGTGGTCCACCCAGGTGAACAGCGCAGGTGGACCACGGGCAATAAACGGTTTAAATGATTGTGAACTTGGAAATTTCACGGGCGACTGTGGAATATCCTAACTAGTAACCCGCCCCGGCTTCCCACAGGTAGCAGAGACATTCTCAACAATCATCAACATATTTCAATCAATTTACACAAAATCTTAACAAATTAAACACCTAAACTTTAAACTCAGGAATCACTCTGTCTATTAGTGAAAACCGCATGAAAATCCGTTCATTAGTTTTTCAGTTTATCGCGAACAGACAGACAGACAGACGCGGCGCAGGATTTTGTTTTATAATATGTAGTGATGAGGACGTGATCTAAAAAAAAACTAAGTTATAAAAAGTAAGTCGTTTGAGATGGCAGACAAAATACAGTGTAGTCGATTGTCTTTAGTTTGTAAAAGTTTACTGTCGCTTTGTTCCAAGCTCCGTTTATTTACAATCGCAACCTTAGATTCTATGAGGTTCTTTATGGGGTAGTCGCGTAGATGAACATGGAAATACGACGGTTATAGTCATAAATTAACTGTGACTTTTAGTTATGTCTCACGATTGTGTTTCCGTAAGTTATATTGTCTACTAGATCTTGGTTATTGCTTAGGTGGCTATAATTTAGTTTTTTACCGCCTACAAGCTTGTCCCCTACAACGATGGGCTAGTCAATAAAGAAAATAGCTATTTTCTTTATTGACTAGCCCATCGTCTTTTGTGTACCTCTGACAAGTATATGCAAAATTTCACGATAATCCGTTGAGCAGATAAAACGTGAAAGTATAACAAACAAACATTCGCATTTATATTTACTTATTTTTAAACTTTCGCGTTCCCAGATATTATAATGACTGGCCTGTTGATCTAGTGGTTAGTGACCCTGACTGCTGAGCCAAGAGGTCGTGGGTTCGATTCCCACCCAGGACAAATAATTGTGTGATGAGCATGATCGTTTGTTCTGTGTCTGTGTGTAATTTACCTATAATATAATAATAATAATAATAATAATAATACCAACACAACCATACGTCCGAGTCGAACATCAGACTCACGTGGGGTGGCGGATACGCGATAACATAATTACTGGCGCGGCTAACATGGCTCTGGAAACCCATTCAAAATGGAGACAAGGTCAAGACGTAAACGATTAGGACCGCTGCCCGGGGGCGATCGCCGGGGCACACCTGGAGCTGACGCTGGGTGTCTCAGCATGCGAACCGTCAGCGGTGAGGAGTTGAACAGGCGGGCTCTCACCGACAAAGATACTACAGCCGAAATAAGTGACGATGGTCCCAGTCTGACCCACAGAACAAACACACCAATCGAACCGTATAGCCCTAGCACAATATCATACACACCATCTAGGCTATCATCACCATCGTTACCATCATCACCCCCCAATAACATACTTCATACAGATCCACCCAACCCAACCTTGACTGTTGCGCAGGAGGTGAATACCTTTTTGCCTGCGTCCACCAAGGCTGGAAAACCAAGAAAACGCATGAGCTGGAGCAAGGAAGTAAATTTATTCATCATGCGCACATATTACCTCATCACGAAATTAGAGACAGACATGACTACGTACAGAAAACAACTGCATGAACATTTCTCACAAAGATACCCATCAGTTGAAGTCAGCGAACAACGTGTTTCCGATCAAAGGCGTATAATAATACGAAACAAACTTCTAACCCAAGATACTTTAGATCAGGTAAAAGAAGAAGTACGTGTATTACTGCAAGAGAACTCAAGTAACACTATCACACAATTACAAAATACAGCCGAAAATAATTTACAAGAACCATCACAATTAGACACACAATTACACATACAAACGCAATCATACGATCCCCCTTATCCAACGCAAACAAACACACAAACATCACATATACTCACACAAACATCACATATATCCACACAAACTGAATCACTGTCTTTGATGATAGAAAATGATATAGAAACGTTAAATGTAGCAAATCGGAATCCCTTAACACAAGCGCACCTACAGAAAATACAGGATAAGTTTAACTCAACGTTACTTCTCTATTCTGGGATGGACCCAGCATCTCGACCAAAACTACCTAAACTTCGGTACAGCCCTGATCTTTTCCGTCTAGTTAATCTTTTTAATGAAGATATACTACAACAATTCATATCTATTGACACACAGCTAACAGACATACACACACTTATATATTGCACAGCGGTAGTTATATCTGAAGAACTCAATTTTAAAATAACCGAATACACAAGAAACACCACACTAAGACACACCACTAAACCACCATGGCAGCAAAGACTAGAAAACGATATTGAGAAGCTTAGAGCCGATTGTGGTCGACTTACACAATACATCAATAATAATAGGTCTAATAAGGTAGTTAAGAGAGTTGAAGCTATATTTAAAACAAATAATACTCACACTAGACACGAAAACAACAACAAAAAACCTGAAGAGTTTTTACATACAATTAAACAAAAATTAGCACTTAAAGTCCATAGACTCAGAAGATATAAAAAGGCCCAACAACGTAAAAACGATAATAAAATATTTGCTACAAATGAAAAAATGTTCTATAGAAATATACAAAAACCGGAATCTGACACACCAGTAGAAAACCAAACTGACATATCTACAAAAGAAAATTTGGAAACATTTTGGGCTAATATATGGGAAGAACAAGCACATCACAATGATAAAGCAACTTGGATACAAGAAGAAACTACAAAATGGAGTTCAATAGAAAAAATGGAATTTATAGAATTGACAGAACAGGATATTACTAATATAACAGCTAGATTACACAATTGGAAGTCACCTGGTTTAGATAAAATACACAATTTTTGGTATAAGAAGTTAACTTCATTACATAAACCCATAGCGATAAATTTGACAGATATCATATTAGGAAAACAGAATATACCTGAATTCATTGCAACAGGAATAACATACATGTTACCCAAAACTAAATGTGCATCACAACCTTCCCAATATAGACCAATTACATGCCTGCCTACCATTTATAAAATCTTAACATCAGCAATCACAGATAAAATTAACTCACACATTAATACCCATAATATAATAGCCGAGGAGCAGAAGGGGTGTAGGCGGGGCCACATGGGATGCAAGGAACAACTAATCATAGATTCTACAATTCATAAACATGCCACCTCAAAAAATAGGAATTTACATTGCACATATATAGATTATCAAAAAGCATTCGACAGCATCCCACATTCTTGGTTAATACAAGTTTTAGAAATATACAAAATTAATCCACTAATTATAGATTTCTTACGCAGTATAATGTCACGCTGGAAAACTACATTACAACTAAACAATGGACCTAGCACTCTTGTAACCCGTCAGATACAAATTAGAAAAGGTATATATCAAGGTGATTCCTTGAGTCCTCTGTGGTTCTGTCTCGCCCTAAACCCCCTATCTCATTTATTACACCGATGTCAAGCTGGTTATAGTGTTAAACTTAACGCTGAGGAAACTCTTATCTCACATCTTATATATATGGATGATATTAAATTATATGCAAAAACAGAAAAACAATTGAAAAATCTTTTAGATACTACGACAGAGTTTAGTAATGATATAAACATGCAATTTGGACTAGACAAATGTAAGACAGTACACATTATAAAAGGCAAAGTAAAACCGGGTAATTACGTAGTCAACGAAACTGATACAATAGCAGCAATGGAACCGACAGACTTATATAAATATTTAGGATACCAACAACTTAAAGGGCTTGACCATACCATGATTAAAAACACATTAAAAACCGAGTATCAAAGAAGAATTTCTGTAATATGTAAAACACAATTATCTGGAAAGCACCTAATTAAGGCTCTAAATACTTTTGCAATACCAATATTAACATACTCATTTGGAATAATAAAATGGTCTAAAACTGACATAGCAAACTTAGAGAGAACCACACGCACAACACTCACAAAACACAATAATCTTCACCCAAAATCTGCAACTGAAAGACTCACCATCAAAAGACAGAACGGCGGAAGAGGTTTAATTGATATCCAAAACCTTTGGCAGAAACAAATAACCAGGCTGAAAACATTTTTCTATACCAAATCCGACACTAGCAACATTCATAAAGCTATTGTACTAAATGACCTTAACTACACACCACTTAACTTATGTGATCCCGAAAACTCACACTCACAAAACACTAACAATATTGACCCACAGAAGCAAAAAATAATAGACTGGAAATCGAAAGTACTTCACGGACGACACCCTCATGACTTAGAACAACCTCATGTTAACACACTAGCCTCTAACAAATGGCTTAAAGTAGGAAATTTGTTCCCGGAAACTGAAGGATTCATAATAGCCATACAAGATCAAATTATCAACACCAAAAACTATAGGAAATATATTATCAAAGAGCCAACTATGACAAACGACAAATGCCGCAGATGCCATACTCAGTCTGAAACCATACAACACATAACAGGAGCATGCACAACACTCACACAAACAGACTACACTCATAGACATAACCAAGTTGCAAACATCATTCACCAGAAACTGGCACTTAAACACTCACTCATACAGGACACCAAAACCCCTTACTATAAATATACACCACAACCAATACTAGAAAATAACACACACAAAATTTACTATGACCGAGCTATACTAACAGATAGGACTATCCACTATAATAGACCAGATGTAGTACTTCAGGACAAGATTAGAAAAGTCACCTACTTAATCGATATTGCAGTTCCCAACACACATAATTTACAAAAAACAATAACTGAAAAAATAAGCAAGTATGCCGAATTAAAAGAAGAAGTTTTAAGAATCTGGCGACAAGAAAATGTTTATGTAGTCCCGATAGTTCTCTCCACAACCGGGGTCATCCCGAACCATCTTCTCCACAGTTTAAAATTAATAGGCTTATCAGAATCCTTATACATCAATTTACAGAAAGCTGTCATACTAAATACATGTAGAATTGTGAGAAAGTTCATGCAGTTAGACGAAGACACCACATAATACACACCACAATCTGCGTTTACTTGGTTTAGGCCCGTAAATGCAGTTAAAACCAGCCAAACAGCTGAGAAAAAAAAATCAAAAATAATAATAATATTGTTTATTTCTCTCAATAAGGTTAGGTACATTGGTTCATGACTAAATGGTACAACATCATTTACACCTTAGTGAGAGCTGGAGTTTGTAGTAGGTTCGAAACCTGTGTGACAAATCTCCAGGCTCTCTCCTTAGTGTTACAGAGTATACAGCTAGGGTTTGAGGGACGTGTCACAACAATATGTATTTAGGATAATATAAGTTAATGTAAAAAGAAGATATTTTTAGTGCGTGCGTGTGTGTGCGTGTGTGTGCGTGTGTGTGTGTGTGTGTGTGTGTGTGTGTGTGTGTGTGTGTGACTGTGTCTGTGTGTGTGAGAGAGAGAGTGTGTGTGTGTGTGTGTGTGTGCGCGCGTGTATTTGTGAGCGTACGTGTGTGTACTTACTTATTTTAAAGTGCAAATCAGCTTCTCGGTTTCGTCGTAATCTAAACTATTTAACCAGTTGGTAACTGCTTTTTTACATTCCAGTTTCGTCATAGGATACACATTTAAGATTTTATTTACTTTATTATACAAATAGTTACCAAGGAAGTAAAAACATCGCTTGGCTAGACTTGATCTGACCGGGATCGATGGACATACAGTGTGTTTTCGACGTACGGAATCTATTTTCGAAGGATCATATAGGGTTTGTGAGTGAGTCGTAAGAATAACATTGAGGATGAATAATTTACGTACAGAGAGGACATTACAGGTTCTATAAAGATCAGTAGTAGGGAAACGGTATGGTAGCCTCCAACCAACCTTTAGCACCGCTCTTTGGGCACGCTCTAATTTTAGGAGGTAAGTTTTGTTTGCACCTCCCCAGCCGACGATGCAGTATTGCGTCAGGGATTGGCAAAGAGCAAGATAGGTGGTCCTAAGGGTTTGTGTATCAGCTACCTGACCGAGGGTTTTAAACACAAATATAAGCTTCCGCAATCTGGAGGAAAGTGCGTCTATGTGTGAATGAAAGGAGAAAGTATCGTCAATCAGTACCCCTAGATACTTAACACTGTTAGTTCGGCACAAGATAGGGCAGGTACAGAAAGGCTGTGAGAGTGGTATACAGGAGTGAGCGGTGAGGGTATAGGATAGTGAAGAGGGCTTACCAGATGATGTTAGTGAGAAAGTAAGATAATTCGTTTTATCAACATTAAGTGCGAGTTGATTTTTAGCCAGCCAGTTAGTAACAGCGTTGAGACTGGACTGAGCACAGTCAAATACAGATTCCCAAGTGTTTCCGTAAGATATAAGTGCAGTATCATCAGCGTAAGTAAAAATGGTGGTGTTGTTCAGCTGTATTTGGCAAAGATCATTGATATACAATAAGAATAAGGTAGGGCCGAGAATACTGCCCTGTGGGACTCCATTTATTACAGGAAGTACGTCGCTACAGATATCGCCAATCTTAACATACTGTCTTCTATTTGTGAGATAACTTTTGAAGAGAGACAGTTGATTACCTCTGATTCCGATTTTTTCCAATTTAGTAATTAGGATAGGGATAGAGATCATATTGAACGCTTTTGATATATCTACAAAAACACCCACAACCTTTTGTTTTTCATCAAGCTTAGCTATGACTTCATTAGATAAGTCTAAGACTGCTTTACTCGTGGATAGACCAGAACGAAAACCGTATTGGCGTGGAGACAACAAATGGGTTTCCTCTAGGAAGTTTACAAGCAAATATGTATTTAGAAATATATAAGTATGTTTATCAGTAGTTTGGTTACCATAGTAAAGGCTCTGCCTAGTTTGGGATCAGATGGCTGTGTGTGAGGTGTGTAAAGTTATTGGTACCCGTGCCCCTGTTCCATATATCCCTACCATGTAATCTCTCCGATCATAGCACATCTTATAAACTTGTCTTTTGAACAAGGAATATTTCCAGAACGCCTAAAAAAATTTTTGATAAAGCCCCTCTACAAAAAAGGCGAGAGAAAATACATGTCAAATTATAGACCTATTACCTTGATCCCAGTGTTCTCAAAAATTTTCGAAAAGGCCATGCATATTAGGTTATCTACATTTTTAAATAAATATAATGTAATAAAACAGGAGCAAAATGGATTTCAAAGAGAAAAATCTACGACACTGGCGGCATTTAATCTAGTTCATAAGATAACATCGTATGTTGATAAGAAAATCCCCACCTTAGTAATTTTTTTTGATATGTCTAAGGCTTTCGATTTTGTATTACACAAACTACTCTTACAAAAGGTACACGATTGGGATACGAGGACCTGCTCTTACTTGGCTAGAGTCATACTTAAAAAATCGGCAACAGTGTGTAGAAATCAGTAGTATTGACAAAACGTTAACGAAAAAACAAAACAAGTCAGCATACAAAATAAACAGTTGTGGGGTGCCAAAAGGATCTGTGCTTGGGCCTTTATTGTTTTTACTATATATTAATGATCTTCCTGACGTTACAAATTATGAATGTATTTTATTTGCGGAAGACATCTCAGTAATATTGACATATAATAAATTGACGATTTTAATAATCTCACCGTAAATTTAACAAAAACTAACTTTATACAATTCCATAGCAAAAGGACAAAAAATATAGATAGACGCATAGCTTATGATGACATTGATATTCAAGAAACAGACACTATAAAATTTTTAGGGATAACCTTAGATAAGCATATTGACTGGAAGGAACATATAGATATAACATGTAATAAAAATAATAAATTTATATATGTTCTAAGTAGATTAAGATGAACTTCGTCATTCGAAACGACCATGTTGGCCTACCACGGTTACGTTAGCTCTGTATTAAGATATGGTTTGTTATTATGGGGTAATTCCATACATATTAATAGAGCCTTTCTCTCACAAAAACGATGTATCCGAGCCATAGCTGGAATTCCTCCTGATGAACCGTGTAAACCCTATTTCAAAAAATTTGGTGTACTTACTTTAACCTCTATGTATATCTTTGAAATAGGTGTATTTGTAAAAAAAATCCAGCACTATTCATCACGGCAAAGGACAAGTAACCTCGAAATACGAGAAACCCTGATAGGCTTGTACTTGGGTTTACGCCAAGAACAACAATGTACCAAAAAAATTGCTACGCTATGTGCATACAAGTCTTTAATAAATTACCAGAATGTATTAAAAATCTTCCTTTGACTACATTCAAGAAAAAGCTTAAAAATTGGCTACTAAAAAATACCTTTTATGATATAAAAGAAATGTAATATAATTAAAGACATAATTCTTCCAATAATATATAATTTAAACTTATTTATCTAAGACATATTAGTTCAATTCACATTACCTGTATTCTTAGGACTATGATAATTTACAGATAAATAATATTACATGATAATTTACAGATAATTTATAAATAAAGGCTTACGAGTAGTAATGATTAGACCATACATTAAATATTATGTTATTATTTAAGTTAAGCATTGTAATTATTTCACATGCCTTTCAGAGGTTAAATAGATGGACTGTAAGCATCTGTATAACATCTCCATGTACTCTATTTTATGTGAATAAATATTCAGTCATTCATTCATTCATACCAAGTTCCCCATTGGTAGGAATAGTTGGATTTTTTTTTCATCTATCGTTATCTAGCCTATTCCTATCCCTAGGGATAGATGGAAAAAAATCCAACTATCTCTACCAGTGGGGATAACTTGTCGCCCCATGTCATTTTCTGTATCCCAGACATCCTGTATGTAATAATTAATAATGATCTGTTGAATAGTTAAAGGCTGAAAGCGAAACATACAAAGTTAGGACCAGTTAGGACTAGTTAGGATGCTAATTTTGAACTTGCTCGTCTCTGCTACTGCAAGTAAGACGGGTATGCGAGATACCACCTATTTTCACACAACGTACAAGCCTCACTAACATAAAAAGTGTTTTTTTTTAACTCTGTCTCTATCACTACATATTATAAAACAAAGTCCCCCCCCCGCCTCTGTCTGTCCGTCTGTTCGCGATAAACTGAAAAACTAATGAACGGATTTTCGTGCGGTTTTTACTAATAGACAGAGTGATTCATGAGAAAGGTTTAGGTGTATAATTTGTTAAGATATTGTGTAAATTGATTGGAATATGTTGATGATTGTTGAAGTTGTCTTTGCTACCCGTGCGAAGCCGGGGCGGGTTGCTAGTATAGTATAAAACAAAGTCGCTTCCGCTGTCTGTACGCTAAGATCTTTTAAACTACGCAACGGATTTTAATTCGGTTTGCACCAGTAGATAGAGCGATTCAAGAGAAAGGTTTTATACATGTAAACCTTCCTTTTGAATCGCTTGAATATTGTTTTGTGTTAATTTGTATAATGATATGACTATAACTGTTCACCACATTAGTATCTACATTGCACCCGTGTGAAGTCGGGGCGGGTCGCTAGTTAATTATATAATTTTCATTCACAGAAACGTGGTCGGATACGGATATGTTATTATTTATTTGTTGTATGCTATGTTTTATAGAATAATTTCTCTCTTTTTTTTATTTCTGTATTAGATGTGTAAATTAGGACTTGATCGCGGTATTATTATCTTCTTCAGTTGCACGAAACGCTGGGTTAACAAATAGATATGATACCTTAAAAATACTACTGCGATTCATTCCCGGTTTGCACGTCTATTTACTAGACAATTCTATAGCCAATCAGGCCAACATCCCAACTCAACTCTTTCATTATAGTTGATTCCATACGTGAAAAGCGCAAAAGACATTGGATTTGGTATTAGGAGATATATCCTATTCGAAAGTAGCCTCTATTCAGAGCTAGCTCTGCAATTGATTACCTATTTGGTCTGAATTGAAGCAATCTGTATTAATTGTAACTGAATAGACGCTTCATTTCTGACGTTTGTTAGGAGGATGCTAGAAAAATAATATCTATTTATTAACATATGAGGAGAATTAGGAAATGTGTAACTTGGTATACTTAAAGTTTATATGTAGTTGAAGTGCAGAAAGCTAATGCTAAAGTTAAAAAATTGTGAAAAGGGCTACATAAATGTATGCGTGTCCAGTATATATTTAGACCTGTCAAGGTACCAAAGTCTATATAATGATAGTTCCAGTTATACTCGGTCAATGAAATAAAACAAGACATTCAAAATGGTCGAAAGTCGACTGCCCGGCGATCTCTAGTTAGCATTGATATACAGTGTTTACTTTTAGAATGTAGCG
This sequence comes from Euplagia quadripunctaria, assembly GCA_963859945.1. Lineage (NCBI taxonomy): Eukaryota > Metazoa > Arthropoda > Insecta > Lepidoptera > Erebidae > Euplagia > Euplagia quadripunctaria. The sequence continues at coordinate 10,098,470 of OY982585.1, forward strand.
TAAAAGTAAAAAAAATTACAGTTTGTAGTTTCATTATTAAGTTTTGTTAAAGCAGGTTTTGTATAGCATGCATAAAGTAGACAGTACCTGGGAGACCGGTAGCTTTTGGTAAACGGGTAATTTAAAAAAAAAAAAAAATATTTTGTAAAATTGCGTTTTTACAGGGAATACAACTTGTTGAACTTAAAATGCAAAACTGTATCTGTATAAAATATTACATCAAAATCGTTAGGGCCGTTTCCGAGATACCTGAAATATAAATACATACATACAAGAATTGCTCGTTTAAAGTAATAAGATGTACTATAGGGAGAATTTTACATTTACGTAAATACAGTCACACTGTTTTTATCGGTATTTTTTTTATATAAGTCATAATAACTCCCCAATTTTATTGAGAACAATATTTTGATTGATTGCGATATGGCGACATCTACATACAACGAAAAACATACTTCAATGTCATCTAACGAAAACACAACTAAATAAGGAGTAACCTGCATGGCGATATGAACATTTTCTCGGCGATTAGTATTATAAAGCCGGATGATCCTCCCTTTGTGGTGGAGGGATGTACCACCTGTCCCTTAACAGTTTCTTACTAGATATATTTATCCAGAATGATCCACTAAAGTCTGAAAAACAAATCCCAGCAACGAAGGTAACAAAATAGCTTATGAATATTTGAAATATCATCAGTTTTTAGACACGATCGCTGCCGCTTGAGCAAACAAATTTATTTTCATATATAAAACTAGCAAGCCGCCCCGGCTTCGCACGGGTAGCAAAGCATATATTGATATTTTCCGACATCTTTAACAATCATCGTTATATAACAGTAATTTTACACAAAACCTAAAAAATTATACACCTAAACCTTCCCCATGAATCATTTCGTGTATTGGTGAAAACTGTATGAAAGCGAACAGACAGACAGACGCGGCGAGGGCCTTTGCTTCATAATATAATGTGATAGTGATTTGTATCGCTTGTTCAGAAATTGTGTTTTGTTTACATAATTATGAAAGATAATATTGTCAAAATTGTAACGCACTTTTCCACTATTCTTGAACACCGTATTTTAACTTTTCTAGACGAAACTTCATTATTTATATTTCTGGGTTTCAAGGTATTTACTAAGGTTTATTATTCGTGGACACTTTTTTATAACTTTTATTCAGAGTGGAGAATGATAGTTTTACTGAGGCATTATTTACTCATTGGTTGTGACGCCACAATAAGTCCTAATGTCAACGTCCTCCAAAAATCATCCAAAAGATGGTTTATAAAGGGGCAGTTTGCTAAGCTGCGACATTATCGCTGGTTTGCGAGAATATCGACGTAATTCAAAATTAAGTCAAATTGAACTAAGTATGCCAAACGATTATAAATCTTTGATATTTTATGGTGAACAAAGATGCAACGCCGATTTCGTGCTAATATTCGTTAGAAAGCGACAAGTTCATTACACATTTAGAACAAAATACTCTAGCGGAAATCACAAAAAATTGCCATTCTCTATAATCAATAATTTTTAGTTCCGTCGCTATTCTCGCAAACCAGCTTTATGTGTAAAAGTCCCAGCCAGGGATAAAGGCTCGCAAAACAACTAGTCTATATTTTAACAAATAATCAACGTTTACATGTTAATGAAGCGGATTATATCAGCATCAGTGCTTCACCAGCCTATTCATTAGAATACGTCTCGCTGCCAAAATTTCAGTATATTCTTACAACAACGATCTAACGCAAAAACAAAAATTCGTAGGGACATTTCTCAAGTTCAAATTGTCCGTCATTTGAAACGAAAGCGACGCTATGCTAAGGCCATTGCCATCCCAGTTGTATAATTTGATTGTCCAATCACTTTGAGTATATTAGCAATAAACTTACATTGCATTATTATCGAAGGCACCCGGGAGACGCCTGTGGAAGTGAATTAATGTAATTTGCCCAGTGGTCATTGTTCTAGAATTTTGAATTTAGTTCGAAGAGAAGTGACTCTTCGTTTTAACTACTTGCAATGTGTATATCCGTGTTCGAGAAGCTATAGTACAATCTATGCTTTATTTAGCTCTTGATAACACTGTGTAATATCTCAGAAAATTATTATTATTACTTAAAATGGTGTGTTTCTTATAAAGAAATCTATGAGACATCGATATGTTTCTCTCTCTCTCTTGTCCGCCGGCCACGGTGAACGTTACATTACGAATTGTAGCTCCGCAATTGTTTAATTAATAAAATAGTAAAAGGTAACAATTACAGTGTTTTCCTGTTCCACATGAACACCGAACCCAAGATGTAACAAAGGCTACAAGGATTGTGATAGCGTGGAACGGACTGTGAAGATTCGTGATCAAAATTATGTGTGTGTGTGTATTATGTAAGTGATGTCACGTTTTGAAATAAGAAAATTCTTATGTGAAAACGTGCTATCGATAAAACAGGGCTCGCATTTAAGTCGTACTTACTTACGGCAACAAACTTACGTGCCGGTGCCGTTTGATTTAAAGATTTAACCACATACTTCGATGAAGTAATTTTAGTACGAAAGTGGAATTAAAATCATATAGTTTGCTTCATATTAAGTGGTTGTCAAAATATAAAATATGAACTTAAAATAATACAATACAATACAATATTGTAATAAACAAAAACAAATTTGGCCCCCCCCTGGGATAAAAGCTGGGTACGCCCATGTAAGTGTACTATAATATTGTTATACCATAATTTTTTATGCCTTTCAATGTTTGAAGTGAATGAAACTCAAAAAGCAAATATAATCCGAGTTCGATTCCTCGACTTAGTTTCCAAGTAGTAAATATGTTTATTTGTTTTCAAAATTTTAACCTTTAAAGCTGAACTTTATCTGGAATTCGTAGGAACTGACTAGGAGCTCTTTACATCTGCATGAAAACTAACACAATGATTACCCAACAAACATTTTAGTCGCATAAGTGAAACTAACGCTACTCGAAGTGATATAAACGTCGTAATTAAGTAATTTCATTATGTAATACGGCTTAGTGTCTCATAACTTTATACGACTTTTTAGTCATATAAAGTTATGAGACATCTTATTCGACTTCGTGTCTTCGCGATAGCAGCACATTTATATGTGCTCCTATCGCGACTTTTCTAAAGGATTTTGATTGACTGTGACGATCAATTTTATATTGTAATAAATTATTTTCATTGTCAGTGTCCATTTTGTATATTTATGTATAGCTATTTGCATCTTCAAAACTAAAGTATCCTGTACATTATTCTGTTGGGAAATTAATTTTATCGAGTAATATGAGCAAGTTTTATCTATAAGAGGAACGCGCCTTATAAATTCTTTAAATTAAGCAATATTTTCACAAATATTTTTAACGAACGTGCTAACAGTTACCTTTTTACGACTTAGAGTTCAAGACACGACCATAATACAATGTCTAAACAACTTATTTATTCTGTGCACTTAGTATATGTCAGCCATTAACGTAATTAGGGTTCATTTAAAGATTTCGTGTAAAAATTCCATTGCCCAGCTTTTTTATTCATTTTAACGTCATACAGTTATTTTTAAAAATAATAAAAGAATGTTTACTGAATTTTTATACACTAATACGACATCCAGTCACTGTAAAGTTATATAAAAGTGATCAAATTGACTGAAAATCGTTTAATACCATCGCGTAAAAGTAGTTTCCGCGTCTCTAATACGATTAATAACGGTGTAAAAGTTGTATAGGCGTTACTAAGACGACAGCACTGGTTTTACCGCTAAAAGTTGTAAAAAGTCATATACGACAGGTTGTATAGAAGTCGAATAAGATGTCTAATACGACTAAAAAGTCATATAAAGTTATGAAACACTAAGCCGTATTACATAATGAAATTACTTAATTACGACGTTTATAGCACTTCGAGTAGCTTTAGTTTCACTTATGCGACTAAAATGTTTGTTTGGATGTCATTCGATAAAATGCCGTAAAGCGGTTATAGTAAACACTATTACTCGATGAGAAGACTTTTATTTGAGCTTTCACGACATCTACGCAACCACTACATGACTATTTAGTGATCAATGCGACCACTTCGCGACTCTATTACGACACTGATTCGTATAAAATGGGTCTTTTCTCGGTCGTGTCGATGTGTTAGCAACGTATTTGCGACCAGCTTATGGAACCAAAAGTTAGATTTGGCACGTCATGGCAACCTATAAAATGTTTGTTATGTAGTAGGTAAGTTGAACGAAATGTGAATGCAATCTGTATTGAAAGAATCCTTCTTCTATTTACACTCTGAAAATACATGGCAAACACTATTCATTTCTTATGGGCATCCATCTCATCCATTCCATAGGGTGTTGCTACACCTGTAAATCTTTTACTTAGGACCTATGCATAAACAGTGACGAGAAATCCTGGGACCCCACAGCAGACCATACCTACCACATAGACATAGGCCTCACAACACAATATTCTTTATTGTACACCATAGGAAAAGTTACAACATCAACCCATCATCACCTTCCTGCCATTTGCCCAATTTTCATTGGGGTCGGTGCAATAGCAATTGGTTATTTTATGGCCGCCTGCCTGACGCCAACTTTCATTGGGAATGTAGTCATTTTAAGACGGGAAAGAGAAGAATTTCTATAAGGAAAAATGGGTAGGGAGAGGAACCCTTTTTTTTTTGTGCGTGTGGAAACCTCCTCGGGCCGTCACCCCACCGGGGCTTTCGGTGGGGCGATGTGTCGGAATCGAACCGACTAAAACCACACGGTATGCCGTACTGCGCCTGAAATACGAGGGATCCGGGAACAGCTTTTATTATAGGGAGAGGAACCTAGGGTAAGGGATACCGCAAGTCTTGGGGAACGGAACTGAGACTACAGTAACTTGCAGAGTCCGGGGTCGCGTACCCCGATGTCTATTATTTTCTGTGACTGGAGAGGCCACTGGACAGGAACACCAGCTTAAAACATAAAGAAGAAACATTTAAGATTGGTACAATCGACGGTCTTATCGCTCGTTGCGATTTCTTTCAGACAATCTTAAGATGGGCAGATGCAATTGAATACTGCATAGGGCAGTTGGCAGGTGTGCCTGGTAGCAGAATATTTTTTTTTTAATTCGATATCTTCAGCAACAACTACGTGGAAAGCACAAGCAATTGTGGTTGAGTGGAAGTAAGTAAAATTACTCAGTGTCTCCATGTACCCATCATCAGAACCTAGATATCTCCAAAATATTTTTTTTTCTTTCTACACCTCACACGCGGCCGTCTGATCCCAAACTAGGCAGAGAGTGTACTTCGGTAATTAGACCGCTGATAAACATTCTTATATATTTCTAAATACAAACATATTATAGATAAATTACACCCAGACACAGAACAAATGATTGTGCTCATCACACAATTATTTATCCTGGGTGGGAATTGAACCCACGACCTCTGGCTCAGCAGTCAGGATCACTAACCACTGGACTGTCAGGTCCATCCGTCCGTGGTTATCTTTTCCTCTTCCTAAACACATTAATGTACCTCATGAATATAATTACAACATTATTTTATTACTTCTTCATTTAATTTTTTATCCAGAACCACAAATATTATATAATCCGTAGAACAAGAAGTAGGTACAAGAATTGCTATCGAAATTTGTCAGACACTGATAATCCGTAATCCCTAAGATTCCTTCCCTCGAGTAATGTTCAAGATATTAAATTATATTTCCTTTGACCTACATACCTTCGACAATTGTACACCCCACCCTCTGCGACGAAAGATAGGGTGTATTAAATTAGAGGCAATCATAGACACGCCTTGTTTCATTACGGTACTCGTAAATAGGCAGTGTTTGTTGGTTACACAACAGGGGTGTTGACAAATTTTTGGAACTCTTTTTTGTTTATAGTGAGGCTCCTTGGCGCAAAAAATAACATTTTACTTATAAAAAAAAATTAAAATGGAACCGACATAACTTAATTACTTACATCTGAGACATGAGTTTGATTACGTCACTAACCGATAAACTGACAGTGCTCCACAGAGTAGTATAAGTAGATATGTATAAAACCAACTGACAGCTGTCATCTTGCTTATCGGTAAATTACGTAATGGATATGGTTGTTGTTTACAGTGACGTGATAATAGATAATATTTAATATATTTAAAATGTTTCTTTTTAAAAAGAACTTTGGAAAACGCTAACATTATTATGAATTTTCATGTCTATTTCAACGACTTTGTTTTTTAATTTCTCTATGCGGACTTTTTCAGATAAATCCGCACAGTCTATCAAAATCCCTATTATTAAATACCCATAGTTTCCCTCTGTCTTCCAAAATTTTAGTCTTATCGGTAAATATTAAGGATCAATTTGTGAGTACAAAATATTTTGTGTTCTGTTTTAAAAAACACGAATTTTCCTAAACTTGTTAGTGCTTTACGTTACTATACGGCCCTAAACGAAACGAGATATTGCCAATAGATTCCAAATGATTTGAAAAAAAAAGTAAGTACATTTAAAACATTTACATGATTATATCCAAATGTGTTTGTAAAGAATAAGACAATTTTTAACCACCGACGAAAATACGACGGGGTGTTATAAGTTTCACGTCGATGTCTGTGTGTGTGTGTGTGTGTGTGTGTGTGTGTCTGTCTGTGGCGTCGTAACTCTCAAACGGATGGACCGATTTTGATGCGGTTTTTTTCATTTGAAAGCCAGTTTCCTTGCGGTGCTTCTTAGCTATGTTTGGTTAATATCGGTCCAGCAGTGTAAGAGTATCAGCTCTTTTCCAAAATTATGTAAGGCATTTTGTAATCGTTGAAGGGATTTTCGAGTCGGGGGTGTTTTAAATTTATAGTTATTCTGTAATTTTAATTGTTGCAGTCTAGAAAAGAATGCTTTTAAGCCCTGACCGGGCTTGCCCACGAGTCGAAAAGCAGTCAGCCTCGCGGTGGAAGGTGAAAAATTTAGCTACCAAGCTGTTCTTAAAGACGAGGCAGCTCACAATGTTTGTCAAAATTTCTTAGGCGATTAGCGCCTACTGATAACGAAAGTCAGACGCGCTCTTGCTGCGAATCATGGATCATTGTCTAAAGCGGGAGCATATTCAAGTAATCTGAGATAATATTATATAATATTATCTCTAAAAATTAGGGTGTGCCGACTTCTACTTAGAGCGACAAATATACTTTAATGCTAATGAAGACACACCGAACTACGAAGGAACTATTAACCCTGCATCGTGCAATGAAAGTATATATATATGCAATATATATATATATGATTAGTATATATATACAACTTCACAACATGAACCTAGCGTGGCCAGAGGATCCTCCCTTTGTGTGGGCCCTCCCACACAAAGGGAGGATACCTCCCCCTATTCCTCCACATGGACAAACTTGGTAACTGGGCAACTAAGCTAAATACCGAAGTACCTATATTTATTGCTTTTTCTTTCTTTACACGGCAACGGAGTCACTGATGAAAGGATATTATTTTATTGTATTCCTATGCCAAAAAAAACCCCAATTATTTATGTGCCGCATAGCGATATAAACTATTCATCTTGAGTAAAAAATGAATGCTAGGTGATAGCCACCTAGTTGAATTTTATTAAAATCACGATAATGAATTTCGCAATAAAATTATAAACCAATATTTCATGAGCATTTAAGAGGGCATGAAGGATGACAAGGGTATTAATATGATATGATAAAGGACCTTCATTCCGGATGCTTTTATAATTTTACCAAAGTACTGCATATTACCCATAATTTTTCATTTGTTTTTATAAACATTATTTATCTACAATAGTCAAATAAGATTTCTATGCAAGAAAAAATAGTATAATTTAGCAGGAACTTAAAACACTTAATTTATTCGTAAGTCATCCGGTCAATATACATTATATATATCATATTTTGTTAGTATATGTTGTAATACCAAGAAAAACTAGCAAACCATGTGAATGAACTAGCTCAGGCTCTCAGCGGTGAGGGTGGACTTCGGTTTGCTGGGCTGAAAAGACAGGACATCCCGGGTCTAACAGGAAGATTCCCTCAATGAGACAGATGGAAAGTCTGTTGGGGAGAAATTTCTCAGCAGTTGGGACTCTCGTAGACAATATTATACACAAAAGTAAATCAGCCAAAGAAGTGGCTTATTGTTCCTGGAACAGATTACCACGAAGCAGAATACACATAAAAAAAAGGATTTGTTGTAAACAATACAAGTTCTATGGCAGTGACACTTAGTATGATCACAAGTTCTAGACGTTATGTGGTAGGTAGATACATAATATAGATAACATTGTATTTGTACATCATTATTAATAAGCTACCAGCGTGTGACAAAATGGTGCGATTCCGAGTCCCAAAGCCAAATCGACATCGTTATCCGGACCATATTTCGCAAGTTATTTATTCTTATTTTACGTGGAAGAGCCATGCTTCGGCACGTATGGGCCGCCTCGATACCACGGCCTCACAGAAAACCGGCAGTGAAGCAATGCTTGCATTGCATTTCCCCGCGTGAGTGAGGTTACCGGAGGCCCTAACCCTTTCCTCTCCTCTATTCCCATCCTTCCCCTCTCCTCTCTTCCCCCCTACCCCTCTACTCCTACTCCCACCTGAAAGGGCAGCAACGCACTTGTTACTCTCGAGTTACCTGATGGTAAAAGACTTCATCACAGTCATTTACCATCAGGTGAACCGTCTGCTCGTTTGCCCCCTATACCATAAAAAAAAAGTTGTATTTTGGTCCCATATAAGGCGGGGCGAAACAATTGCTATATGTCCCTCTACATATGTTTCTAAACTCTTTGTTGCCATGCTGCTGTTCAGAATTACGTAATAGAAAAACCCTAATTTTCTCTCTTGTATCCCACGCTATCTCACTATCACACGCAACCACAATCGGCATCTTATGTCTGTTGTTAGGATTCAGTATTACCCACATAAATATGTTGCTTGCTTCTAAGCAGTATCCTGGCTGCTGTTGCATTTAAACATTTTAAGGATCAATATCTTCACACTTTCTCCTGTGTACTGAGCATCTTTCCATTTGTCCTTTTCATATAACATATACTAGCCGTTTCCAATAATTTCGCCAGCGTTTATTATCACTGCTATGCTCCTAAGGGTTATGGTATGATGTTGTATAATCTAAAACACCCTCAAGAATTGGGCTTCCAAGTTGACATGATTGAAACTTCAGAGCAGATCTGTCTGCATTTTGTTATTAGACAGACTCTGGCCTGTACTGTGGTAACCAGACTGCTGATAAACATGCTTATATATTTTTAAATACATACATACATATTATAGATAAATTACACCTAGATACAGAACAAACGGTCGTGCTCATCACACAATTATTTGTCCTGGGTGGAAATCGAACCCATGACTCCTGGATTAGCAGCACTGCACCAATAGGCGTGGGTAGCACTTAGTGATTCAAAAAATTTTTCAAATCCTTGTTTTATCAAATGTTGTTCCAGAGGTTAGCGCGTTCTCTTAGAGTCTTAGACAACTCTTCTCAACTCAAACTCTATAGCTTTATTTAATTAGTTTAGATTTGTTCTAGATGAGAAGTCAAGTGCATTGGTAAGTAAGTATCTTCTGCCTTCAAATAATTAAAGACTTAATAATAATAATTTATTGGCTTTAAGAACACACGACAGTTACATATATAGATCTCACTAGCAACCCGCCCCGGCTTCGCACGGGTACAAATTATACACCAAAACCTTCCTCATGAATCACTTTGTCTATTTGTGAAAACCGCATGAAAATCAGTTCAGTAGTTTTTAGTTTATCGTGGACAGACAGATAGACAGATAGACGCGGTGGGGGACTTTGTTTTATAATATGTAGTGATGATGTAGTGATGATGTAGTGATAAGAATAATAACAAAATGAAAAAAATAGCTTATTAAAAAGTGGTCCTCCTATAAATATTAACATTATAATATGACGTCAATGCTATTTTTATATACAGATAATTCTAAGGAAAATGATGTCACGTGAGCGCGCACGCTTAAATAATTAATGACTTCCACAAAACGAAATTCCTCTCGTTTGATTTCTAAGTAAAATTAAATGAGCACTTAAAATATTCCAGCATCCATATGTATTTTCACAAAACTCATTACAGAATTTTTTCTGGGAACGAATAAATATTTCGTATATGTTGTCTGGTCCTTAATATATCTACAATCGCGTCGCCTCCTCGCTAATCGTAAAATTGGGAATTGGGACAAAGAAACTCATAAAATGTTCTGTCTGTGTCTGTGTTCAAATTAAAAATACTATTATTTTAGTAAAGATGCTTCAAATAAATAGAAATCTAAAGGCACCTGGGACAGAAGAACCCGTGCGATGGTCCATTGTCCATTATGAGAGTCCTAAATCCAGCTGGGGACAGTGATAGGCCGTTTGATTGATTTATATCATCAGTTGGTCGCAAAGTTTAGATTTATTAAAAACACTGAATATCAGCGTCAAAATAACCTGTAAATGTAAGGCACATTTTATATTTTAAAAAGAACTGACCCAGCCTTTACTTCTTTAAATTTCACTTTTTACTAACTTAAAATGCGTTCATAAAAATGTGTCCCCGAGTGACCAAAAGTTTGCCACATCTGGTCTGTAGCATACAATTTATTTTAAATGTTGGTAGCATTGGAAAACATCCTTAATGTTGAAAGCGTTATTATTATAGCATCGGAGTGTTGCTGGCCTAGAAAGTTTCCCTGTAGTACCTGGACTATATTTCTCTTTGTTTTTTAGGGTTCCGTTCGTAAAAAGGGAAGAAAGAACCCTTTTAGGATCACTTCGTTGTCCGTCTCTCTGTCTGCCAAGACTCTTTTTTATCAGGAACGCATGAAGGTATCGTTTATAAATATTTATGTTTGCGCTCCCTTGAAACTGTAAAAAAATCAAGCTTCTAAGTCAAGGTAATCAAAAGATTTACCACCATTTAAGTTTCATTTTTTAACAAATATTAACAACAGGTAGATCAATCATATTGGGTACTTTTCATGGACCTAGAATCATGAAATTTGGCGAGAAGCAAGGTTTCACAGAACAAGTAAAGGGAAAAATCCAAACGTCGTTAATTTGTTGTTACCTTATATAAAAATATATATATATATATATCAACAAATTAACGACAACATAAATTTTATTTTTCATTTTTATAACTGTGACGTTTATTGATGTGTGAGGGAATATTTTTCAACGCCAAAGTTAAGTTCGTCTTTGATGTTCCTCGGAAAAAATCGGGCAAAAATGTTCGGAAAACGATTTCATAGGTTAGACAAACTATCTATCTACATACAAATTTGCACGGAACTCTCGGCGCTCGAGTCAGACTCGCACTTTTTCCTTTTTATTAAGAGAATGTCACCGCCTGCCATTAATATCCGGAAAAGAGAGTCTTACGTATCAAGCCACTCTATGTTTCTCCATGTACCTGATACATGCAAAGCACTTCGTGTGAAGCAACGAGAGTAGACAAGAGTAGAGTGAATAGGTTTCTCTTGGATAGGCGTACACCATCTTCGTCACACGTTCGTTACACAATAAAATAAAAAAAACGAGTTGGCAGTTCTAGTGTCTCTGAATTCTTTAAGAGTTTAAAAACGAAAGACTTAAATTAATTGTTCGTGTAAATAGTAAAGGTTTATTAAAGGTCACAGACAATGAGTCAAACAAAACTTTGATAATACCCAAAACAAATCCGGGGTGGATAAGTTTGAGGTAGTTTGTAGGTGCTCCAGACCATTATCAGGCAAGTCTTAAAGCCGATTGACACGAACGATGGCTCCTCAATGCCCGAAAATCCTTCAAAATTTACCCTAACTTTACACCATTTCAAATTATTTCTACTAACTTCCATTGCTAACAGTAGCTTATCCTATTAGGGTACATTGAAACAAATATTAGGTTTGATAAAATGAGCCAAGTTACTTTATTAAATGTTGGGCGAGAATCCTATCGCCTTGGGACCAGGTTAAATATCAATTTTAGGCTGAAGCCCAATCTAACAAGGGTTGGTGCCTTGGGTATAAAATAAGGACAAAAGGGAAAATGTATCACTTTATTTAGTTAATAAGTTATTTTTTACACGTCCTTACAGTTTTCAAACGAAGTATATTGAATATCTTTGAGTTGTGTTAAGGTGGTAATAAAAAAAATCATTAATAGGGTTACGCTTTGAAATTTTGATCCTTACTATTTTCAAGTTTGTGATAATTTTTTTATCATTTAAACTAACATTAAAGTAAATGATTTAACCATAGCAAAACTATGACGTCTTTTAACTATCTTTTAACTGATCCGATGATTAAATCCACAGAACTGAGAATAAGTAAGAAGTGCGTTGTGGGCGGGGCACGCGCGCCGAAACTATGAGTAAACGCTCTTAGTTTCGGCAAATACGTGCAAACATTTTTGTACTAGCGTATATACTTTCGCCGGGAATGTAGCTGGATAAAAAAATAATCATTATGCCGAGTTGCGCTGTAATTATGTATCGAAAAAAGAATTTAGGACTGCAGTGTGTACAAAGTGAAGACATAACTTCGTCGGTGAGCCCAAAAAAATTAATTTTTAAGTAATTGACAAAAATTCACAAAGTATTATGTAATTTAAGAGAGAAAATCGTTATGATCTAATCTACTTAAACAGTTATATATAGTATATACATATTTTAGTACTGACTATATTGGAACTATTTGAGCACGCAATGAACTACATATATATATACATATATGTATGTACATATATATGTTATGTTATATTATATATCTATATATATATATATTTGGTAAATGTTAAGATGCACACTCGTTAGCTCTCTATTGACGTACCGCTGTACGGACGTAACGGCTGGCAAGTATGCATATGGAATGATACCTTATACTGATTAGCGTAAGGGTGTATTTAGTCTAATTATAAATAGCGTTTAGTATTCATTTGAATAAATCCTCTGTTACATATACAGAGCGTAGAGCTCTGTATGACGCCTGTAAAATAATTATTATCGTCCAAGCGTGTGTAACTGGCGAAACATGATTTGGAACAGAATACAGCTACAGGTATTTCTAAATACAATGACATATTCTCGGTTCTGTGATCAAATCGAAACGCCTAATCATACTTTTACCAATTCAATATAATTATAATCGACAAGAGATTTGATATCCGATTAGTTAATTTTTGGGTTGATCATCCTTTAAGAAACCGGGTGTTAATCTCGGAAAGATTGATATGAAATTTTTAAAGCATTGAATTCAAATACGCGTAATACACGCGAACTGAGCAATTATAATTACTTGCCTAGTTTGGGATCAGACGGCTGTGTGAGATGTGTGAAGTTATTATTAAAAATATTTTTTTTTACTATCAACCCATTCATCTCATGAGACGTTTTGAGTTGAAATTTTGAAATATACTTACTAATATCATTCAAACATTAAAAATAATTATGTTTTTCTTTAAATGGCAAAGGATGAAAACCTTAGTGGCCAAACTGTTTATGTCTCTAATATTTGAAGCCACTCTCACTATCCAGCCTCGTTTATAAACCACCCAGAACCTGCATCTTAACCTAATATTATAAATACAAATGTTAATTTGTTTGTAACACCTTTACGCCTTAATTATTTAAACGATCATAATGAAATTTTGCATACACTTTATCAGGGGTACAGAAAACGACTTTTTTTTTTTGAGCAGACGGGTCGCCTGGTGGTAAGTGACTACCGCCGCCCATGGACACTTGCAACTCAAAAGTCACAAGTGCGTTGCCGGTTTTAAGGTGGGAGAAGGGAAAGGGTAAGAGTAGAGGAAGGAGCGGAGAGGGGTTTAAGCCCCCGGTAACCTCACTCACTCGACGAAACACAACGGAAGGCCGGTTTTCTGCGAGGCCGTGCTATTATTACGGTCGAGCCGGCCCATACGTGCCAAAGCATGACTCTTCTATGGGTCATGGCCATCCCATAGCGAATCTTTCACCTTGGATACCTGTATTGATTCACAAACGAATTGCAACCTTGCCCTTGTTAAATTTACCCCGTCTTCCTTCCAGCTATGGTGATCCGGTACTCACCAGCATAAGAACAACTCTACGTTTCATCAATTCGATCAGTAAGCTGCTGTGCCCTATCTCTTTCGAAGAGACAAGTTATAAATCAATAACTTATACGAGGTTCACCAACACTTTAAGCAACTATCTGTTTTTTTACACAAATAAGTGTGCGAATCGAACCCACAAAATTCAATTTAGGCACCCCTAAATTGAATTGGCGAAGTGACGTTCATTACTGATACCTCCATATTCGCTATATCTCGATATAATATGTTACAATAATGGTTGGAAATAAGTATGTAAATGTTGGCACTTCACGAGGCGTATTAATGCAATTATTTGAGTTAATTGGAAAAGTAAAACCAATCTTAAGCCGTCGCAAAGAAAGTTCATTTTAGTTTGGACCGGTATCGCGAACATTTTCAGAAATACGCGACGTAAAGTGGTAGCATCAAATGCCTACAATGGGAAATTTTCGGACATGTAGCAGGCCACTCAGAAAGTTTAGCGAAAAAGAGTATTTAACTATACTTTATTTTAAAAATAAGATCATTTTTACGATAAAAAATACAAAAGTTGCACCTTCAAATTTATCTCCACATTTTATTACAAATTAATTATCGTATCTCACTGAAAAATGGATCTTGAGAACATTTTCGCTCGATGATATTTCAAATGTGGCCTAAATCCTTTGGATGGCCTTTAAATTGCATTTGTAGACTAAGGCAACTATTTACCGATTTTCAACGAATTTATGTAAGGTCGGTAAACTTTGGCCGAAGAAGAAAGATGTGTCAGAAATGAACATTTCATCGAAGAGAATTGATGAACCACGTGTAAAGTACATATTAAACATTGGTTCAGGAAGCGTTAACAAGATTTTACATGAGCACCTTCGCATGATTAGCATTTCGGGCTGGGTACCGTACAACATCACCGTTTCTCAGAAGCAGGTTCACTTGGAATGGTGCCTTGACATAGCTAAGTTTACGACATTATGACAGGTAAAGTATCTTGGATTTATCAATACGATCCAGACACTAAGCGTTAGTCAATAGTTTGGCTGTTTTAAAATAAGCCAAGGCCCACCAAAATGAAGCAATCGTAAAGCGCAGAGAAGATTTTGATCGATAGTTTTTCACTATTACAGGACATCTGGTGTCAATGCATAAACGCAATAAAAGTAGTATTAATGCCCATTGGCATACTAAATGCTTGCCAGAAGTGTTACTGCTATCAGCAGCAAGCGCCCAAATACGTGTATCCGCGGGCTGTTGCTTCACTATCTATCTTCACTAACTATCGTTGCGGCACTCAAAACGAGGGACTTCCTGGACAGCACACCGGTCAAACATCTATGTCATCCTTCTTACAACCCTGATTTAGCATCGTGTGACTTCTCGTTATTCCGTAAAATAAAAAATTAACTCAAATGGATACAGTTTTCATCGCCGGAAGATCGCTAGCTGCGTTCGGACAGGCTGTCGAGGAAGTGTCTGAGGCCGATTGTAAAAAGTGTTTTGACAAGAGGTTTAGATGCATGAAACTTTACATAACTAGGGGTGGAGAATTGGGAATTTGGAAAGAAATAATAAAATTATAGTTTAAAAAACTAAAAAACACGCTTTTATAGAAAATTCAACTAAAATTCAAATTCAAAAAAATTAATCGAATTATTGCATTGTCATCGGTCTTTGACACGTGTGCAAAATTTGAATGAAATCTGGCCGTCTAAAGTGGGTCAAAATCGCTCCCAAAGGAGTCGGTTACAAACATACAAACAAACATACAAGTGACGCTAATATAAAGCGTGTAAATAGAAATAGGGTCTATAGATGATTTTTTTTAGGTTCACGAAATTTACTGAGTGTCCTACATATATGTACTTACTCTTGTTAGAGGGATCGGACTTCCCGCCAACAGTTGATTCGAGTTACAGGTGTACGATCTTGACCTGCTCAAGTTATTGCTAATACTCCCTAATCCATCCGTATATGCCATATCACTTTCCTTCCATTGTATTGCCTTCTTACCTTTCTTTCCATAAGGGAAAATTGGGAGTAAGTATAAACTTACTCCCAATTTTCCCATTTCTAATGCCCAAAGTGCCCGATTGCCCCTTATTACGTGAGTGTGATCAAATTATAATTAGCAAATGTGAGTGGTGCATACACTTATATAATATATACGTATAACCTAGTAAGTGACTAGGTTGCAAATAAGTACATGGCTAACCGGATATAGTAAACGATTAACCAGAGCGTGTTTACAATGCTCGAAGGAACACAACTAAAATCCAGGGTGAAAACTGATTTGTAAAGCAACCTATTTCAGTATTATTTATTTTTTTAAACTTGAAAATGTTTATATACACCTAAACTAAAATAAAAAAACTTCGTTCTTCTGGTCACGACAAGCGCTTATTTAGTTCCTTGTAAACAGAACGATTTTTCTGGACCCCATGACCCTAACGTCTCGATGACAAACGGCTAAAAACATAATTACCGATTAAATTATTGTACGAGTGTTTACGCCGTTTGAGGCTTTCTACGGAAAGTATAAAGTAATAATGAGTTATGGCTCATTCCTCAAGAGAACCATTGTCTGTGGTCATTATTTTTGTTTTATTAAGTATACCTAACACTTTGTTTTGCCTTATCATTTTGCAGTTTACAGAAAGCCTAACCTATAGAAGGCATGTCAGTTCAATCATTTTTATAGAGGTGGTTACAATCACTAGACTCTCTTTAAAGCTGACACATAAGTTACAGCAATAGTGTTCTTGTACAAAAAATTAATTTCTATTAACTGTGTTAAATGAAACAAATAATATTATACAATTTATTTATTTAATTGAATACAGTATGCACGTAACGTAAGTTCGATTCGCCATGGTTCGAATCAGTTTTACAAAATTGTTCACATTTAAATTAGGTACGTACCATCTATGTCGGATTAAGGTCAAACTTTCGCAACTTTCTTAATATTTTAAATATCATATAAACAAGGAAGCATTACAAACATTAATAGTAATTATACGTTACAACATAAATATTTAGTACCATTTTCATAAACACTTACCCATTTTTACACATTTATCTACATTTTATATAAATTTACAAATATTTCATAAATTGATTTTTTATTTAATTTACTTTTTCATAATATAAGCACATTGAGAACGTAATAAACGCTTACACATATTTCGTTAAATATTTACACTACATTGATACTTTTTCGAAATGGGGGCTCACCATTTAAGGCCGTGGGGTCAGCTAATCCGATTAAAAACACATTTTATGACACTGAAAATAAACATGATCAGGTGACCCCACGGCCGCGAAAAAGTACGCATAAATAATTTATATAATTCTAAAATATTAATGCAAATTATACATAAATATACTACTTTTTTGTTATACATTTCTATTTTGTATAAAGTCTAGTACACGTTAATTTCCTACGAACGCTTTACATTACATTTAATTATTTCGTAGAAAATAAACGTCTTATCTATATAGATACTCTTATTATAAAAACTCTGATTCTCTTTCAAAAGTAAAAATAAAAACAAGATACTACAAGAGAATACAATGTAATTTTGTAATGTATAAATCGTTCGAAATACTTTGTTGAAAAAAAAATACTTTGTAATTGATATGTTCTAACAGTATAGACAACAAATATAACAAATTCAAAAAATCCTTACCTAGTCATAAGAAATTTACAAAACATTCTACAAAACTGTTTCATTCGTGCAAGTCCTCGGTCCATTTACTAAAGAGTATCTACTAGATCCGCCATTTTTCCTACTGGTGACTGCTCCCCTAATGAACAGTTCTTTGAAAGTCTCCCTAAACTGCCTGGACATGCCGCAGTAGATAGCGAAATTAATTGGATAGGATACTAAAATGAAGAAATTGGTAATAAGAATCAAGATATTAGCAATATAGTAATCTAAAATTTCGACTATAGTGCTGGAGATAATATGGAGAATTGTGACGACAGCTACCGGAATTTCCACCATCAGGAATACAGTGACTACCACAATAAGCATTAGAGTAGTGCAATTGGAGTCCCTCAGCTTCTTGCATTCAGATTTTCGATTCTCCTTAAAGAGTCTTTGCCTGTTGATCTGCGCAGTCCTCATAGCTCTGAACAGAAGTACGTTTAGGACCACGAGAGAAGTGCATGGGATCAGGTGGACAAACAGGACCCTGAATCCGTAGTAGGAGATGAAGTATACATCCAGGGATATTGCCTGCACCCATGAAGCCATCTCGATCTGAAACAGAGATAAAATTTTATTTAGTTTTTAGGGTATTTTTGGTTTTTTGTGTCATTTATCATTTAGAACTAGAGTCTAACTTGCTAGGCTCACGGTTTATCTATTGTAATGGTCGGTTCACGAGGATGGTCATTAGTCAAATAGACTTGTGAAATTAGAAATATCACTGGCGTGCAAACAAACTCCCAAAATTTTGAACCAGGAACGGGATCTAAAATTGAATAAAAAGAAATATATGTTTTTTTAACGTTTGATTTAGAGAAAGAGTCAAAGTAGGGAACGAATTACGCGATACTGCGTAATCCGTTCCCTACTTTGACTCTTCTAAACTAACGCAATATGTATATTCTTTTATAAAAATACTACTAATTTACAATAATATCCATTTTCTTTTAACTTTTTCTTACTCAAGATCTAGAAATATTAGATTAAGAAACCATTATTAATGTAACAAGAAATCATTAAGTTAAACATATAAATTGTACATATTTTTGTTATCATCTCTTAAAACCCTTCATTTTGATACCCCACTCGCCCAGTATGGCGCAAAAAATTGGTTTGTTATTTAATATTAAGTACCTGGGAGACCGAGCTTTGCTCGGTGTCTTTTTGTAATACCGTTTTTTTTTGTAAAATTTAATTTTTACAGGAAATACAACCATGCAGTTGAACTTAAAATGCAAAACTGTATCTGTATACAAAATTTCATCAAAATCATTGGAGCCTTTCCGAAATTCAGATTATACATACATATATACAAGAATTGCTCGTTTAAAGGTATTAGATAGATAGATTGGATACATGTATCCAGCGACACTTGCGCCGAGACGAACCTATCGACGTATACACATAATCGCCATTTAGGGCTTCACCGCAGTTGGATAAAATGTCTTATGTTCGTGAAAAAATATGGAACAATATGTTATTTTTTTAAAGACTGCTTTTAACATGGCTCCATACATTACTAGTATTCTTTTCAACCTCTCCATGTGAATGCGTCGGTGCACTTGTCTCTTTACGCCGCACGTGTATGGTGCGACCTGTTCCATATCTCGCTAAAATGGTGACTTGTGAACGTTTCACGAGGACAATTCGCCTTTTACTATCTTCTCAACTGTGTTGAGTGCTATAAACTGTTAATTGGAGCATCAAACACCTTGTATAGTGCCGAATAGTGGACTTCTCAACCTACACGCTCGCTGTTCGATCCCACTTGGTAGGAAGTCGAACCCCTTAGCCATAACGCTTTTTTTTTATTGAAATTACCAAATCAAAGTAGGTGTGATTGGAAGGAATTAAAGCTTCCACATGAAGCTGTTAGATAACAAAATGCTCACCTATTTTTGTCTAAAAATAAATAAACTGATGTTCTTTTTATATCATGACATATTTATCTGAAATGGAAATATTGGTAGGCTGTCTTCAAATAAAAGACGTGAAGAAAACAAACTTATGGTATTAGATATAAGCCTAACATATTTAGACAGGATATAATAGATCAAAAGAGCCGATTTCTTTTTCCATTACACTCTTATATGTTTCTTAAGCATGTTTTAAAACGCTTATATAAGTTGAAGCGAGTCTAATAGATGTCTCGATTGGCAATTTATTTGCCTTAAGAAAAATATTGGTAAATGATTTAATAAGTTCTGGGTAATAAAGTTTCAGGAAGTTTTGTTATTGAAAACTTGTGAGATATTTGAAAGCATATAAAAAATAAATTAATCGAGATGAGATATGAACACCAATCATTTGTTTAGTTTGGAAAATAGGAAAATGCAATAATTTATTTACTGAAGAATCGGTATTAGGGATGAACGTTATTATCATAACTCCCATCTTTATGTTTATTTACTACGCAACTAAGAGTAGGGATTATATTTTCTTGTACATAACATAACTATCTATGTGATGCTGAAATAAAGTCCGGAAAATTTATACGAAACGAAATAGCCCTCAAATTGGGATAGTAGTTTTTAAATGTAGAAACTGTATCGATTCGAAATAGCTATGACTATTAGAGTACTATGTCATAATAACAAGTACACAAAGAACTTGATAAACGCAACATTTACTTTAGTGAAAACCACTTCAACGTATTGCGATAAAGGACTGTGTTGTGCTACGATTGTTAACTAGCTAACGACTTGCAGGAACATGCTATGTATCCTTAAATTATAGAGGTGTATTTATGTGTTACACAGACACAGTTCGTCAGGTATCTCTCTTACGGTGAGCCCATAGCTGTCGACCAGGCATGATTGCAAACTTTGTGCTCCTATTTCATCTAATCGCATCTAAATCTGTCTGTCCTGAACTATTACATCATTAAACTTTTCTGTTACGATTTATGATTAGAATAATGGCACTCATGTATGCTATTTAAGTAAATGTGATCATAATCAACAATAGTATAGTTATGTTTAAGACTCGTGACAGTTACTAAATTTGTATAAATTGGTCAGCTGCACTCTTTATGTTTTATAACTATAAATTTACAATTTAAAACACCCCTGACTCGAAAATCCCTTAAAAGATTACAAAATTCCTTACATAATTTTGGAAAAGAGCTGATACTCTTACACTGCTGGACTGATATTAACCAAACATAGCAAAGAACCACCGCAAGGAAACTGGCTTTCAAATAAAAAAACCGCATCGAAATCGGTCCATCCGTTTGATAGCTACGATGCCACAGACAGACACACACACACAGACATCGACGTCAAACTTATAACACCCCGTCGTTTTTGCGTCGGGGGTTAAAAAAAGAAGTTTAGTGCAATTACTAAATAAAAAAAACTGACTTAAAAAAAGGAGGAGGTTCTCAATTCAGTTGTATTCATTTATTTATTTAATACTTCCTGCATTTTACATTGCATGGGGCGTGAGATAGAGACTGCGCTCTTTTATTTCCGTACAAGTCGTAGTAAACGTCAACGCTAGAGAAAAAAGAAAAAGAAAATAGTTCTCTATATTGTCACATCGCGACTTGTCGTGTTACTCTATGAAAGAAATTCTCCAAAAATAATGAGATAGTTTACGCAATAGGCAATCGAAAAATGTTTTAGTTCATAAATATCTTACTAATGTTATAAAGGTGAAAGTTTGTGAGTATGGATGGATGGATGGATGTTTGTTACTCTTTCACGCAAAAACTACAGAACCGATTGCGATGAAACTTTGTATGTAGATAGCTGGAGATCTGGATTAACACATAGGCTACTTTTTATCCCGATATTCCCACAGGATCGGGACTTACGTGAGTGAAACCGCGGGGCGCAGCTAGTAGAAAATAAATTTTACAATTCATTTCAAAGTTTTAACTTTTTTCATCTGTTCTACAAATATGCGACACGTAAGCGCCATGACATTACGTCATCACGCCATCAAGTATCGTCAAATATACAACGAAGTGTCATCAAGTATAAATTGATGCTTCTAAAAATTTTCGAATATTTTCTCCTATGTATTTTACTTAAATATTACCATGGATGACGGTTTTTGGAAAAGCAACAAGTACAAATCTGTCAAGAACAAGCTCTTTCATGATTTTTGTTTTGCCAAATTACGAAATGTTAAAATATCCATGTATTGTTCTATCTCCATCACATATAAGGACAGCAACTCATTGCAACAATTTACGCAAAATAATTACTTCTACTAAGTATAACAGATTTAACATCGTCGTTGTTTACTACCGTGATGACGTCAAATGAGCATCATGGCGACTTGCGTTTTCATTAATTTACGCGCGAAAATTTAAAATGTAAAGTTGCAATGCATTTTAATGCCAAATATTTAATTAAAAAAAAAATGTAAAACTATTGGTTTTTTACTTTTACCTCGTGATCAATTTAAAACATTTTTCAAAAAGGGTTTAATTTAGTATTACTTTTGAAATAGTTGTCATATCTGTAGCTATCATCTGTAGCGATGATTTAATCCCTTCATAATTTATCTACCGTATTGAATACTTATTAGGGACTTATTGATGATTATTTTTACCTATTGTTTTATTGCATGTGGCCAAGAAATCGAATTAATTGGCTGTTTATTTTGGCATAAATATTTTTGATTAACTAGCAACTTGCCCCGGCTTCGCACGGGTACCAGAGACATCTTCAACAATCATCATCATATTTCAACCAATTTACACAAAACCTTAACAAATTTTAACAAACGAGCAGATGGGTCACTTGATGATAAGCGACTATCGTCGCCCATGGACACCTGCAACTCAAGAGTCACAAGTGCGTTGCTGGCCTGCGTTGCTGTTGCGTTATTTCATGATATGTAGTGAATGATTAATAAATAACATTATTATAACAACTTATACCGGTCTGTATCTCCTAAACACACCCATTTTAATTCCAAACAACATTTCTAACCTAAATCAGTTCGTATTCTTAACAACTAAATATCCGTTTATCCGACAATGATAGAAGTAGGATTTAATATAAGTGTCTTTCAAAATAACCATTCGCGTATCAAACCTCTTTTGATAAAGATTATTATCTACCGATTGGATTTCGGTTTATAAAGAGTCTTTGTTAGGGTTTAGGTACTATTCGAAATGATTCTTACGAAATACATTTATTGGAGGGCCTTTCCTTTGAGAGAGCTTTTGCTTTTTCAGATTATCGGAATGTTTGATTTATTTATAGATTTAAAAACGGTAACGTCTTCTGATCAAAAGCAATGTTTGTTGCAGAAAGTTTTTGTCTATTTTATTTAGAATATATTCGTGTTCATTTTTATTAAGGAGTAAACAATCTGAATCGATGTGATAGAATAAAAGGGAATGTGACCATTCTAGAATAACCCAAAATACTTTCGAAAGGAAGAAAATTAAAATTTCCTACTCATCCTCAGCGCCTCTTTCCCAACTAAGTTGTGGTCGGCTTTCAGTCTAACTACGATACGGCCGAACTTTGATATTTTACGTGAAGCCTGCCATCAGACCTCCACAAGTACTAGGCGATATCGAAGTTCTGTAGTTAGACCAGGTTGTCGGACTTTTTAGGGCTCCAACTACCGGAAGAAAGCAGTTCTCATTTCGTTACGAAATAAAACCCGGTTTGGGAGCGATCACCGCCATACGGAAGGCTGTGATGAATTTCTGCCGACAAGTTGGGCCGCTCCATGGGCTCCAATTTCGCTTCGAGCTTTGGGGGCCTTCAGATTGAATAGTGTTGACACCCGTTGTTGCACCCGTACTACGTATATACGTGGGTAACATCTCACCATGAGAAAAACAGCGGATATTCGCTAACAAAAACAAAACGGAGTTTCAAACAAAAACTAGAATAAATACCTCATTAAAACCTTGTATGCAAAATATATTTAATGCGTGTGTGCATGACTTACTGAGCATGTCCAATACTTGATAACTCATTCTCCACAAAATTTATTACTTTAATAAAATTAAGGTTATACAAAACATACCCGGCAAACCTCTTCGATATGTCCCCTCCACACGGTGGTCTGTGGGACGTAGCGCCGGTCGAAGAACCTCGGGAGCTGGTGCAGGAGCGCTGCGATGCCAATGTATAGCAAGCACTTCATCACCCGAGGCATTGTGCACCTGCAAAACATATTTCTTTTAAAATACATGTTTTTATGTGTTATTTTTTGTGTTTGCGGCCTTGTAAAGATCGCAAGTCGTCTGTGGATGCAAGCCGCTTCCAAGGTCCAACCACTTTTCTTACAAGTCGTTAAGGAAGGTCATTATGTCCAGCAGTGGACGTCCTATGGCTGAAAATATGATGATGATGATGATGGCGGTTCAACGATTACAAAAGAGCTAATGATCTTCGAACGGTTGAACAGATTTTCTTGAATTATATCTAAGAATACCCTCGATAAAGTCACCTTTCAAACAAAAAAAACCGCACTCAAATCGGTGCATTCGTTTGGGAGCCATGATGCCACAGACAGACACATAGACACGTCAAATTTATAACACCCCTCTTTTTGCGTCGGGGGTTAAAAAACCATTTTAACATTCTATTCGAAGCATTTCATATAGAAGTCTCTCAGGTTAAATTCTGCTTTATCGTATGTGCAACGTTGCCAGGTAGTTTTTATTTTTTTAACGCACAGTAGCGATAAACACGTATTTCAAATGAAACATGACGTACTTTCATTTCTTTTGCATTATTCGAATATTTATAGCAGTAATATACTAGAGCTGAACAAAATATAATTATAGCCGACGAGTAATGGATTATAGAGGTGACGCCTTAAAAGCCATTTTCATGAAGTTCAGGTGCGTTCAATCGAATCATTCTTCTTTTGCGTTTATTTTTTAGATACTTTAACGTTTAATCAGAAGTAAGATTCGATAGTACCGAGGCCTGGTAAAAAGATTCTGCAAATCGATTTTTGTGGCTTTGATTCTTACATGGGATGACTAAGTTGTAGATCCACTAAGAAAGATAGAAAAAAACGACTGAACAGAATCCGATGCTTTTGTATACGTTAACAACTTAATTCTGAAGAGGATACAGCAGATTTCTACTCATTTTGAAGCCACGTAAACACATCGAAACACACTGCACACTCTCGACAGGGTGGGGAAAGTGAGGTCATTACTTTTCAAAGTGGCAATACCCACTGGTAACCGCTTATTACCAGGCGAGCCGTGTGTTTGTTTGCCACATAAGATATATAACAATTATGGTATAGGGGACAGACGAGCAGACGGGTCACCTGATGGTAAATGAGTACCGCCGCCCATGGGCATCTGTAACTCAAGAGTCACAAGTGCGTTGCCGGCCTTTGAGGCGGGAGTAGGGGAAGAGCGGGGAGAGGGAAGGGTTAGGGCCTCCGGTCACTTCACTCACGCGGCGAAAAGCAATGCAATCATTCCGGCTTCCGGCTTCACTGCCGGTTGACACAGAAAACTGTGAGGCCGTGCTTTCACTCCGGTCGAGCCGGCCCATACGTGCCGAAGCATAGCCCTCCCACGGAAACATGGCATACAAGAAAAAATGTACTCTAGTCTGTAATATAACCTAAAATATATACAGAAACCCGGGACATTATTATTATTATGAAAACCAACTACAAAAGAACTTCAGAACAAATTTTCCGCATAATTTGCGTTGTAAAACTCCAAAATTAGCTGGGTACTCCATTGTGATATGGGTGGTTGACTAGAAAATATGATCGCTGTAAACATATTTTCATTTTCAGTTTCTGCTGCCAGCTAACATTCTTCTGAGGTAAGACTAACGGCGGGGCGACGGAAAAAAGTGTTAGGGCAACGAAAAATGCTGACCGCGAGTTGATTTATTTTATTTACGACTAGCAGTTTCCGCGCGGCTTCACTCGCGTGTACTTATTTGTATATTTTGGGCGGATTCCTAATTCTTTTTCCAAAATAAAAGTAGTCTAAGTTACTCCTTATTACACCAGCTATCTGCACGTGAAAGTCCCGTGGAAATCGGTCGACACGTTCCGGAGATTAGCCGAACAAACGGACAGACAGACAGGCAGACAAAAATAAAAAAAAAAAATTTTACTCATAGGTATCGTGCAAATAACTGTATGAGCTTAAAAACCTATTATTTTGACATTACAAACAGACACTTGAATTTTATTTATTTGTATGGAGTATGGATATGGACTAGCAGCACCCAGCGGTTTCACCCGCGTAAGTCCCGATCCCGTGAGAATATCGGGATAAAAAGTAGCCTATATGTTAATCCAGGTCTCCAGCCATCTACATACCAAGTTTCAACGCAATCGGTTTAGTAGTTTTTGCGTGAAAGAGTAACAAACATTCATCCATCCAAAACTTCTTTAGTCACGTTTGTGCATTTTTGCTATGGGGAAAAAGCACTGAACTCGTGACCGTTACGCTAATAATACATATATAGATCCACTAGACGGCGCAAATCTAAACACTGAGTTCTGTCAGCTTCTTATTAATTAATGTCACCAACTTACTAATGTGACGTTTTAAGTTCATCGTGTCGTTTAAGTTTTCACTTCTGTTGGCAGTCCCATGACTGTCAATTTTCATTAAGACTCAGTAGGTGATCTTATGTATCGGTCCTTCGGCTCTAGAAGAAAGAAATCAGTCATCATCTAATTGTTCCTTTCCTTTGCCTTTTATTTCCTTTTTACAGTTTTAAATTGTATAAAACTAGCTACCTCTTCTTTCTTTTCTTAAACGCTTTTTAATTGAGTTAAGCGCGTAGCTAGTATTAATGTGTATTGTTATTATTATTCGCATTTCGCAGAATAATTGTGCATAAAAAACGACCTTGACCGCGCTCAGGTGTTCGTTGTTGTTTTATTAACAAAATGGCCGACAAATTAATTAAGAAATGTAGTTCAATGAAGGCCAAGCTTATGTTACTAATTATTTAGAAGTGTTAAAGAGCTGTAGCAATCTTTCAGATCTGCAAAGCAACGAGTTAGAATCCCGCTTCGATAAATTTAACGCCTTGTATTCAGTATTCGATGAATTACAGGTGGAGATTGAAATTGGCGGACAAACCGGACGAGTTTTACGCGGTGAGGGCTCAGTTCGAGGAGCAGTACTTCCAGCTGCTTGCGCAGGCGCGAAGCTTGCTGTCCAGCAAGGAGAGCACACGTCGTGACTCAACAGGGTTTGTAATGGGCTCCGATGCATCAGTGTCGGGTAGGACTAAGAACAATTTAATTAGACTACCAAAAATTAATCTACGCCACTTTGACGGCAGTTATCAATCTTGGCTTGAGTACAGAGGTAACTTTAATTCCTTAATTCACGATAATACTTGTATCGATGATAAAAATAAATTCCATTATTGGCGCGCGTAACTCCGTGGCGTCACTGCAGAAATTATAAGGAATATCGGTTTTAAAAGTGGTCATTATCATATGGCTTGAGATTTATTATGTGAGCGATACAATAACAGTCGCTTTCTAATAAATAATCATGTGCAGACCTTGTTCAATGTCGAACCTGTTACTATTCAATCTAGTGTTTCGTTGCGTCGTAATATTGATGTTACCAATAAAAATATAAGAGAACTTAAGACGTTGAATGAGCCTACGGATCATTGGGATACTCTTATCTTTTGTATGATGTCTCTTAAATTAGACACTGAAACTAGTGGCTCATGGGAATAACATCGCAACACTTTAGCTCTAGTGCACCTACTTTAGCTCAATTTTACACATTTATTAATAACACAACAGATTTATTAGAAAAACTAGAAGACAATAAAAAACACTATAACCTAAGTAACAATAATAATAGTAGTAGTAATATAAATAAACTAGAACATAATCACTACATATTATAAAACCAAGTCCTCCGCCACGTCTGTCTGTATGTTCGCGATAAACTGAAAAACTATTGAACGGATTTTCATGCGGTTTTCACTAATAGACAGAGTGATTCATGAGGAAGGTTTTAATGCCTAATTTGTTAAGATTTTGTGTAAATTGACTGAAATATGTTGATGATTGTTAAAGATGTCTCAGCTATCCGTGCGAAGCCTATTTACTAGCAACCCGCCCCGGATTGCTAGTAAATCTAAAAGCTTCGTTATCACGTTAAAAACTTCTACTAGTAAAAATAATCTAACTAACTTCTCAAAATTTTAATGTCCAATGTGTTCTGGCAATCATTTCCTTTATACATGCGAATCTTTTAGAAGTTTTCCTATAGAATTATGAATTCAAAGGACCAAGGAGTATAAAGTGTGTTTGAACTGTTTGCGTTTGGGACATGTTGAAAAAGGATGCAAGTTTTCACATTGATTATATTGTTTAATTAATTATTCTGATCTTTCGTGGTCATGTCCGTCCTTTTTAATCAATTCCGAAAGCGATTAGCCAAAACAGCCTAATAAATCTATGAAACGGGATCTATCTGAAGTAGTATATAATTTGTTACACAATTCTTTAAAATAAAATGTTAATATTACAATAATTCATCAATTAATTCACAAATATTCTGCTTCCAACTATTTACAAAGAATCGTAGCATATGTTCCAAGATTTATTTACAATTTAAACTTCTTTCGTGTCATGAGTTTAAAAGAGCTTCGACTTATATTTTACGTGCTGCCCAAAGTGCAATGTTTCCAGACGAGTATGTCGTGCTGAAATCAGGGAAGTCATTGCACCCTAAAAACAAGTTAATCTTTCTCACCCCGTTTTTAGACAGCGATGACATCATTCGTGTGGCTGGCAGACTAGCTAACTCTCCCTACGAATACGATGTTAAGCATCCAGTACTGCTATGTGTATGATTTAACTAAAGTTATATTTTAAATGCATCATAAAAGGCTTCTATATGCAGGCCCGCAGCTAATATTCATCAGAACTATTAGCCATTGGGAGGCAGAAATCTTGATAAGTTAACGGTGAATAAATATGTAAATTTTTTTTTTCAGATTTAAAGCTCAAAACGTGCAGCCTTAGAGTACAGCTTGTTTATGTGTACTCTAAGCGTGCAGCCTATTATGGGTCAATAACCTTCCACTAGAAGCACGCTAGAATTCCCTTTTTTTAAATTGTAGTGTCGACTACGCTGGGCCTATATTGATAGCTGACCGCAAAGGTCACGGTTGTAAGCTTCTAAAGTCCTACTTGTGCATTTTTGTTTGCATGGCCACAAAAGCTGTGCACCTGGAGCTGACAGTTACAGACCTCTCAAAGACGCCCACGAAGCAGCATTAGATCATTTCATTGCATGTCGTGGAAAGGCTCGTTCTATTTTGTCCGATAACGGGACTAACTTTGTTGCCACCTGTAATGAACTTTACAGGTTTTTACAGGATAAAAATGTTGCATCTGAAGTCACTCAGGAAGGCATTGAATTTTCCTATGTGCCCGCCTATTCGCCACATTTAAACGGATTTGCTGAGGCTGGTGTCCGCTCTATTAGATATCACCTAAAGAGGTTATTCACACTTACATATTTGACGTATAAGGAAATGGCTACATGCCTAACTCAAATAGAGGCAGTTTTGAATTCTCGCCCCTTAACTCCTACTAAGCCTCTCGATTACTCTGTCCTTACTCCTTCTCATTTCCTAATCAGACGCTCACTGATGTCTGTTTTAAATCCACAGGTCACTGACGTTAGCATCAGCTACCTAGAGCGCTTTCAACGTGTCGAGCATATCAAGCAACACTTCTGGAACGGATTTAACCCGGAATATATTTCTATCCTTCACCAGAAGACTAAATGGTCACAGGCAGATGATCTCTCCATAGGATCGCTTGTTCTTATAAAGGACAAGGGGCTCCCTCCACTGTGCTGGTCGCTGGTGCCCACTGCCTCTTTCTTGAACATTGCTCTTCAACCCGGGGGGCTTGTCTACGCGTTTCTAAACGTACGGCGCGCGGGGGCAGCTCTGTTCATATCGGTGTACTTCAGGCGCACCTGAATTTGTCTTTATTTAAACGAATGAGGAAATAAAAACCAATTTAGTTTCTTCAGTTTTCGAGGAATTTCGAAGTTTCTTAAAAATCTATTTCATTAACTGTGTAATTTATGCACCTGGCAAGTTAACCTAAACATTTCTGTGTAAATTAAAAATAGTTTTACAACATTTTTATGACAGTTTTAAACGGAATGTAAACTCACCAAATGTTTAATGTTTCTCAGAAGCATTATTTGTTTATTCTATATTTTTACACATGTAATACGTATTATCTTAGGGTCGGCAGGTCATGCTTTAAATGAGTATTTCTTTTCTTAGGGTTCCATACGCGAAGGGAAAACAATGGGACCCTATTAGTAAGCCTCCGCTGTCCGTCGGTCTGTCTGTCTGTCAGCGGGCTGTATCTCATGATCCGTAATAGGTAGACAGTTAAAATTTTCACAGAATCTGTATTTCTGTTGCCGCTATAAAAACATATAATAAAAATAAATTAAAAGGGGCTCCCCTACTCTACATGGTATTAAATCTTGTACGATGGTACGGAACCCTTCATGCGCGAGTCCGACTCGCACTTGACCAGTTTTTTATAAGTATTTAAAATTTTGTTAGAGGGACCGGCAGCAGCCAATGACGCGACCCTGACCCGCTCGAGCTATAGCTTCCTCTACCCCATCCATCAGTATAAGCAATATCCATTTACTTCCATTGCCATTTTTACCTACCTTTCCCTTTTAATACACTTCCGAATTTCCCATTTGTGATTCCCAAAGTACCCGGTTGAGGGCAATAGGCTTACTTCCTGCCTGAGTGGGACCATATTATAGTTGACAAAATGTGGGAGTAAATACGCTTACCACTTCGGGGATGCAGGCATGGGTATATGTGTGTATACGCAGATGAACATATTAAGATGATTTTACATATTAAAATGTAATAAAAACTCTATATTGCTTAAGAAAACTAATAATTGGCTTTAAGTTAGGTATGAGATGGCTTCGAACGACTTTGAAAGTCTCCGATCTTTTCAAGTGATTTCATCCGAGAGTTTATACTTTTTGAGTGTTCCCGTCAACATAATTATTAGGTCTTCACAAATGAAATTGGCAATTCATGTGGAAAAAGTAAAACGATTTTTATGAATTTATATTTCGTCAAAGCATGTACCATTGTGATCTATGCACTTTCGCCATTTTATAGGAAGTTAAATATTCCACTTGCTGAAAAGACTGTGAGAGCAAGAATCAATGAAATCTTTGAAGACGGTTTGGACTGCCTCATCGGAATTGAATTTTTTTCCTCGCAAGAAATTGCCCAAACAAATGGTAATCTGTTGGTACAAGGTCCGGGGAGTATGGTGGGTGTCGGAGACATTCCAATCGCAGCTTTTGTGACCGTCTGTTGTGCAGTGTTGGTCTAGCGTTGTCCTGAAGTAGCAATGGGCTAGATCAATTGATTAGTCGGTTGTTTAACGGCTAGCTTTTCCATCATTGTTTGCAATTGTTGACATACAGTTCTGCCGTAATTGTCTGGCCAGGTTTTAGGAAGCTGTAGTGAACAACACCAGCACTGGTCCATCAGACACTCACCAGTACCTTTTTTTTTAGTCAAGACAAGATTTGACCGGTTCTCCCGGAGTCAACCTTTGTAATGAGCGTTTTCGATTATCGTACAGGATCCATTTTTCATCACAAGTAACAATACAATTTAATATCCCCTCGATATTCTGTTACATTCCATTACTCAACGTAATGTAATGTAACACTCAGCGCGTATATGTTCGTGTGCTTCATTCAATTCATGCGGTACCCATTCTTCTAGCTTTTTCACTTTTCAAGTTGATTTAAGTGAATTAAAATTGTTTTAACCCTTAACCGAAGTTTACCGTTAATTCTTATATGGTTTGCGATTGATCGGCTTCTACGATCGGTTTTAATTCTTCTCTAGGGTCTCCGGCCGACGACCCTTGTTTTGTACGCTAAAATATCATGATTTGAATGTTGAATTTTGAGAAATTCATTTACAGTTTCTTCCCCATACACATCATTAATCTTACTCGTATTCGTAAATAACGTGATATTTTCAGTTTTCCATATTGTGAACAAAACGATATCAAAGAAAAATTAAATACGAAAATATAAACATCATCTGCCTACCCTTGTCCCAATTTTATTTGGGGTTGGTGCAATATGTTTTATTCTTTCATTCTACTCTATCTTCTTTCACACAGTCCATCCCTCTTTTTTTTGGTCGTCCTCTTCTCTTGTACCCCCGTCAACATCCATACATAAAACTCTTTTCACCACATTTTGCTCATCCCTCCGCATCACATGTCTATCCCACGATAATCCCTCCTCAGCTTTTCACAAAAACAAACAAATAACTGAATTCAAAACATAAATACATTAACCTAAATTTGAAATTCATTTGAATTTGGAATTTCTATTCAAACGCCAGATATTTGAGATCGAAGTGGCCAGTTTGACAAAACGCCAATTTCATATGTTAAGACCTAATATATTATCATGGAACGTGAAAGTTTCAACGTCATCACAAGTAATCTTATGAATCACAGTAAAAATTAACATTTGATGGAAATTTCACCGCCACAAGCCCAGCATGAAATTAAAATTACAATGCCGTCCGATACGTTGTGTATTCATAATAAATCAATTTCTGAATTGTTATACCTACATATTTCAAGCGTTCATAGAGTTTTATTATAATTATGTAGTTTTAAAATGGTTGGTTTCAAAGTGCTTCTATCACTTCTCTGTACCGTGAGTATCCACATTTGTTTCCAATGATTTAGAACATTTTTGAAAATCAATCTTGAACTCAGAACTTCAAGACAAAAGGCCATCGCGGGAAAATGATAATGATGCTTTACCAAGACGAATTAATTCAGCAACAGCTTAGGAGCTAAATAATTGGAATTTCGATGTACTTTAAATTTATTTATAAGTAGCTTCTGCTCGCAGTTTCTCTCAAAGTAGTTTTTCCATCCGTCGAGAACAGTAAAAAATGATGCCCAATATACGGTACGGCAGCGCAAAATACGAACAAACATACGTACATTGATTTTTATCTATTAGATTATGACTTGATCAAAGAAATTATTATAAAATCTTTTAAATTCGTACCTTTGGTATTTTATCAAACCCTCTCAACCTCTATCTCCTTCGTCTTTCTACTTACCACATTTTATATTTGCATCACCTTAAGATTGTCTGGCAAAGTGTTTTAATAAATAAATAAATTAAGAAAAATTAAAATTTTTAAGAATCTAGTGCCTTACTATTCAGCAGAGTTCTGCTCAAATATTCGTCGTAGGGAATATCTCTATTACTAGAAGCAAGGTCAGAAAAGCTCTATTTGCGATATAATTAGAAAAATACAACTGACAATACGTTTTTCGAGTGTTTTCGGCTGTGTTATCAACGAGCCGTAGGCGTACTTGCAAATATGAATCTATAAAAGTTGCCATCAGCCAGCAATACTATTTTTGGCCATAAGACGTCCACTGCTGGACCTAGCCCTAAGACCTCGGCCTCCCTCAATGACTTCCAGGAAGATCGGGTGGAGGCGGCCTGCATCCACCGACCCGACCCTTTGCGATGTCGTCTGTCCACCTTTTTGGTGAACGTCCTACGCTGTGTTTTCCGTTTCGTGGTCTTCATTCTAGAACCTGTCGGCCCCATCGGCCATCTGTTCTGTGGGCTGTCCTGCCCAATGCCACGCCACTAATGTTAAAGAAGGATACGATTTGGATCCCAACGCACGTCATTACTTTTACCAAACTATTAGTAGTTCAGAGAGGTAGGGTTCATCAGATTTCTACTCGCATTGACAACGTCCGCCTGGGGATAAACTTTAATAAGCCTTAAAAGAGCTTTTTATGATTTCTTTACCTAATAAATCTATGACTGCGGAATTTTTTTTGAGATAAATGGTAGATATACCATTTATCTGGTTGTTATTATGCTTGTTTGTGACCGTTGTAGTTAATAGCGGCCTAATTGTGGTAGTTAAAAGTAATTCAATCGTTGTAGTTTAAAGAGGATTATTAAATTTTTGAACCAAATTTATTGTCGTTTTTATAAACCAAAGATTGTCTTTAAAAACTGGCTTTAGCAAAAGGGTCGCCGAACAAGTATATTTCAAGTGAAGTGCAATCAAATTTATTTTAAACATATTCTTTTCTTTCCATTCAAGCAATGTCTTAGGTACTAATGCTTTAAAAATAAATATTTGTGTATTTAAGATGTGTGTCAGCGAAGGCCTGAGTATCAGTTACTACGACGAAACTGATTACAACCAATGGGAATCCGGGAATGCACTATCTAAATTATTTCAAATGTATACTGAGGTAAGAGATAATTTGTCTTTATTTGATTTCCTTTCCTTTTTGAAGAATAACCTATCTGTAAACTGGGTGTGTAACGTTTGAAATTTTTTGATTCGTATAAAAATCGAAAAACAAATCGCATTTACGACTTTTGGTAAAATAAATTTCGTGAATTTTAATAATAGACATTATAATTCTTAGGTATTATAAAATTCGGACTTTTGAAAATCTGAGCATCGATATTCGGAATAAAATATTTCGGAGTGTTTGGGTGTTCCCCAAAAATGTACTGACGTCCAGAAAAAAAAATTACTGTTCCTGAGAGATAGAAAAATAACTTAAACGTGCATGAAGCTACAGGCAAAAACTAGTAGTATTTATATTATTAATAATAAGTTATGTCGATCGTAATATGATTGACGCATATAAGCTAAACTAAGGCTAGGAGGCTAGTGGGCTAGTATTTATAGTGAGTTCACGTCAGGGTTACAGATTTATAACAATACAAATTATTCCGTCAAACTTAGCCGAATGGTTAAAATATCGCCATATTTTTTTATTGTGTAATAGTATAGGCATTTCTTTTTGTTTACAGCACGGCCTAATAAGACAAATACTATATCCTGTCGAATACAAAGCTATTTTGCAAAAAAGATCACGAAAAACTGCATTAAAAGAAAGAAAAAACGTTTCGAAAATATTAAGAATCCTGCAAACGCGATAGACAAATGCTTAATATCCATTGGCTTAAATCAAGGAATTCAAAAGCCAATAAGGTCACAGAATGCCAAATTTGAATGCTTAAAAACATATCAAACATTTTTTTTTTGTATTTTAACCTTTCATGAGGATTTGTGAATCGTCTCGGATAAGCCTTTAGTACAGTTAAGAAACCTCCAAACGCAGATTTTTTTTTGTGGAGATGTGTTTTTCTTTCCGGATAATCTTCTGCCGAGGTCTAAATGGCTAAATTTTGGGCTGCTCTATTTCTCCGCATGTCCTTCTAAGTATAAAGGATACGTGAGAAAAAACCATGTACAAATTCGGTATCTCTGGATTTTTGAGTCGTGGATATGTTCTGGCATAAAGTATATGGCTATGATTGAATAACCGTAACCAAAAAGCGAAGCCAAGCGAAGCTAAGCGAAGCTAAGCTAAGCGAAGCCAAGCGAAGTCAAGCGAAGCCAAGCGAAGCCAGCAGCTGTTCATTCGATTCTATCATAGAACAATTATTTTGTGGATAGTGGGAAACACTGAAACTTGTTCTATATGTGGGTGTATTTTGTGTCTGTTATGTTTGCAGTTTCCAGAAGCAGAATCATATTTGGACAGTTCATTTTAAGGAGAAAAACCAAACCATATATTTAAATTTGTATCGTTCTCACTCATGATCTATTGAAAAAATAAGATTATACGTTTTATTTCGATAGTATAGTATAGTAGTAGCCTTTATCGATATCTATATATTTCTCAGGAGTATCTTTAGTTCTGACTTGAAATAAATCTCCTATGTTCAGTAAATTTCCAATGCAAGTGAAGAGCACAATTCCTGGTGGATGCCGCTGTCAATGAAGATGTAGCACAGTTTATTTATAACCCTTTTTTAACTCTTCCAGTAAAGTGTGACCCATTACTAGTATTCTTGTTAACCCCTTCCATTTAGCTAACTGTTTATTGTAAGAACAGGATTTTTTTTTGTACATAAAAAGTACACCACTATGTGAAGTCCCTGTCTCCTGAGCTAGGCTCATAGACCTGTGTTACAGAAGTCAGTGTCTTCTCCCATTATGAGGTACACAGAAATCTTATGGATCACGGATAACGGAAGAGGATCACGGTAGTATACAGAATGGGTTTTCAAAATGCAACGTCTAATCACACCGTCGTAGGTATGTCGTTTAAATTAGCTGATTCCTAATCTTCTCTATAACCTTGAAGAAGCGCTCAATTTTATATTCCATTCGAATTATTAGAAAAATAATGTACACTCCTCTTAAGTGAAGGTACGTTAAGACGCTGTACAAATGTTATGGCTTATTGATTTTATGCTCGGATCTAGAAAGGGAGCTTATATTATGATACTGTGCGGTCGCATTTACTAGACGTGTGTTATAGTTTCTGGGACTTTATACTTTATTTCCATTAGTTTAAGTGCTCATTGCGGTAAACGTATTTTATTACATCGCATATTTCTAGCGTCACGTAAATGTAAGAAAATGTGTAATTCTAAGAAGTAGTTTTATCTTTTATGCATGTTTAGTGGTTTGGTATTATCTTAAAAATATTAGTTGCCATTTGTTAAATAAAGCTATTTGAATTAAATGAAATATTAATTACAAAGTCATCGAAAACTTTTTCCAATATCTAAATTAGATGTTTTAGAAACTTTTCTTTACTACTGATTTATATTATACGAGTATGAATACAATTACCTCCATGTTTGTCCAATCAGAAGAACTTATAATAGCTGCTCGCATTAAAAAGTGGACTGTTGTATTTAATTTATTTGTCATCATTCATCATCGATAATTTCGATAAGGTTCAAATAAACTTTAAACGGCGGTGTACGCTGATATTTCAGTGAATTTTATTCAATCTATTGTTGTCAGGACTGGCCTGTTGGTCTAGTGGTTAGTGACCCTGACTGCTAAGCCAGAGATCGTGGGTTCGATTCCTACCCAGGACAAATAGTTGTGTGAAGAGCACGATCATTTGTTCAGTCTGGGTGTAATTTATTTGTATTATGTATGTATTTAGAAATATATAAGTATGTTTATCAGCAGTCTGGTTACCATAGTACAGGCTCTGCCTAGTTTGGGATCAGACGGCCGTGTGTGAGATGTGTGAAGTTATTATTGTTATTGTTGTTCATATGACGCCATATTTCCCTAGCTTTTATAGCTGTAAAATAATATTGTCCAAAACTGGATTAAAATGATGCAATATTTTTTAAGAAAATTATATTGAAACAATCAAAAGCCTATTTAAATTGATAGACATTTTTAAGAATCGTCCATTGTTATCAAAGGCATTACTCTTTTGAATTAAATTACCATTTCATACATACTACTTCTATTAAACACAGCACTGGATTTATTTGCCGCTAATCTTAGCAATATAATACAACCTGTTGACATTATAGAATCTAATGACTATTGGAAAGTTGTTGTTTTATAGAATTTTACTATGAAGCAAATTAATGCAAAAGTATTTAATGTTAAAGTTTACAATACATTTAAAGTAATAAAAAAATTAAAACAATAGAAATAAAGAAAAAATAACAGAGGAAATAATTTTGCTTTGATACAATGTAAGGTTATATTCAAGTTTAATTTTACGGAATAGAGAGAACGAAAGATGGAAAAAGAATCAAGATGGACTGAACACCAATTAAAAATTGCTTACAAAAAATACATGAAATGGATATGTACAAAAAGATGACCTTTTCCTTAAGAGCAATTTCTTACAAGCAACAAAGCCAGCAAGAGAGAAATATAAATGGCATTTCAGTTTATAGTGTGAAATCGTTAACCCACCATGCAATCGCATGATATGATTGCAGATTGCCTGCAGCTTTAACGAGATTTTAATGGTTAAATGTACTAATAGTTATGGAAATTTTAAAACCACTGATCACGTTTTTCTGTGTTGTAAGTAAATATTTATTAAGGTAATATGTTATAATTTCAATGTTTGTAACAGACAAACAAGCCTCGGGTTCGTGTGGCATTCAGAATATTCAAATAAGTTTATAGACTGTAGAAAGCATACAAACGTTAAAATATGTTCGTATGCAGTATTGCAGGGCCCGCTCGGTGTAACATGGACCATTTGACAGTTGAAATATAATAAAACGGTATAAATCTATCCACTGAAACACAGACCTTTGCTTAAAATAAGTAACTCACACTGAGTCAGGTCATATCAACAGCAGAGCACGTCGTTTGAAGCAATTCAATTTTTCACTGTAGGTATTTATTGACAATAATTTTGTACAAAACCTTAATAAGCATTATATATAATTCATCCGTCATCGCTCGATATTCCAAAATTTCTGCCACACAGTATTGGGACGTCAAATGGCTAGTTTAATACTATATCCCGAGATGAACTAGTTCTCCAGTCACGAGAAGCGTTACTCAGCCACCCAGTTTCTGAAAGACTGATCAAAATATTGTTCAACTAACAGAGCTGTCAAGTTAACAGCGGTGTCAAAATTGCATTTGAAAAAGGTCTTGCAGTAAAATTTGAGAACTCCGTAAACTGATTCAATGATCGAATCAAACTGACCGTGCCTAACCATGCTTTCAGCAACTCAAAATATACTTGAGATTCGACATCCGATTAGTTAATTTATGTGTTAATCAGTCTTTCAGAAACCGAGCGTCAATCGATTTCTTTTTCAGGTAAGGATTGAAGCTGACTTTAATTTAAAAGAAACCTACACCTTTAAAAATCAACATGACTCTTTAAAAAACCTATATTCTATTATACCTTTTGGAAGAGGACATTTATTATTAATCGATGGAAGTAAATTCACCTTCTTGGTACGTTCCACAATTATCATATCATTTCATTCCAAGAATGTGCTATACAGTTACTTCATCTTAGTTTTGTAGTAGTAGAGATATTTTGGGTCGTATTGCAGGCCTCGTAAATAATGTATTAATTATTTTATTTCCATTTTCAAATCCAGATTTTATTAGATGAACCAACTATAAAATATTTATGTACAACGACCCTAAAAATTATACCACTGTTATTTGGAACGCTACACATAATCGATATTATGGAAATACTATGTATACACATTGAAGTATAGTATATTCATAAATAAGTAGAGTATAATCTACTCAACTCATATTTTTTTAAACAATTACAGCCTTTCAAGTCAAGTAAATTAAAACCTGAAGCTCGCATTCAGAGGAATGAAGATAATAATTTTATCAACGATTACAAAAACATTGACAGCCAAAATGATGTGAATAAATTAAAAAATCTAAACTTTCGTCGGTTAGGCATAACCTTCACATTAAGAGGAACAGGATTTTCATTATTAAATAATTTCAAACGTTTAATAAGATCTTCAGTAAATCCCGAATTGAACAACTCAGGATCTCAGAACGAAAAAGACAAATATGAACAAGGACCGAGTTGCACCTTTGCCATAGTGGACTGTATTTCAAAATGTGCTAAGAAATATTCCAAAGAAACAAAAGAGGATAAGATACACTCTGAAAAGTGGCAGTGTATTTTAAATTGTGGGAATATATGCGGGACGACTGAACCTGAAACTGACTTCGAATCAGAACTCGATGACTAAGATAGTATGTTAAATAAAAACTGTCAATTTATATCTACTCCTACATTCTGAATAATTACAATGTTAAACGAAAAAAATGTTAACTGAAGAGCTTCAAAGAGTTCTATCAAATTCTGTTATTATGTCAGGAGGCACTGACTTGGCTCTCTATTGCATTATGTTCCTATTTGGAGCAAAATATGAAACTAAGTATAATCGTGTAAAGCCAGTATTACCAAATACAACTTACTATGCAAAGCAATCAATTTTTTCAGGAAATTCTCCTCACAAAGATGCGAGCATTTATTTTATGCAAAAAAAAATTATCCCGTCTGAAGATAAGCCGTTCCCGGGGCTTATAAACTTTGGCAGAAGCAGAGCACCATTTTTAACCCATTTTATATAGAGTAAAAGAGCTATCCAAATAGCAGTTACTCCAAAATTCAGTTCCACGTTATCAAAAGATGGTACCGAATCGATCGTTGGGTATCCGGCGGATATCAGATACTGGACTTTTCTGTCAAGATATACTCGGGTCACAATTCTAGAGTTAGATATGTACCATTTTTACAGATTCTAGTATCTTAGTCTTCGTCACATAGCAGGTATAAGTTACTAGTTATACCTGCTATGTGACGTTAAATTTAATCTAAATATTATTGTTGTAAATATTATTTAAATAAACAAAAATAACGAAAGATATCATTAACTTTTATTTATATTATCGTTTTTAACCTTTAGGAACTATATATCAATCTGGGGTGTCGGACAATAAAAGATCCTCTCGTGGAGCAATTTGGGCAGTAGAAGAGGTAATTTCTTGTTCCTTGTTCTTTTGAGGAAGAGTTATTTTCACCTAATTCCAGTCTGATGGGATGGGATTGGCCTGCCCACTCCAATCCCATGAAATTAGAGTCAAAGTGAAAAAACCACATTAGAGTAGGTTTGTTCCATGAGATGCAGAAATGTTAGGCCCTGACAAATCTAGAGTCTCTCTCTGGAATTTATCCAGTTCAAGCCATAATTGTTTCTGGTAACGGACAAGAACGCTGGGCTCTTTAACCTTGAGACCAATAAACCTCTTTACGTGATAGCAGAGGTAGGCAAGGTTCTTCCTGAATTTTACTCGGCTAAACCATAAACCTGAGTGGCAACGGGCTTTCCAGGGAAGATGCATACGAGAATATTCAAATTAATTAATTCTTTAAAAAAAGACAACTTTAACGTCGCGGCTTCGTCAGAATAGATAAGAGTTACGCGACAAAAAGAGAGGCAACTTTTAGGTGGATATAATTGTAGGTAATTAGCGCTGTGTGACCTAAATTGAGACTTATTGTGTCGGTACAAGGTCGCTATTTATTTAAATGTTTTGTCGGAGTTTGACTTCTGTACCTGCACTATTATGTATTCTGTGGTATGGTATGATATTTAATATTATTTTCACTATCAACAGCCTCATGTCATCTATTAATACTATTTACTACTTTACTGTGGGAGAGCCATGCTTCGGCACATATGGGCCGGCTCGACCGGAGTGATACCACGGCCTCACAGAAAACCGGCAGTGAAGCAATGATTACATTGCTTTTCGCCGAGTAAGTAAGGTTACTGGAGGTCCTAACCCTTCCCTTTTCTCCTCTTCCCCTCTCCCCTCCGCTTCCCTTCTTCCCCCCTTCCCCTATTCCCACCTTAAAGGCTGGCAACGCACTTGTGACTGTTGAATTGCAAGTGGCCCATGGGCAGAGATTCTACCAGACTACTATTACCAGTCTACTACTAGTAATAGACAACAGCGTCTTCTGGTCGTTTGAAATACTTTATATCTACGATCAGAAACTCAAGCACTTCCAATCTACTTTATCCTATCCTTCTTGATGAAACTACGACTTTATTTAATGACTGACTGTTAAATGATTTATTTTAACTATAGCAAAATACCAAATTGTGCCCGTTATGTCACATAGTCTAAAAATAAACTTGGTTCATTAACGAGAAATGTGAATACAATTTGGTTTATAGAAACATCAAATGTAAGGGCCGTTATCAATTAGTTACCGTGAAATTAATTACAACACGAATCACTACAACGCCGAATGAATTTAATTAGTACAAAATTACTGACAAATAGTACTTATTTTATTTTATTTTCTATCGTTTTATTTTCGTTATAACAATGGACATGTTTAAGGCATTAATAATATTTCTATGTATTGTAAGTATTAATTAATTTATTTTTAAATTAATTAAGGCTTTACTTTTTAATGGTTATAAAAAATAAATCGTACAGATATCAACCGAGTTCGAGTAGTTAAAATCAACCGATAATTAACTATACTTCATTCAACGAAGCCATAATAGATTACACGTTTCGTTTAACAATTGGAAATAAAAACGAATGTTAAATATTTTCGAGATCCGTATTTCAACAATAATTCAACGCTAACTGTGGTTTAAATAACTAATAAGAAAAGTGCGAAATCTCCAAAATCATAATAGAGTAGATTTCATTATTTAACTAATTTTACTTTGAGTTGGCGTTCAAGATTATCCACGAGAACTCAAACAAAAGACTGATTTTAGATTTATTAGGCTCTCGTCACCTTTGGGTTTGACATTGGCTGTAAGAATGAACGTAAATAATGAATGTTTTAATATCAAACATCGACAATTTGTCCACTATAATTTGGTTGCATTGGGACAAGCTTATTACCGTCAACAGGGTGCTTTGGGAATTAAAGATGGGATAATTGAGAGTCTCTTGAAAGGGATAGGTGGGCAATAAGAAGGGAAGGCAGTGGAAGGAAAAGGATTTTACCGGGAAGACTAAGGCCCGGTTCATATAATTAAGAAACGATTCGTTTTGCTTACGGACGGTAAAATTTCATTGAATTGTTAACGAAATTTTACGTCCACGACATCAGCCGTTTTTTGCGTGAAAAAGTTTCAAACATCCATCCATTCATCCATCCCCACACCTACGAGTATTAGTAAGATATAATACAGTGTTTTAGCTTTCTTCTATCCTTCTCCATATAAACTTTTACTAATATAAATCTGACACTTATCCGTGCTTGTAATCTGTTTAAAAGGGATGAATTTTGTTTCAACATGTTAATGTCACAACTATAATTTCTTGGCCTGTTGGTCTAGTGACCCTGACTGCTGAGCCAGAGGTCGTGGGTTCGATTCCCACCCAGGACAAATAATTGTGTGATGAGCACGATCATTTGTTCTGTGTCCGGGTGTAATTTATCTATTATATGTATGTATTTAGAAATATATAAGTATGTTCATCAGCAGTCTGGTTACCATAGTACAGGATCAGACGGCCGTGTGTGAGATGTGTAAAATTGTTATTATTAATATAATTAATTCTCACTATTTAAAGTATCACTAGTACTTCGCATTTCTATTTACACT
Source organism: Euplagia quadripunctaria (assembly GCA_963859945.1). NCBI lineage: Eukaryota > Metazoa > Arthropoda > Insecta > Lepidoptera > Erebidae > Euplagia > Euplagia quadripunctaria. The sequence continues at coordinate 10,141,331 of OY982585.1, forward strand.
TCTCTATTCACTTGTTCATTCACTGATTGCTCAACTAGAACTTAATTAATACAATGCAACTGCCCATTTATACCTGAACGCTATTTCGTAGAGAGATCGTGATATTTACCGAAAACTCGAAACCATTCTAGAGTTTTCTAACATAATGTGAGACATTCTATAATGGACTAGTTCCTTTCAATGTCAAAAGGTGGCGTGCATTTCAATTTAGATAATCGTAACCCTTTATGACTTCTTCTACTCGACAATGGATGGCACCCGCGGGTTAGACTTTCTTAACAATATTTTTACATTCCAGGTCAGTATAAAAGCAATGCAGCTAAGGACAATAGATGAGGAAGCTACTACTACCCTTGAATCCTCTATGGAATATAAATCTCCTATTATTGTTATCCTGGTAAGAAACACAAACTTTATTCTTGGCTCGGGGTAGACGGGAACTTACTTCTGGTCCCTATATGTTCTGGGAATACCAGTGGTTTCACTTGTCTCTTGATAAGCTCATATCCTAGTTATGGTGCTCTAGTAATCCTATTCACGGACTCAGTAGTAGAAAAAAAAACTCACGCATGTATTTCGAAGATTCCCTTGAAATTTCAGGCTGCATTGTGACGCAAAGATAGCCGGAAATACCCTAAATACACACTTGGATACAATTATAGCCTGTCAAGCGCTTTATACTCGAGATGTGCCTCAAAAATATCGTTTATTTTGATTAAATAAAGAAGTATTGTTTTTTCTTCTCCGGGTACCAAGCAAATATGCATCGAAACACGGACACTCTGGACAAGAGGTACGTTGAAATTGCCAACTACTTACTACATGTAATATGTATAATTAAACTAATACGTCTAGAGAATTCTTTGTAGACATTTTTAAGTAAATTTTGCGAACGCAAGAACTTGAACTTGAAATTTGAAACACTTAAAGTTTATGTATAGAAAATAAGTAATGTAGAAATATAAAATGGCTACATCAAGTTATACGCATCCAGTATATATGTTGACCTGTCATGGTACGTAGGTCTATACAATGACAGTTCAAGTTATAATGGCCAATGAAATAAAAATGGTCGAAAATCGACCATCAGGCTGTAAGGCTGCGTGGTAACGCAATATTTTTTGCTTGCTAAGACGGCTAATGTCACCAGTTAGTGCCATATGAGCATGCAATGTGCATTTCCTAATAATTAAAATAAACTGTTAATATATGCCATTTGTTCCATTCATTTAAATGTAACTTAAGGGGGTTGAATAATATTTAACAAAAGTTTATTGGCATGCCATGATGGAGGTGCATATAAGTCAGTTGAATTTATTTAAAAGGTTTTTGCAGATAAAAAAGAAAATCGAAATCAAATGAAGATGATCATTTACCTGGAGTTAAAGGAAAAAGAATGGAGCTATTGCTAGCAGTTGTTATGAATGAACTATTTAAATTTTTTCGAGGAAGCCTGTAAAGAATTAGACGACAAATGCCTCAGAAGCCGAGAAGCTTGCTATGAAGACCAGTCGCTATGTTTTCAATGTGAAAATTCAAAGTCAAGATGCACTATAAAATGTTTAAAACTTACAAAAATGAAAGAAAATTAAATCTATGTGGGTGAAGAAAATTTCAAAAACCTCTTTTTCAGCAAATTTCGCGCACGGAGGAATGTGTCAAGGAATTGTAGAAAGCTAAAAACAATATGTGTTATAAATTTTAAACATATTTGACGGCGGCTACATCAAGCTCCACAAAATGGCCAGGAAATATGTTAACCTGACATGGTACGGAAAAAATAATTATATTAACGTTAATTAATATGAACAATACGTTCAAAAAAAAATCTGTCTTACAAACCTTTCATTTGCTGACGTTTGGACCAGGTTGCATTGGCCGTGGTCACAGGCTAACCAGTGATCGCGTTAATTCCCGTTAACATAATTATATTATAGTAAAGCAAGTCTATACAATGACAGTTATAAGCTGAACCACTTTTCGTACCATGTCAGGAAAGTTTTTTTTTTATGGGTTTGGGGGCAAACGCGCAGACGGGTCAGCCTGATGGTAAGTGACTACTGCCGCCTATGGGCCCCTGATGCAACTCAACTCTAAAGTCACAAGTGCGTTGCTGGCATTTAAGGTGGGGGTAAGAGAAGGGGGCTCGGAGGGGGGAAGGCGGGTAGAGCGGGAGAGAGAAGGGTTAGGGCACATCTCGGTCCTTGTACATGACGGTACGTTTCTCTAGACAGTTTGCCAACAGCCGCCTCAGGTGCCCTGGCACCCCATGATAGTGGAGTGCTTTGCTTGCAGCTGAATGGCAGACTATTGAATGCGTTGGCGATGTACAACGACACCGCCAACAGCACACCGCCACAGAAAGATTAAGGCCTCCAGTATTGCTTCACTGCTGGTTTTCTGTGAGGCTGTGGTATCACTCCGGTCGAGCCGACCCATACATGCCGAAGCATGGCTCTCCCACAGTAATGATTAATATTATATATAGGTTATCAAAATAAAGCATTCAAAATTTAATTAATAATGGTCGAACTTTGAAAACCAGATGATCTATAGTAACAATAGTTTCTGTTGAATCCAATTTTGCATCCACTCCTTACTAATATTATAAATGGGAAAGTAACTCTGTCTGTCTGTCGCCCTTTCACGCCAAAACTACTGAACCGATTTCAATGAAATTTGGTACACAGATAGTCTAGAGCCTGAGAAAGGACATAGGCTACTTTTGAATGCAAAAATTGTATGGAAGTATCGTCATATTTAGAGCTAGAAGCTTGAAACTTATTTTTTAGGCCGTTAATTCGATATAAATACACTATTCCACGCGGACGAAGTCACGAGCACAGCTAGTTTTTTAGATATGCAAGTACCTTTAGGGTGAAAAGTGTTTGTGACCTTGGCTTGGCTTAATCGTTTGTCCCTTGTGTGGTAGGTGTTCCTATTGCCTTAAGAGCTATAAACCTATCTCTTAACAGAGAGACTGACTAACATCAGAGCATTGTGTCCTGCTATACACTGGTAGTTAGATCTTCCCCGGTGAGTATCTTTAAAGACCTATATAACCATAATATAAGTCTCGAAAAACACTTCGAAATTTTGAGCTAAAATACTTGAAATTTCATAGCAAGTTTTAAATATGTACGATAAATAAAATATGTACGATCCTTGGCTGAATGAATTCCTTAAAATGTTGTCCGTATTTTAACAAAGACATTTTAAGACTAATGGAATTAAAAAGTAAATAACGAAATCAGTAAGAAAGAGTTACATCATTAGCAAGTTAAAAATGTTGTCCTTCACATCAATATTGTACAGCTTTTTGCTGTTTTTTAAATTTTATCGCGTAAATGTTTTACATATTGTTACGAGCCGAGGTTTTTAGGATTACATATGTACACCAATTTGTTAAGAAACAGACAATTTATTTAAATAATTTACAATAAACTCAATTGTCACGGTTAACAAAAATTATCAACAATATTCGTTTGCACTTTATCGCACTTGTTTTCTCGCTGTTTGCAAAACTAGAACTCAACTTAAACCTTATGCAAGAGCATTTGTATATCAATCTTATCTTATAGAAAGATCGTGAATTTCCCTGAAAACTTACCTCTGGAATCTTTTAGAACATTGTGGGGCATTTTATAAAATGACAGACTATAAAAGACGCCGGCGTGTCTCAATTTAGTTCCGCTATTCGTTAATAGATGGCGCCACCGTCTTAATTTGATGACTACTTAACAATATGTAACAATTAATTCAGTTTAGCAAAAGATATTGTCGTTAATTAATACAAGATAAAAAATTAACAAAAGGAATCACTGATCCTAAAATCTTAAAAAGATTAATTTTAGACACTGTAAAGTTTTTAATTCCTTTTATTTCAGTTATGAACCAATCGTTGGTTCATAATCACTCTTAAATGTATGAAAAAAAGAATTAAAAGCATATCAAATCAAATCAAATCAAAACCATTTGTTTCAATTAAACCAATAATAGGTATTTTCGATTTGGCAGGAGTAGGAGTCAGTCAGACTGAGTCAGTCAGACTAAGTCAGTCGTGAAGCTAGTTGCCTGTTCCAATACGTAGATCCTATGGAGAAGAACAGGCAAGACACTCCAAGGACACTCTTTTTCAAAATGTTTTTTACAAATTTTTTGGTCACACAATGAAACGTGAGGACAATGTAACATACCTATTATTTTAAAATATAAATATACTATACATATTTAAATAGTAGCAGTCCGGAGACGACCAGCCCCGACCAACGGCACCCGTTCACGAGCATGACGCACATGCCAACCATCGTACAGATCAACCATATTGAAGGGAGTCGATAAACTTATACTTACGATAAACCTATAATTAAGTATAACTCACCAAGTTCTGGCGACTGGAGCATGGCAGACATAGATGTACCGTTGCACTGCAAGAGCCAAGGTCAGCCAGATGCTTGCTGTGTGAAACATTGCTGGAATCACCTGGATGGGGACGAAGAACAAATTATTAACCCCCTTTTTCCTTTATAATCATCATATTATCGTGAGAATTTTCGTGCTGAAGTATGTTTTCGTTTTATGTAAATGTGGTTACAATTTATATTACGACACAGAGCGCTGTTATGCGAGAATAGCGAATGAACTAAAAATGATTGATTTTAGAGAATGGCAATGTTTTGTGATTTCCGCTAGAGTATTTTGTTCTAAATATATAATGAACTTGTCGTTTTCTAACGAACGTTAGCACGAAATCAGCGTTGCATCTCTGTTCACTATAAAATATCAAAGATTTATGATCGTTTGGCATACTCAGTTCAATTCGACTGAATTTTGAATTACGTCGATATTTTCGCAAACCAGCGCAGAGTTTTATTAATAAAACTACACATTATAATGTATAATAATTCAAGTTTAATGAATAGCCCAACTTGTCCAAAACTAGGACTGAATGCTGACAGACAATGAGCGTAAATCCCACTCCATATCTTAATCGAAGGCTTAACAGTAGCAGTACACGTAGGTGTTTGTATTTTATCACGCATACAACTGACAAGCGGCACGCGGCACTTGAGCTAGTCTGCGACGCTCCACGTGCTCGAAAGCTTACGAAACAATACGAGTGAAAGGAGGTACTTGCCAAGCAACGTGTCGCAGACAAGGTGTACCCAATATTTCATACAAATATTTATTTTATGTGCAATTCAAACAAGACATCTGTTTTCTTGTCTGAAGGGTAAATTGGAAATAGGGTCATGTATTTGTCGACGCTGAATATTTTCCGAAAACGTAGTAGGCAGGACATAATGTATACAGGGTGTTACAGGAAAGTGTGGTAAAATATTACGTTTAGCGTTTTGATGACAAATACTTGATTTAGCTTGAAAAAAAATGAAAAAAAATATATATTTTAAAAATTGCTTTAGTGTGTAGGTGCACATTTCTAAACAACGCATTATGAATTTTCATGTCAATTTCAATTATTTTATTTCGTTATGCAGACATTTTCAGAAAAAATTGGACATTCCACCAACATCCTAATTGGCCTGTTGGTCTAGTGGTTAGTGACCCTGACTGCTCAGCCAGAGATCGTGGGTTCGATTCCTACCCAGGATAAATTATTGTGTGATGAGCATGATCATTTATTCTGTGTCTGGGTGTAATTTCTCTATAATATGTATGTATTTAGAAATATATAAGTATGTTTATCAGCAGTCTGGTTACCATAGTACAGGCCCTGCCTAGTTTAGGATCAGACGGCCGTGTGTAAGATGTGTGAAATTATTATATTATTATTATTCTTGGTATAATAATAATATACCAATAAATACCTATAGTTTCATTCATGTCAGCCCTCTCGCATATGAAATATTAGCTTTATCGGTCAGTTTTCAGGTTAAATTTTTAGTTTCAAAATAAGATTACAGTATTAATAATCACGAATTTCCATAAAATTGTAAGCGCTTTACGTTATTCACGGGGTCTACTATACGACCCTAAAATATGACCACACCATTCTGTAACATTCTGTATTGGTATCTTCATAATGACAGTAAAGGCGTGGTCTAAGTATAAAAATTATTGTTAAAATATGTTAAAATTTTCTTAATTTCTATTTTTTTTTATATTATAGCTGGCAAACGAGCAGACGGGTCACCTGATGGTAAGTGACTACCGTCGCCCATGGACACCTGCACCTCAAGAGTCACAGGTGCGTTGCCGGCCTTGTATTCTCAAACATTCCTTTTAAGTGTATGTGAAAAGATGATACACAAAATTGTAATATTTTATTTTTTCTTTTTTGACAAGCGAAATATTATGTACTACAATTTTTAATTCATTACGTGAAGCAATCACCAAATTGCATTTAAAACAACCATTTACATTAAATCTGAAAAATACTCATAGTTTAAAAACTGTTAAGTTCCAGTGATAGTCTGCATTATGTATATTGCCTCAAAGGATTAGGTATTAAAATTCAATGAAAAACGTATAGGAACAAATTTGTAACCCGTTGAAGCCAGGCCCGGTTTATAAATTAGTATAGTTTTTAAAAATATCACCTTCCACTATATACAAAAAATATGACCACAATAAAGTACTCATGGACGTAGTTTCGCAGGTTGAAGGCTATTTCCCGTTGCTGAGATGCGAGGGTTACCTCAGGAAATTGTGCACTAGCTTTGTGTAGTTTTTTTAAGTGTTATGTGGTCCACGTAACAAATTCGCCGTTGTGATACGCAAGTAGTTAAACTACTCGAATATCACAGCTAGTTGTTGAAGTACTTTACTGTCTTATTGAATAGAAGTCGCAGTCAGGAGGTTCAGAGTTCAGAGGGTAAATAAACTATAGTTTGTAGGTATTTGACAAGAGGCAACTTATGAAAGTTAACGGCGAAAGACTTGCTAAAGTACGAGACACGCTATTTATTTAATTGTCTTTAAGGACGCATTGATAAATTTTGCTGCAATAAAAACTGAGAGAGATGAGAAATGTACCTGCCATATATGATATTCAAGTCTTTTTTTTTTAAGAATACTAGTAACGTGGGTCACACATTACTAGTATTCTCGTTAACCCCTCCAGCTACGCTAAATGCTTGTGTTAGGAGTGGGTTCACGACGGTAGTGCACTGGGTGGGGTCCGCACCCGCAACCACTTGATCGCAAGTCCGACGCCTTAGTCATTACGCTATCGCCGCTTCTAATTACAGAACCTGACTCAAGTCTCAGATAAACTATTTTTAACTAATTACTGTTTGAGTAAGCAATTTCGTCTTAGGCATTTAATTTATTACACAACTATCCTCAAACTCCAATCAAACAAAACAATGCTTGAGTCCAGATTCAATATACTAAGCTAATAATACTCAATTGATTTAAGAAATAGTTCCGTTGATATATTTTTTGAGGTTATACTTCTTTTGGCGCGTTATGGATAAATGATGAGAGTAAATTATTACGATGCGCGCGCTCACCGTCACGAAAAACCGCACCCTGAAGTTAGCTAGTCAACATTTTAGTTTTTCAAAAAAGTTACAAACTTCAAGATAGTGATAAAAATGGTTTTTACATATTACTTTGAGTACGTTTGTAGAATTTGAGGTTAGTTGACGGTATATATTATTTATGATAATTTACTGTGATTATAAATGATAAAAATGGTTTTTACATATTACTTTGAGTACGTTTGTAGAATTTGAGGTTAGTTGACGGTATGTACTATTTATTATGATATTTAAATAAACTTTATTTAACTAGATAAAAGTATAACTTCTTACGTGCGTACATAAGTACACACACACTTTATTTTAAATCAGTTGAGTATTCCGGTTAAGCATTGTTCTAAAATAAGCGACAAATGTCAGTCCTAAAATACGGTAGATTCCTATGTACAAAATAAATTATTTCGCCTAAATGACCAACATCCTAAAATACTGCGAAACTTGTCCTCACCTTTACGTTACGTATTTAATTTATTTGAGGATTGTGAAATCAACATTAAATGTGCATGATTTGACAACACTAAAGGTAGGGCTACATTAGGCTGACGTGGGCCACGTACGCCGATCTGCACGCATTGGACCCCATATATTTTATACTAGCAGCGCCCCGCGGTTTCACCCACGTAAGTCCCGATCCCGTGGGAATATCGGTATAAAGAGTGGTTACTCTTCTTCTACATCCATCCATCCATCCATCCAAACTTTAAAATTTATAATATTAGTGAGATGCCATCTAGTTTTGTAGAGTTACATTACATCCACGCCATGCGACGCAACGCTTCCTACGCGATGCCGATCCAGTGATCACAGATTTTTGTCGGATGGTGGAGGGGATAACCCACGCGTCTGACAGTATTTCGTATTTTTATTGTATTTTTGTGTTTTTTCTCTTTAATACTCTAAAACGAGCAAAAGCCATTAAAAAGTAAATCTTCTTCAAATTCACTGTCCGATTCTTTCATTTCTAAGTAACAACAGAGTCGAAAACCAGCGTAAAATGCGCGTTGCGTCGATTTTAGCTACACACGTGTAAGACGTCTCAGACGTGTGCGTCGGCCTAATGTAGCTTTTGCTTAAGGCATGACGTCATGTCTTAGTATTTCATACAAGAAGGTACCGAACTTTTCATTTTGACTTTTTAATACATAGTAATTTGACTTGATTCTGTAAAAATAAGGCAAAAAGGTTCACTCCCCTACGAGATTCACAAACGCTTACGAAATCAGACGCCACTATCAGCATTACGGATTATGTGCTCTTCAAAACTTAAGATTTTTTGTTCTTTTGATATGTTTGTTGTCAATTAAAAGCTGATGAAAGTATGGCGTTTGACCTATATAGAGATAACGAGTCGGGGAATTATTAACACAAAATAACCATCTTTTAAATTAAATATTATTATCTCACTTGTCTAAGGTGCAACCGCTTTGTGGCCAATTTCGTCAAATTAATGTCAGGAGCATGCGTCTCATACCGGTCTCTGTGTGAAACTAATTATGTCTAAGTAAACTCACTCACATACGTGTGGACACTTAAAGCTTTAAGTGCCGTGATTATCTAATGATTTAAACCTTTAGTTAATCCGATATAACAGCCATTATTTAGACTTTAATTTATTATTAAAGACAAAAAGATCAGAAATGAAATCCTTGTTAACTATACAACATATTTCTTTGTAATTCATAATGCCTCCTTCTTAAAATTCCGACTCGGAATGCAAAAATTTATTCACAATCCAATCTGCGTTTTTCTCAGAGGCCAATAGAATATGCCGGCAGCGTCCTGAATATTGAAATGGTACTAATAGGTTATAATGAATTCCATTTCCAGGCGATTATTGTGACTAAACGCTCAAGTATGAGTTTATGATACTGTTTTAATAAACTTTTGTTGTAGAGGACTTAAAATGATATAATACGTAGGCAAAGTGGATTATGGAAGTCAGGCAATGGTGCTAATTCTGTTGTACACTAACCAAACTAAAACCTGACTTAATTTCTTCATATGAAATTAACCTTGTCTTCTTCGTAACAAGGTCTATTTGTTAATAGCATCTATTTCTCAGTGCCACTAAATTTCACTAAAACCTGTCAACGTTTACTCAACTTTATTTCCACGCAGCGAGAGTCCCCATTTATTCAAATGCCGTATAATTGCCATGCAGCGATAGTCCCCAATCATTCAAACGCCGTATAAAAACTTGTTCAAAACGAACTAAGATGACGTTATTTTAATCGACACCTACGAAGACGCTTATTAAAAACACAGAGCAAAAGAAATGGCATTCACCGGATAGCGGCTCTCGCTACGTGGTATCAAAGTTTATTTAAGCGTGTCAGACTTTAGTCGACAAATAAATTGCTTATTTCGATAGCAACATATGTTACCTACTTGTTTAAATTTGAAATAAGACCTTGTTTCTAAGTGTACAAGGTTTACATCTTTTATGAAGAAAATTTCGTCAGTACACACAGTACAGTAGGAACACTTTAACCAATCAAATCACTATTATGTAGGTTCGCTTGCGTAGTCGATTGGATGCCTTTTTAGTCTCTCACAGCTTAAATCTACTAAAACTATTTAAAACTTTTCTATATCTACTGTATACGAAAGTAGAACGTAATAAATGATTAATAATGTATAAAATCCCTTTACTTATAATGAATACCGTTATTTTGCACGCGATCTGGATTAATTATTTTCTTTCATTCACTTTGTACGGGACCATCTTATTATCGCAGGCAACAAGTTGACCCAAAATTCTCAACCACAGGCCGACATTAAAACTTTCTGGGTTTTTCGTCTATGTACATACTACATGCAAAGGAAGGCTGATAATAAATAAGCGTAAAATACCTTTCTGCCTACCTCTGCGTGGCGGGTTAATTCCTCGAAGTCAAATCCCGTTTGCTCGAACGTCACTAACTGAAAAACCTCCCCTCGAATTACTTGATCTCGACACTTTATTATACCGATGCATCAAAATCTCGAAAGAACATAAATTTCGATGGATTGAATGCTTGAAAAACAAAAATCTTGAAGCATCATATAACTATCTCGAAAGACCATAAGGACGAATTTAGTAAGATTTTTTACAAAATAATTAATAAATTCTAATGTTATTATTTTATACACTACTTGTAATTTGGTTAATTACTTATACAAATAGTATGAGAGTAGTTAAATACAGATTTACATTATTTTGTTTTGAAATAAAAAATGTAACATTTCATTACGTTTGGTAAACATAATGAATTTAGAATCTCGGCACATGATAGAAATGGATTTTTTATTTCGAGGCAAACACGTTCTCAGTTTTATTATTTTAAGAAAATAAAATTCCCACGATAATAAATCTAATAGCCAACGATCTCTTTTTACCACAACCTACCGATTAAACTCAAATAAACTAAGTGTTGCCATTGTGAAAAATAAAACTTTCTCATCAGAGAAAATTCTTTTTAGACTGAAAACCAACATGTTCCCACTTTTGCTGCGTTCACTATTCTAAAACTTTGTAAGAGAAAAATATCTGATTTCAAATGCGTTTTAAGAGCAATGAAATCGGTTAAAACATTCACAGTGGGGCCTCGCAGTTACGAGGTCAATGTAAATTCATCTTCAACGTAGACGTTCTCATACCTTTTAAAATCTTTTTCATTATTTTGTGTAATTTTCAGATTCTGTTAGTGGAAGTTAAAATTCATATTATTACATATCCAGATAGTCATATTTTAGGGTAATTTTTTTTTTATGCGGTGTAGGGGGCAAATGAGTAGACGTGTCACCTGATGGTAACTGACTACCGCCGCCCATGGGCACGTGCAACTCAAGAGTCACAAGCGCGTTGCCGGCCTTTAAGGTTAGAGTAGGGGAAGGGGGAAGAGGGGGAGAGGGAGTGAGGGAAGGAGAGGGGAATGGGTGGAAAGGGAAGGGTTAGGGCCTCCGGTTACCTCACTCACTCAGCGAAAAGCAATGCAAGGCGGTGATATCACTCCGGTCGAGCCGGCCCATACGTGCCGAAGCATGGCTTTCCCACTAACAAAAAGCTTTAAAAGTTATTTAATTATTTTGTGTAATTTTCATATTCTATTAGTGTAAGTTAAAAATCATATTAATATTTATATATATGCTTAATATCTGTTCTATATAAGTCTTAGTTCACACTAATATGACTTTTTCCTGATCTCATTAATCGTAGTTGACTGTGAATTAGACCGGCACACTGTCAAGACCGGATTACTCTACAACAACGGACTCCCCGTCTTACAGAACCGTGTAGTCATATTTTAGGGTCGTATTATAGACCCCATAAATAAGGTAAAGGCTGACAAATATTGTTTTCAAACTGACAAATTTATTGAAAATTGACCGATACAGCTGATATTTCGCACGGGAGAGCGCTGACATCATTAAAACTATAGGTTTTTGGGTGTTGATGGAATGTCGAGGCTTGCCCAAAAATGTCCGCATGCAAAATAAAAACAAAACCATACAAATGGACATTATATTATTTAGAGGGGTCGAAAAATATCTATACTACCGCTTGGGCATAGAAGCTCTCCGCGATTGTGCGTGGTAGTGCATTTGACTGGCTCGCCGGGGAATTCTCAACGCTCAGTACAAAGTATATACGAATAGTTTTGGCATTGGTCTGGGTTTTTCTACAAACATATAGTATGCATATATGTATGTATTAAAATTAAAATGATTTTTTTTTATTCCTTAAATTATAAATTCTAACATTTGTCTTAATTACCTGTTTATTAGATAATGCTATATGTTTTAAAGTGGGAGAGCCATGCTTCGGCACGTTTGGTCCGGCTCGACTTCGCTCGATACCACGGCCTCACAGAAAACCGGCAGTGAAGCAATAGCAACGTTAGCATTGCCTTTCGCCGCGTTTTAGGTTACCGGATGCCCTAACCCTTCCCTCTCCCCTATTCCCGTCCTTCCCCTCTCTTCCCCCACTCCCAACTTAGAGGGCGGCAACGCACTTGTGACTTTTGAGTTGCAGGTGCCCATGAGCGGCAGTAGTCATTTACCATCAGGTGACCCGTCTGCTCGTTTGCCCCCTATACCATAAAAAAATGTATTAAGTAAACAATACAATACACTTATGTATCATACCTAAAAGTATTACAGTATCCCAAAATAAAGCATTAAGAAATAATTTATTGAGATCAAAAATAAAATCCAAATCTTCATATTAATAGACAAAACAGTTCAGTATCCTTTCATTCTTACTTTGTCAACCGATTTCTTTATCGTTTTATAGGGTTCCGGTCCTCAAAAGCAAAAAAAAGAACCCTTATAGAATCACTTCATTGTCCGTCTGTCTCTTTGTAGACATCAAATACTATCTGCGGTCCCTTGAAGCTGTAAAAATCCAAGCCTTTAATTTATTTATTTATTAACGCTTTATGCACAGATTGTACAAAAGCGGACTTAATGCCTAAAGCATTCTCTGCCAGGAAGTGATGTCTGCTAAAGAGGCGGCGGAAAGGGAACGGGAGAGGACTAGTACTCTCCCGTCCCGAAGAAGAGGCACCAGGCGCCGGAGAGCGCATAATAATCTCCGGCCTCTATGAGCGCTGGCCGGGGTAACGGGTGAGGCTGCCTGTTACCCTAGCAGAAGCAGGCCTGAGACGGTGGCGTGACGTGTTCCGCGTGCGCCTCTCTAAATCGGAAGGAGGGCAAAGCCCTCCGTACCAATAGTGTGGCTGCTTTTTGTTTGAGGGCAGCCAAAGTCTGCTAGGGATCTCGGGGATTTCCTTCCTAGGGTATACCAGAGTCCTGTGCGATAGACTCACTTGTGACGGAACACCGTGTGGTTTTAGTCGATTCGATTCCGGCATGCCACTTTACCAATAGCCATGGTGAGGTGATGACCCGTGGGGATTTCCACACGAAAAAAAAAAACAAAAAAGGCATTCTCTGCAAGTCAACCTTGGGGTGATGCAGAAATAAAAGTGGTAGGTGCAAAGACATATTAAAGAGAGAAAACCGCGAAAAAAGAAAGAGAGATAATATTCCAAAGATACTAATTCACCGCAATCAAAAGATACGGTCATTTGAGTCTTATATTTTAACATTTCACAGGTAAGTCAAAACCTATAGGGTACTTCCCATTGACCTAGAATCATGAAATTTGGCATGAAGCAAGGTCTTACAGCACACAGCTTTTTTTTCAACAACGGTCGTGGTTGTGCTTGGACCAATGGGCAAACACTATGACATATAAGTTACTCTAGCCATCTCCTATTTAATAGAGGAACGAAACCTCACTTAATCAAATCTGTCCCAGTTGACGATCAAATCATCTGTCATTTGACCTCAATACTCGGTTCTCTCACACATCCGGGTAACCAATCTACATTGTACGGATACAATGGCATTATTTGAATTTTAGAGCACAAAGGCTTTATGCGAATCAATAGCCGGGTATTGTTCCGTCGTATATCCGGATATCCGGGTTCATTATTATTTTTAATAATGTAGAGAGTGATCGAAAAAAATGTATAGCGTAAAATTTGTGCTTACACAATAATTTGGTTCTTTTGTTATAAAGGTATCTACTGGTAATTAATTTACAGAATTTTAATATAAAAGATTTTCGTTAAATTTAAAAAACATTTTTTTTAAGGGAAACCTTCTTTAGCGGCGTTGTGCACTTTTTGGGATGAGTAAAAAATGTTGAACTCGTCACGTGACTTGATCAAGAATTCGTAAGACGGGGCCGAGTTTCTTTTATTTAAAAAAATTTAACATTCGAAATTCAAACATTTATAAGCGGCCCGGAGCGCAGAACTTCCAGTGTACCCTATCCTGTTACAAAGGTTTTTGTTAAAAATCCGCGACACAGTTGACCCCCTCCGCACCGCGCGGGGCCCGTCGGGGGGTGAGGGGCGTTGGACGGGGGGTACAGCTCTGACAGCTGGACGTTTCATCAGCTATGTAACATTTAGCTATGTTATTACCTACTTTTTATTTTTAACCTAATTATATATATACAGATGTGTGTGTGTATGTATATGCAAATACATTGTGAAGTTATGTTTTCACTTCTGACGTGCAGTCCTACGACTGACTGTTTTTTTTTCCATTACAAATTGGCCATTAGAAGCGTTCGCAAGTGAAAACAAATTTAAAATAGAAGTAACTATGAGAGTGATTAATTTCTTGAGAAACAAAATTTATTGTTTACATAATCATAATGTTCTTCCCGACATTACTATTAATGTTAAAGAATTCAGATCATGTTTTGAACCAAAGGTATTAATTAGTTGACAAACTGCAATACAACATTTGCCAAAGTCAAAAGCTACAATGGTAACTTGGTGGCATATTTTAATGAATTGAAAATGAAACTGCAATAAAAACTGGAGTATTTTTTTTATGCAAACAAACAAAAATGATACTCATTTACAGAGTGTATTTTGAAAAAGGAACACCTACTTAAATCATTCAAAGGGCATGACTTGAGCATGCTGTCACAATAAGATTTAAAAAAAAAAATACTAGCCGTTTACAAGTTATGACCGTCGGAATTTCAAGGTATTTATACCTCTGTTTCTTATAAAAGCAGGTTGAACGTGTAAAGTTAAAGATTTTAAATGGTACATATAGTTTTATTTTCGAAAAAAAAATTCTAAGAGGGGCTCGTGGCTAAGTGGTATCCGAGTTAGCACATGTCGAGGTTAAGTAATACTAGCCAGGTCAGTCTTAGGATGGGTGACCATTCTTAACACTTTGAGACCCCTCCGTACCTCGGAGAGCACGTTAAGCCGGTCCCAGTTGCCATACGAATATCTATGGCATTCGTTACAGGTTGTTAGAGCCTTAAAAAAAAACCGACACCCTGGTCTACCTACAGACCTTCGATATCGCTCAGTACTGGGGTTGTGGAGGTCTGATGGTAGTCGCTTCACGTAAAGTATCAAAGTTCGGCCGTATCGTAGTTAGACTGAAAGCCGACCCCAAATTAGTTGGGAAAAGGCACGTAGGATGACGATTTTTTTTATTTTTCAACTATCCACTCAGTTATTGAGAAAATCCATAAAAACTAACTAAAAAAAATTTGTGTGTCCATATTTAAACGCTAAAAGACTGACAAAATTTTTGAAGTGAAAACTTCTTTAGGCACGTTTGTGCACTTTTGCTATGGGGAAAAAGCACTGAATTTGTGACCGTCACGCTAATAATACATACATAGATCCACTAGAGGGCGCTAATCTAAACATTGAGTTCTTGACAGAACAGACATTGAGCTCCTTATTAATTAATGTCACCAACCTGCTAATGTGACGTTTTAAGTTCGTCGTTTCGTTTAAGTTTTCACTTCTGTCGGCTGTCCCATTACTGCCAATTTTTTTATTTTTTTTAAGTTTAATTAATTAGAAAATTGCTCAAAGGGAAACTTGAATAATTAAAAATATCACATAATTTGAGTCTTTAACAATACAAAACATAAAAGGTATCTCTTACAAAAAGCCAACAAATAAAATTATTATAATATTTTCGCTCTCTCTCTATTGTCAAAACAATTAATTAGTATTGTAATTTAAGTTAACGAAGAGATCATTAAACAACTTCGACATCGGTGCGGTCGGTGCTGTCCCTTACTTTATAAAAATATTTTTAAAATGGACTAGTTTTTATTTGATCGTAACTTTTGTAATAAATCAATTTAACCTATAAATAGTAAACTCATTTACCTAGTGCTACAGCTGCGTAGCATACGTAGCCGACTCTACGCCGTAGCAGCCGTAGCTTTAGACATGCTATTTTTTGTTCACTCCCAAGAAAGTCTGAAGTAACCAAGGTATTTTATACCACTTCTAATTTATTTAGTTAGATCTAATAGAAGTCACTTACCTCGTTCATATAATTCCATGCTTGACAGGCTCTAACGGGACTTAGCGGTTTGTAGTGATTGCCGAAGGTGTACATATAGAAAAGCCAGGGTGCGGGAAACAGCATTGTGAACATATCGCAGAGCGCCATCGCCATCAGTACCACGTTGGTGGGAGTCCGCATGTGACGACGGGAGAGTACCACCACGATGAGTGTGTTGGCAATCGTTGTAGTAGCCAGCAGAAATGGGGCAATGTACCTGTAGAATAGAGATAAGATTTAGACGCAGAAATCCTCTTTTCTTTCCTTGGGCATAATGAGCTATGTGCGGTCATAGGGACTTTTTTAAACAACTAACTTAGAAAGAAAGAAAGGAAGAAAGATTTATTTGGCACACAGACACTCAAATTTTCACACGACAACAATAAAATAATAAATAAAGAATAAAAACAAGAACGTAATATTTTAGACTAAAAGATACAAAACAAAAATATGAATAAAATAAAAATGGGAGTATATCACTTCTGTTCACTGGCAACACTACATCTTCCGCCTCACCAAGCGGAAACCGCCTCCTTGAAGGCCAGTATTGTCAGTGAGCAGCGATACAACCTTGAAACTATTAAATATCTTTATAAATTAGATTTATAAAGCTATGTGAAAATGTGTGTGCAACTTGACAAATAAGTCCATGGATTGGCTGGTGGTATGCGGGTACCGGTTCCAGTAAACATTCAGACAGTAGCACATGCGTCACTTGCAAATTACCAATTCCCCTTCTCTCAATCTATGAAATTCGGGTGAACCTACTCACTAGCACTAATAAAATATTTGGCCTCGGTAAGACTAGACTACATTCAAATTCCTGTTAATCACGTAACGGCGCGATCGCTGCGAAGACTGCCTTGGTCTCTCTAATCTAAAGCATGGTTGCAATAGAACGTATTTTAATGGAACAACATGGTCTTCTAGACAGGCACACGCGGTCGCCGTGTGTGTGTAGGTTGTGCGTTGGTTCGATCCATCCGCGTCTCATATAAACACTATTAGGTCTTTACGCTACGCAATATAATAGGTATCTTTGAATTGTCAGGAGTAGGAGTCAGTCAGACTAAGTCAGTCGTGAAGCTAGATGCCTGTTCCAATCCGTAGATCCTTATGAGCAGAACAGGCAAGAAACTCCAAGGACACTCTTTTTCAAAATGTTTTTAACAAATTTCTGGTTACAATGCTTATAAGCGTAAATGAAATGTGAAAACAATGTAATATACCTATTATTCTAAAATATAAATAGATGCGCTAATTACTACCATACATATATAGTATATAAGTAATAGCAGTCTGGAGATGACCAGCCCCGACCAACGGCACCCGTTCACGAGCATGACGCATACGCCAGCCATCGTACAGATCAACAATAATGAAGGAACCGAACGACCCGACACATACGCCACCATCGGCAGGACTTCTGGGCGAGCATGACATACTCAGATTCGGTTCGGTTGATTGTATAGTAGCATGGAAGTGAGGTGTTCCAGAGTTTAGAAGTGAAATATAAATCTATTGTACTGTTCCATCTTCTTCCTTCTGAACCATGATGTCACCGGGGTCAACCGTAAAGGAGTACTTCCTTAGTCATTCTAAATATTATTTTCTGATCTATAAAAAACAAATTTAATAAAAGCAACTCACCCATACATCGGCTCCGCATAATTGATAGGGAACTCACACGTTACATTTAAATAAGCATGAGAATGGTTTGATTGGCAGAAGTCGTCTGTAGTGAAGTTACTGTAATCGGGATATACAGTCTGGTTATCAGAGTACAAGTAAGTTATCTTATTGTCATCGGTGACGTCACTTGGGATGTTCTTTTTCGTCGCGTTGTAATCACCGAAGTAATCGATCCAATCTTTGTCCTTATCTTGCGCCATTTTGTTTACGGTTTTTCGATTATCCGGTTTTACACATATCTCGTTGTTATGGCATGGTGTTTATCTGTAAACAAAGAGAAGGGGAAGTTATATTTTTGTACATTTAGGTATATTTGTATAATGCGAGTGGTGTTCATGGGCGCTCGTATCACCAAAGGTGTTCCATTAGAGGTCTGGTGACCAAATCCAATCAAATCAAAACCGTTTATTTAAATTAAAACATTAATAGGTATTTTTTAATTGTCAGTAGTAGGAGTCAGTCAGAATATGTCAGTCAATAAATTTCTGGTTACATTGCTTATAAGCGTAATTGAAATGTGAGGACAATGTAACATACATATTATTCTAAAATATAAATAGACGCGCTAATTACTACTATACATATTTAAGTCATAACAGTCCCGACCAACGGCACCCGTTCACGAGCATGACGCACACGCCAGCCATTGTACAGATCAACCATATTGAAGGGAACCGAATGACCCGCACATACGCCACCATCGGCAGGACTTCTAGGCGAGCATGACATACTCAGAACTACATTGTTCCCCACGCTACGCTAGTGTAGTTCAAACGCAATTTTTTTTTGCAATTCTAGCAATAAATTCCCTTCACCCTAGTAGCACTTCATACGAATTTTGCCGGCTCATAGGAGCTTTGGTAACCCCAGCCATTAACAGTGAAACTACACTATCCAAGAAAAAATAAAGTTCGAGTAGAATGGTATAAACATATCACTTTATCGTGAGCTTCGGTGAGGTGATGACCCGTAGAGGTTTAAACACGATAAAAAAACGGTCAAGTGCGTGTCGGGCCACGTGTAGGGTAGGGTTTCGTATTTGACAACTTTATCTAAATACTAACTTTTATACTTTCGCGTTACATGATATACTTAACTGTGTATTTACATGGGAATTAATGCGATCACGAAAATAGGGATTACATACCTCTCAATTGCCTGACGTTTCGACCAGTTTTCCGCTATAAATACATAAATAAGTTCATTTAAATAATTTTCAATGTAATTTGTACGAAATTTTGCTTTTTACTATTCCAAGTACCTACATTTTATAAGTACGACAGGGAGTAACAAAAATAAGCAAAAAATTAGTTTAAAAAATCGTATTGATACATACGTAATGTCTTTAAAATATCCATACAATGATACCCTTTAGTTTGAGATAGAAAATAAAAAATATTCTTTCGCACTTTACCGGTAGGGGCGTTCATTTAAAAAAAAATACCCATAGCTTAGGTCTCTGTCCTTATCGGCGGACAGACGGACGGACGGACGTCGCGCTTTTAGTTTTAAAAGGGTTCCTAATTTACTACGGAGCCCTGAACAGCTTCGTGAAGTTGTAGGTGTTAGAGAGTGCAAACCATTTTCTGTAAAATTGCCACGTAAATATGACAACCAACTCCAAACAACCCACATTACAGCGCTCGTAAAGGGCCATGCACGCGATGGCCTTGCGATGTACACATATTCCGTGGGTAGTTCTCTAAGCGACCACTTCGCTTAGAGATATAAACTTTAGGAATAAACAATGTGGTTTTAAATATTTGTATTAACTGAAACTATGAAAGCTGTGTAAATATAGTAAGTATAAGTTGTTATTTCAATAAACGCAACTGCACCTGATAGGAGAAGTTATTTGTACGATTCAGAAATGTGTGCATTGTCTCAGTTAATTTTATATTTGTAAAACTCCTTGAAAATAAGACATTATTCTTTACTTCCAAAGATGTATTTAAAATACAAAAAGCTATATATTAATACGTGAAGCGAAAACTTTGGATCCCTTTTTACGAAAATTGGGCGGACGGAGGAGTATGAAATTTCGCACACTTATAGTTTATACAAAGAAGAAGTGACGAATGCTAAAATTTTTGAACAATATTTGCTACAAAGTTTAAAAAAATGCAAAAACGGGTACATACAGGTTTGAGTGTCCAGTAAATATTTTGACCTGTCATGGTACAAAAGTCTATACAATGACAGGTCAAGTAATATTGGCCAATGAAATAAACCATGGTCGAAATTCGACCACCACGCGATCTCTAGTTTATTTAAATACAACGGTGGTGAATAACTCAAGCTGCTTTATAAAATACTTTTAAATTAGTGCAATTTGCATTAATCTAAAAGTAGTCTAATCTCAATTTTGCGTGTTTTAAACACGCTAAATTAAAGGATGATGATAAGTTGCCTAGTTGGTTATTAATATTGCATGGTAAGGGTAAGGCTATAGTGTAAGCGATTAATTCTACCGTGGCAGATAGGATGATTTTTTAAAGCTACACTGTTTTATATACACACTAGTTAATTGCGTACATATAAGTTACTTCTTATTACATCAGTTACTTATCAATGAAAGTCCCCTGAAAATCAGTCTAGCTGTTTTCGAGATTAGCCTGAACAAACAGACAGACAGACGGACAAAGAATGAAAAAAAAAATGTTTTGGTATAAGTACCGTGTAGATATTTTATTTATATGTATGTATAGAGATTATTGTATGTATATGTCTGTATGGGAAAAGTACAAGAAATCAAACACTAGCGGTGTCAGCTGTCCGTTTTAAACGTAATCTCCTCACATAGAATTCTTTAGATCTATGCAAGAAGTGCTGTTTAACCACAATCTTCTCTACAATTAAGGTACTTCCTCAGCCACACGAGTTCTATATAATTGGTCAATAACATAAATATTTAAGACAGACAAAAGAACCAAGAAGTAACAAAATATGGCTACTCTGTTTTATTCTCGTCTAGTTGAAGACTCTATTTCAAGACGGCGTAATTTATTAGCGTTTAGGGTTAACACTAAAGAATCTACAATATTATCTATGCAAACATAAAAAAATAATACTTTTGATGAAGCAAAATTACAGTAATAGATTTGGCGCTCCGCTCTCAAATGCACCTTGCCTTACTTCAAGATTGTTTAAAGGCGTAATTAGGTGAGAATTAGGTCACGTACGTAATTAGCCGTAAAGTGTATAGCATCGGTATGTAGTGGGGTGTTCCCTATTGTACATTGTGCATTATTGCCTGTGCTCGTGAATGTGACGTAATGAAGTACTGAAGTGGTGTAATAAATTAGTGTAATTTCGACTCAAGATACACGCCAATCACAGGCGTGCACCATATCAAGACTTCATATATGTACGATTAATTTATTCTTAACCCAATATGTAAAAAGGCGGGGTCTTAGAGTCTGTGCGGAAAGAGAACTGTAGTAGGATTTGAGGTCGCAGCAGTGCTAAATTACCTATTTAAATGGTCACCTCGCCACTACGCAGCGCCGAGTGTTGTGGATTCAAATCCCACACGGGACAAAAAATTTTGTGACCCACAAATAGTTGTCACGAGTCTTGTTGTTCGGGTGTTCTTTGTGTGCGTTGTTTGAATGATTGTGAAGCCCCTGTGACACAGGAATGTTTCTAATGTGGGAGATGTCTTTAAAAAAAAAAAGAACGAGAGTACCGGGCCCAAGTATCATTATTGGTCACTATTAGGTACATACTTTATTTCATTCATGGGCGCTATTGGGCCAAAAGCTCTTTACGGAACTTTACTTAAATGAACCAGCCTATAATATAATGTTACACATTGCGTCGACCCTAATGAAAATGAGGAAAAGGCAGGCAGATGATGATTTTTATCCTGATTATAGATTTAAGAATCATACATTTTATCATTAACTCTAATTACATTTACATTAACGACTAACCCAGGATCCTGGCTATTTTTGTACCTGTAAATGGAGGCGTGGAGATTAATATATTAATAGGGCCCAAAAGGGTTGGACACCATTAACAAAAGGTTTATTACAGGGTAGATTGACGAGACATAATAATATCCTTTATCAATTTACAGATTTGGAAATTTGAGGGGCGTCTAATCCTTGTCCTGTTAATTAAATAAGTTTCTATTTTGTTATTCCTAAAATGTTGGTTAGTAAATTTCATCGAATTCGAGCAGAAATGTTCTACCCAGATTAAGTAACATTTAGAAATCTATCTTAGAGCTTAAAGTATTAATTGCCTGTAGTGAGAGTATTTGATAGAAAACAATTCTCAGGTTTTGACGGATTTGAATCCAGAAACGGGTAAATTTTATTTAACACTAGCCGTTCCAAAGTTTCATCTGCGTTTATGGTCACTGCTTCACTCCTAAGGATCGTAGCGTGATGTCACATGTCCCTAACCTTCCTCAATAAATACTTTATCCAATATAAAAACAATTATTCAAATCAGACTGAAATTTCTAGAGATTAACGGGTTTAAACAAACAAGCAGTCAAACAAAAAAATCTTCAGCTTTCACTTACATGAGTGTCGTAATAGGAACATGAAAATAATTACGCACTAATTATGAATAAATTAACTTGACTAGCTGTTACCCGCCACTTCGTTCGTTTCGTAAGAACCTTCTACAAAGTATAAAAAAACGATGAATGAAATCGGTTAAGTCGTTCTCAGGTTATGGCGTGACCAAGGGAAATAGGGATTCATTTATATGGATATACTAGCTGACCCGACAGACGTAACTATGAATATTGAACAATCGCGGAAACTGTCAAACGACTGACAGTTATGGCAAAAGCGCTAAGGTTACATTAGAAAAGTTAATATGGTCGTAAGTTTTCTTAAATTTTCCAGCTTTCCGCGCAACTTTCTTAATTTTTTGCTTTCATAAGAACCTTCTCCTGACAATAACAAACATAAAAAAAAAGAATTAGCGAAATCAGTCCAGCCGTTCATGCGTGATGCCGGAGACCAAGGGAAATAGGGATTCATTTATATATATATATATATATATATATATATATATATATATATATGTCGAATCCTTAGTCACAGGACTAGGCACAATGTGGACACGAAGAAGTGGGTACGGGCGATGAAAAAACTCCCTTTTGATATTTAATCACTGATGCATTGTAAACACGCAAAGAAACACTGTACAGTTCCTAGGTTAGTGTTGATTCGGCGGTGACCAAACGTAAAGTGAACTCGTCCGTCCGTACGCCAACACCCTCCGCCTAGACTCTGCGTACCGCCGATAGATGGCGCATGTGTTCCTTTCCGGTGAATTTATTATAGAGGGTGCTCTAAGCATCCGTACTAATGACCGAAGATGTGTATTATCTATTTATGAATCTACAAGCTTCCGCCCGCAGTTTCGCTCACGTAAAAGATTTTTTTTGTCTACCCCTCGGACAGTATTTTTTTCTGTATAAAAGATACCCTTTTCATTATACCTGTTAACGTGTATAGTAGAAATCGTAATGATAGATTGCGTAGTGACGTGAAACCGTAAAAAATAAACAAATTCATTTTCGCAATTATAATATTAGTTAAAATTTACACGAAGCAAGAAAGAAGTACAAGATGGCACACAGACACATGTTCTTGTGAGGTGTCTTAGTAAGAACAAATCATGTATTGGCTATACGGCAATTAACGCAATAAATAGGTATTACTTACCTCTGAATTAACTGACGTTTCGACCAGGTCGCACTGGCCGTGGTCACAGGCTGACTCATAATATACAGGACTCATAATACATAATTATTTCATGGAACGCAAAAGTTTAAAAGTTAGTAAGAATAAATCAGGTTAGTAAACTCGTTTCAATTTGTGATACATTTCTTTCCCTTTTTTGTCTTCTGAAAATTGAGAAATTTGTTTAAATAATGTTCCTTCTAATAATACGAATACTAATTATACGAATGTCTCAATTTTCATACATAGTACATATAACAGCCTAACACAGGCATTTCCTCGAAATTGGAATGTAATAACGTAACTGTAACACTGTGCTGATTGGTAGCTCACAGATGCAGTGAGAAACGACAGTTTCTTTGACTACATAATGGTACACACGTACCGTCCCTGAAAATGTTTCTGCTACATATCAACGGAATGCTGTTGTAACATTACGTAGTTGTAGTCAAAGAGATGTCATGTTTCACTACATCTGTAGGCTACCAGTTCAAATAATGTGAGAGGTACGTTATTACAGTTGAATTTTGAGAAATTCAAATGTAATATCCTCTATCTCAAACTGTTGCATTTACTGATGTAACTGTGACGACATTCACACACAACAAAAAATTATTTCAGCGTCATCTAGTTAAGACAAGCCGAACTACGTAGTAAGTATGGATTCTGCATCGCGCAATAAAAGTTTATCGATCAACTTTCTAAAATTAACCGCTACGCTTCGGCCCACCATGTTTGATCAC
Organism: Euplagia quadripunctaria; assembly: GCA_963859945.1. Lineage (NCBI taxonomy): Eukaryota > Metazoa > Arthropoda > Insecta > Lepidoptera > Erebidae > Euplagia > Euplagia quadripunctaria. The sequence continues at coordinate 10,165,877 of OY982585.1, forward strand.
TTTTTCTATCCGGAAGTTCCCACTTTTGTTCAATACAATCCCTCTACAATACAATGTAATATCTGGTGTTTAAGAAAATCCGGAAGTAAAAAGTTATCTTTCCTTAGTTGAACGTGATATAATAATATGTATGTATGTTGAGCTGGTTTACTTGTAAGTGCTAAAGAAATAACCTCAACAAGTTTCAAACAATAAAATTAATATGTGAAACTCGGTAGGTGTTCGTGTACTAAGGAATTTTCGTAATTAAACTTGTGTTGACATTAATATATTAGGTAATAAATTGCGAAGTTTGAGAACAGTTTTGATGGAAAATTAATTTAAGTGAGTGTGCTTAGAATAAGCGAAAGATTCCCAGAAATCATACTTTTGTAATTACCATCACGATTTCAAACATCAAGCCGGGTTTATTACAATACGGCTTAATGTTTGAAAGTTTAAATGTCAATTACTTGTGACACACAGTCCGCTGGTTTGATTTCCGATCAGTGCAACATTTGTAGGCATTAATACTTCTATTTGCATTGTTCTTGGTGTTTCCGTGTATAATGTATACCTACCTACATCCTTGCCAAATTTCAGGTTTGTAGTACATAAAACCAAAGACTTTCATATATCGTGGCCAGAGCCCTGAGACCTCCTTAATCGGGTCTTGTAATAAATCCTTTCTTAGGTATTGTCCTACTCGTAAACTACCTCCCTACCGAATCTCAGGTCTCTAGTACTAAAAATAATTTTCTATAAGTCCAGTCCACTCGTGACCACGATCGGTGCAATTCGATCGAAACGTCGGGGAAAAACAAGAGGAATTGTACCTTCAAATATTATCGCGATTAAGTCCCGAATTACACATCTAATAAGCGTGGGGTACGCTTTTTTTCGTTAATTTGACAATGTTCCGAACGTCTAAAATGGGATGAAATTCAAGACCATGTTCCTAATATACCAACGGACAAGTTTTACTATGTTAAATCCTGTGCGTAATTAAGTGAAAAATTTGCCCCTTTTTGTCTAACTCCACTGGCTCAATTAGTGAAGTTACTGAGTCACAAAACTAGTGTAGTGTTGTTTTTTTTCCTGCTAGGGATAGTGGCAACTGGGTAAGGTTCGTAATGCTCTTCTTTACACGTGTACCGTGTGTTTGTTTGCGCACTTAATGGTATAAAAAACAACTCTCAGCTTAAGACTTTAGTTATTAAAACTCAGCTGCACACAAAAACAAACAGCCACGAGCTTAAAGTCAATATTGGTGCGAAGCAAGTTTATTCAGTTCTCATAGCTAAGAGGCATTCCCCAGTTTTGCATTCTGTTATATTAAAATGAATTTCACGAGGTGAATTTACATTTTGTTTCAATTAACGGGTCTCTGGAGATGACAGAATGCTCATTTGCTTTTTCTTATATTTATAAAATGTGGGTAATATTTTTTTAACAGCTATGCTCAGAGAAGCATCTGTTAACCCTTCTCAACACCAGAAATAAAATATTACGAAAGTAGTGTTCGTAACCAGAAGGCTACGCCTTATCTTGTACAGAGAATTAACTCTGCCATTCATCATGGAAATGGAATCTTTCTAGGAACGTCAGCAATATTGCGGAAGGGTTTATATGACGTACATGTGTGTACGTATTTGAATATTTCCTGGTAATTGTTTGCATTTAAAATCAATTGTAGCTCGTTGCGAACAAACGAAAAAAAAAACGTGTTAATTTTTTTTTGATAAATAGGTATATAATTTTTTTTAAATGTTTAACAGTATTTGAGGCGTACTTAAAATTAGTGACTTACATTAGTTCCTACCTTACTATTATTTACTTTTTTATCCGTTACAAATTTTGTTATTTTGTTTTGTGGCAACATCTAAAAAAATGGGTCGAGCCGGCCCATACGTGCCGAAGCATGGCTCTCCCACGTTCTGGGTAGGATTCATAATGCCCTTTATTACACGTGTACCGTGTGTTTGTTATCGCACTTAATGGTATAAAAACAACCCTAAGCTCCAAACTTTATTTATTAAAATTCAGTTGCACACAAAAGCAAATAGCTCCGAGCTGCATTGCTTCACGGCTGGTTGTTTGTGAGGCCGTGATATCACTCCGGTCGAGCCGACTTATACGTGCCAAAACATGACTCTCCCACGATAAAACGTGTATCAAACATTCAGATTATTCAGACGTACTTTTACATTTATAATAATTTCTGTTACGTTCATTAAATATTCGACGATTTAAGAATCATTTTCCTTTGATTAAAACTTCCCTTTATTCGTACCTCACGTACTCGTACCATTGCGTACGGTATGTTTTATATATTCACGTTATTAAATAAAGTAAAAAGCACACGTCGTTTGTAAGAAGCTTATCTATATATTGAATTTGATGCTCCGTTCCGGATTTCAGTTGATAACGAAATGTATGTCAAAATGGATTAATTCTTTGGTAACGCATTTTCTTACAGGTGAAGTTTTGGTTTGTGTTTATACTCTTTTTATTTTACGGTTCCTTTCCTCAAAAGAAAAAAAGGAATTCTTAAAGGATTACTTCTTTATCTGTCTTGACAGACAAGGAAGTATGGTTGTAAAAATATCAAGCTTCTAAGTAAATGCAATCAAATGGTACGGCCATTTAAACCTGGGATTAATTTCAAATTCAAATTTATTTATTTGCAGAAAAGTCGGTACAGAAAGATCTTACATGTTTAAATATTCTAACACATGCGACTTTAGTCAATACTATTGACATATTATTATAATTATTGATGCAAATAATCATTTATATAATTCAATAATGTTCAATATGTCCATACTAATATTTATTATAATGTCAAAGTTTTAATACCATTTCATGATGTCAAGCTTTAATTCAAGCAACAGAATAATACAGGATATAATACAATATATACAAATTCAGTTGCTAATTTAACCAATTATTCATTATTTTTTAATATTTAGTAAATATTGTTTTTGCAAAAACTTTTCACTAGAAGCCATTCGGTTAGTTTCCTATGGGTTTTGGTATGTGATTGTAGTTTTTTGGCATCATATGATGTGACTTGTTTTGATAATGCTTAGTTCTACATATAGGTACCAAGAGCTATGTTTTATCTCTGGATATGTGAATTTTATAATCGTTTACTTTTCCGAATAATTCTGGATGTTTTCTTAAAAATATACCTACTTCCAATGTCCCATGAACTATGAATCATGAAATTTACTAAGAAGCAAGGTCTCACAGCACAAGTAAAGGACTTTTTCGGATAAAATCTTCGACAATCGATTGCCGTGATGAACGTACTATCTAATACGAGATTGTTAGCTTACGGAACCTTCGTTGCGCGAGTCAGACTCGTCCTTGTCCAGATTTTATTTTGCCTTAATCAAGAATGCTAGTAGCGTGGCGAACATATACTACAGCTAAGCTACATGTTTGTGTCTGTCACGTTGCTGTGTAAAATGTTCTAAAATATTATTAATATTTGTAAATAAAGAATTACGACACGGCCTAAAAAGCAATGTTTCTTGTGTTGCTGATTTAAAGAAAAAATAAAAGCATTTTAAAGATGACTGTTACATAATTCTAGTTACCACAGAATCTCGTCTAGAAAATTAAACCCTGTATTGGTTAAAAACATTGTAGTGAAAATTAGCTTCATTCGATTTTGCTATTTTTTCCGATGAGTTGTTTGTTTAACCTTCATTAACGGATTCTATTTAATTAAAGCCGTGCCGTGACTAGGGTTGAAACTTACTGCATTTTTAAAAATAAAAATAATGTTTTAGAAAGCTGTGGTCATATTTTTGGTCGTATAGTAGACCCCTTAAACAACGTAAATCGATTACAATTTTCGAATAATTCGTGATTTTTGATATGGAAATCTTATTTCGAAACTGACTAATTGAAATTAAAAATTAACCGATAAAGCTAATATTTCGTATGAGAAAGGGCTGACATTAATTAAACTATGGGTTTTTAACACCGAGGATGTTGATGTAATATTCAGATTTTTCGGAAAATGTCTGCATAAAAAACAAAATCAGTCTATGACCACAGCTAGTGCGAACTGGTCGAAACAAATATATATTACGTAATCGCGTTAATTATAGTACATAATTAAAACCATTGAAATTTACATAAAAATTTATAATATTTTGTTTAGAAGTATAGAACAAGGAAAAGTCACCAAGACGAAAAATAAAAAAAACAGTTGTTTTTTTACAAAGTAATAAAAAAATGCTGTTTTTTTTTATACAAAGTGAATTAGAAAAAGCAGAAGAGAGAGTCAATTTTTCAACTTTCAAATTATATTTCACGTAAACCTGTACCACCCCTACAACTTCATAGATAAAACTCACCCCTTCATTAACCATTGTTTATTTTTAATAAAGAAAAGCTGAACAAGTTTTAATTCGGCGTGCGTCTTCGCTCGGTAGGTTTAGATCGACCCTTGAGGGAAGTTAGCTTTTGACCCAAAACTCGCTCAGCTTTAAACCATTATTAGGGTCCTTTAAGTGAAAAGAACTGAAAAGTAAATACGGGCAGATACTTATATTTAACCGCGTCGTGTACCCAAATGTCCTGTATTTCCTGTAGGTAGAGAAACTATTAGGAAAGCTACTATAATTTCAGGGATAATTACAAAAGGTTTCAGTTCGACTTGGTCTCTTTGTGGCTATTTGTTGAATAGGTAATTGATTTCGCGTACATCCCGGCACATCAACGTAAAACTGACAGGCATCACCGTCGACAGACATTTATGACAGGTCATCTTCATCAAAATTGAGGTGAGAATAAGGTGGCAAAAAATTATATCCACCCTACGATCACACACAAATAACTCGTAGGATAGGAACACCAGCGGGCCAAAAAATAGTCATTTTTTTATGGTATAAGGGGTAAACGAGCAGACGGGACACCTGATGATAAATTCCTACCGCCGCCCTTGGGCACCTGCAACTCAAGAGTCACAAGTGCGTTGCCGGCCTTTAAGGTGGGAGTAGGAGTAGGGTGGAAGAGGGGGGGAGCGAAGGGTTAGGGCCTTCGGTAACCTTACTCACTCGGCGAAAAGCAATGCAAGCATTATTACTTCACTGTCGTTTTTCTGTGAGGCCGTGGTATCACTCCGGTCGAGAGTAACCCATACGTACCGAAACATGGCTCTCCCACGATTAAAGCAATATAGAGCAAGACCAATTTTTGTTAAATGTTGAATGATGAATTAATTTTCTTTAGCCATTTTCGCCAGGTATACAGCGAAGGACACAGAAAACAAACGTTCCCGGATAGAACAATTATTTTTACGCGAGCGAAGCCGCGGGCACTAACTAGTAGGACTATAAAGTAGTATAAAGTATTAGACATTTTTGATAGTAACTTTAGTGCATTTATTAAAATTGTGAAAGACATCCTCCATAGCAGCTTGGCCTTAGAAGGCCCTGCGTAACCCAAGAAGCGTCTAAATCTACTGACGAACCTGCATTGCTACTCATTATGTAGTGTTTGCTTTTTGTCTAGCTATTATGTCTTATTGTATGCACATATTTGTTGCGTTGCAATCCAGGTCAAAACTTTGTATTTGCTATATGTGATATTGTTGGTTGTAATGTGTTTTATGCATTTAAATAAATAAATAAACAAAAAAAAAATATAAAATATAAGTCACTCTTTTCTGTATCACAAGTCAAAAGGTAAGGCAATTTTCTACACCTTACTACTTACAGATATCAACGTTTGAAACAAGGTTCCGCTAGTGAGGTTAAACTAATTTCGCACCCTTTACTAAGTTACCAAGGTTGGGTACGGAACCCGGGTCCTTCCGGAGGTGCAGATTGGGTAGTGAAGATAATTTAATGGAATGTTGAGATAGATAGGGGAAGTTCGTAGCGAATGATATAATGTAGAAATTCTGTATATTCCTACGAAGTTTTGTAGGTAGGACATAATTTAGTTATCACAATGTAAATTGATGCTACGAGCATACCTTCGTAGGTTCGTAGTACCGTTTCTAAATTAAGAAACACTACGGCGTAGCAAATTTTCTTCTCAAATTAGGGCCCGACAAGTCAAACATACCTACGCTATAATACTGTGGTTAAGAAAACCTAATTTATGGTAGTACTATATCTATGCTGATGAATAGTGAAGGTCAGTAGAGCTTTAAGGTTGGAAGAAATGGTCTGTTGGTAACACCACTGACCTGTTGGTTAATGATCCTGACTTCTGAGCCAAAGGTCGTGGGACACCCACCAAATAATTGTGAGATGAATATGTTCGTTTGTTATGTGTCTGGGTTTAATATATATTTCTTCTGTGTGTGTGTATGTTACTGAACTCCGCCTAAACGGATAGAAAGATTTTAATGAAATTTTTTGTGTGTCTTCAGGTGGATGACGCTGCGATAGCGTTACAGGAAAAATATTTTTTACGTTCCGGGATGGCAACGTTTACCATAGCCCTTTTGACATACATAACTGTCAGTCGTTTGACAGTTGGCGCGATTGACAGAATGCGCGTTGCAAATATCGTTTTAATCAGATGCATCGGTCGGAACTATGTTTTTGAAATAATAAAAAAAAAATTAATTATGCCAATTCGAATTCAATATTCATAGTTAAGACAAGACAACGTCTGTCGGGTCAGCTAGTATTATAGATAAATTAGACACAGAACAAATATGTATGTATTTAGTAATATATGTATAAATATGTTTATCAGCAGTCTCGTTAGCATAGTATAGGAGATTAATAATATTTACAGGGTAGTGTTTCTTACGTCAATTAAGACGCCAGCATAATTATGTATTTATACGGGAATTACCACGATCACGAAAAGGTATTACACATGTAATACCTTTTCGTGATCGCGTTAATTCTCGTATAAATACATAATTATATCATGGAACGCGAAAGTTTAAAAGTAAGATGCCAGCATTTTTGAATAAATGAAAAATTAAGGGATAACTACAAAAAACAGTATCTAAAAATAATAATCAGCGCATATGTTATGAACTTGGCCGTTTCGATCATTGTCGCAAATTTTTATTCATTTACATTTATTTTACAATGTGCAAAAACAATAGGGTGACTTCCACATTTTCAGTGCCATTTAGCAAAGACTACAAGAACTATGTTTTAGCTACTTATCCTGGATTGCGCAATGAAAGTTCGGAAAGTTTATACATGTTGTTTTGGAAGCCTAATATGACGGGCGGACGCCATCTAGTCACGAGTAGTGAGAACTAATAAGTCATTGATTTCGCGTTCATCCAAGCACATCAACGAAAAATTTACAGGCATCACCGTCGACAGATATTTATGACAGTTCATCGTCATCAAAATTTAGGCAAGGGCGATAATAAGGTGGCAAAAAATTATATCCACCTCACGATCACTCACAAACATAAGCGTGAATAACTCATTGCATATTCTCTTTAAAACTCCACCAACGAATTCTACGTAGCACTTTTTTTATTAGTTTCAGTTGCAGTGTAACTTCTGAGAGCCACGATCGGAGCTAATACTTTTGGCGTCGATTTTACTTTTCTGTTCTTTGAGTCCGTGCTGGATAAATAATTAAAATCTCATAAGAGGGAAAAAGGTTTTACGAAAGTGCGAGTGACAGACAACATTGAAGCTGCTAGTGCTTAGTGCCTATGTAATAATAATAATAATTTATTAATATACAACAGTGGTTCAGTGCATACATACATATTATCACAACAATATAACTTAGAAGCTAATGCAGTCAGGCTCTGGTACCCGTAGTAAGATTTAACTTATGTCACGGGTACCAGTTCCTCTCTTAGTGATGACTTATGATAAGACGTGTGTACCAATACAAATTATAAAACACAAAATCATTCAACCATTTTAATAGCTTCATAAATTATTTTGTTAATTAATTTGAATATAATTTATCACGAAACCTTAATGTATCTGACATTTAACATTTAATTCTGAAATAAAATGACTGAACTATTTACCCTCATGAATCGAATACAATATTATTATATATTTTTAACTTGAAAGCCTTTTAGCAGGAATTCATAAACAGCCTTTCGCTACATTTGTCAAATAATTTCTTAACATAAATTTTCGGGGCAAAAGTATTTTGTACATTTAATAAATAAGTTTTCCCGTATATAAAATCAATTATTTATTTTGCTACATAAATTTGAATAATTTATTCATTAATTATGACGAGGGTAGTAATTAATATTAACTGTACGTAAGCAAGGGTGCTTTAGAAATAGCTACTTTCTGCAGTGGTGTTAAATTTATGCAAGGTTGACTCCGCTTGAAAGTTATGGTGGATTTTAATTGGATAACCTATTAAGGTACGCATATTAATTTTTAAAACGCTTTAGAATTAACGATAATACTGGGTAGACTAAAAGCATTACAGGGAAAATAAAACTTACTTCACAAGCCTTACTACTATAATTATACCTTCTACTTTATTACATTTACATTGTTCTACTTAATTATTTATTTATTTAACTCTTTACTTTACGGTTCACGAATTTAAATATCTTGGGCATTGCCTTACTGAAGGTCTTGATGATCAAAAGGACATTGCACGGGAGCGCCGGGCAATGGCGATTTATGCTAGCGCGTAGGTTTGCTCGTTGTAGTGATGAAGTTAAAATAACACTATTTACACTGCGGCATCAGCAAACAGCGAGCGTATTTAATCATAAACGCCCAATATATATCATTGGCTATAAAGAGATGGAAGACCACGACTGGTCTAAGACATTCGATGCCTTTATAAAGGGATATGATAATAAAGTATCCAAAGAACTTTCAGAGCTCAAAAGATACAAAACCTGTACAGTAACAAGAGTCCTCACCGGACATTGCAAACTGAACAAACATATGTATAAAGTTGGGCGAGAACACAATATGCAGATTCTGTCAAGAGGGCAGAAGAAACTGCAATGTATATTTTATGCTCTTGTGGCCCACTAATGCGGCCCCGCAGTATTACCCTAGGGTTACACATCATGCAACCGCAGGAAATACAAACAATCACTGCTGAAAGGATCTGGAGGTTTCTCGAAGCCATAATTCTGAGCAGTGAACTGTAAAGCAAAAAGTGCGCTACAAAAGACCAGAAATGGTCGAGGTGGCACTAGGCACTTAAAATAATAATAATAACAACACTATTTAAGGTGTATTGTCAAACGTTTTACACGAGCATAAGAAATTAAACCAACAATACTTTAAAATACATACTTCCAAGTGCTAATGTGCTGCACTTGCCTCCATTTTCGTACAAGGCAACATAGCGTTGAAGTCCTCTGAGAATGTTGAATTGAAAGTGGGTAATGCAATTCAGAGCAAAGTATTTTAAAGGGTATAAACTTTCTCAATCGCCTTGCCATATGGCTAGGGAATATAAATATAGTTAATTTCAAAACATATTAAAATCTGCACGAAGATATGGCAGATTTAGTGTGAAGTTTTTAGAAAAGATTGTGTTCCTTTTTTCTCAAAAGTTAATTATGAGATTAGCGTAAGATATCATATAAATAATATAATCATAATGCTGTTCCGATACATTGTCCTGTCCAAATTTAGTCAGAAAACTAAAAAAGAAATGATTGCTGTTTGAGGATTCCTGCCAGTAGAGAAGTTCATTACGCTGGTATGTATTACACACACTCTTATATACTAGAAGGACCGACAGAGAGAGAGATGGAGAAAGTCACAAGGAAGGGGCATTAAGCTTTTTCTTTCCGTGACTTTTCTACCAGTTAACACCTATTGCAAGCTGTGGTGAAGTACTTCTTTTTAAAAAGACTTTCACAACAAGCGGTCTTCAAATGCATCGATAAGAAAAAACATTCCCACCAACGCAAAATACGCTATTTGACGTAAAGTTGTGGAAATCTGAGTATTTATTTTTGTGCTATTGGGAACCCCTTTGGGCCGTCACCCCACCGGAGTTTTCAGTGGTGTGGTGTATCGGAATCGAACCGACTAAAACTACTGGGTGTGCCATAGTGCTCCTACAATAGGGAGGGATCCAGGAACAGCTTTTTTAAGACATCCGGACCCTTTCTAGCGCCTGGTCACAAAAGCGAGGGCACCACCTTCGGGTATTGAAAACCTTTTTTTTTTTGTGCGTTTGGAAACCCCCTCGGGTCGTCACCCCACCGGGGTTTTCGGTGGGGCGGTGTGTCGAAATCGAACCGACTAAAACCACACGGTGTGCCATACTGCACCTCTAGTAGGAGGGATCCGGGAACAGTTTTTATTAAGACATCCGGACCCCTTCTAGCGCCTGGTCGCAAAAGCGTGGGCACCACCTTCGGGTAGTGAAAACCTACCCTAACCTAGAAAAAAATAACTCGTTTCTATAAAATAACATACTCTCTAAACTTTTTGACGTGACAACGTCTTATAAATTGGTTTGCCGGGTGACACTTCAAGAAACTGCGTTACGCTCCGCTCACGTTATGCGCTCACAATGAGAGCGAGTGAGAGGCACGCGTTTTAAATATAATTCTTTGTATAAATAAATGTTTTAAATTATTACTATTATTTCATCCTTCTTCCTACTATACGAATGAATATTCACATTAAAATTATTTTACCACTCAAAGTCGTTGTCACGTAAAACTTTCGCCCGTATACCGACTTTACAGGCAACCAATTTTTGGAGCAAGTATATTTATTTCAGACAGTCGGTTACCTCAGCTCTCAGATTTCCCATTCCTCGTACGAAGCTTGGACATTTTTCCTTTGAATACTGGCAAGCGTGCAAGAATGTAATGTAGCTTTAAATTGAAGGTTTTAGAAACAAGAACATCGTGGCCTTTGAATTATACATGACTTGGTGTCTAGCGGTATTTGCCTACATACGAGTTATGTGGACTGGTATGTCACACGACTATGTTTGCTGACCTCATACGACACCTTTTTAGGATGTCTGAACATTATTTGAAACTAGCTTTTTGTACGATTAGGATTTGCTCGCTTAAAAAATAATAATTACTGTCTATGGCTTGACAAAATCTAGATTAATATCTAGATTTTGTCAAGCCACAGATAGCCATTTTTATACAACCTCGTTAAAGTAATTATTATATCCCTGAGGAACCGTATTTTTTTCTGGATGAAGAGTAGGTACCCTATATCGGTTCAGTAGTTAAGGCATGAATAAACAAACAAACTCATATTTGCATTAGTTAGAATTTCAATAAATATCAACTAGAAATTTAAAACACTCCGACTCAAAAATCTCTTCAAGGATTAGAAAAGCGCTAGATGATCTTCGAACGGCTGAATAGCTTTTTTTTTCATTATACCTAAGCACACTCTAAAACACTCTCGATCAAGGCGCCTTTCAAACGAAAAATCTAAATCAAAATCGGTTTATCCGTAAAAGCTATAATGGCACAGACAGGCACACAAATACACAAGTTAAACCTTTAACACTCTTCCTTTTTAGGGGAGTATAATAAAAATAAATAAAATTAACTAAGTTACTTAAGAACGTGTTTGTAAATTTTGTTGAATTAATTAACTAATTTGATTTATGCGATACAAAAAGCCTTCAAATAACCACGTGATCGATTAATGACGAGTCTTTACCAGTGCTTATAGGAACTCGTGGAGCCAATGTTAGCATTCGCAATGTTTACCTCCTAAGCTCTCTAAACCCTATTTGTCAACAGATAACCTCAGTAATTAATAGTGCTAGCTAAACGTCGCCTTCTCTACAGTGGCGGTAATGCCCTGTCCTGGCGGGTTTAATACGAACAAAGCCTTATTATGAAGAATAATAAAATGAAAAATAAAAAATGTTTTTTAAAATAAGAATATGATTTTATTTTTATACTATTAAGTTCAATACCTCTCTTTATAGCACTTATATTGCTTACATCATCCTCATCCTCCGCGTCTTTTCCCAACTAAGTTGGGGTCGGCTTTCAGTCTAACTACGAAACGGTCGAACTTCGATATTTTGCGTGAAGCGACTGCCATCAGACCTCCACAACCTAAGTACTAGGCGATATCGAAGTTCTGTAGTAAGACTAGGTTGTCGGACATTTTTTTTTGGACTCCGTAACGAATGCCACAGATGTTCGTATGGCAACCGGGACCGACGGCTTAACATGCTATCCGAGCCACGGAGGGGTCTCAATGTGTTAAGAATGGTCACCGATCCTAAGACTGACCTGGCTAGTATTACTTAATCTTGCAATATGCTAACTTACTCGGTTACTACTTAACCATGAGTAGCCCAGTTAACCTAGCTGTTTTGTGATAAAAAATAGACATTTAGATTACCACGCATTTTTATTTTTGGATAAATAGTAAAAAAATATTTCGTGTGATATCTCGTTACCAGTAACGTTTTTCGTGTGCCCAAAGCTTTTTTGTTCTCCATTAAATTACTTACAAAATGAGACTTGTTTAAATTCGCTAAGTGCTTTTGTTTAACAACAAATGAAGGTCAAAGTTAATAAAGAGCGTTTTTTTCAACATTTTATAATTTTGATCCTTTCAATCAATCCTAAGTACGTAAAAATCTGAAACTTTCTGAAATTGTAGCTTGAGATGATATTAAAAAGTGATATAAATTTTAGCGAGATCGGTTTTAAGCTTTTTATATTATTAACGATATTTTTTTGGCCTTAATTGCAAAATGCGCCATTTCTTCCTACTTACCAGCTAGGCCAGCTTAGCAAATTCAAAAAACCATTTACCGCGCCATTTTTTTCTAAATTACCGAAACTGGTCGGACCAGCTTATAAAATAAAAAAAACCATTTAAGTTTATGAGCCCGTTTAAACGACGTAAAAAACTAAATATCTTATTTTTTTAATTTAATTTCATTTAATTTGAAAAAAAAAGGTGTAGTTTTATACGTCCCGTAAAAAAGGTGTACCTACCTCAAAATATCGTTATAAAATCGGTTAAAATTGATATTTCTTTAAAATTCCAACGAGCTCATAAACTTAAATGGTTTTTTTTATTTTATAAGCTGGTCCGACCAGTTTCGGTAATTTAGAAAAAAATGGCGCATTTTGCAATTAAGGCTAAAAAAGGAAGATGATCGTTAATAATTTAAAAAGTTTAAAACCGATCTCACTGAAATTTAAAGCACTTTAATATCATCACAAGCTACAATTTCAGGCAGTTTTAGATTTCTACGTATGTTCCTTTCAAAGTTATAAAATGTTGAAGTAAAGACTAAAAGTAAAGAGTTTGTAGAAAACACTAATGTGCTTGAAGAGCCATCTTTTAATAAACGTAATGCGTTTGTAGCTGTAAATAAAAGTGTTAGGGTCCCAATTTGCCTAATAAATAAAACGTTTACGTTCTTACATACTAAGCAGTGTTAATATTTTATATTATGGCGTGGCTCGGAAATCTAATAAAAAAGTATCCCAAGAGTGATTCGTTTAAATTAGTACTACGTTAAGACATTAAGCGAAAATCCACTTTGTGCGTTTTTTTATGTAATTTACGATCGGCCATTTTCTTTTTCCCTATGAGGTGTCAAGAGATAATGGCCCTTTTGCTGTTTCGTTTATGAATGCAATATTGTTATGTTATTACAATATTGTTATTTTCTAACACAATACTTAAATCATTTTAATTTCCTCCCGCGAACGTTCTGGCTGTGGAATAAGCTCCCTGCCGAAGGATTACAGTATGGGGATATAGTACGTTCAAGAAAGGAGTGTATATGTTTTTAAAGCGTCGGCAACGCGCATGTGATTCCTCTGAATTACCATCAGGCGGGTCGTATGCTTATTTGCCACCGACGTAGTATAAAACTAAAAACCAACGCTAAAAGTTTAATAACATTCGCGGTACACCTAGTCAATGGTTGGAAGCTTTTTGTGGAGACATTGCGGCTTCTGCCTAGTGTTATACCAAGATAGGATGATGTATCTGGTGGCTTATTCGTCTGTCGATATCAGAACGGAAGTCCTAGATAGACCTCCAACAAAGCAACGACAACGGGCTTGTGTGTGTTACTGAATATCATTAAGTTTTATTAAAGTGAAGGCGTAAGTAATTAAATGAAAAATACAGGATAGTATTAATCAGTAATGTCGTGGTACCTTTCTAAGTCAACCTTTGCACGAGTCAACTTCATCCTACAGTATTTTTATTAGTGTCGCTATAGCTTCATTAGGGTAAATACTGACTGAACGGCAGAATGCTCGAGCACTTTTAAAATGTGAATAAAATACTAACCTTATCTCATTGAAATAGAGATGAAAATTGTATGCAAGTAGTAAAATCTAGTCTAGCGGTCTGCGTCGTACGATTTTCCGCTCTATTTCTCTTCTCTTCTATTTCTCTTTATAGTGTTAGCGTTGATCTTGTAGCTAAACCTTCTCTTAAAGACTCTTAAAGACCAGTATTACGCAGTTTCATCCAGTGGGGACTTCCCACTGGATGAAACTGCGTAATACTACATGTCGCCCGTGGTGTGCGTACGTCCAACCGTACGAAATAAATACCAGAAAAAACTTTACCATATTATTATTTATTTGAGAGGCTTTCCGTTGTGATACATTTGAGTTTGTTTTGTCGATTAGGCGAGTAAAAAGTAGACGATGACGTTATAAAAACGACCTCAGTCAAGGCCTATAGTATATTGAGCGCTCAAAGCAAAAAACTTCTTGTGACTGGGTGGAACGGCACAAAATAGAATACGCGTAGAAAATATTAACATTACATTTATATCATCATGCGAACTAAATTCTACATTATTGTATAATTGCGAGAGTCACTATTTATTTAACTGATATTGCGCGTAGACACTAGTATTCTATACTTAATTATGTATTTATACGGGAATTAACGCGATCACGAATAGGTAGCAGTACTACAATTACTTAGTTTATAAAATTCAAGCGCCCTCGTCAATATATGTTTTGTAAAACAATTCATTTATCCCTCTAAAACAGTACTTCTTCTCTGGATGAAAGGTATCATTTGTTGGTGTCTTTGACAACGTGTTTGCAAAATTTCATGATGATCAGTTCAGCAGTTTAAGTGTTAAAGCGTAACAAACAAGCATACAAACTATAATATTAGTTAGGACTAATTAGGATTTTTTGGATTAAACCACCGTCGTACTCAGATTTACAAATTCTCAATCACATCTGTAGAACCAACACAACCAAATAAACTTATCGAAAATAGAACTTATCTCGACATTGTGCTTGATTAAGAGCTAATTACTAAGTTTAATGTTCAACCAACAACAAACTTTCCTTGAGTAAGAGACGTCCAATACATACCAACAAGGACAAATATTTGTAACCAATAACCCAATCTCAAAGATACTAGACCGCCTACAACATGTTGGATGGGAATAATAAATTAATTAACCGTATGAGATTAATATGCAAAGGCCAACCCGAAGCCGGAGACTGAAATATGGCACAGGAATGACGTCGTTTGAACACTATTCATATAATACAATTTTAAGGGAACTAGTACACTGTAAAGTCCTAAAAGCATAAAATATGGCAGTACTAAACAACATCAACACATCACCGGTTTGCGAGAATATCGACATAATTCAAAATTTAGTCGAATTGAATTAAGTATGCCAAACGATCATAAATCTTTGATATTGGGGATTCCGTTGCTGTAGAGTAAGCCGGTCTTGACAGTGGGCCGGTCTAATTCACTGTCAACTACGATTAATGAAATCAGGAAAAAGTCATATTAGTGTGAAAGAGATTAAGACACTAAGATTTACACAGAACAGATATTAAGCATATATTTTATGGTGAACAAAGATGCAACGCCGATTTAGTGCTAACAAAATACTCTAGCAGAAATCACAAAACATTGCCATTCTCTAAAATCAATATTTTTTAGTTATGTCGCTATTCTCGCAAACAAGCGACATAATAAAAATAAATAACTTTCTCGGAAAATCTCTTGTATCTGAAATCGAAGCATCCTGAGGAGTTTCAGATTGGGGTCGACTTAATCTAGTCCTATTTAACCCAACGAAGACACAGGTTTTGCGCGTCCACCGCAAAGAAGATACCGTTTGTCGTACCACTTCGCTTTGCGAGCACTTCCCTCACTGCCATAGCCAGTTTAGGACTAGTTGGCGTCGATATATCGCGCGATGTCCAGTTTCGCGGTCACTTAGAGGGTAAGACCAAATTAGCCTCGAAGAAGCCTGGTGTGCTGAACACCAGGTCCTGAACACCAACACCACCAATAGGTGTGTGTGAAAGACGCGTGCACGTGTATGTTCCTTGATGTGTGTGCACTGTGTATGTGTTTGCATGTATCTGTGACTATGACCTGTGCTCAAGCTATTGTTTACGGAGTGTAAACACCAATCCATCCATATAAGCAATATCCCTGTCCTTCCATTCTTTTTTATTGATATAGGGGGCAAACGAACAGACAAGTTACCTGATGGTAAATGACTACCGCCTACCACCCGCAACTCAAGAGTCACAAATGCGTTACCGGCCTTTAAGGTAGGGAGTAGGGGAAGAGTGGAAGAGGAGGAGAGGGGGGGAAAGGATTACGGCCGGTAACCTCACTCACTCGGCGAAAGCAATGCAAGCATTGCTTTCCCTGCCGGTTGTCTGTGAGGCCGTGGTATCACTCCGGTCAAGCCAGCCTATACGCGCCAAAGCATGGCTCTCCCACGATAACTACCCCTTTCTTATCCTTCTTAACTACCTATGCCTTTCAACATACTTTAAATTTTTTCACTTGTAATTCACGAAGTATCGGTTTTTTCTAATTTGCAACCATTTTTAGGCTTCTAGACAGTCGGGCGATGGCCGAGTGTAACCTCTAGAATTAAAATGGCATTTTTCATGAATTTTCGTCAGTTTAGATGTATAAAATCATCGCTTTCCAAAACACTTTCTTATAATACTTTAATTTTCTCCAAGGCCAACAGTGTACAATACCTTTAAAGGTACATTCCCCATTAAATCAGCCCACATGTCCTCAGAATTCCGGTACAAAATAATTTAACATAGGAAATTGTATCAGGACGTCGAAAAGCTCCAAGAGAGTGTGTATAATACGGTTAACCGTCAAAGCGTCGGTAAATAGGTAACCGGGGTAATTTTGTTACCTTTAGCAGTGTAAGGGTTGGGAAGGTTTTTTAATAATGTCGGGGTAATATGGAATGAAAATGTCTTTATTGTCGTCTTCAGGAACGAATTTTATCTATATACCTACAATAGTCACGACAGATTACAAAAATATAAGGAATCGGCGAAGTGCGAGTCTGAAAAGCGTGGAAAGGCAATGGACATCGTCCATTAATACACTTATTTTCATTTTTCATCTTAAGGGAAGTTTCAAAAACAAGATTACCATAAATGCTCTATTATTTCGGACATACGGCAATAGAAATCGTTAATTGTAATTTATCTATTATATGTATGTGTCGCATCTTCAGTCATTCGTACGGATGCTTAGAGCGCCCTCTATAATAAATTCACCGGAAAGGAACACAAGCGCCATCTATCGGCGTTACGCAGAGTCTAGGCGGAGGGAGTTGGCCTGCGGACGGAAGAGTTCACTTTACGTTTGGTCACCGCCGAGTCAACACTAACCTAGGAACTGTACAGTTGTACAGTGTTTCTTTTCTCATCGCCCGTACCCACATTGTGCCTAGTCCTGTGCCTGAGGATTCAACATATGTATCTAGAAATATATAAGTATGTGTATCAGCAGTCTGGTCAACATAGTACAGGCTCTGCCTAGTTTGGAATCAGACAGCCGTGTGTGAGATGTGTTAAGTTATTATTATTTAAAAAAAAATATCCTATATTTTCTTTAAGATAAATATCTTAAAATTTTAATACTTATATTTTTTACAATGATCTATTTCCTTAGATATGTGTATTTGACTCTTTTTTAGTCAATAGATACAGACATAGAACAGTTATAGGGCATTTTATTTTCTTAATATACTATGTCATACAGGTTCATACCATGTGTGTATTGTACGTGGGGGTACTTCTGTTGGTAATATAGAATGATCGGAAACGAAACGAGTTTAGTAAGGACTTGACGTCAACGAATAATACAACTTCATTTAATCGTTGCCTGAATTTTGAACGGCGAGCGCAGGTGAGCCATTTTGTTCGCTGCTGTTCGGCTTGCGAAACGGAGACACTTTTCTTACTTGACGTTAAAATTTCACATATCTTTATGTTATTTGGTAATCGAGATTAAAATTACACTTCGTGATCATAAGTTTCCATTAATTTTCAGTGTACACATATATACTTAATACTCAAAGCGGTTTAAAAGTTTTCACAGAGGTACGGGAACCTAACGTTCTGGTACGTTAGGCGCAATAATCAAAATTTTGTTAGGCGACGCGTACCGTGTTTTTAAGATCGATTCTCAACGTACTTACATCAAATTTGTTTTTTAGATAGATTTATAAAAAGCTATTAAAAGAAACAAAATGAGAGTATTTTGCATCCAAAACCAATCCAAACTGTCATAGACAAGTTCCGAATAAATAACACAAAGTAATGTACTATTGAATCAAAGCTGAGTCCAACAAAACTCATTGTAGTATTTTTTTGACACTTTCTGTTATTGCCAGTCGTAGTTAATTGGTTTGGACTCTTTTTTATGATTTATAGTCGCCGTATTTTTTAAGAAACTTTTTTAGTTGTATTTCTTTGGCACAGATAGGTACTTACTTCAAAGAAATGTATACATTTTTATTAGCGTTCGAATATGTGAATTATTAAAAAAAAGGTTCTTATTGTTATTATTATAAGACAAGCTCAAACACTCGACAAATATTTCAGTGCGGCTGACGATTTTAGAAACATACAATAATATATATAAAAAGACATCCAAATTCCAAGTATCTATCTGGTACTTATATTAATATTGTTATATGTTTTAAGTGTGCGAGGTACGAGAAGTTCTTTTAAACGAATAAGAAAGAACCGTGAAAATTACATTTAGAAGCCAGTCAATATCACACAATAATCTTGAGACGAAATCTCAATATTATCCCACTAATATTATAAATGTGAAAGTTTGAATGGATGGATGATTGTTACTCTTTCACGCTAAAATCACTGAACCGATTGCGATGAAACTTGATATGTAGATAGCTGGAGACCTAGATTAACTCATAGGTTACTTTTTATTCCGATATTCCCACGGGATCGGGACTTACGCGGGTGAAACCTCGGGACACTGCTAGTTGGAAATAAAAATTCCCCTTTTTAAAAGCCGAGTTGATATTTGATTGTACCAAATAACGAGCTTGTAGAAAAGATTGCTCTTCCATAACCCTTTGTAAAAAACTCTTTCATAAGAATTCTCAATTCTGCTCAAGTAATCTTTGTTAAAAACAACTTGAGGAAAAGGGGAAGATGAGTACTTACTTAAATCAAAATTTTGTATTTCCTTGCAATAAATAATTCATTCTTCAAAAAATTAGATTCAGGACGCTCCATTACAATAAATAATACAGAACAAAAAGAAATGTGATATAGATAGATAGACAACACTTTATTTGTACATTAGCATTACAGTGGAATATATATTTACATAATTACATACAGATAATGTACAAAGGGCGGCCTTATTGCTAGATGCAATCTCTTCCAGGCAACCTTAGGATGGATCAAAATGATTCGGAGAGATAATGGCAGTTGGTGTTATATTTAAAATTACAATTATAGATATAGGACATTTTTTTTTAATGATGTGAAGTCTTGGTCTTAGGCATTAGCAGACAGTGAAGGCATCTCGTATTTAAGGGTAGTGTTCTTCTTTTTAAGAAATCGTAGTGTGAATGTCTAAAGTTGTATATGGACATACACTTCGTAAATTGATACGGACTAGGTTACCCCAAGGAGCTGTAGCATGACCGCTATATATTTGTACTGGCAAAGTAACCTAACGAATGTTTTATCTATGCTCGCAGTGCGTTTACATCGAGGTATGTATCGTTATATATTATTTCCTACGCTGTGATTAGATACAAACTAAGTAATACAAACAAAGATAGTTTGATTTAAATATGTGCAAACGAGCAGACGTGTCACCTGATTGTAAATGACTACCGCCGCCCATGGACACCTACAACTTAAGAGTCACAAGTGCGTTGCCGGCCCTTAAGGTGGGAGTAGGGGAAGGGTGGTAGAGGAGGAAGGGAGGGGGGAGGGAAGGGTTAGGGCCTCTAATAACCTCACTCACTCGGCGAAAAGCAATGCAAGTATTGCTTCACTTCCGGGTTTCCGTGAGGTTCGGTCGAGCCGGCCCATACGTGCCGAAGCATGGTTCTCCCACGTGATGTAGGTCTATTGTGTCCAATTTCATTTATTAGTTAATTTTATTATATATATTATAGTCATTTGACGTACTTTACGGCACCAGATTACGACGCAAAATTGTTAATTAAGTTACAAAAATTCGGTCTGAGTTGTTCAGACAAAATCTTCTTATAATACTGTTATGGAAGTCTAAATTGACGTCACGAGAAACGGGAACTAAATTAAGACGCACGGCGCCATCTTTCAGCGAATAACGAAACTAATACCGAACTAATCCCGAACCCCGTCCCGTAACAATACGTTTTAGTGTGACATACGGAATAAGATATAAATATTTTAAAAAGCGTATAAACACGTTTTGGTAAACCGCTATACTTAATGTGAATAATATTTTATCTGAAAATTAATGTAGTACATTGAAACATAATCAGATTTAGTTATTACTATGAGTATTACACAACAGCGATCACTGCTGCGTGCACAAACGAGAGTTTAGAAATGAATCTTAATGTTTTGATCACAAAGTACTTAATTGATTACCTTGAAAATTGTAATTAGTTTCGTTATTAGCAGATAATTTTGAGCATATTCTTCAGTGGAAGCCCGAGGTGTCTTGCTCTGAAATGATTTTCTCATTTGCAATTAACGGTAGAATTGATAACAAGTTAATTTCAAGGTGTGCAATAATTGATTTATTTAGTGTGAAAAGAATTTTTCGAGTATCAATTATTGCCTACACGTACATGGTATCTACGTTGTGTACTGTGTTTTGAAATGCTTAATGTAGTCCAGAAAATGAACATTTTTGTGCAAATTGTAACGTTTGTATACGTCGTGAGTTTTTTTATGAAATGTATCGTTATTTGTGATATTGGTCATTAGTTCGTAAATTAGATCTTTATTGAAATGGACTGTAGTGTAAATGACGAGACACGGTATAGCTTGAGGACGGCAGTGTATTAAGTTTTATAAAGTAGTCCTTATTTTTTTGTTAAAGGCGTTGGGCCAGAGAAAAGGTCTAATTAATTATTAACAGTATAACATACATATGTACAAAATAACAATTACTCAGTACAGTTAAAATACAGGCGGTTACGTTTGATTTAAGCAACGGCATTTCTTCGTTTAGGACCACGACGTGTTTATTGATTTATGAAAATAAAAGTTATAAAACCTACATATTATTATTGAAAAGGACAGAAAAGCTTAAATATTGTATTCTTCCTATTTGCTAAAATGGTCATATTTTTTTTCAACTGCACGTGATAAAACATCTTTTCATATGCCCGCGACATGCGAATTTAAGCAAAAAGTGGTGTAAGTCGCATCACATTTCATTCTATCGAATAGCGTTGCCTTTCAGACATTAGTGACGGATTTTAGATATGTATCAACTTTTTAATTATTCAACTTCACAATTAAAATACGAGATAAAATACGTACAAAATAAATGTATATTTCTCTTAAAATATTTCGTCTGTTTTGGAGTAACGTGCATGAATAAAAGACATTTTTATTACTATGCCCATAGGCGGAGCACATTATTTATACATCCCGGTCAATTTTAAATGCTTCACGATCAGAAGGTCTAAGTAGCAAAACGACCAACAGCGCTAAACGTCTAATGAGCAGTAAGCCTAATTAGCAAAATGTCCATCACTTGGTCCATAACATATATACAAACAACTTCGTAACATTATACGTTGGGCCGTGGTACGCCAGGCATGATCACCTACCTTGGTATTTCTATATCAGAGGGACATTACATCATTATATTACTAGAACACTAATTTACTGACTATAATTATATGAAAATTCAATAAGAACATGTTCTTTACGCATACTAGAATATTATATTGGTGGCAATTTTATTTACTAAAATACTTACACAAAATAAAATTTTACTAACGTTGATAAAATTAGAATGATTGTTATTTCGTTAAATTTATTTATATATTTCTGTGGATTTGAAATGTTGTTACTTTATTCAAATTCTTTTAACTTTTCTGACTTATAAACATTTCAAATTTTAGGTGAGTACTGAAGCAAACACAGCCTCGTATCGTTTGCGCAGTGATCGGGACAAAAACTCTTTAAAAAGTTCGGATCCGATTGTCGTTATTATTCTTGTAAGTTTTCAAAATCGAACAGACTTATATTATCTAATATATTCATCTCAAATCTGTTCTAATATCTAATGTTGTTTTAATTAATTTTGACGTTTTTAAATACCCTTATAAGGTGTTCTTTGCCTTTTTGCTATGAGTATCTAAAGTGACTGACACTCTTTAAGAAGCAAGCGTTGAATGATTACCTGAACTTATTTGTTTGAATCTAGGGGAATAAACATATTGTTATGGCATTAGGATCAGATAGATCTCCGACTATGAGGACACGTAACTTTACCCGTACCCGGTAGCAATTATACCTCTAGTGGGTAGGGGTTACCCTTTCCGACTCACCACTCGAAGGGTATTTGCTCATATAGGCTTGTTTCACATATCATTTTTCTCGATTCTGAGGACGTGGTCGAACTAAGTCTGTGGGCTTTTATTTACAATGAAAGAAAGGCATCCAAGTGTTCGTATTCTCCTTACAGATTAGCAAAATCTTTTCTTGCTCAAAGCTTTGCAATCAGGCTCCGCGATTACTAGGAACGATACCAGTTGGTAGTGATGGGGATACAAACTGCTAGATTAGCATTTTGGTTCAGCTACCAAATTCACTTCCATCATACCTTCAGATTCTTTTGATTATGTTAAAGTATGTAATTTGATTTTTTAAATTTTATTTTGCAGCCCAAATCAGAAGAGCCTCGTCCAAGAATAGTTAGGTCCAGGACACATGAAAACCATGTCAGCCATGGTTACATTGGCTTTGACATTGAAAGAAGAGGCGCAGAAGAAGAATACAACCGGGGCCTACCGGTGTTACGAAAGGGTTCCTGTAAAGCATTTCGTTCAGATTGTTTGAGGTATTGCCATGCGGATAGATATTGCCAAAATATTAACAACAAGCCAGTTTGCAACTTTGTGTGTGTTAAAGAATGCAAAAAAATTGTGCCTTGCTCAGAACTGGACTAAAGAATGTGTTTCAGATATTTGCACTGCAAATTAGTTTTTGTTATGCAAGTATGTTTATCAGCAGTCTGGTTACCATAGTACAGGCTCTGCCTAGTTTGGGATCAGACGGCCGTGTGTGAGACGTGTGAAGTTATTATTATTATTTTATATAGTGGCAATGGCAAAATATTAAATAGTTTTCTAATAAATTGATAACATCACGGTAATTTTCTTTCTTAGTTGTTTTATACGAATCCACGTCCGTTAACGTGACATTTCCGGGCTGTTGGAAAGATTTTGTAACTTAAAAGTAGTGAATTATAATAATTACTACATTGTCAAAAATATAACTGTGTGTGCTACTAAAAATAAAACTATTTATACATACAATAAATATCACATGATCCGTGTTGTATTGTTGATATCACCATTTCTGTCGATAATTCACGACGATAATCGTGAAGATCAAAACACAAACAAGTTAAGAATAGGTCTGATACACAATATTTTTGATGTGTAGTATAATGATCCAGCAATCATTGTATTGCGAAGGAGGGTAGTAATATTATATCCCTCTAATACAAAGAGATCCCTTAACCAGGACAATCTTACTTGGCACACCGAAGCCCAACTGTTGACGTGGGGAAGTTGTATATGCATACGTAAAAATACTACTTAAAACGCCAGAACTTTGATTATGTGATTCAGGATTAGTAGTTACTGCGTATTTCGGGTGGTCTTCGCTAGATGGCGCTGAAATATATTTTTGCTGTATGTTGATATCGCCAGCTCGTCTAAGTTTATGAACTGATAGCCTCGAGGGGAAATTATTATATAGACTTGCTCCTAGGTAAACGTTTAAAAAAAATATTATAAAAGTAAAGCATTGTGTTATAATCATATAAAACTTCGGGCCATAAAAGTATTAAAGAAATGAATAGCCACGGGTAACTTCCTGATACTGTACTTTGATATTTTGTGATCACAGTAGTACTGATTATGTATACTGCCCTGTTAGTGTGTCACATTAATTTCAACAGAGGCACGAGTGGCGCTAGTTTCGGTAAACATTATTGGCTCGGAAATAAATGAGTTTATAGTTCTGAGTGATCAAACGTAGCTTTAGTATTATTAACAATAGCTAGCTGCTCTGTTGAAGCCGCGGCTTCGTTCGCCTGGAGATTTTGGTGATATCTATCCTACAGGAACCGTACATTGTTCCGGGACAAAAAGTAGCCTTAGTGCTATTCAATACTATAATCTATATCTGTCTTAAATTTCGTCCAGATCCGTTCAGCCGTTTTAGCGTGAAACAGTAACAAACATCCATCCATCCATTCAACCTCACTAACTTTCGCCTTTAAAACATTAGTAAGACTCTGAATGAATTAGTCGAATTTCTTCTGATTCATCACTAGTAGTCATCAAATTATAGTGTCGCGTTATTCCACGTCACTATAGTTTTTTGATAATTGCTTGTGTTTGGAGTAAAATAAATTGGTTCGAATGTAAAGGTGATTTCTGTAACTACATAATAGAGTAGTTTTCTAGGGTTAATTTCAATTATTTAACATTAAATTATTACCATGAAATTAAGTTATAAATAAGACGTACTATTTCGATTCGTTAAGGTAATTAAGAGCACGTTTTTAGAGCGCGTGTTGTATCATAAGACGAGTCATCACGTGGACGAGTCGTACAAAGTTCGCATACTTGTTAACGCGTGTTATCAAAACGCGCGTTCAACACCCGTTGTCTGGACATAGCCTAAGTTTGTTATAATTATTTAACCGTCAATCCAAACTACAAAAAAGCGTGTCGGCACGGCTCAACATAACATTCGTTACGGCGGATTAGAGTGACAGCTGTCATTCTAGCGGAACGTCAAATGGTGGGGCGAAGGCGGCCCTCTTGTACGACAGAACTCGAACAATGGTAGCTGCGTAACTTTTCACGTTCAAGTTTTACGAGTGAATTTATCTCCTAATTAAATAATTTAATTATTGGTTCTATCCACGTGTATGATTAAGACTTTCGATATTGGTCATCCAGATCCTATAAGTGTTAAATTTGTACGTGAAACTGAAACGACGAAGACGAACGACGTGACGGAAAAAAATGTTTATAGATATGGATAATTGTATACTATCATGGTCATATTTTTGTTTAGAAATATTATGCAGAAAATATTAGCTTTAGTATAGGTTCATATGAATTTTTCATTTCTTTTTACTCAAAAACACGTGTAGAAAATGTCTCATAGTCCTTAGACAGCGATCAAATGACACTTTCATCAAAGTAAATTTTTATCTTACACACTTTGACCTTATTTTTTTATTTTCAACGCTATATGTAAAACGTTAAGAGGCATCCTTTGTAATGCCTCTCATATGATTGAAATGAAAAGCGTTGCCATGGTAACTGAGTATGAACGGCAATTTGAAACAATACAAAGATAAAATGTCTTGAGTTGAAGAACCCTAGCAATGGAATCAGCTGCTTATAAATAAAGGCTGAGTCAGACAGCGGGCGGGGTGGGATGGCGACGTGACGTGTGCAGGTAATGTGTTATGTTTAACATTGACAGGTTTTTAAGGATGTAACTGGGCTAGAGTTTGTAAAATTAAACTATATAAATCCCGTGGGAGAGCCATGATTAGGCACGTAACGGCCGGCTCGACCGGAGTGATAACACGTCCTCACAGAAAACCGACAGTGAAGCAATGCTTGCATTGCTTTTCGCCGAGTGAGTGAGGTTACCGGAGGCCCTAACCCTTCCCTCTCCCTCTCTCTCCTCCTCGTCCCCTATTTCCCCCTTCCCCTACTGCCATCTTAAAAGCCGGCAACGCACTTGTGACTCTTGAGGTGCAGGTGCTCATGGGCGGCGGTAGTCATTTACCAACAGGTGACTCGTTATTTATTTAACCGAAAACAGGCCTTGATACATCCACTAGCCACTTCGTTCCCAACCGCACTATAATATTGTTGGAAATATGTCAGCCTCCACCACCAATATCGGTTACCACACCTAGCCAATTATTGGCCCTTAATTTGTTACACGAATATTATATTGAATTGATATTGCGTTCAGAAAGAGGTGCCTAGTGTAATATAATGTTGGCAATTTGTGGTGAATTGATATTGGTGCAATTGGCGTTTACAATACACTATTCAGGGTACTTAGCAGCTGCGTTTTTTTTTCTTTTTTTTTGAATAAAAAGACAACTCCCGCATTAGGAATCGCTCCTGGGTCGCGGGGGACTTTACAAACATACAAACAACGGACACAAAGAACACCCAGACTCTGGTGGGAATCGAACCCACGATCTATGGCATAGCAGTCAGGGTCACTAACCACTAGGCCAACAGGCCAGTCAAGTGTTTATAACTACATTGTACACAACCCGGATGGTAAGCGGTAACATGTACCTAATCGTTGTTATTAATGCAAATGTAAGTTTGTTGTAACAGAAAAAGACTTAGGGTAAGATACATCCAAAAAAAATAAAGCAGTGATTCTACTGAAGCTAGTCTATTAACAAGATAGATGGGTAGATATTATTACTAGGTAACACTTATTATGTGTCGAATTGTAAAATTTGCTAGCCGACGAACGATCCACCTCTGCGGATGACACCGACGAAAGGTAGCTTTACTCCTTGATAAAGATTCCCCGTCGAGTCCAAAACTAGTCGGGTATCCCTAAAAATATACACGTGAGTAAAGCCGTATGTCTTTAATTACTGTAAACACCACTCACGAAAGTTTTTATTCTAATTAACCACATTGTATTGCGCAGTGACCCCTAATATTGTCCGCAATACAATGTAATCTTGGTTAGGAAACTTGGAAAATACTCGAGACCCGCATTCGTCACATAGTAATACCCCAAAATATCAAAGGTACAAGGGTAAAATTGAGCGCAATTCACGCCCTACTAACTTTCTTTTATATTAGTTTTGTTGAAAATCCAACTTAATTCCTAGTTAGTTGTTCAGAACAGGCAATATGGTTTGTTGCAATTGGATTTTGTTTCTGCTTACGTGTACTATTAAGCTCATGGACTGCCGGGCGGGTATGACACCAACTGTCGACGAGTCTTCTTCTCTATTCTGACATTTATACAATTAAAAAGCTTACTTACAAAACAACTAATTTAAGACCAAACTTCTTTAAAGGTGATTACCAGGCAATATGCTTGTACCTGAGTGAACTAAACTGGGTTGATTTGCTTGGGGGTTTGGATGACGTAAATAAAATGCTCGAGGTGTTCTATGATCATCTGAATATTACAATACGGAAATTCATACCAACTCGCTCACCCACTAGGAACAAATTTCCACCGTGGTTTAATAGAAATCTAATTAAATTGTTGAATAAAAAAAATAGGCTTCGAATACGATTTAAAAAATATAAAAATCCAATGGACGAGGTAGAATTAAAATCTGTTGGGAAAATCTGTAATGGTCTGGCCACGGAGTGTTACAATAGCTATATTAAAAGTCTTGAGGGTGAACTACGGAGAAATCCTAAGCTGTTTTGGTCGTATGTCAAAGCTAAGCGGGGAGGAACTAGCACATACCCAAAGTCTATGACTAATGGGCTGGTCACTTCATCTGATGGTAGTGAAACATGCGAATTGTTCGCGGAGTACTTTTCCTCTGTTTACAGTACAAATGAAGTCATCAGTGACACAGAATATATGTCTGAAAGTCTGCAGGCTTTATATATAAACAGTTTGAGTCTCAACGTGCCACCTTTAAAACAAGATGACATACAAAATAAACTAAAAAACATTGATACTACTAAAGGGGCTGGTCCAGATGGAATACACCCAATGTTTGTGTCAAAATGTCATTTAGTGCTGACTCCGCCGCTAATGATAATTTATAAGAAATCTTTGGACTCTGGAGTATTTCCTCACAGATGGAAGATGGCTAAAGTCGTACCTGTTCATAAGTCTGACGACAAAGCAGTCGTAGCTAACTACAGGCCCATATCGATATTGTCTGTGTTCGCTAAGATATTTGAAGTTATGATATGTCCCCATATACAATATCACTTGAAGCGTTACTTAAGCGATCATCAACATGGTTTTGTAGCACATCGATATACGACTTCAAATCTAGTCCCTTTTACGGAGCTGTTGATAAGTGCAGTGGACTCGGGCCATCAAGCCGATGTTATCTACACAGATTTTTCAAAAGCATTCGACAGGGTACCCCACAGTGTCCTTATCTCAAAATTACAGGCCTATGGCATAATGGGATCCTTACTGGATTGGCTGTCATCGTACTTGAAAAATAGAGCTTTCTCAGTAGTGCTTAATGGCTATGAGTCTAATTTTATACCCATTTCTTCAGGCGTTCCTCAAGGCTCGCATCTAGGCCCAATCCTCTTTAACTTCTTCATAAACGACATTCCAGAGTGTTTTCACTTTTCCGAGGTCTTTATGTATGCAGATGATCTCAAGTTTATGAAGATAATAAAATGCGATGAAGATGCTGGGCAGCTACAAGATGACCTAAATAGACTTGTGTCATGGTGCAAAAGTAACAGGATGCTTCTGAATGTTAACAAATGTCATCACATAACGTTTACGCGTAAGCTCCATGCATTAAACCACAGTTACCACATAGAAGGAAACAAAATATCTGCGGTAGAAACTGTAAAGGATCTTGGAGTATTGTTTGACAGAAAATTAACTTTCACGCCTCATTTAGATGAAATAATTAAGAAAGCTTCCAAGATGTTGGGGTTTGTGCTGCGAAATAGTAAAAGCTTTTGCAACAACGGCACAAAAATGTTGCTTTACAACAGCTTGATACGTAGCACCCTAGAATACTGTAGTATTATATGGCGTCCACATTTCGCAGTACATGCCTTGTGTCTCGAGAGAATTCAGAGGCGTTTTGTCTGGCACCTAGCTTTCAGAAATGGAATCACCAAAAAGGTACCTTCTTATAGTGGCAGGCTAGTACATTTTAGAATGCAAACCCTTGAGTGTCGCGCAAAGTTAAATGATGCTATGTTTGCATCTAAAGTACTTCAACACCAAGTTGTGTGCCCACGTCTATTGGTTTTATTTAGATTTAATGCTCCTTCTAGACTTCCTCGTGGTTCAATCACTCCTCTCTGTCCACCTTTGAGAAGGACAGTTTTAGGGGCTAATTCCCCATATGTAAGAGTATGTAAGATTGTCAACAGTGTCAGTGACATAATTGATCTGCATGTTGACTCAGTGGCTATTCAAAAAAGAAAAACTTTGGATTGCCTAGGCACTTAAAACATAAATATTACTGTTGTTTTTTCTATCTTTTTTTTTCTCTTTCTTTGTGATGTTTTTAGTTCTTAATATTTCTTATTTTTATTTTTAGTTTTAATAATGTCTAAATTGTTTATGTAATGGTTTTTATTAAATACTTTTAGTACTTAAGTATCCTCCATTAATTTGTTGCATGATGTGTTTACCTTTAAGTAGTTGTTACATTGTCTAAAGTTTTTTCTGTTAATTTTATGTATGTCGTGTATTAATGTAAACAACTGTTGGTAGACCTAATACATAAATAAAAAAAAAAAAAAAAAAAAAAAAATTAAAATAAACTCCAATATAATTCAGTGCGGACTTCTTTTCTTTTTTTTCTTTTTTTTTGCTGAACATAGGTAAATTTACATAATTACAGTGGTGTTAGCTGTATAAAAAGTCCGTCTATGCTCTACCATATTGGCGTGGAAATCTTAAAATAATTAAAAATGTTACCTAATTATATTGATTAGATTAATGATTGAAATAAATAATTACAACTAATAATAAAACAATTACATAAGTCACAGCAATAATAAAAGTCGTAAACCAAGTAATATATGTAGAATTTCAATGTATACAAATCAAATAATTTTCTAATTTAAATAATAAGTACAGGTAAGTAACAAATGTGTGACTTATCTGTGAACATTGATACAAACAACAACACGCTAGTATTACGGTTGTCACAGAGGTGTGACAATATGTCATTACGTCAGATGTGTGGATATATTTAAGAATCATTCCTGGAATGAGTAAAGCCAAGGCATCCAGTTTCTAAAACACAGCTCTTGAAGGGCTTTAAATCAACATACTGGTAGCTCACCCCACTCTCTAAAAGCAAAAAACACTTCAGCATTTCGTTATGTACGTAAACTACATTCTGTAATATTGAAATACCGATTCAGCTTTTGATGTGTAAACACTCGCTTGCCAAAACCTGTCCGCATAAACTTGCTTACACGGAGAAACCAGTCACATGTAAATGCCCATAGGCTTATTGTATTTCGAGTTAACGTTTGCTCCAATAACTGTGGGTTTCGTATTATTAACATACTACTTAAGATACAATAGAAATAAACTACATTGAATATTTGGCATACTCTGTAAACACTTGATGACCTAGAAATCAGTCCGTTAGTTCGTGCAGTCGGTCAGTCAGACCCGAAACTTGTACCGTGGGAGAGCCATGCTTCGGCACGTATGGGCCGGCTCGACCGGAGTGATACCACGGCCTCACAAAAATCGCAAAGAAGCAATGCTTCCATTACTTTTTGCCGAGCGAATGAGATTACCGGAGGCCCTAACCTTCCCCCCCCCCTTTCCCGCTCTTCCACTCTCCCTCTACTCCCACCTTAAAGGCTAGCAACGCACTTGTGACTCTTGAGTTGCAGGTGCCCATGGGCGGCGGTAGTCATTTACCAACAGGTGACCCGTCTGCCCGTTTGCCTCCTATGCCATAAAAAAACTAGAAAAACCATATAATATATCTTTAATAAACATAACTACAATACTGGCAAGAATAACATGAAGAAGAATAAAGAATGAAAGATAATATGATGTCAGATAACTTAATACTGTGAGTACGATGTCATTTTCAACCTCAAATTTGAATGAGCTTGAAGTATTCAAAACATGACATTGGCAATACTTTCCCGTAGTTCAGATAGTCAATTAAAAAATCTTTTGTTTTGTTATGCGATGACGTAGTGATATCTTTCTTATGACATCAATTACTATCGGTTATCAGATCGGTGTAGTTACCGATATTATTGATTTTTCTATTCATACCTGCTTGCCAGGTAGCCATGAACAAAATTAAGTAGGCAAGCCTACCAAGGCATATTCTCTATGTTGAAAACTCTCAGTTGAAATTAATTTTTTCGGTTGTCAAAAGAGTGAAGATTATAAAAAAGAATTGATTAAAATTAATTTAATTAAAATAGCCATGAACACTTTTCGATAGGCAAGCTATCATAGGCATGTTTATAAATAAAAGATATTTGTTAAAAATATGTCTCATCTGGTTATCAGATGAGTGAAGGTCGATCTTCCACGTCTCTTAGACTAATATGTTCTACAGGAAAGCATGTTAACTTTAAGCCTATTTCTTCATTAAACAAAAACACCTATTTTGTAGGTATTGAGGTAGAGGCAGGTTCTAACAAAGACACGATAGTGGTACACGTAAGCGTCTCAATGAGATGCAAATTGAAGGAATTTGTATTAGTGCAGTTGAGAGCGACCAAGCGATTAATACTACTGCAGCTGAAAGCGTCTGTGTGATTAATACAATTGAAGATGAAAGCGTTCATATAATCAATACTGTTGCAATACTATATTCACGGAATTAATAACCGTGTAATACCAAACGTAAATGTGGAGGTGCAAGCATTGAGGCATTTATACTACTGAAAGGGCAAGCGTTCTTGCAAATAATACTGCTCGCTCATACAACTACGCCTGTAGCATTAGCAGGGTAGACAGAGGCGTAAAACGAATCGTTTCTTAACCGTCTTCAAAAAAGGATCTCAATTCGATTGTATGTTGTTTTTTTTTTATGTTTGTTACCTCAGAACTTTCGACTTTGTGTACCGATTTTGATGATTCTTTTTTTATTTGAAAGCTGGTGCTTCCCGTGTGGTCCCATTTCAATTTGGTTCAGTTCTGACAATGGCATCTATGAGAAAACCATATAAGTCTTTTATGGAATAGTTTTCTTTTGAAGTCGGTTTTTTTTTAAGAATTATTGATTATAGGAACCGGGCATAAATTATTTATTTTCCTATAGCATTTTATGTGTAGTCTAGTATTTTATGCTAAAACCTTTCTGAAAATATGTTGAATAAGTTAGCGAAACAAAAAAAGTAACATTAAAATGTAAACATAACTATAACGAATTATTTAATATCTGTAAAATATTACCTGTGCACGCAAAAGTAGAATACATAATGGCCGTAGAACAATGTAATATAAGTAAATACAAAGAAGTTATAGATCATAATATCAAACAAGGAATGTTACACACGGGAAAATATGTGATACTCTATAAGAAATTATTATGGTAAGAAAACCAGGCAATACCCGACTACAATAATATTTAAGAAAATAGATTTTATAAAAGATAAAAGCGAAGAAATAAGCAGATTCATATTAAAGAAACTACTAGGATATAAGATAGCTAGGTTAGATATAAAAAAAAAACCTGCCAATGTAAAGAAATATTACTGTGTACACATTACTCAAATATTATTATGTGAACTTTTGTTATAAAACGAGTGCCGTTATGGCCAACACACTGTTTCACAATTTGGTGATTTTTGTAATTAATGTACCTAAATGTTTTTCTTTTGTTCTAAGAAATAAGAAAAAAATCATGACAATTTAGTCCATTACTTTTCAAGAAAATCGCGGACATACAAACATACATACATACGAATCGGTTAAAAGTTCAAGATTATGGTGTATGCCTTGTACCAAACATATATGCTCGCTACTATAGTGATTAAATAATCATAATTTTAAAATTTAAAACACCCCCGACTCGAAAATCCCTTCAACGATTACAAAATGCATTACATAATTTTGGAAAAGAGCTGATACTCTTACACTGCTGGACCGATATTAACCAAACATAGCTAAGAACCACCGCAAGGAAACTGGCTTTCAAATGAAAAAAAACGCCTCGAAATCGATCCATCCGTTTGAGAGGTACGATGCCACAGACAGACACACACACAGACATCGACGTCAAACTTATGACACCCCTCTTTTTGCGTCGGGGGTTAAAAAGAAATTAATGGTGTAGCATTCTAATGAAATAAAAAACTCTGACGAAAACCAAGTCTAATCTTGTTTTTTCTGTTCTCGGTAGTCAACACTGCTTATTGTCTTACTTTTGCCATAATCCTTTAATCCTCTTTGACGAATTTTATTAAAAGAAAATCCGAGTCGGCTTCATCTCATCCGGCCGATGTTCGTTGTACCCTTTTTCATAATTCATCCACTTAGGACGATAACTTGCATCTGTCGGAGGAAGACTGGACCATTTGCGATGGACCCTTTTATTAAATATGGTACTTTCTTCTTGCTTTATGGTATTTATCCTTTGAAGATGAAGTCCACTGAATACTGATGATACTTTGGGTTCATTTTAAAAGAAATCAGTCAAAGGCACTTCTGAAATCATCGTTATTGAAACAACTGTTGCAGGATTTTTTTTTTCTTCTAGGTTACATAGGCCGTTTGTTAAGCGTAACTTTTCTAATATGGCAACTAGAATTCTGCATTTACCGAAAGATGATAGTTATAAAACATCTTCACTTAGTAGAGATTTGACTACCGGAATTGATTACAAAAGCAAGACAAGGCTGAGATTCCGTGTCTACATTCACCCTAAAGCATCAGTAGCATCAACGACGTATTAAAATTAAGTCATGATATCATGTCTCACTTTCCATGCGATGGGAGTTTGGAATAGACCCTAAATTGCCATAACAGGATAATTTGAGGGTCAATTGTACAAAAATGTCAACTTGTCCCCGTAACTTATAAAAGCTCAAAATTGTATCTTATTTTGTTTCGACTTTCCATAGCAGGAAAAATATTTAGACAAAAATATTTGGACGATGAAATGCTTTGTTCCTGTGAGACGCAGGGACTGAATTCACGTGGGTGAAAATTTGGGTAAATTCTAGTATTATATAAGTATATTTATTTCTGTCTGTGACAGGTATAAAAGGATTAGGGTACTTGGCTTTTCATATCCGGGCAGCGCGAATATGGAAGTGTTTTCGTTATGTTTGGCAATAAATAGAGGTCTAAAACTCTATGTACAAAAAGTGCCCTGTAATGTTTATAGGGTTGACAACAAGTTAATGATACTCTTGATATCATTCTCATTATACTCAATCAATAATTAAAAAAAAATCAAATTCTCTCTGTAAATGTTTTATCTCCCAGGGTAGTGATAAAATATCAAGACAAGAAATCTGCAGTCTAAGCGCCCCCGAGACACAATTTTTTTTTTAAACTCAGTAAAAGAGTAGGCGTTTCTCTTCAAACTCACCTGATGGAAAGTGATGATGAAGCCGAAGAAGCTATCAAAGCGTTTAGTTCGACTTTCGACACTCCTTAGGAATCCCAAGGTAATGAGTAGACCATATACTAGACGGAGAACCTAGAACCACTGAGCAAGAGAGGTTATCCGTTGCAACCATGGACTTGAATCCTAGCAAGGGATGACGACTACCTGGTCAAAATATTAGGAGCGGGAATGAAGGCATTGCTTCATATCATTTAAGTTTAAGCAATTTCTTAAAATATAGATCAACATAAAGCAGCAATTAATACCGTTCTCAAATAAGGTTCCTAGGTGTCGCTACATAACGTTATTAGCACCTAAAATCTTAATAGCATGGAGCCACAAAAGGTAATATACAGGATGTCACAGAAAGGTGCGGTTTAATTTTAGGAGCGTTATGTGTAGCCGACAAATAGTTGGTGTAGCATAAGCAAAATGCATTTTGAAAAAAAAATCCTTGGAACATACTTTTCCTGGTGTAGGAGCACATTTATAAAGAACATTTTATGAATTTTCATGTAAATTTCAATGATATTTTCTGTAAAATCGTGACATTCCATCAATATCCTTGGTAAAAAATACCCATTTTTTCGTTTATGTCAGCCTCTCCCTCTGTTACAAAATACTGGCTTTATCGGTCAATTTTTAAGTGCAATTTGTCAGTTTCCAATTAAGAATTTACCTTAAATTGTTGGCGTATTGCGTTATTTACGAGGTCTACTATACGACGCTAAAGTATGACCACATCTTTTTGTAACACCATATCCATATAACATACAGGTATATGGATCTAGAGAAAGGTTTCATGAAGGACTCTGGAGAGATATATTATGGACTTAAATTAATTTAGATCACAGTGAAGAAAGTAAGTTGAGTTTTAGTTTAACTTAAGGTGTATTAGTAGTTGTGTAGCGTCTTATGTGTGGTATTCTGTACCATAATATTTTTATGCATTTGTGAAACCGTTTTAGATATTTTTGTTTAATTTCAAAAGTCTTGTAAGAATGTATACTCGAGAGCCTGAAAACCTCGGAAGCTAATAATGCTAGCTTAGTGAAATAAATTGTTTTTAATACACAATTAAATACTCCTTAAATAAAAGTAATAAAATTTCTTCATTGTCAAAAATGTCAAAATAAAAAAAAATGGGACTAAACTTGGTGTGCAGCATAAACCGCATAACCGCAATAATGGACGTAGAGGTAACACGAAGTATGAAAATTTGAGATATCTAATTTGAACAAGATGGAGAGAAAATCTGTATTACTTATAATAAAAATAACAAACCCATATCATTTCAAAGGAACAGATGCCCGGAGTTGGCTTTGAATAATGAATGCACAGACAATTGTTGAAGCTTAAGGGCAACATAAAAGAATTCCTTGACAGAATGTTTTTACACGCTCTATATTAGTTTGACCTGTATCTATCTATCTCTCTCCTACTAATGAATCCTTGATAAAAGGTAATATACAGAGTGTTGCCGAATGTGTAGCAAATAGATGACTTAACAAGAAAAATAGCCCTCTCTCATATGAAATATTAGCTTTATCGGTCAATTTTCAAGTTCAATCTGTAGTTTCCAAATAAAATATCTGTATTTAAAATTACGAATTTGCCTAAAATTGTTAGCAGTCTACATTTCTGACCACAATTGTCTGTAACACTCTATTTAATGGCTACAGAAGAACTAATTAATGTAGACAAGACCAAAATATGAGATCATGAGAGAGATGAACAAAGAATCAAAATGATAGAAACAATTTAGATATTAGTTTTAATGATTATAAATTTGAAAAGAGGAACAATATTTCTAGGTTTAATAATAGACAGTAAACTAAATTGGAAAGCGCGTATAGAATCTGTTTGTACTAAAGTGAGTTAATTCGTCTTTGGCACCCATTACACGGTAGGTTTTGCTGTCAGTTTTGCCACAATCAAAACGGTGATTGACGAATAACCTATCGTCAAATGCAGTGGTTGACGGTTGCATGATGAGATTTTAATGTCGATATTATTTCATCAATCATAACTTTTGGTAATGATTGATGTTTGCATGAGCGTCTAATGGACGCCTATAGATTGTATAAGCTAAGAAATATCGGCATGATATTCTGGTGTAACTTCACTGACTGGCATTTAGCGTTCAAAGTTCAGAAATTGTGCATTAGAGTCCTAATGCACAATAGTAAATAGTCATTTGTGATGTTAGAGTACCGAGTAGCAAACCTCACTTTATTGAAAATAATGTATTGAGTTTACCTTGCATGTACACCTTTGAGCGAGCCGTGTTCGTAAAACGCAACATCGATCAATTTAAAAATGATTAGGGCTCGTCACGCGGACATGTTATGTGCAGTATTGAGTAAAACGGCATTAATGCATTCTGTATCACCCATCATGTTTACAATAAGGTAATGACGTCTTCAAAAACCTGCTTGTAGGTAAATCCTTCGAGAATACTTGAACGATGACAATATATGATTATGTATATGTAAGGGAATTAACGCGATCACGAAATAGGTTTTACATTGGCCTGATATTTCGACTTCCCGTACATGTATGTATTGAATTGAAACACGAAAGATTTTTTTTTTACGTGTCGAAACCCCCACGGGTCATCACCTCATCGGGGTTAACGGTAAGGTGGTATGTCGGACTCGAACCGACTAAAACCACACGGTGTTCCGTCACGGGATCCTAATGACGGGGACTCAGGTGTACCCTAGAAAGGAAGTCCCTGTGAGGAACTCGAAAGCTTAAAAGTTAGTGGTGAGAATATTAATTATAACTGGTATGAGTCAAGCATTCAGAAAACATCCAATAATTATTATTTAACGACATTTTGCTAAGCCAGAGGTCGTGGGTTCGACTCCCACCCAGGACAAATAATTGTGTGATGAGCAAGATAATTTGTACTATGTCTGGGTGTAATTTATTTATCTATAATATGTATGTATTTAGAAATATACAATCAGCTAATAATGTTTATCAGCAGTCTGGTTACCATAGTACAGGATCTGCCTAGTTTGGGATCAGACGGCCGTGCGTGAGGTGTGTGGAGTTATTATTATAATTTTAATTTAAAAAAAGTGTCTGATTAAATCTTGGAGATGTTTATCGGTAAGTTGAGATATCGAAATTAATTTTTAATAAAGTTCATTTTGGAAAATGCTTTTTTTATGGTAGGGGGCAAACGAGTAGATGGGTCACCTGATGGTAAATGACTACCGCCGCCCATGGGCACCTGCAACTCAAGAGTCACAAGTGCGTTGCCGGCCTTTAAGGTAGGAGTAGGGGAAGGGGGAAAGAGGGAGAGAGGAGGGGAGAGAGGAATGAAATCATTGCTTGACTGCCGGTTTTCTGTGAGGCCGTGGTATCACTCCGGTCGAGCCAGCCTATACGTGCCGAAGTATGGCTCTCCCACGAATGTTAACCCAAACATAGTACGGAGTTTCAAGGTTAATTTTGTTTAATTTTGAGTATTTATTACCATTAACTTCCGTCCTTTTGTATTTTTGCACTCAAATTAATTTATACCAGAAACTTAATTAAAACAGGTTAAGTGTCTGTTAAATATTGTACTGTTTACTTAAGGTTCGCACAAAGTTCGCAATCGTCGGTGGTCCGGATCCGGCATGCGGTCCGGTCCGCCATCTGATCACCCCTGCCAAATATATTCATCACAATATCTACATTATAACAACTTTGTAACATTATGGTGTGCAATAAATATAAGAGTGTGTGTGAGTGTGCGTATGTGTGCATCTAAAGGGAGCTAACTCAAAAAAATATTTTTTTTAATTGTGCACACCATCGAATTTCTTATCTCAATACCTACCGACCAATAAAACATATTTAAAAATATCACCTACACTCGACACCAAGACGGCCTCAACTCAAAAAAATTAAATCATTGTTAAGAAATGCGAAATAACTACAAAAATCCAATTTTCAGCCCTAAAACATAATTTAAACACAATATTTCCATAATAACTGTCTTCTAGCTGTAAATAAACAAGATAAATCTACACACACAGTAATTAGTTATTCGCTTTTTCTGAAAAAAGTGGTTTTTGAATGAATACCTGTTTATATACCTGCGATATGGTTATTGAAGTTATACACTTCTTTTGGCGTGGTATGGAAAAATGATGAGAATAAATTTTTACGATACCACCGTCACGAAAAACTGACACCCTGAAGTTAGCTAGTCAACATTTTAGTTTTTCAAAAAAAGTTACTAACTTCACGATAGTGATAAAAATGGTTTTTACATATTACTTTGAGTACGTTTGTAGAATTTGAGGTTAGTTGACGGTATATATTATTTATTTATTATGATATTTAAATAAACTTTATTTAACTAGATAAAATAGATCTTCTTACGTGCGTACATAAGTAGATACACACTTTTTTATGATATTTATTACTTCTGCTACACCTACTAAAAATATAGTCTATCCCATTTCTGATACTTACAGAAGACCCTTGCCGGCAAAGCAACATTTAATAACAGGGGTTATATCAGTCGTAATTGGTTACTTTTCAGTCTTTAACCACTCAGAACAAACATAAGCCTAATACTACTTTACTTTAAAATACTTTGCGAATTCTCTCTTGACAATTGGGGCCGCGGAAAGGAAAGCCTTGCTGAATTTCATGCAACCACATTTAAGTTATTAAGACTGAATAAAAACTTGTTATGATAAGGATAACTTTGTTCTTACTTTACGGATAATCTTTGAAGTTGGTAAATTCATTTTGGAGTTTTTAAAGGCGGTTGGCGTTTCACTAAGAGGGAAAATCATTTTCTTTTCTAAAAGTTTATACGTAATTTGTAAAATGTCAGTTCATTTATTTTTTCTTTTTGTTTAATTATTTTTTTTGAAGTGAAATCTTTTTTTGGGCACGTTTGTGCATTTTTTCTATGGGGAAAAAGCACTATACTTGTGACCGTCACGCTAATAATACATATATAGATCCACTAGAGGGCGCTAATCTAAACATTGAGTTCTGTCAGCTAATTATTAATTAATGTCACCAACCTGCTAATGTGACGTGTTAAGTTCGTTGTTTCGTTTAAGTTTTCACATCTGTCGGCAGTCCCATGACTGCCTATTTTTTTTTTTATTGGATATGGGATAGACGGGTCACCTGATGGTAAGTGACTACCGCTGCAACTCAAGAGTCACAAGTGCGTTGCCAGTCTTAAGGGGAAAGGGGGAAGAGGGGGAATAGTGGGGTGAAGATGGGGAGAGGGAAGGGTTAAGGCCTCCGATAACCTCACTCACTCGGTGAAATACAACGCAAGTATTGCTTCACTGCTAGTTTTCTGTGAGGCCGTGGTATCACTCCGGTCGAGCCGGCCCATATGTGCCGAAGCATGGTTCTCCCACTCTTGTAGTGGTAGTGGGTTGGAGATCAAATATAGTTTTCTGGTTTCAATTAAACTTTTCTATATTGTGTCTCATATGTTTATTACACGGTATATAG
The DNA here is from genome assembly GCA_963859945.1 of Euplagia quadripunctaria. Lineage (NCBI taxonomy): Eukaryota > Metazoa > Arthropoda > Insecta > Lepidoptera > Erebidae > Euplagia > Euplagia quadripunctaria. The sequence goes on from OY982585.1 coordinate 10,206,112, forward strand.
TGAGAAAAATTTCATTCAGATAGTCCGCATGTTATATTGATTTTTAATAGGAAAGATACTTACTACAGCATACCGACCTCATTGGTGTGTTGCGGACGGCTTATGCTTCTAACTTCTTATTGGTATGTGAGTAGGTAGCTACCTAGAAAGTAGATTCTGGATTTGAAAGGTAAAATAATGAACTGAAAAAAGAAGAATGAGAGGGACCGAAGTTTGATGGGACCCTGAATGAAGAAATATTTTTCTCGATAACCCCGAACGTGGATGCCACAATATTTAAAGAACCACACTTTTGTACATGAAGATTTAAAGTATTTTTAACAAATGTGTCTGTTTTCCAACTTCTACTGCTTATTTTATTACGAAATAACTATTATATAATATATTTTATTATGACAAGACATTTCTATTTATAAAGAGCTTATCATTTTATTTACTTTTAACGAATATGAAGTATCATTTATTTGTCTGTCTGAGTATAGATAGTTGATCATAAGGCGAACAATGACCGAGAACAAAATGCGACAATCAATAAATAATTATAAGCGTTTAATTTTGTGTACAGTCACGAGCATGAATATATTTATGTTCTATGCTGACCGCTGTTTATATATGACCATGGCCGCAAACACGAGGCAACATGTAACTTTAAAATAAAAACGTTTTAATCTAAATATCTTTTTCTTTTGACTTCTATCTTACACCGGTTCGTTTTGCGGACGGTAAATTTTCGTTGAATTTTCAAAAAAAATTTTACCGTCCGTAAAAAAAAACGAATCGTTTCTTGATTTTAGGAACCGCGCACATTAGTATTCAAAATTTAACTTTCCTCCGTGCGGGATTGTTTTTTAAAATGCGTATAAAAACAAAAAGAATTCCCATATTAAATAAATAAATAGATAACAACATTATATGGTATTTTTGATTTTAGGAGAGTCATCAGATTACTATAAAGGAGGACGCCCATTCATGGTTTCACTTTTAGGCGTTCGCGTTATTATTTCAAATGTTAAAAATAATTATTGATTTTACATTAAAATCCCTAATCCCTTTTCGACCCTAAATCTCTTCTATAGAATTGTTTGAATTTAATCTTACAAGGACTAAAACTTGAATCAATGACCGTTTCCATTTTAAGTGAAATGTTGCCATTATATAAAATAAACCATTAATGATTGAATTCAAATAAACATTGTTATAAAATAAAATGGTTAAATAATAATATACGTGATAATAATTCGTAATGTCACATTAAAATATATTGCAGTTTAGTAATCTTATTATTTGGTGTATATAGTCGTAGTTTATGTAGTGAATGTATACTTCAGTGTTAGTTTTGCCTTAATTTATACATGGTATCCCTGTCAATAACATGATGCCACAAACAATAATAAAAAAAACACTAACGTCAGTGTCACAATATTTTCTCGTTGTTGTTTTTTAACCTAATATTGGCATTTAATTTCTCAATAACCCCAAGTTATGTTACAATATACGTTTATATTTCAGATAATACTAAGTGCAGGCTTAATAATGCAGTTTATACATTTTTGACGTAGCATAAAAAAGTGTGCAACTGATTTTCACACTGAAATGGGCAATCTCCTTAAAAAAAACCTTGCTACTTTGCTTCTCAAGCGGGAAAGCAAAGTAGCAAGGTTTTTTTAACCTTTCAGTTAACCTGTGACCTGGTCTAAACGTCAGGCAAATCAAAGTATGTAATATCTATTATGTGATCGCATTCATTTCCGTACGTAAACATAACTATGAAGTATCGAGGTAGTAAAGAAACGCAAAGTCATTGAGTAAGGCCTATAGAATAAGGAGATGATGAGATGATGAGATGATGATGTGGTGGTTAATGCTGACACGTAATTCTGAATACGGTGCAACAAGCGATGTACCTATGTAATATTCCACACAGAGTTTTAGTCGTTGTTTGAACTTCGTTGTCGATACTTGCGTTGTAATTCCTCAGTAAGAATAAATTATATTTTTGGTGACCTCCAGTATCAATTCTCACCTGCACACATTACCTTGCACGCAGTTTATAGCGAAGTAGCCCCATATACCCAACAGGGTGTGATAAACAACAATGACATAGATGGCGCTGTACTGTCAGTAGTGTTACAAGCATCCATAAATTACGAGCCATTAGCTTGCTAGATAGATAGGTACTCTTTATTGCATATTAAAAAAGAGCTTGGTTAATGATTTAGTGACAGTATTGATGTTGGTAGAGAGTCACTTACAGAGCATGAAAAAATAAATCTAAAATATTAAAATCTAATATGAAGTTAAACTTAAATCTACCCTACCTTATATGACATGTGTCGAAACTCACTGAATTACACTTCACTTCACTTTCATGTACGATTACACTTTCATAGTTTAATTAGACTCCGTACTGCTCCGTTATTAGAGAGCTTGTATCCGCAGTTGGCACCCTCAAGAGGTAATGCAAAAGCATTCATCCTCTACGCATCGTTCAAAAAGAACTATCCCTGTATTCCTCGTACAGTCATGTAACGATTTTAAAAAAACTTCTGAAGCGCAGTTACTACCTTAATAATTTATCTATTTAAAGTTTACGACCGGCCAGTTTATAATTTGCTTCCTAAAATAAACTTCGAAGTCGGCGTAAATATAAGGCTGATGCTTAGGTAAAAGCGGGGCGTGTAATGTAGAGTACCTGGTATTTAGTTTATATACGTACATTGAAATAGATAAAAAAATATACACACGTACAAAGTGGATTAGAGTGAAATAATTTTAGAAAGGAATCCCCCGGTAGATTTGCTCGGGGGATTAGAGTGGAATAGACCAAATTTCAAGGTATCAAGAATCAAGATCGCTCAGCAACTTGAGTAGTGTTCCTTTAGCAATTTCTTAAATTAGGAAGTGTTTATGCCCATCTCATAGACAGTAGCAACGCATTCCACAAACGAATAGCCTGACCTGTAAATAAATTCCCTGTGAAATTCGTAGGATGCGTCGGCATTCATAGCATTGTTTACTAATCTATATCTTCTAACAGGCAAATAGAAGTCTTATTTGAGGTTATGCTTTTGATTCCACGTCATAAGAAGCGACTCTTTTGCTACTTACCGGGCACCTTTTAATCCGTACTGTTACTGAGCATTTCCTTATAAATCAATAACTATTCGCAGGAGCTACTATCGAATCCAGGACCTGATAAATGCGTGTAAATATTAGCTATTACAGAAGCATCTATAATGTAAAACAATCACTATAATTGGTGTACAAATTGCTACATTCCCATGAAAAAAACACGAACCTCTTCTTTAACGACGTTAATAAGAGAGAATTGAATCTCCTGTAGAGTGTGTACTTTCGCAGACGGGCTAACCTTCAAAAACGATCAACGACGCAAGTGTTAATATGTACGAAATCTACCGCTCTGCTTATCGCTCCGCTATCTATCCATAACCTTACTGCAGTCCTGCCTATAATTTAGTAGCGAGAGGTTTTTCTAATTTCAGTTTAACGATCATACTGACAGACGGACCGTAAATATTTCAGCGCAGTTTCTTTTGCGAACCACGTAAATTTTGTTAACTAGTGTTTGTGCATTTATCTTCGCAACTATATTTGGCTTATGGCGTTCGTACGTCATTTATGTGAAACATGAAATGAACTGAGTATGCGTGCACATCACTACGTATTATAAAACAAAGTCCCTCGCCGCATCTGTCTGTCTGTTAGCGATAAACTGAAAAGCCACTGAACGGATTTTCATGTGGTTTTCACTAATAGACAGAGTGCTTCATGAGGAAGGTTTAGGTATATAATTTGTTAAGATTTTGTGTAACTTGATTGAAATATTTTGATGATTGTTGAAACTTTACATATTATATAATTCTTTCAAAAAAAAAACCGACTTCAACAAAGAAAACTATTCCATAAAAGACTTATATATGGTTTTCCATGGACGCCATTGTCAGAACTGGACTAAATTGAAATGGGACCACACGGAAAGCACCAGCTTTCAAATAAAAAAAGAATCATCAAAATCGGTTCACCCAGTCGAAAGTTCTGAGGTAACAAACATAAAAAAAAACAAAAAAAAAAACATACAGTCGAATTGAGAACCTCCTCCTTTTTTGAAGTCGGTTAAAAACAACGTCCCCGTCGCGTCTGTCTGTTTGCGATAAACTGAAAAGCTACTGAACGGATTTTCATGCGGTTTTCACTAATAGACAGAGTGCTTCATGAGGAAGGTTTTGTTAAAATGTTGTGTAACTTGATTGAAATATGTTGATGATTGTTGAAGATGTCTCCGCTACCCGTGTGAAGCCGGGGCGGGTTGCTAGTTGAGTTTTAAATGTAATGTATTAGCTACTATTTTGCTTGATTTTAATGTTGTACTAAAGCGTAAGCGTTACCGTAAGTATCTTTAACATCTAATAATAATAACATATTATTTATTCTGACACATGATACGTTTATTATATTTTCATAATTGTTATTCAAAGACCATTACCAAACCGATTTTGAAAATCTGAATTGAAGAAAAATTCTTAGCAGTATGTGGTTAGCCGCAAAATTTAGTATAAATTGTGAGTAAATAATGGAGAGAACCAGGTGAAAGTGTGAAAAAAGTGAGAACAGACTTTTTTTTCGTTTTTCTCCATATATTTGAGGTTATATTAAAAATTGGTGGATACAAAAATTGTAGATATTTTAATTACCTACAAGTTTTACAATTTTTTTTTCCGATAGGAGGTTTAGTTTAGCTGGTAATCGTAATAATCATTATTGACCCCTTTCGACCTCCGGGATTTTCACCTGGTTCTTTTCATTTTTATTTCTTATAATTCATACTAAATTTTCTGACCAACCTCATACTGCAAAGTTTTTTTTTCTCTAAAATATGTTTGGCCCTGGCCTATTTATGCACTGGAGAAAAGACGTTAAAAACACAATATCTATATTCTCAATTTACACGGCACACTCACTGCTAAGACGTCATGTAGAAAAACTAAAAAAACAAGCTTTATTTTATTTATTTATTTCTCTTTATTGTACACCTTTAAATAGTAAATAGTGCAAATACAAGTTATAAATGTTAAGGTATAACAATCGGCGGTCTTATCACACACGGCGGCTTTAGTATAGAACTATATTAAAAAGTAATAATAATAATAAATATACCATCTCTACTAAGCCTAATCTATTCGTTTGTCTCTTCTTTGTAAGACTTATCATAACGAATCATATGAGCCCAAACTCGAGGGGGTTTCTAGTAGCCACTGAAGAGTTCCATTATTCACCTCCTGGCTTCATAACAAAATCGAGGTACATACGATTCGATACGATAAGTTTTTGTTCTTAAGTGTATTTTTCTCTATGATGTCAGACCTGCTGTCTTCAATTCTCTTGAGAGCTCAGAAATTAGGGGATGAAAATAGCTAGACTCCTCCTCCTCCGCGCCTTTTCCCAACTAAGTTGAGGTTGGATTTCAGTCTAACTACGATACGGCCGAACTTTGATATTGTACGTGAAGCGACTGCCATCAGATCTCCACAACCCAAGTACTAGGAGATATCGAACTTCTGTAGTTGGACCAAGTTGTCGGAAATTTTTGTTTAGGGCTCAAACAACCCGTAACGAAATGCCACAGATGTTCGTATGGCAACCGGGACCGACAGCTTAACGTGCTCTCCGAAGCACGGAGGGGTCTCAATGTGTTAAGAATGGTCATCCACGGTCAAATTTTCGTTGCAAATTCAACAAAATTTTACGGTCCGTAAGTAAAACGAATCGTTTCTTGATTATAGGAACGCGGCATTAGACTAGTTAATTTCACGGTCCAATGGACACGTAAACTTTTAAATAACGTAAGTAAAGACTTCGGGATTGGCAAGTTAATATCTTTACTCGAATCCCAGAGGTGCTTAAGTTGAAAATATCTAAGTTAATGTAATAAGAAGAGTTTTGTCTGTAAAAAGAGTATTTTTTTATGGTATAGGGTGCAAACGAGCAGACGGGCCACCTGATGGTAAATAAAATAAGGTTCAATATTAAATAGTTCAAAAATCGCTCAGCGAGTAGACAACTGATGATCTTGGCTCAAATCATTTTCTTGATAGCTAAAAACACGCTCGGTCAAGTTACCTTTCAAACAAATTGTCGAAAGTTTACGCGAATTTTACACATTGAAATAAAACTATTTTTAACGGATTCTATCGCGATTTATTTGGTGACCATGGCTGCTGAAAAGCAACTGAAACGTCGGGATCAGTGTAAATAGTAAAATAACACCAAATAAATCGCGATAGAATCCGTTAAAATAGTTTTATTTCAAAAAAGTTCAAAATCAAAAAAAGCACTGAACTCGCGTGATTATCACATCGTTTAGGAGGCTACGATGCCATAGAAAGACACACGGATACACAGTTAAACTCTTAACACACGTTCTATTTGCGTCGGATGTTAAGAATGAAAATATCACATTTGTGGAAAAATTACTACATATTATAAAAAACAAAGTCCCCTGCCACGTCTGTCTGTCTGTTCGCGATAAACTGAAAAATGCGGTTTTCACTAACAGGCAGAGTGATTCTTGAGGAAGGTTTAGGTGTATAATTTGTTAAGATTTTGTGTAAATTGATTGAAATATGTTAATGATTGTTGAAGATGTCTCTGCTAACCGTGCGAAGCCTGGGCAGGTTGCTAGTATTACTATATAAAGAAGTATCTGATGAATCGAACTCGTGTTTGTTATTTATACTTAACTAGCAACCCGCCCCAGCTTCGCACGGGTACAAATTGCTGCCTATTACTGAAAACCGCATGAAAATCCATTCAGTAGCTTTTCAGTTTATCGCGAACAGACAGACAGACAGACAGACGCGGCGGGGGACTTTGTTTTATAATATGTAGTGATAGATGAATCAAAGCTAGCTCATCAAACAAGTTCATTATTATTTGATACAAATATCACGTGAAGTAATCATCGCCGAATTACTTATTCTAAACACGTAAATGGATTATAACATAAATGACAAATGCCTTTAAAATAGTCCCATTTACTGAAACCGGTCGGGAAACTTCGAGACGAATGGAAAATTTCGAGATTTCCAGAATTTTGGAGATTAAATGATCTTTGTTCCTTTACGAAATTGACAGAATAGTTTTGGAGGGTTGCGAAGCACTGTAAGGGTAGTTTCAAGTGTGGTTTTATCAATAATAAAACAGTCAGAGGCACATTCAGTGAGATGGAAAGATTATTTTCTGGGACATGAGATATATTGATGGCTTATTCATTCTATATCCCGTTCAATATCCCGAATCAATGGAATGTTGAGACAGAATTTTTTGAAAGGCAAATATTTGCATTATTTCGACATCATTTGACATACTAGAGATAGCCTTGTGGTTGAAAAACGACTTTAATTCTTATATTTTTTTTCATATTTTTATTTCCAGTCTAACTTGAACTGTCATTGTATAGCTTTCCGTACAATGACAGATCATCGTATATACTGGACGCGTGTAAGTTGATGTAACCGTTTTCATGTAATTTTTAAATTTGTAACACATTTTGCTAAATTTTATTTTGCCCAATTTCCAATTTTACGTTCCTCCGTTCGCGAAATTGTCTTAAAATGCGTAGAAAGAATTATCTTCATAATAGGTATATATAGATTTATGTTTAGACATTATTATAGGAATCGTAAACATTATTTTCTACATCGTACTTAGGAAGGTTATCTTGTTACTACATATTATAAAACAAAGTCCCCCGCCACGTCTGTCTGTCTGTCTGTTCGCGATAAGCTCAATAACTACTGAACAGGTTTCCATGCGGTTTTCACCAATAGATAGAGCAATTCATGAGGAAGGTTTAAGTGTATAATTTGTTAAGGTTTTGTGTATAATTGGTTGAAATTTGATGATGATTGTTGAAGATGTCTCTGCTACACGTGCGAAACAAGGGCGCGTTGCTAGTTAAAGTATTTAAAATTTGTGTAATCATTTTAGTTAATGTATATTTTATATAACATTAGGATTTTATTTGTTCATAATTTTATTTTAAATCTACCATACCAAATAAAATTATGTCCATACTACTATTTTAAACTTTCGCGTTCCATGATGGATGATTATTTAATTAACGGTATTGACGCGATCACGTTATAAGTATTACATATATATTAGATGTGTAACTTGGGATTTACAATATCTTTTTTGGTTACCTGACGTGAATAAACGTGACCTGGTGAAGGGTGAACTTATACCTTTGAATATATATAGACTGACTCTCTTAAATTTGACATCCTACTAATATTATAAACGTGAAAGTTTGTGAGGATGTATGGATGTATGTATGTTCGTTACTCTTTCACGCCAAAATTACTGAACCGATTGCAATGAAACTTGGTATGTAGATGGCTGGAGACCTGGATTAACATATAGGCTACTTTTATCTCGATGTTCCCACGGGGTTGGGACATACGCGGGTGAAACCGCGGGGCGCAATCGGTTCTGTGGTTTTTGCGTGAAAGAGTAATAAACATACATCCAAACTTTCACATTTATAATATTAGTGGGATTATGTTATTTTTTTGGTTATATTGTACGCGGTTATTTATATTATTATTATACTCGGCAATACGCGGTTTTGCAGATACAACGTCTAAAAATGTTACACATAAATATATTTAACTGTCTTAGGAATTAAACAATTTCTTTCACTACTAGGTACTGAAATTTCACATAATGAAAATTCATACATTACTTTTTAAGAAAATCTCGGATATCCATGCAAATCGAATACAGAATCTACTTTTTTGAAGTCGGTTAAAAACAGCACGAAATGTAAAATAAACAAGGTATTAAACAGATTGTGAGCTATGTTAGCGTGGCATCTTTTTTACTTTCAGACCGGCTCACAAAGGAAGAAGAGGTATGACAGATATCGTTTTAAATTTGAACTAACCCAACGGGAGACTAACTTGTACCCTACAGAAGACTTGATGGAAAACGTAGGGCACTACATATTTCTACTCAAAATGAAGCCGCTCAACTAAAGACGTATAATTCTGTATTTTGGATAAACAATTGATGCTTTTCGAATCTATATTAACTTTCTACCTTTCAGTCTAATAACTAACTTATTGATTAATCCTAGGCTATTAACGTAGACACAAGAAGGGGAGTCATTCCTTTTTGACCCTTGTCTAGAGCTGCCGTAGGTACCTTTCAGCCAAGTTTCTTATTTTGAGCGCATTTCTCTTCATCAATCATTGCGCTATCTGCCTCATCTATAATACAGTAGAAACTGTTAATGTGTCCGTAACTTAACCTAGAAAACATATCAAATTCATTATTGAATTTTGATATTGAATTGAAAAATATTTTCTTTCTTATCTAAATATTATAAATTTAAAAAAAGTCGAAATGGCTATGCTGTTACATGCACAGTGCTCATACTTTCCTAAAATGCCGTCCTGGATTCTTCTTGGTAGCAGATACAGAGTACAAGAGCATCGTACTGGTTAAATGTGGTCTGTTGTGCGGCTAGCCCAGGCCGATGGTTCCAATTCGAACATCTGTTATGTCGCGTTCCTATAATCAAGAAACGATTCGTTTTGCTTACGGACGGTAAAATTTCGTTAAATTTTCGTGGGTTCGATTCTCACCGAGGACAAATAATTGTGTGATGAGCACGATAATTTGTCCTGTGTCTGGGTGTAACTTAAACTTTATCAGAAGTCTGGTTACCATAGTACAGGCTCTGCCTAGTTTGGGATCAGACGGCCGTGTGTGAGATGTGTGGAGTTATTATTATTTATTATTATTATTATTATAGGAACGCGGTATGAGTGTCTCTACAATTTTATATTTATTAATATTCCTAGAATTTTAAGAAATATACAATACCGAAAAATTTTGAAATTTGAAAAATCATCGGACTTGATGTTTTTAGATAAAGGTTAATTTGCATAACAGATTAGGGTTGTCTATGTCTTAAAGAATCTGATGACTTCATTTTCCTCAAAACAGTTAAAACCCAGCAAACAATTTGTCACAATAATGTTTGTCAGAAAGTGTTTGCCACCCGTGTGACGGTCCTTAACCTCATTTAAATTTCTAAGCAGCCCGAAAATTTGCTGAGAATTTTATCGTGATGTATAGGTAAAGTTCCTTATTTGACGCAGCTGCGTTCACCGCAGAGTGGAGGGTATTATAGTTTATTGGATGTCTTACAAATATGTGAGAAGGCTTTTAACGATGATTCGGAATACAGGTGTCGTAAGATGAGAGTTATTGAACCTTGTGGCAGCCCTACGACATTATAAATTTAAATTATCAGACGATGGTTTGCTATAGAATTAAGAATCATAGGTAACTAACGGTAGGTAATCATAGGTATTGAGTCCTGATATAATTTGAGACGAGACTATTTACTAATTCAATATTGAAAAATCCATACAGCAGTATTTTAAATAAGACAGAACCACTAAAGAATTTTATTTAATGATAACTAGCAAACTGCCCCGCTCGTCATCAACATATTTTAATCAATTTACACAAAATATTAACAAATTATACACCTAAACCTTCCTCATGAATCACTTTGTCTATTAGTGTATATTATTCATAGAGTAATCTGTGGAAACGTCGTGGATTGTACAATAACCTATGTAACTTGTTAACCTAACTATATATAAAACTCATTGTACAATTGTTGGTTTTCCCAAATAAAGAAATTAAAAGAAAAATTAGTGAAAACCGTATGAAAATCCGTTCAGTGTTTTTCAGTTTTTCGAAAACAAATAGACAGACGCGGCGGGGGACTTTGTTTTATAATATGTAGTGATATTTATATGACTTCACTCTTGATTCACTTATAAATTTTATTTTCTTTTGTTTCTCTTTATTGTACACCATTACATTATTAAATAGTACAGACATGATTATCTACATTTAGGCATATCAACTGGCGGTCTTATCATACACGTCGATTTTTTCCAGACAACTTTCATTTTTTAAGGAAGATGATTGTCGCACACAAATAAACATTTCGCGAATAGCGCATTCGCTCGAAGGGGTTGACAGTTTTCTTTTTAGAAACCATTTTTGACGACCTTGTCGACTTATACGAAAACAAACTCACTCAAAGTAACGTGAGAGTCACGAGCGCTCTGTCGCGGTAGTCATGTGATAAGCAAAGGTCATCTGGCTCATTACAGATGGCCTGGTCATCTGGATAAGTACCAGCTTTAAAGAGTAGCTCTTTCTGCTCTGTCACACCTTTTATGATCGTCTTACTAAATCCTGACATTAATCTAGCTACTATTATTAAAATTAAAAAGACAATATCACTCAGCACAGTTACAAGATATTTTTTTTTTGGCCCTACAGCAACACATGTTTGACTGTGGGAGAGCCATGCTTCGGCACGTATGGGGCGGCTCAAGCGGAGGGACACCACGGCCTCACAGAAAACCGGCAGTTAAGCAATGGTTACTGGAGGCCCTAACCCTTCCCTCGTCTCCTCTTCTCCCGCTACCCACACTCTCCCTCTTCCTCCCTTCCCCTTCTCCTACCTTAAAGGCCGGGAACGCACTTGTGACTTTTGAGTTGCAGGTGCCCAGGGGCGGTAGTAGTTACTTACCATACCAGGTGACCCATCAGCTCGTTTGCCCCTATCCCATAAAAAAAAACACAGTAAGCAATGGCAATCTCAAACCCACATTATCATGTAATAATATCTTCTATGCGTTTGTTTGTTACATACAGAAAAGGACATAGGTTACCATTAATCCAGAGAAAAGTACTGTTACCGAGGAATACCTGCATTGAAGCCGCTGCCAAAAACCAGTTACTTATAAATGATCTAGATAACTCAAGTTCGCAGTTCGCAGTAACGCATCCTGCGTTGTGAAGCCTCAAAAACAGGGCTTATCATTTATTCTGTTGTTTTCCACGCCAACTTCTTGCTTGTATATATGTAAATCAACTTGGTGTGTAAGTTAATTAATATGGATAGGTTTCTTCGGTTTTAATCTAAAGTCAGGCCCACAGCTACTTGCAGATTTAATTTTAATATTTGTTCCCTAACTCTTTTCTTTGTTTGATCATAATCATCTGCTTTTACCTTTATCCCTTATATTTAGGCCTAGATGCATTGAAAACGGTCTTACAGCTTGTATAAAATTCCATTTAGACCTTGTATGAACACTGTAACTATCCCTAATCAAAAAATAACTTTATGAGAAGTTCTAGAATGAAGACCACGGTCTGAAAAGTGCAGCATAGGACGTCCACCAGCAACATGAACAGACGACCTCCTGAAGATCGCGAGTTGTCGGAGAGCAGTAGGTAGCTGGATGTAGCACAGCAGGCCGATTTCAAACGGTCTCCCTTGAAGTCATTGAGGGACGCTTATGTCCAGGAGTGGACGTCCTATGGCTGAAGAGCTGATGATGAAAAAAATCACGTCGACTCCGTCTTTATCACTTATTTTCTTCGTCTCGTATCGTCTTTATATCTTAAAATACTAATAAGAGTATCTGTCGATTTTCATTCCCGTATGCCTGTTAATCTGCTAACATATAGCTGCAAAGTTTGTTTGGTTAAATGGGCTAATCTCTGGAAGTGTTAGTGTGGAGGAAGTTTATAGGCTATTTAACATCACACTACAACCTTTAAGAGCGGATCAATGACCTTAAACGCACGATGAAACTGTGAGGAAGGGCTAGTTCAGGATACCATTTATCCTGTGGATCTTCGTCTTCCAGTTCCCGTCTCTCGTTTGGATCTGCATAGAGTTTGGAAACTCAATATGTCTACAAACGTTTTCTAAACCCGATCTGCGGGCAGTGACAACCCTGACATTTATATCTTTATATATATTTCTTCTGTGCGTGTGTATGTTAGGAGGAGTTCACTACTCCTAAACTAATGGAAAGATTTTACTGAAATTTTTTGTGTGTCTCCAGGTGGATTCGAGAATGATTTAGATTTACAATTTGACCCGGTAGATGGCGCTGAGAATGCTGCAATAGGTTTACAGGAAAAATATTTTTACGTTCCGGCATGACAACGTTTACCTTAGCGCTTTTGACATACATAAATGTCAGTCGTTGGACAGGTGGCGCGATTGACAGAATGCGAGCTGCAAATATCGTTTAAAATCTCTTAAAATAGATGCATCGGTCGGAACTATGTTTTTAGAAAATTATTTTATTTGTTAATTAATTCGAATTTAATATTCATAGTTAAGACAAGACAACGTCTGTCGGGTTAGCTAGTATTATATAAAACTAAACTCTTGTCTCGTGTTTTTAAATTGGGATAAACTTTGGCCAATAAATTTTCTAGCACTATCTGTTAAAATGTAAATCAAGCTGCAGTTGCATTAAACCAATTTTGATGAAAGTTACAGTTGTTTTAATAAATTACCTACTTCAACTGTATGAGGAAAATTGTAAATAAACTGCCAAAAAATGCAAGTAACTAAAAAAAAAATGATCTGGAAAGCCAGCCAGCCCTTGCAGGAATTTTCTGCCACATCAGCAACTTTATAATCGCCATTTACAGTTTTATGGCTGTGTCTCGTAAATATTAAAAGGAACATAGTCTATATATATAGCATATATAGCATTTACGTACTAAATCCAAAATGAAAACACGTTACAAGATTACGACTAGTGCGTGACAAGAAATGATGAATTTTACTTCAGTATCTTTTACGGCTCACATCTATAAGAAAATATAACTTACAAGGCACGAAATTATTCTAACTATGAGATACATAAACATACATACGTCTGAAAATGTCTAAGACGTGTTAGTCTATTGGTTTGTTAGTTTATCGAGCTCCGTTTACCACAGCTCATTTTTAAAGTTTCACGACGCTTAAACATGTACTGTATCGTGGGAGAGCCATTCTCCGGCACGTATGGGTTGGCTTGACCGAAATGTGATACCACGGCCACACAGAAAACCGGCCAAAGCAATGATTGTGTGGTGTTTCGCCGAGTGAGTGACTCCCTCCCCCTACTCCCACCTTAAAGGCCGATAACGCACTTGTGACTCTTGAGTTGCAGATGTCCATGTGCGACTGACAATCACTTACCAAAAGGTGACCCGTCTGCCTGTTTGCCCAATATCCCATAAAAAATAGTGCCTTTTACATTAAATATTATCGCTATTAAATCCCAATTAACATATTTAATATATGTATTACATCGGCCATCGCTCCATCACTGAATTGTGATACTTTGTGTTTTTTTTTTATATGCTATGTATGTAAATGAAATGTAAATGACTACCGCCGCCCATGGGCACCTGTAACTCGAGAGTCACAAGTGCGTTGCCGCCCTTTAAGGTGGGAGTAGGAGAAGAGGGGGAGGGGGGGAAGAGGGGAGAGGGGAAGGACGGGAATAAGGGAGAGGGAAGGGTTAGGGCCTCCGGTAACCTCACTCATGCGGCGAAATGCAATGAAATCATTGCTTCACTGCCGGTTTTCTGTGAGGCCGTGGTATAGGCCGGAGTCGAGCCGGCCCATACGTGCCAAATCATGGTTCTCCCACGTCTTCAGCGTTGAGATGGAAATGAGCAGAGTAGAGAGGCAACGTACAAGAGTCGACGTTACGCTCTGATTGATAGTTTCTAACGCGCTTCTCTCTCTCTCTGTATGTAGCCATGACTTCGCTCATATCTTCTGGCACATTTAAGCTCATCTCTTTTAGTTTCACTTGTCTGCAGTTGATAACTGTAGCTCCAACGTCCAACTTTATCGTCTAACTTCCAACTACCTGGACAACTAAAAGTACCTGTCTGTTAATATTTCGTTAGATACAAACTCGGCTTAAGCGAACCACTTCATTATTTCTAGCCGGTATTGTTAGAGGATTTAAAAGATTGATTACATTGATTATAAAACAATAACGGGAGGTAATAATGGATAGTATGTCGGTAATTGGAGGCCTTTCTCATTGTCTTATAACTACCATGCCTCTGTGGAAATACCTAATAAATAGCTACCTACTCTAATTTTATTACGGCCGTTTGTAGATTATACTAACTTTGCAACCTGGTCAAAACATCAGGCAAATCAGAGGTAATTTCGTGATCGCGTAAATTCTTGATGATTATCTAAAAATGATTTCCTATTTCCGTTGGTCGCGGCATCAGGCGTGAACCGCTGGACCGATTTCGCTATTTCTTTTTTTGTGTGTTTGTTATTGTCAGAAGGTTGTTATGAAAGAAAAAAATAAGAAAGTTGCTCTGAAAATTAGAAAATTTAAGAAAACTTAACGACCATATTAACTTTTCTAATGTAACCTTAGCGCTTTTGTCATAAGTGTCAGTCGTTTGACAGTTGGCGCGATTGACAGAATGCGCGCTGCAAATATCGTTTAAAACAGATGCATCGGTCGGAGCTATGTTTTTAATTTTTTTTTTAAATTAATTATACCATTCGAATTCCCTTAGCACCTGCCACTCAAGAGTCACAAGTGTGTTGTAGTAATATATAAGTATGTTTATCAGCAGTATGGTTTCCATAGCATAGGCTCTGCCTAGTTTGGGATCAGACAGCCGTGTGAAATGTGTCAAGTTAACATTATTAATATTATGAAATCTGACTCCACTAATTAGCAAAAATCTACCAGCTACGGTAATAGGGTCTCGTGTTCTGTAAAGTTATTCTTCTGTTTTTCGCTGTATTGTGGTTCTAGTGTAGATATTTTAAAAATAAACCCACAATAAAGTTAGTTATTCAGGAATATTCAACTGAAAGTTTCAATCTCTAAAACTATACAGTTGAAGATAAGCGCCACCTAGGTGTAGTCTACAACAGAACAAGTTACGTATAAAGGAACGTATCAAACACTTCGTTATCGCACTTCTAACTTCAAATATGCGAGCGTGAAATAGAACGGCGGTGACGGAGACTATAGAATGTTCAAATGGCGGGAAGTTTGTGAGGTTTTAGTTCACTAAATATCTATATTTAAACTTGGTTTCTTATCTGGGTCTGTTTTGTACAAACTTTTCTATTAGAATATAACTTCCCGATAATAAACATAGCGTATATATTACTAAATGCAATAGGATTTATAGACAGATAGTTATGTGAAGTACAGAAGCATTTAAATTTCCATCAATATAATTCGATTGCATTCTGACACTGTCACTTTATAAATATTCCAGGTGAGGATCACCTCAATGAAATCTCAGTTCTTGAGATCCCCTATTTTTTTGAAACAAATAAAAAAAGAAATTTCTTTTGAAAATTGTTAATAAAGTATTAACAAGGCAGCTAGATATTTTAAAAACACATCAAATAAACATTATTTTGCTAACATAATGTATTCTTTGCGTCTAGCACAAAGAAGCAATTTTAGGTAAAATTTTCAATTTGTATTTGAAATCTTTGATGCAAATAAGATACTTCTACAGAAGAACAAAATTCTTTAATGTGAAGATACTTTTAAGTGAAGAATATAATTTTATTATTCATCGAATTTATAAAGAAATTCTGATAGACGTCTTATGTTTCGTGGCTGTATCTCTATCTAGTCTATGATTTCATTTGCTTAGATTTTTAAACAGAGTATTTAACTTAACAAAAATATATGTAAGTATATACTTTCAGTGGAGTTTGTTATAGTTTTCTAACTTATGTTTTCTTATAATTTGATATTACTTCAGTATTTTTTTCCATGATATAACTGTGTTAAGTTTGGTTCAAAAATGTAATATAAAGAATATTGCAGAAAGGTGTGCAATTTTAAGAGCGTTATGTGTGAGTGTGTGACCCACAAATAGTCGATTTAGCTTGGAAAATAAAAATTGAAATTGTCTTTTCTTTTTTTTTTTAAAGACAACTGCAACTCAAGAGTCAAGTGCGTTGCCGGCCTTTTAGGTGCGAGTAGGGGAAGAGGGGGAGAGGGGAGGGTTAGGGTCTCCGGTAACCTCATTCACTCGGCGAAACACAACCATTGCTTCACTGCCAGCTTTCTGTGAGGTCGTGGTATCACTCCGGTCGAGCCGGCCCACACGTGCCGAAGCATGGCTCTCCCACAATGTCAGTTGTGTCAGTGTTGTCAAATTCGGTTCGGTGAAATTTTATATTATTAGAATAAAATTCTGAGATACACAACACTATTTAAACCCAAAACTAAGATTTGCGTGTACTATGAGTAGAACACGAATAAAAATACCTACGTAGTTTTTTTTTTGTAAGTAGTTTAGTTTAGTTAGTAGCTAGTCGTTTTTGGAACGAGCGCTCGAATAAAATGGTATAAGATTATCCTCAAAGAAGATTTATAAAGCTTAATCTCCATATAAGATGTAAGATATTATGAAGTTTACTAAGATTTTAATGCCTGAGTGAGGATCTTAGTTCCTAAACTATAAGTACCGTAATAGGGATTCATTGCTTAAATGTTAAAACAGTTCTTAAGTCGCTCATCTCGTTTTACGATGATATGATCCATGTGTATGTACTTATATTATTCAAACTGTGCTTAAATTCGGATACGGTTTTAGTTTTTATGAGATCGGGGCAAAAGAGCAGACGGGTCACCGGATGGTAAATTGCATGGACCCGCCCATGGACACTTGCAACTGCAGGGCGACGGTGGGAGTAGGGTAAAGGGGGAAGGGGGAGTGGAGCCTCCGGTAACTTCACTCACTCGGCGAAACACAATGAAATTCAAATTCGTTAAATGCTGAAATGTGGTAATACAAAATTGGTAAATATACTACAAAAATACATCCAACACATTTGCCATCTTTAATTCATGGCGTACAAATATGTAACTTAAATTACACTGCTACTAAAAACAGACCAATAATATTATTTATATTTATAATTTAAATATTAGTTAACAGAGTAGAAACATCTGTCAATCAGCCACCTGAACAGTTGTCTCTTAAACTTATTAATGGGTAGGTAGATTTGCATTGCTTCACTGCCGGTTTTCTGTGAGACGGTGGTATTACTCCGGTTGAGCATGTATACATACATTGAAATTTGAGTTGTCATACTGTCCTACGAAACACTTTATTGTCGTGATGAGCCTCCGCGCCGCTTGTATCCTCCTTCGATTGGTATGAAAACTTCTTGGAAAAGGCACGGAGGACTTGGCTGGCGGCGCCGAACTCGAATTTATAAAGATTCGAAATAAATTTTGAGAAGTTTCGAAATAGAAGCAGAAAGGACAAACGTTTTTGGAAGACTGATGTGACGGACGTCGTGCTGGATGCACGAATTGCTCAAGAAATATTAATTTATTTGATGTGTTGCAATTTGTCGTTGTATAATCATTCTGAGTCTGATTATAATGTCAGTTGTGTCTGCCTAATCTTTTATTTAGTCTCCTCTCAATAGAGATCCTATCGACCCGGAAACCGAGGTCCCTCGATCAACACTGATAACTGGTGTATTTACTCTTTTCGTCCTTACCGTGGTATTTGGGTTGGGCACATTTAATTTTAATATAATATTTTTATTTTGTGAAATCACTATACACACTATACACATCTTTATTTGAACTGCCATTCCCTTTGGGACAAAGAACTAAAAGCAAAGTAAATAAAGTTCAAAGTTTTTGACATGAACGTCAAAGTGCGTGACACTTCTGATCTTGGGGCTACGGTGACCGCTATTGATCGAGACAGGACTTTGCGCTGTTTACCTTATTACTTAGTTGTATAAAAAGTAACAGAGAAAAAAAAAGTGTGTGTGTGTGTGTGCAATTCACACACGGCAGAAGTGAAATTTCAGAAAAGTAGCCTACGTGACAATGAGAAATAATAAAAAGTAAAATCAAATAATTTACTAATGTTAATTTATTTAATTTTAGACAATTTTTATAAAAGTTATTGGTCAAATTATTTTATTTTTATTTTATTCAATAGGGATCAAGATATACAAAGAATGGCCTTAATAATAAACAGTAAGCAAATCTGAAGTCCAGTTACAGCTGTACATAACGTTCAAAACAAACAATACTTCGTTTTCAATATATATTAAGGTTGGATTTAAATGTAAATTTGTAAAGAATCAATTAAGTATAATTGAAATATGGAGAAAAAACAACTAAAATAAAATTAATACGCAGATGCACGAAAATTACACTTTGACATTAACATATTTTCTGAAGGCTTGGTAGTACGCAGGCGCAAAGACAAAGATTATAGAAACGGTACTTTATCGTGACGCTTTTTCGTTTCATCGAATTTCAAATCACAACGATTCTAAAGAAGTTTCACTTCAATAAATAAACAGTAAATTAATTTAAACCGATCAGAAAATAATATGAATTTGTTTAGGAAATTCAAAATACTCAAAATGCTACTTAAATAATTTTAAATAACTTTTAAAACAAAACCTATTTGTAAAGCATAATATAAACTCGCTTCAAAATGATCTAATATCGATGCTGGCCGCGTAAACTGTTTTGTGTAATCTGTGGTCATTAGTCGCAGTCGTTATGGCTAGGGTTGGCACTCATTTTGTTTCTAATAATAGTTTAATGCTTATGAGGACGACTTGCTTAAGCATAATACGCTGAAATGTAAGTAAAAGTACCACAAACATTGTAGAAAACATTTTATACTTTTCGTTATGGAAAAATAATGTGAATGTGATAAAGAAAATCACATCTGTTAATTTAATGTATTGTTTAATCCGATGTTATTATTAAGACCGCTTAGACTGCAATGATGATGATAATGAGGAAATAACAATTATTATTTATTTATTTGAAAATGTATGCACATAAAGTACAGAGGCGGTTATTTTTTGGCGCCGACTCAAAATAAGTTTATATAAAATTTGATAGTTTATGTAAATAAGCTCAATACTTAAAACGTTTATTTATTGTTTCTTTTTATTTCTTTTCGTCGCTTTAATTTTTTGTTAAAAAGATTTTTATTTTATTTATTTTATTTTACAGACCAACACATAGACAAAAAACATCGAACAGTATACATTATACAAATCCGTATTCCAATCATAAGAATACATTTCATTTTCTTTATAGAGAGCGAGTAATAAACAAAAACGAAAACACACCACAATGTATATAATGTAAGGTAGACTACCCAGGATATCGTGTCTATCAGTGTCAAAATATATTTATCTTAGGAGGGATGTTGTTTGTCTTAATCATCATAAACCACACTTGAAAAACAGTTACCATTACAACACTAACTAAAATACTGACTAAAGTACGAAACATTTTAACTTTAAAACACTTAATCTGTTAACGACATATCTAAGTATGACCATGTTTATTTCCTAAAATAAGGTTGCCGTTATGGGAAAAATTAAGAAGACCGCACTTAACCCGGTAAAGATAGGAGAGGCATCAAAACCCACACAAGGGTTAAATCTCAAATGTAATTATAACAGTCACTTAAGTTGTATAATTACAAAATAAACCCACATTCTAGATTTTCTTTTACTCTTAGGATGTATTTTAAAAGAATCCAAACTTTTACATACGTAAAAATATGCTCAGTAACGATAACAGAGGACATAACAAAAATATAATATATGTTCTTTAAAAAAATACTCTTACATTTTAAATCAGCTCGCTGCACAGGAAATTAAAATTAAATGCTGGCAGCCCTATTGTCGTTTTGGCGCCAAAACGAATGCCAGCAGCAATTTCCCGCGCTAACAGTATAATGTTAGGCGAATTGCCCTTCTCCGCCATCTTGTAAAACGTAGACAACATGATGCATTCCTATTAGGAAATGCGTTTACATTATTCAGTATCTATTATTTACAGTTTATCTATATTTATATATACGTGAGGAGAATCTTTTGCACGCATTTTTTAAACAAAGAAGAAGTGCAGTACTCTAAAATATTTAAACAAGCGGCTATTATAGGGGTCCAGTATATATTTTGAAGTGTCGCCTTTTTTTTAAGGAGTAAACTCCAAAACAAACTATGCATAGATACGTCAGGCAATTCAGAGGTATGTAATACCTATGACGTGATCGGGTTAATTCCCGTACGTATGCACAATAATATATTAGGGAAGGACATAGTTTTAAAGTTAGTATAACTAAAGAATACTTTAAATACTATGAATTTAATCGTGGGAGAGGCATGCTTCGGCACGTATGGGCCGGCTCGACCGGAGTGATACCACGGCCTCACAGAAAACCGCCAGTGAAGAAATGATTTCATTGCTTTTCGCCGAGTGAGTGAGGTTACCGGAGGCCGTAACCCTAACGTGCCCCCCTCTCTTCCTCTTCCACCCTTTCCTTACTCCCACCTTAAAGGTCGGCAACGCACTTGTGACTCTTGAGTTGCAGGTGCAACCGGTAGTCATTTACCAGCAGGCGGTAGTCATTTACCATCAGGTGACCCGTCTGCTCGTTTGCCCCCTATACCATAAAAAAAAAATATATATCTTTATATAAATGACTAGCCGCTCGCCGCAGCTTCCCTGGCGTTTATGGTCACTGCTCCACCTCTAAGCGTTGTATCATGATGTTACATAGCCTATTCCTCATGAATCTCGATATCATATACAAAAAGATTTTTTCGAATCCGACCGGTAGTTCCAGAGATTAGCGCGTTTAAACAAACAATCAAACGAAAACTCTTCACTTTTATTATCATTACGTATTATAAAATAAAGTCCCCCGCCGCGTCTGTCTGTCTGTTCGCGATAAACTGAAATACTACTGAACGGATTTTCATGCGGTTGTCACGAATAGACAGAGTGATTCATGAGGAAGGTTTAGGTGTATAATTTGTACCGCGGGTTGCTAGTATTATATATAGTATATCTGCCGTCGTTAAGAAAAGTGCAATAACTCGAGTTTTGGCGCGAATTGAGTTAAGTACATATTCGGAATCAGTAAAACGAGGTCTATATATTCTCTTTAAACAGTTTTTACGTATCTATGACGGAGCCGGTTTTAATACTAAGCATAACTGCAAGATGGAGGTACAAACAAAACAAAAATTAAATCTTTAAACACGTTTTTCTCGTAACCTAGTTATTGCACTTTTCGTAAGGACGGCAGATATTATGTACATTGATGTTAGGGTGTCGTGCACTTAAAAGTTACGCCTTTAGTCAAACTTTTCTTACTCCCGTTCTCTTTGCAGTCTCCTCGGGGCCTCTAGAACGAGTTGAGAGTTTTAAGCTCTTTGTTTTGTGTTATACTAGCAACCCTAGGCTTCGCGCTGGTAGCAAAATATATATGCCTTTTCGTTATTGTGTGTAAATCTTAGAAGATAGACAGATTAGCTTATTATATAATATATTTTATTATGAGGAGTAACTCCGTAATACATTGTTTTCGTACAACTCTGGTGTACGCGCGCACGCCAGTAAAGCTTCCAGTCGGCATTATTTTTTCTGACATCTTCAACAATCGTTGTCATATTTCAGCAAATGTATACAAAACCTTAATAAATTATACACATAAACCTTCCTCATGAATCACTCTATTCGTGTATGGAAATCGTATGAAAATCCATTATTATTATTATCACACTTTTGGCTTCGAGAAACCTCCAGATTCTATCAGCAATTATTGTTTGAATTTCCTGCGGTTGCATGCTGTGTAACCCTAGGTTAATACTTCGAATGAAAATCCATTCGGTACTTTTGCAGTTTATCGTGAAGAGACAGACAGTAGCTGTGCGGGACCCACTTTTTGTACCCAGATTCATTTGACACCCTTACGTCTTGTACTACTGTCAGGCCAAAACAACATTACGAGTAGCAATCGACACATAATAGCTTATGATAGCCCACAATTGGCACAATTGAATGTTATTTCAATGTAATCATTGTATAAATACGTGAAGAGAATTCTTTATACCCCTTTTTAAGAAAATTTCGCGAACGTAGTAACGTGAATTTTGGAATATTTGCAGTTTAAATATAGAAGAAGTGCAGAAAGCTAAAAATTTTAAACAATATGTCTTACAACATTAAAAATTACGTGAAAACGGTTAATGTCATGTATGCCTGTAAGTGTCATGGTAAGTAAGTCTATACAATGACAGCTCAAGTTATACTGGCCATTGAAAAAACCATTTTCGAAATTCGACCACCACGCGATCTCTAGTAATAATAATAAAAATTTGAGACACCTCACACACGGCCGTCTGGTCCCAAACTAGGTAGACCCTGTACTATGGTAACCAGACTGCTGACAAGCATACTTATGTATTACTAAATACATAGATATTATAGATACATGACACCCAGACACGGAACAAATGATTATGCTCCTCACACAATTATTTGTCCTGGGTGGGAAGTGAATCCACGACCTCCGACTTAGCAGTCAGAACCACTACCCACTAGACCAACAGGCTCGACACAGGCCGAATATGGATTAATATTTTATTCTTTACGAACGAACTTGACTTTAATTACGGAAAACCGAGAGTCACTTTTTATGTAAGCGTATTCAGGGAGAATTCTGTACGTAAATACTGAAATATATTATATGCTATCGCGTATAACAAACGTTTACCTTCCTAAAGTATGATTACACCTAGGTAAATGTTGTAAAAACGACTATTCGTTTTTTCTTTATACCAAACGATAACAAGGAGAAATATACAATTCAATCATTTCAATAATGTCAACACAAAGTATATATGAAAAAACGTTGAGTTCTTATCCATAATACATTCAGCAAATTCTTTAGATAAAATTCCAATATGGCAATACATACACAACTATTAGTTTTTCGATCGTTCTGTAGTCCCCAGAGAAAAAATATATCAACTTCGATTGTATATTAAATTATTCCATGAATATTGAACGTAAAGAAAACTCGCTGAAGTTTAATAAATACCAGAAAAAAGTTAAATAATATACATGAATTATTTATTGATACGTTTTCACGACTTCGAATAAGTAATATTCTCAAGGTTCAATCAAGCGGCGTCAAGCCTGATCAAGCCGCGTCAAGCCTGATCAAGCAACGTCAAGCCTGATCAAGCGACGTCAAGCCTGATCAAGCCGCGTCAAGCCTGATCAAGCCGCGTCAAGCCGCGTCAAGCCTGATCAAGCGGCGTCAAGCTTGATAACTTTTTAATCGCTTCGTTACATTAGGAGCGCAGAACTTCCAGTGTACCCTATGTATACATTTAGATATGTTATTACCTACTTTTTATTTTTAACCTAATTATATATATACAGATGTGTGTTTGTGTATGTATATGCAAATACATTGTGAAGTTATGTTTTCACTTCTGACGTGCGGTACTTAGAGTGAACAAACTCTAGTACTTTGAAATGGTTGTGAAGAATCCGATGAACAGTTGATGCACTTAACTTGAGTGTTATTATATAATAATATTATATTATTCTAATCCTCACAGGATTAGAATAAATAGAATCTGCATGGATCCTTACATCATCCCGAGTGATACTGACTTTAATTATTTTGTTGTTTTGTAGGGTTTCGTACCTCGAAAGGAAAAAACGGAATATCCTATAACCTTATAGGATCACTTTGTTCTCCGTCCGTCCGTGGGTCGGTCTGTCTGTCAAGACCCTTTTTCTCAGGAACGCGTAGAGGTATTAAGCTGGAATTTATAACAAATACTCAACTCTACTGTCCCTTGGAGCTGTGAAAAAATCAAACTTTTAAGCAAACGCAATCAAAAGATACAGCCGTTTATGCCGTAAATTTCCGCAAATTTTCGACACTCGCAAGGGAATCAAAACCTATAGGGTATTTCCCGTGAGCTCAGAATCTTGAAATTTCATCATTTAATAAAAATATTTTACGGAACCCCTTGGTGCGCGAGTCCGACTCGCACTTGTCTGTTTTTTTTTTAAATTAGTAACTCCTTTATCGGGTGGTTTCTTTTCTAATGTTTCAAATTTTTGTAAACTAAACGCCATATTATAAAACTAACCGTTTCACGCGCGTTTATATATGTACATACAGCGTATAAGTTAGAGCTACGCGAAAAACTTACAAAAACCTCTTCCTGTTTATACATATCACAATACAAAAGTCAGTTCATCATAAAAATGCGAGATTGAAGATTTATAGTCATTAGTTTCATTTGGCGCTACGCAATGTACGCAGTATTTTTTTTGTGCGGTACGGTGAATGACCTTTAACGTTCGGCGCTTTCGAAGTAGCTGACTGCATAAATGTTGTTTAATTGATTACATTGGACTTTTTGACCGTGTGGGGTATTTATTTATTTTATTTTTATTTTTTTTTCGGTTAAATGTTCGGATGTTTAATGATTGTGATAACACTTTTAACTAAAAATTAAAATTATAATAAAAAGAATTTTCCGGCAGAAAATTCCAGTGATTTTCTCAGAATTAAGTCTGAATACACTGTTTCAATATTCGGTACGGTGTTTCTTACAGCCTGTATATCTATAGTACTGTAAAATATATTTAACCATTACCTTTAAAAGCTCTTATTGTATTAAAAACTGCATATAAAACCATATTTTTCACATTAACAATGCTGTTAAAACAAGTGATAATGGAAAACCTCAATATTATATATTTACAACAACGAACCTACATCCTTTTCAATACGGTTCGTAATGCTTTGAATGACATTAACAAGCCGTCACCACAACTTCAGTAATAATGACTCGCATTGATTTCTGCGGTGAAAATGAAAATCGCCAACATGTATTCCCTCTGGGAATTTCTGCGATCATTATTTGTGTTCGTTCTGTCCGCTTGACTATCATTCAAGCTGTGTTCAATTATTTTTTTGGACATCAATTAGTCAAAGTTAAAAAACCTTTTGAGAATTAATTATTAAATTTTTTGTACATTATTTTGTCTTGTATGTAGGTGGCACGCCAATCTCGGGAATCAATTCTCCAAGATTTTGGTCCGTTTTTTCCAAAAGACAATCTTAATTTTACAGTTCTAAAAATACTCGCCCAATATCTATTTACAAGAAGGTCAACTTTTCAACTGCAAAATATAAGTTTGTAATCTCCAAAAAATATTTTTGTGTATGATATAACAACAAATCGTGTGACTGGCCTGTTGGCCTAGTGGTTAGTGACCCTGACTGGTATGCCATAGGTCGTGGGTTCGATTCCCACCTGAGTCTGGGTGTTCTTTGTGTCCGTTGTTTGTATGTTTGTAAAGTCCCCCGCGACACAGGAGTAATTCCTATTGCGGGAGTTGTCTTATATAAGGATTACCGAATTTTGGATTTTTTCCTTTACTTAACCATATAGGTTTTGGTTTGCCTGAACTTTGGTAGAATTTAAGACTTAAATTGCCGTTTTTTTTGATTGCGTTGACTTAGAAGCTTCATATTTTACAGCAGAAGTATTTGACAGACAGACGGACAACAAAGTTTTCCTATAAAGATCTCTTTTTTGCTTTTGAGGAACGGAACCCTAAATCAAAGACACTCGACGGCCGATGAACATTTTCTTTATCATATGGAACCATGGTGTTGAAAGCGAAAAAGCTATAATAAAGGAGTCGATCCGCATAAAATCCCAAGGTAAGGCGCCTGCAACCTTTAGCGAGGAGAGGCTGTTTGTCGCGGTGCAAAAAACCTCGTACGATCTTAGCAGG
This sequence comes from Euplagia quadripunctaria, assembly GCA_963859945.1. Lineage (NCBI taxonomy): Eukaryota > Metazoa > Arthropoda > Insecta > Lepidoptera > Erebidae > Euplagia > Euplagia quadripunctaria. Next base: position 10,232,688 of record OY982585.1, read on the forward strand.
TCCTGGCCACCATTTTTCTGATTCCATTTAAACCACACCCTTTCGGGAGACGTGAGCGAAACAGATGTAAGTGCACCGCCGTCTCTAACCCGATAGATGAATGGCAAGTCGCCACCACCAAGCTAAAAGGGTAAATTTTGTACAAATTTGTGCATTTTTTTTTAATTATCGATATTTTCTTAAAATAAAAACTTGCGTGATTGTTATTTCTATTAATTAATGAAATTTGGTTGTTCCACATAAATTTTGGACGCCACACCGAAGCAGCCGGTTGCATCAGGCGTTCACAAAGGTTCCCTCTCGGACCTGAATCAAGTCGGGCATACTAATCCCATCACACCCTTAAAATCCACATTATAGTTTTAAGGAAATTGCCCACCAGCAACCCGCCCCGGCTTCGCACGGGTAGCAGAGACATCTTCAACAATCATCAACAAATTCAATCAATTTACACAAAATCTTAACAAATTATACACCTAAACCTTCCTCATGAATCACTCTGTGAATTAGTGAAAACCGCATGAAAATCCGATCAGTAGTTTTTCAGTTTAGTAGACAGACGCGGCGGGGGACTTTGTTCTATAATATGTAGTGATGATACTATCCTACCACGATGTGATACCCCGTATCTACAAATGTAAATCTATCGCTATAAAAGTAATCACTAACGGACTGCTTCTATGATATTTGCTGTACAATAAAGTATATAAATCTATCTATACGTATATTTTCTTGCGTCTTTATACCGTATTCAATTCGAAAACAATTAAAGCAATCGTGGCAGTATCAATCATCGTTTCATATTATCGTACATTTTCCCCTAACATCAAGAACACATTAATTAATTACAATCTATATGTAGCCAACTCTCATGAGGGCCTTTCCCAGACATTCAATAGAGAATTAAGCGAAACTTCCTAATATATTCCCTTATCTTTCCTTGCTCAGGTATAGGTCCCACTGGTAGCGAATATCGCGTGAAAGCTTCTTGTATGATTGCTAGGGTTTAAGAGGCAGTAGACATAAATTTACATGTTGCGAGACAGCTATTTTTTATTGTTATCTTTTTGTGCCGATGATGCTCTAATATAACCTCTAATCGATAAAAATACACCCGTCTTAGACTTATAACGGATACTGTTTAGAGTGAATCGACTAATGACATCACTTTACCTACATCCTTACCTTACCTCTCAATGATTTTGGTCTAAAAATAAAATGTAGTTTCATTGCTTCCGCAATGTCTTTGAAGTACGAGTTCCATCCCCATTTATGCGAGTATTGTTCACCAAATCTTAAGCCCGTGCTGAAGGTTTGTTGATACGAGCTATATTAGCGAATAATAAAATATCTTACTCGCCTACAGTAGCAGAACAGCCTTACATTCGTCTCCGTGTCTAACGATCGTCGCAAGAAAATTCATAAAGTTAATTATCCAAAACTCGAACGTTGTCAAGGGTTGAACAGTTTAACAAATTTGTCTATGTAAATAATTACTTTTTGAGATAATCGTGAGTTGGCAAGTTGCAAATGACAAGCAAATTAAATAAAGGAAATTAGTTTAACTATAATCTGTTTTGAAAGTGAAGTAGAAGGCAGTTTTTTCGAGTTGTGTTTTGAGTTGTGAGTTGTTCAGTTGAGCTTAAATAGATGGCAAATCAAATCAAATCAAAATTATTTATTTCAAGTAAACCCATTGTAGGTATTTTTGAATTGTCAGGAGGAGTCAGTCAGTATAAGTCGGTCGTGAAGCTAGTTGCCTGTTCCAAAACGTAGATTCTATGGAGAAGAACACGCAAGAAACTCCAAGGATACTCTTTTCCAACATGTTTTTTTTTTACAAAATTATTTGTTACATTGCTGGTAACAGCTTACCAGAAGCCTGTGAAGCAAGATAAAGAGTCTGTAAAGACGACGGATCCCTCTTTCCAAAGGTAATGATGGCAAAGAATATCCCGGACGAACGTTGATACAATATATAGAGAGATGAGATTATGAAACAAGAGATGTATCGCATTGATAATCTACGAAGGGTGGCCTTATCGCTTCAAACAATCTAATCCTTGTTTTGTCAAAGTTTAATAAAATACTTACTTATACCATCCATTTGACAAATAAAACTTTTTTGTTGTTTTTGCAACATTTTTCATAGATGCTCCGCTCCTATTGGTTGTAGGATGACGTGGTACCTGTATAGTATACTCGATAAATGGCTATTGAACACTAAAATAATTTTAAAATTAGAACCAGTAGTTCTTGAGATTAGCGCGTTCAACCAAACAAACAAACTCTTCAGCTTTATAATATTAGTGTAGATTTTGTAAATCAATTCAGGTATTCCTTAGAGAACGGTACTTTTTTTTGGAAGAGAAGTACCCAATGTCCTTCCTGTACAGGCAATGTGTATGTAAAATTTAATGATGGTCGGCAGAGTGGTTCAGACGTGAAGGCATAACAAACAAACTACAATAAATAAAATAAATACGTGACAATTTCAATTCAATACAGTTAATTATATTGTAATGGCAGGACAGCAGTATTTTTTTAATACAAAGGAGGTGAAATATCAATAATTGGACAGCTGAGTTCAAGTGAATGAGCAAATATGCCATTTTAATTCATTGCGTCGACACGTCTTTTAACTGCTAAAAATAGGCAGAAATATTTTACTTTTTGGTTAATGAATTTAAAATGGTATTCTCTTTTTTATTTTTCCGGTTATTATGAACTAACAACCCACCCCGGCTTCGCACGAGTAGCAGAGACATCTTTAACGATCATCATCATATTTCAACCAATTTACACAAAACCTTAACAAATTATATATATTTATAATAATTATACCTATAATTATATATAACCTATAATTACGAGTACATATAATTATACCTAAACCTTCCTAATGAATCGCTCTATCCATTGGTGAAAACCGCATGAAAATCCGTTCAGTAGTTTTTGAGTTTATTGCGAACAAACAGACAGACAGACGCGGCGGGGGACTTTGTTTTATAATATGTAGTGATAACTACATCGTTCTTCTACAATAAATTACAGTAGGTAATTTAATTGCAAAATATAACTTTGAGAATTCTTTGTACGCATTTGTAAAAAAATTGCACTCACGAATATTTAAAGTTTATGTATAGAAGAAGTGCAGAAAGCTAATTTTTTTTAAGTATACGTTTACATACAATAACAGAACGGCTACATCAAGCTACACCTGTCCATGATATGTTGACCGATCATGGTACCTAAGTCTATACAAGGGCAGTTCAAATTATATTGGCCAATTAAATAAACCAAAAATGAATTATTGTCAAAATTTGACCACGACGCCATCTAGTATAATATTAAAAGTAAAATTATTTCAGTGCGTTTTTCTCCTCCGTTTGTAGACTGATTTTCTTTTCTCTGTTTTGGTTATTTTATTTTAGTTTTCAGATGGATCTTTAATTAAAAAAAAGTTAATGCTTTATCGTTAAAAATATTCAATGAATTACAGTTGAATTTCAACCGAAATAACTATCTGTTAGACATAAAACACGTTTATTTTTTAATATATTATCTGTAAACAAGCGATTAGCTTCACGAAATTCAGAGGGCGTATTATGGCGACCTATGTGGCACGGCGGTACTGCAACGTCAGCAGTCATCAGTTCGATTCCCGGTCAGGGCAAATCCCACCTCCCACGAATAATTGCCTTTAAGTGATTGTTACACTATTGTTATTTGCATTGTGTATTATTATAAGTGAAATCAAATAAACAATGTGTGTTTTTATAATAAAGTTGTTGCCGGGTTGTATATTAAACACTTTATTTTACTTTTATGCATCATAACAAATATCTTGAGATAGTTATGACAAATTTGCAAATATTAATGTGTGTTTTAACCGACTTCAAAAAAGGAGGAGGTTCTCAATTCGACTGTATGTTTTTTTTATGTTTGTTACCTCAGAACTTTCGACTGGGTGAACTGATTTTGATGATTCTGTTTTTAGTTGAAAGCTGGTGCTTTCCGTGTGAGCCCATTTCAATTTGGTCCAGTTCTGACAATGGCATCCATGCGAAAACCATATATAATTCTTTTATGGAATAGTTTTTTTTTGTTGAAGTCGGTTTTTTTTTAAAGAATTATTTGTCACTTATTTGATCCTTCTTTTGGCGCGTTATGGAAAAATGATGAGAGTAAATTTTTATGATGCGCGCGCTCACCGTCACGAAAAACCGACACCCCGAAGTTAGCTAGTCAACATTTTAGTTTTTCAAAAAAAGTTACCAACTTCACGATAGTGATAAAAATGGTTTTTACATATAACTTTGAGTACGTTTGTAGAATTTGAGGTTAGTTGACGGTATGTATTATTTTTCATGATATTTAAATAAACTTTATTTAACTAGATAAAAGTATAACTTCTTACGTGCGTACATAAGTACACACACACTTTTTTGTCACTTATATATTCCATAATTCTTTCGGTTTAGAATGGACACTGTGCAGTTTTTGTTGTTAGTCTTGAAAATTCTTTACAGATACCTAATCATAAATTTAAAATACCCCCGAAACTCGAAAATCCCTTCAACGATTACAAAAGAGCTGATGATTTGCGAACGGCTGAACAGATTTTCTTGAATTATATCTAAGAATTCTCTCGATCAAGTCACCTTTCAAACAAAAAAAACGCACTTAAATCGGTCAATTCGTTTGGTAGCTACGATGCCACAGACAGACACACAGATACACAGACACGTCAAACTTATAACACCCCTCTTTTTGCGCCGGGGGTTAAAAACTGGAAGAAGCATTAAAATAGCTGTCAGATACCACTAAAACAAAGTGGGCAACATACCACCAATTCTGCTCTCAAAGTGTATATGTGCCTTTGCTCAAGTTAATGCAATACAACACATCTATCTGCTCCTATTTATCTATATGTAATATTACTATTTTGAAACTGAAGTGTTGTTTGGAGAATTTAAGCATAGGCACATGAAAGTACGAAGTTGTTGCGATGCGTTTTGATTATATAGGGGGCAAACGAGCAGACGGGTCATCTGATAATAAATGACTACCGCCGCCCATGGGCACCTGCAACTCGAGAGTCACATGTGCGTTGCTGCCCTTTAAGGTGGGAGTAGGAGAAGAGGGGGAGGGGGAAGAGTGGGAAGAGGGGGGAGAGGGGAAGGACGGGAATAAGGGAGAGGGAAGGGTTAGGGCCTCCTGTAACCTCACTCACGCGGCGAAATGCAATGCAATCATTGCTTCACGGCCGGTTTTCTGTGAGGCCGTGGTAACGAGCGGAGTCGAGCCGGCCCATACGTGCCGAAGCATGGCTCTCCCACATAAAAAATGTATACAAAAAAAAAAACAATCTACGTCAGCCAAATTAACGAAGAAAAAAAGATTATAAACACTTTAGCAAGTAAGTATGTTGTTTATAAAATTAGAAACAAGCCAAAGCGAAACCTTTTTTGTTTTGTTTTTCTTATCTCTCGTTCTAGATCTTGCTTAGCAATAAAAATCGAACCAATCAGAGGGCAACAAAATTAATGGCTCACTTTTACAGTAATAGCTACTGATGAAACTTTTTTATAGCTATCATTAATAACCATCATCAATCGTCTTGTTATTCTATATTTATAAGTTGACTAATGATCTTTTTTATAAGGGCTTTGAGGAAAAGATAACGATTGTCGGTTGCGAGAAAAAGTAGGCAGAATAAAAGAAAAAAAAATAAGGTGGGATTACATTAAACCGTCTGTAAATGAGCTATTACCAGATATATTATCGATCGATCTCCGGCCATGAGCATTCGTTCTAGGGTGTCAGATTAGTCCCTCATATCCCATCGTCCTAGTAGAAACAAACCTGAGACGACGGCTGATGGATTCTACCGCCCGTTCCTTTTTAAGCCGTATGGAGTTTCAGCTTTGTGTTTTTTTTTTTTGCAATTACGTATTTTTAGACACTTTTTTCTTCTTAAAGCTAGATGGTACCGGCATTTCCTATTTATTAGCCTTGAGAAAAAACGCCGAAACAAACTAAAGGACCCAAGTGTACATGAATTTAAACTGTGGAAGAGACATGTAGGCGTCCGGATGGTCTTTATCCGAAAGAACCATCTTTTTTTTATGAGGTCGGGGGCAAACGAGCAGACGGGTCACCTGATGGTAAATGACTACCGCCGCCCATGGGTACCTGCAACTTAAGAATCATAAGTGCGTTGCCGGCCTTTAAGGTGGGAGTAGGGGAAGGGGGGAAGAGGGGTAAGGAGGGGAGAGAGGGAAGGGTTAGGGCCTCCGGTAACCTCACTGACTCGGCGAAAAACAATGGAACCATTGCTTTACTGCCGGTTTTCTGTGAGGCCGTATGGACATAACATGCAGAGTGCTAGTACCCACAACACAATTTAAATCTGCCCTGGGTAGTAGCAATGTTCAAAAAATACAACAAACTATTACATTGTATCTTGTTGCCTTTTTAATGTAAGTGTTATTTTATACATTTTTTTTTAATAAATAGAGCTGAACTGAAAAGTATTCACCTCCGAGTGCCATAAAAAAAAAACATGCAATAAAATGTTATGCAAACGAATTCAACACCTTTCATATTAAATTTCTCCGGCAATCTTACTTTGAAAGGTCGTGGGGTTGTTTCACGAATCAAAGCTCATACTTATTCGTTTTAACAAGATTACCAACTTAATTCCGATGTCATAATTACTTCTCATCTCTTAATTACGAAGTTGTGTTTCTTGGAAACGGTAAAAATATTACTTTATAGGAAGGACCGGTTTTATATTCGTAGTATTCTTGATAGTTAAGTCAATTTAACTTGATGTTATACACTAATTTCAAAAGCTATTTAAAAGTGAGTAGTTTAACGTATGTAATAGATGGCCGATGGGGTCAAAAAGTTATGGAATAAAGACCATGGACCAGAAAGTCGGACGTCAGTGTGTATTTTCTCAAAAACTGATTTGTACTTCTCGAGAACTGATTTTTGTTTTATTAAAAACTCAATCTATTTAACCAGCTTTCATATTTTACTCATCTAAATGATTGATTTTCATTTATATATAAAGCGAACGGTTAAAGATTATTGTCTCGATCTTTCGAAAACTTGAGTTCTATAATTAATAGATAGTTCAAAGATTTTTGTTTCAATCCCTCAGGAACTGATTTTTTTCTTTCTTTAAAACATACAGTTCCTATGTATTAGCTTTCTTCAATTACATCTACCAGATTGTTGTATATTCAGATTGTACGAGCCCATAACATAAGTTCTTTATAGCGAATTTTAGAGCATCTGTTGTTTTCTCACTATACTGCTATTTTCGCACTATACTATACTGCTCATGACTCATTATTTTTACAATATGAAGCCCACATAATCGCTTTTCTACTATCAATACCTGTACTCGATCTCCTATACTCAAATTCATGATTACTGGCGCAGTACCAATTTATGTATTTTCAAACACAAAATATTTATTATTTGTACTTCTACAATAAAATAATTACTTAAGTATATTTTTTATGGTGCTATAAATGACTAGCAAATAAAGGCACAGGTGCTTATGAAATGAAAGAAGATTATCATATTAATTTATTTTTATTAAGACAAAACGCAATTGAGTTGACACCACTTACTCAAACATGATACATTTTTTAATGCACATATTTTCATGAAAAATACAACAAAAGATGTCAGGATATTTATAATACTCTACACTACATCAACAAGATGGACAGACGACCTTGTAACCGGTGGTCTCTTGTCATGATCATATGTTCATTAGTGGACGTCCTATGGCTGAAATGATGAAGTTGATAGAATTGCAATGATGATGATGACCATTGAGTTAAGTTCATTTTGTATCACACCTGCGCAGGGATGTTCAATAATTTCCAACATTAGTGTTGTCCGTGCATTAAAAGTGCTAAGTAAAGTAGAGTTCTTTTATAATAATTTTTAGATAATTTGAACCCACTAAATAACAAAAAAAACTGTCTGTCGTAGGACTGCACGTCAGAAGTGACAACATAACTGACACATCTGTCATCTGAGCGTGACAAATACTAAAAGTGCCCAATGTGCCTAAAGAAGTTTTCACTTCAAAAATTGTTAAGAAGTAATTGTGAGTTGCCGATCAGAAGTGTTCATTTTTGAAGAAAGTGATGCCATCTACTAGTGACATCCATCAAACTGACGTACGTTCGGACGAAATGTTGAATAAAGGTTTTCGCTATTGAGCACTATAGGCGTTATAAATTTTCACCTTAATTACAATTATGTTTTTGTTTATTTTACCATACGAATTGCGCATACAATAAGTACTTTATTGTACTAATTATATTTAAAGATTAGTTAATACGGAGCTGACAGAACTCCAATGTTTAGATTAGCGCCCTCTAGTGGATCTATATATGTATTATTAGCGTGACGGTCACGAGTTCAGTGCTTTTTCATATAGCAAAAGTACACAACGTGCCTAAAGAAGTTTTTTATAGCGAGATGTCAAGTGTACCCATCTTGCGTCCACAGTTAAAGGGCGTTTGTATGGGTTTCGATGTAGTCAAATGTGACTATAAATGATTGAAAAGGGATGGCTGTATTTGGTAATATTGTTTCTGCTCCGTTTGAGCACTCTTATACCTGTCCTTGTCTTCTGCTCATACCCAGCGGAGCCTGAATGTTGTCATGAACATTTATGTTACAATAAAAACTTTCGTGAGTGGTATTCATGTTTTTAGGTTTTACTCACGTTTGTATTTCGGGGATGCCCGACTAGTTTCGGACCCGGGGGCCCTTTTTCAAAGAGTGAAGCGTCCTGCCGCGACGGTGTCAGGCGTCACACGTCGGGCCCGAAACTAGTCGGGCATCCCCGAAATACAGACGTGAGCAAAACCGTATAGTCTTTAATAAACACAATATATGTACGTACATAATTTAACTTATGATTATATATGAAATGAAATTATAATCTAAATATAATTATATTGAACTGAACTATATGAACAAATTCATCAAAAAATAAGCATGTATATTACGCCATGTTTTTTAAATGAAATTGTTGAAACAATTTCCACTTTCCAGTTCCTCTTTGTTACGCTAACCGCAAAACATATTTGATAAACATTTCACAAAGAAAATGAACATTACTTATAAAATGATAAACATGTCTACAAATTCATTATCATGTTTTCTTTTATAAAGATGTACAAATTAGGTCCGATATGTCTTCTCATTTCAGATTTTTAACAAAAAGATTATATCTTTTTGTTAAAATTATAGAGATAATACTTTTTTAATGAAAAACATTTTAAATGAGACTTGTATTTCATTTAAAATGTTTTAACGGAGGAACGGATATTATGTTTTTCCATCACAATCCTCCGACCAGGATAAGTGGTCTTGGTCGTTGGTAAATCGGGACTTTGTCGCGATAACAATTACAATTATAATTATAAGGTGGATTGCAGCTATGATAGCTCGTAGAACGGACATAACAAACGTACAATCGCAGAACAGGTAAAAGAACACATCACAACTGTAAAAAACCGTCAGATAAATAAGTTAGCGATCTGCTGAAATCAGGCCCAAACCACTGGATAGAACTACACCATGGCTCCAGAATAGTACGGGCAGCCGTAGAAATAAAAAAAATTGTCAGTCGTAGGACTGCACGTCAGAAGTGAAAACACAAACACACATATAGGTATATTATATTCATATAAACACACACATCAGTCTGTCTTATATGTCATCTGAGCATGACAGTCACGCGAATTCAGTGCTTTTCCCCCATACCAAAAGTGCCCAACGTGCCCTAAGAAATTTTTATATTCAAACAAGCAAATGACCCACCTGATAGTAACATGCTCCTGATGTACTCGAATAAAAGCTTTCGTGAGTGTTATTCATATTAGTTAAGATATACGGTTTTACTCACGTGTATGCCTGGCAGGACGCCTCTATATCTCGATAGAGGGCCCCTGTCGGGTCCGAAACGGGCATATAAACGTGAGTAAAACCATATATCTTAACTAAAATGCTCCTGATGCCTATAAACCTTAATGTTTATGTTAATATGTTCTATTACATTGGTACTACAATCGGTCTTACTTCTTGACATCATGCCATGATTATCGGCTTTCTTTTCAAATCGTGCCTGATGCTTGGTGATAAAAACACCAATGTTTTCAATACCAGGCGCTCATAATGTGGGACTGTGGTGCTTAACAGACTCAACATAATATTATTTGAGTCTGATAAGCACCGGGGTCAAGACTTAAGTGAGGATTTTGACGAATGCAAGGCCAAGCTAGATGACACTTTCCAGCTTCATGTGAAATCTACAATCCACGGTAGGACTCCAAGAATATTATTTGTTATTTTACCTTTAAATAACACATTACTAAAAAATTTACTACCTTAAAAGGCACAAATTGTAAATTGTCCCAATCTCTATACACTGTAAACCTTGACAAAACTGAACCTCTTTTCAAAATGACTCAAGTGTAGACATGAAACATGCATCTCGCAACTAATGAGGTTGTTTTGTTGTATTTTTGTATGACAACAGACTCGGGAGTCTGTCTCTCGTGTTTTAATGATCATCATGTAACTTAATAGTAGGTACTACACAAAGGTACAAGCACTTTGTATATGTTTAATTTACTGGCTGAATGCTACGATCTTTATAACTGCCTTTAAAAAAGAAAAGGTTCTGTGCTATGAGTCTTTTAAAATATTATTTTAACAAGAATGTTTGCCAAAAAATTTAAAAATAAATTCTATAATTTTAATTGCAATTATTTCGACGCTTTGAATCTCGGTTTTACTTTTAACTAACTACAAAGGAGGAGAGAGTTATTTGGTGACGGTATTTTTGTTTGTAAGTTATGAATTAATTTATTATCTTTGTTAATTTCGAACGGATTTAAATAACTCCATTTTATTGGATGTTAAATCTACTCAGTGATCCCATAAATGTTTTAAAAACTGGTTTTCTAACACAAGGGTGACAAAATGAATGAAATTACAGGCATTGAAGTCGGTTCCACTTTTTTATACATCGTATCAGACAATAGAACACTTACTTAAATAACTGAAAAGACATGACTCTAACTTCCAATTTTAAAAAGGATTTTTTGAAAAATAAACTATCCGTTTGAAAGTTATGACTGTTTGAATTTCCAAGTATTAGGCTGCGTTTCCACCAGAGATGTGGGAGGTAGCCGAGCGGTGCGAGGATGTGTAACGAAGCTGTGAAACGATGTGAGCCTTTCCACCAGAGATGTGTTAGGCTGCTGAGCGGTGCGAGGATGTGTAAAATACACATCGACCTCTAACGCACACATCTTTCGCACACATCCCTCGCACACATCCTCGCTTGTTTTGTATATACAAAAACCTCTCTCCGCTGGCTCCGCGTTTTCACAGGAGCTGCGCTGATCGAGGCTAGGTAAATGAAGTGATTCTATTGGTTCTTAACAAACACATCCCTCGCTACGCATCCTCGCACATCTCTGGTTGAAACGCAGTATAATTAATTTTGGTAATTAGTTTCGTAAATTCGGTCGAAATGTCGGGTAATCAAAAGGTACATTTAATATATTATATTTATGTTATTACATAATTACGATACCAGTTCAGCACTCTCTTGCCTACTATTATCAGTATCAGCGTTGTCACGTGCGTGTTGCCAGCCGAATGCTTATTGAACTTTCACAACTCTAATTGGTTGGTGGCGGAGCTCAAAAAGATATGTTTTACCTGCACGTGAAAAAATATAAAAAAAGGCAGGAATGTATTATAAGTAGATAACAATCACTTGAGTGCTGATCCAGGTACGAATAGCAAGACAGTTACTGTTAGTTAGTGATCTTGATAGTTTATAGCCGTAGTGGTGAGACTTGTTTCTAACAGGATTATACGAAGCCAGATATATATTTAATTTGTAGATTTCATTATAATACTGTAGATTTAAGATGGCTGAAAGCTAATACGAGGGAACAAATCTTGCTTCAAAATTAGCATATACACATATACACACAATCACATATGTGTTTATTTATTTGCAATGTAGGTAAAGATAGATATCTTTATGCACATCCTACTAATACTATAAACGTGAAAGTTTGTGAGCATGTATGGATGTTTGTTACTCTTTCACGAAAAAACCACTGAACCGATTGCGATGAAACTTGGTATATTGGTAGCTGGAGACCTGAATTAACACGCAAGCTATTTTTATTTGGATATTCCCACGGGATCGGGATTTGCGAGGGCGAAACCGCCGGGCACTGCTAGTAACTAATAATTAATGTTTTTTAAAACCTATTGTTTAAAATACTGTAACGAACATACATTACATAGTAGGTGATTTCTTTTAATACATCAAAAATTGAAAATTAAACTCCCTAAAGGAACTTTATTTTGTATTAACCCTCGACGCAAAAAGGAGGGGTGTTATAAATTTAACATGTGTATCTGTTTGTCTGTCTGTGGCATCGTAGCAAGAGATAGAGATAAGATTAGATAACTGCAGGTGGCATGTTAAAATCTGTTTACAATTGGTGAAGTTTTCTAGTAACCCTCACAAAAAAGAATAAAGTCCAATAACCTCCTTCTTTGTAGTCGGTTAAAAAGGAGACTTTACCATCTTCTCCAAAATTGTTGCAAAATATTACTCTGTGTTTGGTGTAATATTTTTAGGTATCTCTTCAGATCTCTTTCTTTTATACAGTTTCATAACGCACGTCTCTACTTCAATATTTTTATTTCATATAAAGAGCACAGCCACCTGCTTCCATTATCTTACCTCATTGTTACCCATATTTCAAGAAAGTGACAAAAGCATAACCGGAGTGACAAGCGATTTTTCGCTCATCATTCGGTGACCTCGTATTGTCATGCGCTACCGAATGAAATTTAAAAAAAACTCTACCACTCTTGAATGGAAGAAAGTAATGAAGTACACAAAAATTCTAAACCTGCAATACAACATTTACTAGTACAATGTAAATCAATCATCAAATCTATAAACGCTTCAGCCTCATACTTGTACTACGTTTAAACGCCAACGATTTCCACGTACAACAGCCAAACTTTCAGACTATTGAAGCTAAGTGATTTATATGCTGGACAGTTTTCAAGTATACATATAAACCGGTCTAGACGTCTGGAATCGACCATGGATATTTAAAGTTTATGTTTCGTAGAAATTAGCATAGAAGCAATTACTTTTTGATGGTTAAGATTTACGGAGTCACTTACCATTGAATGAGACGTTAACTCGTCTGCGACTGGAGACAACTAAAATTGTAATTAATACTTTATTGCCTTTTCTAATTCTTTCATCCTCCGCGCCTTTTCCAGCTAAGTTGGGGTCGGCTTTCAGTCTAACTATGATACGTTCGAACTTCGATATTTTACGTGAAGCGACTGCCATCAGACCTCCACAACCCAAGTACTAGGCGATATCGAAGTTCTGTAGTTAGACCAGGTTGTTGGAATTTTTAGGGCTCCAACTACCCGTAACGAATGCCACAGATGTTCCTATGGCTGACGGCTTAACGTGCTCTCCGAGACACGGAGGGGTCTGAATGTGTTAAGAATGGTCACCCATCCTAAGACTGACCTGGCTAGTATTACTTAACCTTGTAATGTGCTTACCTGCTCGGTTACCACTTAATACTTTATAAAGTGTAAAATGGTTTTCGACTACCTTCTGATTCCCCAGGGATAAGCTAACGGATATGATTGTAAACTATAGTAAAGTTTTGGATTCGTTTCTCGATTCGGAAAGTTAATAAAATTGGAGAGCAACACACCTGTGTTCTACTCTTTCAAAGAATAAAACGGTTTCTATAGAAAACTCGATGTGTTACAAGTGTCCGTACAGTAAGGTAATTGCTTACCATCTTGTAGGTTGTATGCTTTTTAACCTAACTACTGATCCTGAATCGCACAATGAAAGTTCTCGCCTATAAGTATATATACAAATTCCTAATATTAACTGTTTGTCCGCTGTCCACAAAATACGATCACATAGCCTGGTCGCAGGATCCTTCCTTTGTGTTGGACGGACGAGTATCATCCGTTCCGCTATGTTATTATACATTATCTTTATCAATGCTATCATTTCGTTACTTGAGTATACATATTCAATTTATATTAATTATTCTGTTTACAAATTAATAAGTACGTAGAGCCTCAGTCAAAATGCCACAGTCACACTTTTTCAATAAGTACATTAGAAAGAAACTATTGTTGTCGCCACATTAAAAACTCGTAATTATTTTATTCAAAATAGAGGTAAACTACTGATGATAAAACATATCATTATTTAATAAAAATGAGTTAATAGACATTATCATGACTAGTTATATCGGTGATTCGACGCCATTGGACCGTGTGACAAAAGGCGGGTAATGGTGGGGTTACAAAAGGCAAGGCGTACATTATAAGATATATAACGGTCACTCGAGTGCTGATCGAGGTATGAATAACATGGCGGTAACTATTATTTAATAAATTTGATAGTTTAAAAGCAATAAAATAATAAAAATAGCAATATATAATAATAATAGCAAAAATATTGAAGTTACATATATCACGTATCGTACACCAAGCTGGCTACCTGGTATTGCCATCTAGATGGCAACGAGCCAAATTGCGACCATTTGGCGCAAATGTGTATTTTATTGCTGACAGGGATTCTCTCAGATTATAATGGTTTAATTTACTATCGATTTAATGTACCAGTTTAGTACTGGATATTATATAATATAGTGTGTATCGTTTATAAGAGAGTTTTATATAAGACGGATGGTCTGCATGAAAGAAGATGTGGCTAGAAAATGACTAAGCAGTATAAATGACGAACGATAGAGAAGAATGGAAGAATAAAACATTGGGACCAATAGAATTGGGACAAGAATTGACAGATGATGATGATGAGTGTCTATCGTTTATCAGACAGACTAGCAACCCGCCCTGGCTTCGCGCGGGTATCAGAGACATTTTCAACAATCATCATCATATTTCAACCAATTTACACAACACATTAACAAATTATACACCTACATCTTACTCATTAATCACTCTGTCTATTGGTGAAAACCGCATGAAAATCCGTTCAGTAGTTTTTCAGTTTATCGCGAACAGACAGACAGACGCGGTGGGGGACTTTGATTTATAATATGTATTATGTAGTATTGTCGACACTTTCAATGAAGTTAAAGAAAATATGTTTTTTACATACAAGTTTTGGAGGATGATAACGTAACTATTTGGGATCGTACATCCAAAATTAAGCATCATATCGAGTTACCTAGTTGTTGTAAATTTATTTTTGAAGGGGCATTTCAAATGCAAATACATCCAAGCCTGTATCCCCGAAGGGAAAGACAGATGCGTATTAATAATTTGGTCCCATTCACATAATAGGGGACAAGCCACCTGGTACTTTAGGCATTAAAGATCTGAAAATTTTAAGTATGAATGGAAGTTGCCAATGGAAGGGACAGGATATTGCTTATATGGATGGACTGAGGAGTGTAAGCAATAGCTCAAGAAGGTCAGGATCGCCTATTGCCAGGAAGTCTGTGCCCTCTAACTTAATTATCAATCAATCAGCCTATCATAGTCCACTGCTGGACATAGGCCTCTCCCAATATGCGCCATAGCACCCGGTCCTTCGCCTTCCACATCTAGTGCTACCTTCTTGAGGTCGTCGGTCCATCGGGCTGACTTAATTATATTTAAGTTAAATAGTTATAATGATGATGTTCCTGTTCTAATGGCCTCTTCTGTTACAGGAAATACAGGACATTCGAGTACGCGACCTCGGTCTCTGCAAGCTACTGCAGTCTCAGTCCCGTTGACGAGACTTGCGATGTCCCATACCTTAGGTTCCTCTCCATACCCATTTTTCCTTATACTATTTAACCTTCTTCCTTCTTTCCCGTCTTAAAACGACTACGTTCCCAAGGTTTGGTGTCAGGTAGGCGGTCGACCATAAAAGGAACAAGCCAAAACCCCCCTTTGCGATGTTTACACATTGCGCCGACCCCAATGACAATTGGGCAAAGAGCCGGAAGATGATGATGATGAGTTATAATAATGATTATGAATTTCTGCATACACGTTTCCAAGGGTTCAGAAAAGAATATTGGGTAACTTTCATCCAGAAACAAAAATACTGTTCCCGAGAGGTAAAAAAAAATACTTTAACGCAAGCGAAGCCCAGGGGAAAAGCTAGTTAGCTCATAAATACATATTCAGTGTCTACTGATCGTATACGGCAAATTACTTCAGATTCATTTAAATACACTCACCACAAATAGCAACCGCTCTCTGAATAAATTATCGGATCCAAGTGTAGTTGATTGACCCAATTTATTTGTTGTTTTCAAATATTTGAATACTTACTAAATTATGTTGATATACATACTTTGGTTTTGTACCGATATTAGAGATAAGTAAATACAAAAATATGCCATAGAACGCAAACGTACACGGTACGTAATTACAAGTTAGTTTCACTGCTTTTTATGACAATTGTTTTAGAAGTACTAGGAAAGAAAGAAAGGAAAATTATTTATTTAGGTGTTCATCTAAAGACTACCCTAGTGTAGGAATAAAAGAAAAATAAGAATATAAAAACGTACACAAAAACATGGAAAATAAAAAAGTCTCGTGACCGAAAGTGAATACAGTTCAGCATGGCCCGAGGCTTAGAACTGGACCCCTGATGTAGGAAGGAAAGGAACATTAAATGTAGGTAATTATGATTATAAAACATATAGATTTCAATTATTATTTATTAATACCAATGTAGTTGAGTTAGATTGAGATTACCAGTGCCACAAAGAATATGTAAATGTACAATACACAGCTCAAAACCAGCAAGTATAACAAAAAATTACCTAAAATATAAAAATATTCACACAATAGTCTGCCATCTACATAAGAAAAGAAGTAGAACAAGTATTTATTACGCTGACATACTGTACAAGACACAAGTAGCAACATAAAACATTATTATATGATAAAATGAGCGAGTAAGTTGAATAAAAGTATGCTAACTGCTGTAGCGAGCGAACAGGAAAGTGCCAAGAATGTTCGAAAGGCCCCGATAATGGTGAGATGGAAGTCTACCCAGCATAAATTTTCAATTAGCGCGATCATGACTAGCAGCGAGATGATATATACTAGTAAGTAAGGTTGTCAAAAGCCTTTCGAGGTAACCTGCTAGTGACACAATACTCTTATGGCTGATCGGGATTTTTATTAAACATCGGCAAAACAATCACCCGGTTAATGGTACACGGTGATCCTATCTCCCTCCCTGCTTCTTACCAGGGCTGCTTAACCAAGATCTTTATGTACTGTGCCCTAGTTGGAAAACAAAACATCATTTACGGAATTGGTAGTTTATATTAATCAAGGTTAAAAATGTTGCCCACGCACACGCACAAGCAAATGCAAACGCACACACGCATTGGAGTCAAAGATGAAAAACTATAAACAAAATTAAAATTTATGTACTCACTCACTAAATCCGAGGGATTTTTAACTCAAGTTCTAAGATCGTTTTGAAACAGTGCAATGTGAGTGTTGACATGCACAGAAGTATTGTATTTCACCAGTATTCAAGAGCAATATTGGAGGTGAGTGGCTGTCTACGTAAGATGGCACCCCAGCTATCTCTGCTAGCCACTATCCATATCTTTCAACGTACTATCAGAAACTCCAATTTGCAAATATATTGGATTCACATTGGGGGCTCGATTTCTGACAGTTAACTGACGTGTCGATCCTAATCATATGCCAAGCCGTGTTTGTACAATCGAATGTTTTACTAGAACAACCTTAGTGACAGCCAACTAAAGTTCTTTGTTTACAATAATCGTATAGGTAATAAAAAAATGTACTTACTAAAAGGCGAACGTTGGTGGCGAACTAAAAAGACAAAAAATATCCAATCAAGTGTGACTTTTTGCTTGCTAAATTTCTTTTCGTTCCTGCTAAATGTTTGCTGTTGATAATCAAAAGCCGGCTAGTGGTACTAAAGTAATTATTAACGTGTATACATGTCCGTATATTTATCTTCCTTACATGAAAACAGAAAATTATAAAAACAAATTGTAAAATAAAAAGTAATATATTTAATTGTAATTTTACGTTATGACACTTATGACTGTAATTTAACGTTGCTGCTTCAGCATCAGAGACAGTACGCGAAAAGTTACCACCGGCTGAAATCTACGAATATTTTTTTCACCTTTCAAAATGTTGCAAGTATATCATTTCACAGCAGTAGTCACAATTATGATGATGAAGGACTTAACGTCACGACGTTTAAGACACGTGACTAGGAAGTGACCTTGACTACGTAGGGAACACTTATTTTTGCGATGTGGCCCGGTGGTTTGGTAAGGTGAATAGTGCTGCAGAGGGCCCTGAAAAGGGGCATTACAAGTGACACTACTCTTCCACTAGGTACGAGTAGTACCAGTAACCACTCATCATTAGGCAAACCACAAGTAGGGTGACAAGCAAGAAGTATAACATTGTAAGCGACTGGTGCAAACAGTATCAAGAGAAAAATCTAGTTTGGTGGTTCAAGGTTTAACTTTAGATTTTAACCCCGATGCAAAAAGCGGGCTAAGTTTGACGTGGCTGTATGACGGTGCATCTCTGTGTCTGTGTATCTGTGTGTCAGACCGATTTTAAATGCGTTTTTTTGTTGAAATGTGACTTGAGAGTTTTCTTAGATATAATTCAAGAAAATCTGTTCAGCCGTTCGAAGATCATCAGCTCTTTTCTAATCGTTGAATGCATTTTCGAGTCGGGGGTGTTTTAAATTTTATATTTAAGATTATTCCGTACTTTGCCTCTCTTAATCTGGTAATGGTTTTAAAAGACAAGTGTATGGTTTAAATGCTTGCATTTTAAGTGATTGCTAAACGCTGTCCTGTTCTGCCACTAATAAAAATTTGAGTGATAATCTTTACAAAAAATAAATTTAAAGTGTCTGTTTGTAATGTAAAAAAAACAGTTTCTTACTAAACGGGTCTGAATGTTTACTACTTACGTACTTATGCCATCCCAAAAAATCAGTTTTTAAAATGTTTGTCTGTCTGTTCTGTTTCTCGGGCTGTACCGATTTCCACGGGACTCCATTTCACTGGCAGATTGCTAATGTCAAAAGGAGCAATGTAGGCTACTTTTATTTTAAGAAAAGGATTAGGGCTCCGTTCAAAAAATAAAAAAAATGTATAAGAGAGCGAAGCCGCGGCAAGTACAGCTATTTTATACTATGGTCATTGTACAATTTCATTATTTAAGCTTTTTAAGTGTAAATTCTATTAATGCGTGTCTTGTTTAAGTGAAATATCTTTCGAACGCTACGGAATATCTAATTTTATTCGTGTTACCAGAACTATTTTCAGACAACGTCTGGTTAATTAACGAAAATCAGTCTACACTTACGAAGTCCAACAAAGATTCTATTATATTATTAATAACACTTAACATTATACAGAAAACACCACTCAGAAATCAATTCCGCTGAAATATCTCACAAACTTATGAGATTAGAACTAAAATAAGTTTCCGAAACTTTCGACAGCTCCAAGGTATATTTTTCGCCGAAATCATACCTTGGCAAAACTTTGTCATATAACCATATTCACGTTGATCTTATCAAGCGCTAAGAACACCTGACGCTAAGGGTGCGTTTATTGTTGGAAACAAAATAAAAGATACGTCACTACATACGTCTTACGTAATAATTAGCGTTTAAAAAAAATATCACCGACTTTAATGCGCCTAAATAGTATGCTGTGAGTGTGTTCTTCATCCATTAATTTTCCATCCTTAGTGGTGGAATATTTTCTTCAAATTGAAATGGAACTAACTTTCAGTTATAGCTAATTCAATTAATTAATAATTATGGAAATCGGTTCACAAACGGCAAAGATCGCGTTCCATACGCAAAAACACACCGTCGAATTAAGAATCTCCGCCTTTTTTAAGTCGGTTAAATTCTTTTATAAAATTGAATAAATTGCTAAAGATAGTGCACATTATTATTATTACAAAAAAAGGCGAATAGACATTTTAGAACACCTTAAAGAAAATACTATAAGATTTTTCATAACCACGATCGGGGCAAGTTGATCGAAATGTGGGGTAACAAAAAAGTATCGAATCTTATAAATATTACCACGGTTAAATTCATACTTACACATCTTATATGCATTTGTTTATATTTTTAGTTTTAGTTGCAGGTGCTCATGGGCGGCGGTAGTCATTTACCATCAGGTGACCCGCCTGCTCGTTTGCCTTCTATACCAAAAAAAAAAAAATCTTCGGGCTCAGACTTCCCAGCAACAGCCAATTCAAGTGACAGGTATGCGACCCTGCTTGAGCTATGCAATATCCTTTCCATTGCCTTCCGTTATCAGGTAACATGCTTGCCCCCTATTACTTGAGAGGGCCCAAGTGTAGGTGTTTAATACACCTCTGCTTACTTAGGGTTTACTGTATACGTATCCATTCTAAAATTATAAATGCAAAAGTAACTCTGTTTGTTTGATACCTTTTCACGTCTAAACGCCTCAACAGATTGTAATTAAATTTGGGAAGGAGATAGATTATATCCTGGAGAAGAACGTAGGCTACTTTTTATCCTGCAAAAATGTATGGTTTCCCTGGGATAAATTTCCAAATTTCCACGCCAACGAAGTCGCGGACAACAGCTAGATTTTAATAAATTATCGACGCAATATCACTGTAATAGCGGCAATAATAATTTCAACGGCAACCCTTTATTATAAGGCTGGCTGTGTTTTTGAGGTAGCCTAAAAATGTTTTATTCTTCGTTCGGACTAAAATGTCTACCGTAAGAAATTCCGCATGACGTCCTTGAGCAGCAAGATGGACTAAGCTGTTAAGCTTACGTCCTTTTAGAATAGCCAGCGGATTTAATTAAAAAATCATCTTGAAAAGAATTAAAACAAAAATGTTCACCACAGACGAAGCCTTAGCAACACTGTAATCAAGGTATTACACAAGTTTGACACGAGTACTTTTACAACTTTGACGTAAAGTTGGTACGTGCGTACGCGGTATTTCGAATCGAGGTGTACAGATGATAAATTACGGTCGTTCCATGTTTGCTACTGAATTGATTAGGAGATTTCAGAAAAGTAATTTATACAGTAAACTTTTATAATGAGATAGAGTATGTCATGTCATAAGATTGAGCACTGCTGGTAAAAAATACCAACTCTTGCATCTACACAATTAGGTGCAAAAAAGGTACTAGACAAATATATTTATATATTAATACATGAAGAGAATAATTGTAATATGATAAATTACTACCCCGGCCATAAGCACCTGCAACTCATCAACTCAAGAGTCAAAAGTGCGTTTAAGGTGGGAGTAGGGGAAGGGAGGGAAGGCATCCGGTAACCTCACTCACTCGGCGAAACACAACACAAGCGTTGCTATGAGACGGGTTTTTTGCGAGTGTGTTTTATGTATTTAAAGTTTATATGTAGAAGAGCAGAAAACTATTTTTTTTAATCTAAATGTGTATGGGTAAATATGCAAAAATAGCTACCAAAAGCAACAAGGGTCCAGTACATATATTGACCTGCCATGGCACCGTAAGTCTTTACAATGGCAATTCAAATTATAATGGTAAGTGATATAAAAATAAAAACAATTTAAAGTTAAGACATTATGGTCAAAATTCGACCACCAGGCTATCTCTTGTATGAACAAATACATTAGTGATTAATATATGAAATACTAGCTGCACCCCGCGGTTTCACCCACGGAAGTCCCGGTGCCGTTTAAATATCGGGATAAAAAGTAGCCTTTATGTTAATTCAGATGTCCAGCTATCTACATACCAAGTTTCATAGCAATCGGTTCAATAGTTTTTGCGCGAAAGAGCAACAAACATCCATACATCCTCACAAAATTTCACGTTTATAATATTTTGTAGGTTCATCCTTCTTTTGTCTTTATGTAGTATATAAGTAAGTCAATTTATAAATATGACATTGCAATGATAATACACTTCTCTGATTGAAGAAATCTGAGTTGTATATATTGTAACCTGGATGGCAGTAATCAAGGTCAACGCGAGCGGTTCTCCAAGTAAAATATATCTTACTAATATTATAAAGGTGAAAGTTTGTGAGTATGGATGGATGGAAGGATGTTTGTTACTCTTTCACGCAAAAACTACTGCACCGATTGCAATGAAACTTGGTATGTAGATAGCTGGAGATCTGGATTAACACATAGGCTACTTTTCATCCCGATATTCCCACGGGATCGGGACTTACGCGGGTGAAACCGCGGGGCGCAGCTAGTAGTAAAACATAAATAAAAAGACAACGACGATTGATGGGCCTGTTGGTCTAGTGGTTAGTGATCCTTACTGCTGAACCAAAGGTCGTGGGTTCAATTCCCACCTAGGACAAAGAATTAGGTGAGGAGCACTATAATTCGTTCTGTGTCTGGGTGTAGTTTATCTATAATGTGTAAGTATTTAGTAATAAGTAAATATGTTTATCAGCAGTCTGGTTACCATTGTACAGGCTCTGCCTGGTTTGGGATCAAACGGCCGTGTATGAGGTGTCTCAGGTTATTATTATTAAAAAAAAAAGCCATCTCTCATCTGGTGAGAACAATGTTGAAAGACAGCTGCCCTAGAAGATGCTGTTAGTAGGGTACGAATTATGAGCAAAATAATTTACGAGGATATTGAATATTTATAAAAAAAGTTAAGTGAAAAGTGACCCAGCGATTACTGCAAACATTACTGACAGGAAACTGAAAACTGAAAATATATTGATAAATATCTTTAACGAGCAAAGTTGGTGCTTAAGCTCGGCCTGCTTGCCTACAAACTAAAAGGGACTGGTACTCTCTGTACATAGGGATCATAGTTCGAAACTTCATTAGATCCCGCCTATTATACAGACAAATGCACACGCTGGGAATTATCGACATCCTTTACATCGAGGTTGCAACAAAGAAATAGAAATCACTGCAAATTTAAACTTTTTGTAAATCAGTGGAGCTACATATATCGGCTACACATTTTTGGTACCTCAAGAACTGTTTCTGAATACTGTGAATATTCGCAGAGATTTCTGCTAGACCTGGATGGTCGCAAAATGGACGAAAGCAGTATTTTTGCGGCAATAGCAATGATTTTATTTATTGGCCAAATGTTTGGTGAAAGTTTCTTTTTACATCACGCATTCGTGTAGTAGTTGCGAGAAGCCTTTTAAACTTTTATGCGTAGTTGAAAAAGTTACAATTTCCTCGACGGCTAAGGACGTGTTTTTTTTGTATAAAAAGCTTTTTGACACAGAAAGCTTCCGTCTTTTTAATACTAAGCGAGGGGGAAACAAGAAGACTGTTTTAATTTTGTTTTTTACACAATATATTTTCAAAGAAAGGTGATTTGTCCTTTTTACTAAATACCATTTAACTTTCGCTGGAACAGAACGTAAGTAGTATCTATTTGCAGAATCATTCAGCAGCCAAATTACTGTATTATCGCGTCAAAAAGTCAATTTTAAGTGTCACCTTACAACTGTCGTTACATGGGTTCAATTTGCAATTCGAACATCGAAACGCATTAGGCAAATTTTTGGTCACGTATCGGGGATAAGTTCTAGAAACGAGATATTATATTCCGTGTGGAAAGATTCTTGGTCAAGGATCTGATGAGATAACTAACTTCCTTACCACTAGGCACAGGTCCTAGAAGCCCGGAAGAAAATATATATTGGAAGCAGTTTACCAACATCACTACATATTACCAAAGTCCCACGCCGTGTCTGTTTGTCTGTAAAAATAAATAGATACCGAACGGATTTTCATAAGGGTTTCACCAATAGGCAGAGTGATTCATGAGGAAGGTTTAAGTGTATAATTCATTAAAGTTTTGTGTAAAATGGCTGAAATATGACGATGATTGAGATTGAGACTGATTGTTGAAGATGTCGGAAAAAACAATATTTGCTTTGCTACCCGTGCGTAGCCTGGGCGAGTTACTAGTACGTGTATGACTTTTCATACAAGTACTAGGAACTCAAGAAACGAAAGAAAAGCCATCGTTGTTGCCAGTTGCCGGCCATGCAACGCGGATCGGAAGAGATTCTAGGTAGGTAAATATAACTGCACGTGTTTAGTGCTGTGCGACATGAATTGCATTTTATTGTGTTGGAGCAAGAGTCGCTATTTACTTAAATGAGTTTCCTCAGTGGAACTTCTGTGCTAGTACTAGTATGTATGTTGTGGTTTAGATAATAACAATAAACCTTTTATTTTAGGCTGGATAGATCTTCTATAAAAAGTACCTTAACTTAAATATAATACACATACTATAATATTTGTCGTAGTTATCAATACTCAATACAATACAAATAAATTAAATTAAAGTGTTTGTAATGTCAAAATAATAAGTTTTTTTTAAACTCACACAGATATTTGCACGATACCTATGCCTAAAAATCAATTTTTAAAATGTTCCGGCTAATCTCCCGAACGGGTGGATTGATTTCCACGGGACTTTCACTGGCAGCTAGCTGGTGTTATACGGAGTAACTTAGGCTACTTTTATTTCGGAAAAAGAATTAGGGTTAAGAGCAAAATATATAAATATGTACACGCGAGTGAAGCCGCGTGGGAACTGCTTGTTAATAACTATAATTTGAAATTATTGTTTCACTTCACTTGCTCTAAGACTTTATGCGGTCTATTGGTAATACGTATCAGAATATTATCATTCAAGATCTATAGTAGATCTATATATCTATATAATAACTATAGGCCCATTTCACTGGCCACGGCAATCTCCAAAGTGTTCGATAGCATGCTGAACACACAACTAAATAAGTTAATATCTTTACACGATAACCAGTTCGGATTTCGACCTGGTCTATCAACGGAAAGTGCAGTGTTGTGTCTTAAGCATGCTATTACATACTACACGAGGCGTGGGACGCAAATTTATGCTTGCTTTCTGGACCTATTCCGGGCTTTTGACTTGGTTTCTTACGATATACTATGGGAGAAGCTAGAGAAGACCAAATTACCTCAAGAACTAGTAAATATTTTAAAATATTGGTACGGAAACCAGGTCAACAGCGTACGATGGGCTGGAGCTTTCACTAGTGTCTATTGGTTGGAGTGCGGAGTGAGACAGGGTGGACTGACCTCCCCAACACTCTTCAACCTATATGTTAACGATTTGATTGGCGAGCTCAGCAACATCAGGGTTGGTTGCTATATAGATGGTGTATGCCTTAATAATATCAGTTACGCAGATGACATGATGCTGCTGAGTGCGTCAATCTGTGGCTTATGTAAATTGATAGGCATTTGTGAAGAGTACGTAAAATTACACGGGTTAATGTTTAACATTAATAAATCCGAGATCATGGTTTTTGAGGTGGGTAGAAAAGAACTTGATCATATACCACCTGTATTACTCAACGGTGTGCCACTAAAAAGAGTATTTAGTTTTAAATATCTTGGTCATATTAACTCCCGACCTCAACGACAAAGATGATATTGAGCGTGAACGGAGGGCGTTGTCGGTAAGAGCGAACATGCTGACTCGCAGGTTTGCACGGTGTTCACTTAATGTTAAACTTACTCTCTTTAGAGCCTACTGTACAACTTTCTACACGTGTAGCCTGTGGGCTAGATATACTCAAAGACCGTACAGCGCCCTCCGTGTTCAATATAACAACGCGTTTAGAGTGTTGGTGGGGCTGCCCCGTTTCTGTAGTGCATCAGGAATGTTTGCGGATGCGCACGTAAATTGTTTTTATGCAACTATGCGTAAAAGATGCGCATCTCTGGTGCGCAGAGTGCGGGACAGCTCCAACAGTATTCTAAAAATGATCTCAAACAGATTGGATTGCATGTATGTGAATCGCTGCAGTGCTATCTCACACGGAGTGAGACTGTAGCGTGCCTTACAAGCAATCCAAGAATGTGTGTTACTCACTTAGTTATTTATTTTGTTAAATTGAGATTTTTTTACTAACATAGGTTTTAAGTTTGACTAACACATATGAGTCATTGTTACTTAAATAAAGAATATTTATTATTATTCTCTTTATTCATCTTCTACCATATAATTTAAATTTTTAAATATGTACATAAAAATATATATTTAAAAATATAAAAAATAGTACACCACCGACATCGGGTACAGGGACCAAGATACCGGTGGTTAGGGCTCCAAAGACAGGAACCTCCTCACTATACGGGCCGTGTCGAGAAGAACTGCCTTCTGCATCAGTCCCTTGATCCAACCGTCTAACGCGAGCCTCTTAAGGTGTTGATCGAGGCTCTTGGCTATTAATCCATGAGCCGATATGACAATCGGAACAATGATCGCCGATTCGACATTCCACATATCGACAATCTCGTGAGACAAATCCAAATATTTGATTTGTTTATCTTTTTCGACTTTCACGAGATTCTCGTCATGAGGAACAGCGATATCGATGATCATTGCACGGCGCTCTAATCGGTCTATCACCACTATATCAGGTTTATTTGCAACCATAGTTCTGTCAGTGATGATAGATCGATCCCAATACAATGTGGCTCGACCGTTTTCGAGAACTGGGTCGGGCACATACCTGTAATATGGCACCTCTGAATTCACAAGGTTGTATTTAAGGGCTAGATGTTGATGTACAATCCTGGCCACTAGGTTGTGTCTGTGCAAATATTCACCATTGGCAAGACAAGAACAACCAGAAATAATAAGCCTGATAGATTCACCGGGACGGTGGCATGCCCGACAGATGTCAACCGTACCATCTTTCAGGATATATTTCCGATAGTTATTTGTCATAACAACTTCGTCCATAATTGCAAAGACAAAACCTTCGGTTTCTCCAAAGAGATCACCGAACCGTAGCCAAGATGTGGACGCTTTTAAGTCTATATCAGGCCCATTTAGGGCCCGATAAAAACGACCATGAAGTGCTTTGCCCTTCCATACCTCCCTGCGCTCATTAGTACTAAGAACTACAGATTTGCGCCAGTTCTCTTTAGCCAGAGCGAGCAGAGTGAGTCCGTTGTCCACTGCAACCACATTACAATGCACTCCCACATCAGTATGAAGAAAATATTCTCTAAGGTTGTATATCTCACGATTGTGTAAGGTCTTAATGTTTAAAAGTCCACGACCTCCAAACTTTCGTGGGATATACAACCTCATTACCGATGAACGTGGGTGGTGCATTCGAAATGCAGTAAGCAGTGTACGGACTCTCCTGTCAAGGGCATCTAGTTCCGTCTGAGTCCATCTAAGTATACCAAAGGAATACATCAGAACCGGCATGACCCAACCGTTGCAGGCACGCATTTTGTTACCCCCTGATAAAAGACTTTTTAGCACTTTTTTCAGGCGGCCAAAAAAGCGTTCTTGCAGCGCTTGTTTCATATTAGGTTCAGGTATTCCCAATGATTGTGATATACCTAGATACTTGTAGGTTTCGGTGGCAGACAGAGATCTGAGTTTTGTTGAATCGGAAAGTTCGACTCCTTCAGATTCCACTATCACGCCTTTCTTTACATGCATGACTGCACACTTGTCCACACCAAATTCCATCTTGATAGAGTTACTAAAGTTTTCAGTTACCTTCAGTAACGCTATCAATTGCAAATTAGTGGGGGCCAGTAGTTTCAAATCATCCATGTATAGAAGGTGAGATATAACTAGATCATCTTTCTGCAACCTATAGCCTAGTCCTGAACCCTCTAACAGAGTACTGAGAGGGTTCAAAGCCAGGCAAAACCACAAGGGACTCAGACTATCACCTTGAAATATGCCCCGCTCAATCTTTATTGGTACATCGCTTGCGGCAATCTGCCGACATCCTGGATAGCGAAGTACCGTCCTCCATTGCCTCATACATGACTTTAAGAAAGTGCAAAGAGTTGTATCAATTTTATACAACTCTAGCACTCTCAAAAGCCACGTATGTGGGACCGAGTCATAGGCCTTCTTATAGTCTATCCAACATGTCGACAGATTCTTACGGTTACGACGCACCTGTTGGCTAATGGCCATATCCATGATAAGGAGCTCTTTAGTGCCACGGGTCCCGCTTCTACATCCATTCTGAGAAATAGAAATGATCGAATTTTGATTTAAATGTGTAGTAATTTTGAGTCTCAGAATAGATGTTAGAAGCTTATATACGGTTGGTAAGCACGTAATAGGTCTATAGTTTTTGGGATCCATGGCACTACCGGATTTGTAGAGTAAGTGGGTTATGCCAGTGGTCATAAAATGAGGTAATAACCCTGAATCCAAAGCTGATTGGAATTGAGATGCCAAACGGGCATGTGAGCTTCGGAACCACTTAAGCCAAAAGTTGTGCAGTCCGTCTGGTCCAGCTGATTTCCAATTTGGTAATGAACGGACTGCACTACTTACGTCCTCTGTGGCTATAGCAATAGGTTCCATTTTTTGTATACTCTCACATGACATCTCGCATCCCGCTTAACATCTCGCATCCAATCACCTTCTGTATGAGTGACAGGCACCGACCAGATGTTACGCCAAAATGTATTTGTAACATCTTCATCCGGTAAGTGCTCATCACTCACACATGGATCCGCTTTTTCCCATTTTCGGTAAACCCACCTCTCATTTCTTTGGAACATACGATTCTGATTATACCTATCAATTCGTTTTTTGTAACGTCGTATCCTATTTGCCCACGCATAAACTTTTTGCTTTAGAAAGTCTATGCGCTCTGTGACACATGACATGTATTGTTGAGGACTGATGTCAGTCCCCAGAAATGCCTGTTTCACAAAGCGCATCACCTTTGGCCTCGTATTGCCCAATCGAAAACTAATTAGCTTACTGATGAGTGTCCTAGCCTCAGCAATACGACGCTCAATTCTACACTGCCAGGCTGGCACAGCAGGCTTGGGTCGAGTAGTAGTGGTATTTACAAAAAAATTAACTCCCGCTACTCGACATACTGCGACAGCCGCACAGTAGAGAATAGAGTGTGTATCACTGAGATCTTCAATATTGTCTAAATAGTCAGACAATAGCGAATCCAGGGCACACACCAGCGCTATATTTCTTTTATGCATAGGCAAACGGGATAAACGTGGTCTAATTTGATAATTTACAAACCTGTATTTCAGAATCGCATCCTCCAAAGCACTCCTTAGTCTTTCATTGTATTGGGTACTCACGGATATAGCTTCACTCTCCACAACTTCATCAAGAGGTAGTAACTGTGGCATCTCGTTAGTCACCAAACTCACAGTTTGCGATGAAGAAGGGACAACAAAGCTATTCCGTACGTCAGAGCGTATCCTGTCAAGTACGGTATCATTCAGCAGGTGGCAGCGCTGTAAAGCCCGTACCTGATCCGAGAGTCGTTGTGCTGACACGTTGACGGCTGGTTCAAGCTCCTGAAACAGAGACACCAAACGAACACGGTACGCAGTAAGATTAGTTCCCAACTCTGTAGCCCGATAATATGCCCGCATGACGTTTTCATTATTTATTATTGAATTAGTCCATTTCATGCGGCGCACATCACCACCGGCAGAGGGGGCCCTATTCGAGGTCAGTGGTCCTCGGGGTCCCAAGCAGGTCGGTGGCCGGGTTCTCCCCTGCCGACGCACAGATGTTGGCGACGTCGGCGGGGAAAAATACTCGTCGCTGGAGTTTGAGCTCGACGTCTCATTGCTTGCCGCTGTCTTCGAAGGGTGTAGTGGCGACTGTGAGGCGGAGCTGTGTGACGAGTCCGGGGTTATCCGTTGTGCATTTCTGTTTCTGGCTTGATATCTTATTATTATTATAGTTAAGAGAAGTTATTTCTGTATAAGATGTTTTCACAAAAACTTAATGTTTCATTAATAGCGCTGCCTGCTTAAAGACCTGCCTACCTAAAATTCTAAGAAAATGTAACCCTGTCCTTTTGTGATAACAGAAGCACAGGAAATTCAAAGGAAAATCCTATCTTTGTTGTTTTAACAGGCATAACTTTATCCTTTAAAGGTTGAAGTTCACTGAAGAGGAGAAAGTTTCTGAAAGTTTGCTATTAATTCACAAGAATTCCAATAATTTTATCAATTTTGATGTATTTGTTGTACGATTACTGAGAAATCTGTTAACTATTAATCCTTATTATAATATACTAGCTCTTGCCAGAGAGCTCGTTCGCATGGAAATTCAAATTTGCCCCACCGAACCGTGGGAACCGAGTTTCTGTTAAATTTTCTTAATTTTTCGTTCCGTAAGAACCTTCTACAAAGTATTAGAAAACATAAAAAACTTTAATGAAATCGGTGAAGTCGTTCTCAAGTTTTGGCGTAAATAGGAATTCATTATATATAAATATATATATAGATGAATTGCCAAAAACAAAATAGCTCAGTATCATTTTCTCCTTTGTTTGTCAAACGATTTTATTCTGTTTTCTGTTTCAAAAGGAAACGATTATAGGTTTACTCATGCGTCAATATGTTCATCAGTCACAGCCAATTGGCTCCGAATCCAATTAACCGATGAAGTTAAAGTTTATTCCACAAGACAATTCCTGTGACCCAAATACAAATATGCAACGTACATCGCATTTTTTGTTTTGCGAGCAAAATAAAAAAAAAATGCAAGCTATATCGTGTGACATATCAAATAAAAGGATTTGTTGTGAGGATTTCAAATATATATTTTTATGATTTTAAGCTTAATAGTTTTAAACTTATTTAAGAAAATAAATGAAAATTGACCCCCCTTCGGTTTTCACATCCTGTTCTCAGAAACTATTGAGCCTAAAATTACGAAAAAAAATAAAATAAAATAGTCTCAATATTACAGCGTACAAGCTTACAATTTCAGTTAGATTGTATGGGAGCACGTCCTCTTCACCTACAATGTTAAGTTTGTTCATCGTACGGAACACTCTCCACGAGAGTTCAACTTGTACTTGGCCGGTTTTTTGTTTAGTGTCTATTGATAAGCTTTAGTGATATCAATAAAAAAATGGAAACAGTTTTTTCCCCTGTCTGATGAATCACTACATATTATAAAACAGTCCCTCGCCGCGTCTGTCTGTCTGTTCGCAGTAAACTGAAAAACTGCCAAACGGATTTTCATGCGGTTTTCACTAATAGACAGAGTGATTCATGAGGAAGGTTTTGGTATATAATTTGTACCCGTGCGCAGCCGGGGCGGGTTGACAGTAATTTAATAAAATAGAATAGGTCTGATGTCAAATTATATTTGATATAAATAAATGAAAACTATTATGTAAATTGTACATCCAATGCATTCGGTAAGTAAAAGTACTACCTGTAATAAACTCCCTCTAATGATGGAAATATTTCCGAAGAGGTAGTCAGAGGCGAAAACGCCCACTTTTGATTTGCGACTCTAAATAATTTAGTACAACTTGCGTAATAGCGGGCAAGTCTGATGCCGTCAACCGGGCACTTTGGGAATTAAATGGGAAAATATGGAGTACATTGAAAGGGAAAAGTAGGTGAATTACAACAAATCAGTTACTGCAGAATTTAGTCAAATCAGCGCCATTTACTTTTGTGTACTTACGTGTGTAGTTCGGTGATGCCCATCCAGTTTAGAGACCGACAGGGGCCCCTTATCAATGAGTGAAGCGACTTGCCGTGTCAGTTAGGGTGTCCCGCCCATGTATGAAAAAAATTTTTCTTACAAGAAGTTTCGAAACACAATACACAAACAACTAGAATTGCGTGTCATCTTGAGGGCTCTACCACGCTTTGAAGTTTTGGAAGTTTCAACTTTTATAGACTTAAACCGTATGCCTAAAACAATACAAAAATCGGGTTTAAAATGTATTTTATTTTTGGAATTAATTAAATAAAGTACAATAAAACAAATTGAACTAAATAAAGCTTAAAAAATAGGACAAAAACTTAAAATTTAAACGTGTCTTTGTGTCCAAAGTTTGATTTTTGCTTGAGATTCAAACCCGTTCTAATAAAACCAAAAGTCAAATTAACGTCAGCTATACATTGTAAAGGCTGTTTTGCTAGTTTAACACATCTTTTCAACACATTGTGTGTATCAGTCACAAATGTCAAAGCTCTTATCTTTAGAAGTAATTGGAAAGCCTCATTAAAAATATGTCGAAGAACCGGCGGTGCTAAAACCTGACACTCGTGGCACATAATAATTTAGATGTAATCTATGGAAGAAATAGATAATTTTTGATGGTTTATAAAATATCCTGCGTTTAGTGCTACTTTCAGATTTTTTAGTTTTCATTATACTTGACAATGACAGCTCTCGACTGTGGTAGGGACCACAGCGGAGCTGGCCTCAAACATACATAGTTTTTCTAGGTGAGTAAAAAGGGTATTTCTTTCGATAACAGATTCTTCATATTTTCGGGTAACAATCGTGAGTGCATAATCTGTTGCAAAATATGTTTGATTCTAGCGTTAAAAACGTCTTTTACTTGATTAGGAACCAAATCAGAAGGCATATTTCAACCTCTTAGTTGACAAATGATTGCAAATTTCTGATAAAGGAACAACAATAGCAACGTCGAAAAGCTTCTCAGATGACTCTAAAAACACTTCAGTTTGTTTTCAAAACTATAATTGTGTTTATTTTTGTGGTATCTTTTCATATAAGGTACTTTTTGAAATAGGATTTCAGTAATTGCATATATCGTTCCTTAGTTACGGTTGGAATCTAATCTTTGGTTGAAATATTCTTGATCTTTTCAAAAACAATCGCATAAAATATTTGAATCGGATAGATCCTTTCCATTTTATTTTAATTTCAGGTCATTCTTGACAAATAAAATAAATTTAAAGGCTTTTCTTATGGTTATTGTCTGCCAATCTTCAAGTTCTCTATATCGTCCTAATTTCGAACTTACTATTTAAAAGTCACAAAATCCGCTTTTAATACAATCGCAACTGTACTTTTTAGCATAAACAATTCTTTAATTACAAAGAAAACACTCACGAGTCAAATCAAGAAAGTCCTAGAAACGAGTTGAAAATTAAGCTTAGTAAGAAACTAATAAAATCGATTTCGATTTTTTATATATATTTTGTTCAGGAATTGAAATTAAGGATATCGAAATATCACAATGAAAATGATTTTTTTTTCTAAATTTTGAAGATCGCCAGAACTCTAAAAATATAGTTTTATTTTATTTTGAAAAATAATTTTGGGAATCTACGATACAATTACGCAAATTTTGAGAGGTATTGCGTTAAGATAAACCAAAATAATTCGAGATGAAAATTTAAGTCAGTGTCAGGTGCCATATAAGATTCGAACTGCTCCCAACGACTTATCTGATATTAGGGGCGAAAGTTAGGCGCAAATCATAGTTATTCCTGACATATATTATATTGTTAGTGGGAAGACGTCCCACACTACGATTGATAGTGAATTCGTTCGTGTGTAAAATAATATTTCTTTCTCGATGGTTGTTTATAAATAAAATTATTACAGTTGATTTCCGTCAGTTGTTTCACCGAACTAAACCCGATAGTATTTATCACCTACGTAAACTGTTACGTAGGCGATAAATACCATCTGTGGGTTTAGTTTAGTAAATACTGACATATTTAAACAACCTACTTATGAAGAAATATTTTCGGATGGATGGGAGAAACACTAGACAGGGCCGTGTGGGACGTCTTCCCATGGACAATTTATACCGCCGTGTTATGGCAGGTGAAGTTACTAGTAACTTCAGTGGTATTTATCACCTACGACTACGTAACAGTATTTATTTAAACAACCTGCTGAGGAAGAAATGTTTTCGGACGAATGGGAAAGGAATTGTAAAGCACCGTATGGGGTGTTTTCCCAATAATAATTTATAGCGCTGTGTTATGGCAGATGAAGTTAACTTCTATCTAGCCATCATTTTTCAACAATTTTCTACAAGGCTCCCCAATTTCTGGAAGTTTCTAAAAACATCTAGAGCGCATTGCGTGCAAAAACCATTCTGTGTTCATAACTTGAATTATAGTATTCTTGATTATTATTATTGTTATATAGTATTGTTATATTGTTTAAAAATAAATAAAATATCTTTTATATAACATATTCCAAACCTGGTAAGTGTTCCAAAAAGTTCAAGGAATTATTTTTCATGCATAAAAATTTGAATCATTGAAATTATTATTTTGACACGTTTCGGAGCACTTCGTGGTATAAATTTTTGTGTTCTAAATAAACTTATAATTTATTTACGTCCATTCCATTTCAAATGAAACTTGATCCATCGTCAAAACATTTTCTTTGATTAAAAAGGTAATTTAAATAAGATTAGATATGATCTTCAGTATCTTCGCAGGGATGATTAATTTTCAAAGCATGTACTGAACCTTTGAAACGGCGGAAGTGTGTCAAAAATCCATTTATGTTCAAGATTGCTAATTTTCT
Source organism: Euplagia quadripunctaria (assembly GCA_963859945.1). Lineage (NCBI taxonomy): Eukaryota > Metazoa > Arthropoda > Insecta > Lepidoptera > Erebidae > Euplagia > Euplagia quadripunctaria. The sequence continues at coordinate 10,267,207 of OY982585.1, forward strand.
GAACGTGAAATATGTTTATTGAAATTATTGCGCTTTGTGAGCTTGCGTCTTTATATAATCATATTTTGTTTGAAAAAGTGATTTTTTTTTCATTAACGGATAGATTGTGTATCGATTGGTAAAAGAAAAAAAATTCAACTTAATTTGGTTTTTTTATGAGAAATAAGGCATAATAGCTAGCATGTGTGTGAGAAAAATAGAGAGATAAGTGCCAAGGTATCTACCTTCTCACTTCAGGTCAGTATTCAGTTGATTCAGTGGACAAATGTAACGTATTTTATTGCGAAGTTGTGTCTACCTACTGCTACGTTTAATAAAAATACATTTATTTGACTTTACAAGCAATTACGTACTTCTCCGTACTTCTCGTAGTTCCCCCAACCTATAGGAAAAAAATACGGAGTTGCTGTAAGTCAAGTCAAATCAATTTCTCCTTCTACTTTCCAAGTCAAGTTAAATTTCCTACATTTTCAAAATAAATTATAGCATTGGACCTCCTTCGATGCAAAGCGATACCTCCTTCAAGCACCAAGTTCGAATCAAGTTCTAATGTTCTTTATCTTTATTTAGAATTAAGACAGAAGACTCGCGTGTCAGATGGTAGACAGTGCGGATCCGTCTGTCGAGCGGCGAAGCATCAATGGAGCAAATATAAAGTGATAATATTTGTAAAGTGTTGTAATAATCAGTTATCATTATAAGTAGTATTACCTTGCAGCCTTTTAAATTGTACTCCTCAAATATAACGACAACCCTATCGCTTTACCTCACGCTCAAAGCGGCAGGTTTTGCAATATGCACTTTCTGAAAAATATAACGTTTTACACAATAGAGGTCATATTTTAGGATTTTTATGTCAAGCCTATAAACAATAGAGTTATGTTAAAAATAGGTTAGAATTATTTTTAATATTTAGTTTCTGTACAGTGCAACACCCGTACAAGCAGCTGAGACAGCATATCCGTGTATAGCGCGGTTTACACGCGTTGTAATAATCAGTTCGCGATTCGGTTATAGACACGGGCTGCACCAAACGTGCTCTGCGGTCATTGTGTCAATATTTTATTGGTTAACCTCATCGCAAGGCTAAAATAAGATTTCTGTATAAAAGCATGGACAATGTCCTGCAGACGTTTTTTCTTTTCACGATTTACTCTTTCTCTCCTACACAATTCGCCCACCTAAATCCAAATCCAAAATCCTGATGCAGCGCAATTTTGCTGGCATGAACATACAAGTTCTCCGTGAAGACGCCGGCAAAATTGACTGGTCACCGCTGCTCACTTCTGGGATGGTAGATGAGAAAGTATAAATTTTTACTTCAAATCTGGTTAAAATATACGACAAACATGCTCCTGTTCGACTGGTTAAATCAAGCATGCTACTTCTCCTTGGCTAACAGATGATATCCGGTTGCTTATAACTAAGAAAGCTCCAGCTAGATTTAAAGTTAAAGTAACACCCACATCTGCCAACTGGGAAAGTTATACTCGCATACGAAATCACTGCAATAAGGTGTGTAGAAATGCACAACGCCAACACATTCATAACTCTGTTGAAAACGGTGATCCAGCAAAAGTCTTGAAATTTCTTAGAACATTAGGGATTGGCAAATCGCGACAAGATGCCATTCCAAAAAATTTAAACGTTGATTTATTAAATCAACATTTCTCGGCCTCGTCCCTTTTTAATGGGACCATCAAGGCAAAGCCAATTAACTATCTTTCAGCCTTGCCAACCCCTAGCTATCCATCATTTGTCTTTAGTCAATTCACTACTTGTGATGTTAAGAAGAGTATTATGTCAATCACATCCAATGTGGTTGGAAGTGACTGTGTCAGCCGTAATATCATCCTTCCTATACTTGATGAGATTCTTCCAGTCAACTGTCACATCCTAAATTTTTCTCTGTCCAGTGGTGTATTTCCATCCTTATGGAAAAATGCACAGATCATTCCTCTGCCTAAATTTTTTTAGGTAGAGGAATGATCTGTGCATTTTTTCAATTTCAAATTCAATTTTTTCAATCCTACAATTAAAAATTCAATCCATTTCTATCTAAAACATGTCTCGTCCATAACCAGCTCAGTGTGTTTCTTCACAAAAACAACCTTTTAAATCCTTTCCAGTCAGGTTTCCGGCCTGGACATAGTACCGTCTCAGCCTTGGTGAATATTACAGATGACATCAGATACGGTATGGAGTGTAAGGATTTGACTGTTCTCGCACTACTAGATTTTTCCAACGCTTTTAACACAGTGGACTTCGACATTCTGATTAACATAGCTCACTCACTTAACATATCTCCAATGGTGATTCGAAGTTACCTGTGCGGCCGCCGACAATGTATACGCATTGATAACACCCTCTCTTCTTGGTGTAATACATCGGTTGGTGTGCCCCAGGGTGGTGTTCTATCTCCTTTACTCTTCGCGTTATTTATAAATTCTATCACTGATCAACTTCTCTCTTCTTACCACCTTTATGCAGATGATCTTCAAATATACTCCCAAGCACCATTGCATAACATCGCTAATGCTATTGAGATAATCAATAAAGATCTGGCAAAAATTTGTGCTTGGAGCGAATCCTACGGACTCAAAGCAAAACCCCGCGAAGGCTCAGGTGATTATCGTAAGGAGCACTAGAAAAGTTTCGAAGATTGACTGGTCACATATTCCTCCGATTCATTTTAATGGCCCTAGTATACTCTTTGGTGAAAATGTAAAAAATTTTGGAATACTTATTGACTCAGAGCTATCCTGGTCTCCTCAAATGCAGAAAATAAGCCGCAGGTTATTCGCGTCTGCAGGTTCGTTAAAAAGATTGCGAAATTTTCTACCAACTGCCACCAAAACTGCCCTTGCAAATTCACTACTCCTTCCAATTCTTGACTATGCGGACGCCAGCTATCCAGATCTCACCGAGAACCAGTTAGATAAACTAGAGCGACTTCAAAACTTTTGTATCCGATTCATATTTGGACTGCGTAAATATGATCATGTTTCTGAATTCCGAAAAAAGCTCAAGTGGTTACCTATTCGTCTTCGCCGGAATGCTCATATTCTCTCTTTGCTATACAGCATACTGCTTAACACTCATACACCTTCCTATTTAAAAGGACGATTTGAGTTCCTTCATGGTACCCATACGAAATGCTTACGATCATCAGAAAATCTGATATTAAAAGTGCGGTGCATTCAACAACTTTTTTCGACAAATCCTTTACGGGCCTAGGTGTTCGTTTGTGGAATGCATTACCAGTAAAAATAAGGCAAACTGAAACCATTACAGCCTTTAAAAATTTGGTCAAGCAACACTATTTATCTCTGTAATATCATCATTTCTTTCTTATTCTACTACATAACTAAAATCATAATTACTTTCGAAAATACTACGAGTATGTAATATCTACTAACTAGCTATATATATGTATATTTCTATATGTGTAAATTATTGTCTGAATATTCAATAGTACGCCATCAACTAGTATGTTTTTATTTAATATTTCTGTAATTATTTCCATCTAAAGGTTGTCTGGTAGAGATCGCTATTAGCGATAAGACCGCCCATTGTACTCTAATATTTTGTATGAGATCTATTTCCACTGTATGTTATTAATGGTGTACAATAAAGAATATTCTATCTGTCTGATGTATTTTTTTAATTGTCCACATTCACATTGCATTGCATTGTCGTTCGACTAAGCGTAAAATATGACAAATCTTTCATTAAAAGGTGTTGTCATAGTTTACATCTTGTATAAGGGTCAGACTCAGACTGAGATAAGAAAATGTAAGTAAAGATACAACATCAATGTGAAAAAAAAAAAAACACCAGCATCCCTGTGCCATCGGTAAACAACGGGAGCATTACCAAGATTGCTCCGGCGTAATACCTGTGTTTCAATCCACATGAAATATGTATTGTCTGAAAACTTTATTTGATGGCGCAACAATTTTGGTTAAGTATATGTATACAACCTGTTGTTTTTTGCCAGAACCTCTAAATTAAATGGATCCATTCTTCTCCAAAATAATAGCCTTTATATACAAATACTTTTTGATAAAACTGTATCCTTTACTGGTTTTGGTATATCATCTTTTCCTCATCATTTTATGGCTCTTTTCCCAACTTTATTTGGGGTCGGCGCAATGCAATGCAATACAGTATTATTATTTTTTTTTTTTTCAAAATTGCAAATGGTTTTAGCCGGCCGGACATAAAAGTGTTTCTTTTATGGCCGACCGGCCAAAATCCTGTCTGACGTTCACCCTCCTTGGGAATGTAGTCGTTTTCAGACGGGACAAAGGAAGTTAGGGTAAGGAAAACGGATAGGGCGAGAAAGCTGGGGCTATAATACTGCAAGTCTCTGATGGGGAACGCGACTGAGACTGTAGTAGCTCGATGAGGTTGGTCGCGTACCTGAATGTCCGTCCTGTGATTGGAGTGGCCACTAGGACAGGAATATCAACTGGTCAACTGTATGTTGGTGTAAATTATGTTTGTTGATTGACTTTAAAAAAGGTTAATAATTCAACTGTTTTTTTGTGTATTTCCGCCAAATCTAACCACATATTAATTACTATTTATAATAATAGGTTATGCCTCCAGGGTATTCTTATAAAAATAAAAATCCAAAACCAATAAGGTAATATATGAATTACGTTTGTTAATACTGGGTAATCGTTACTATTTAGAAAATTAAGATGATATTAAATAAAACTTCATGCTGTAAGCTATATTTTATTGTAAAACAATATGGGATAAACAGCAAAAATTGGTCGGTTATCGCTAAATTTTTAAATCCCTTTGACCTTTGTAGGTAATTCAGGTGAATTTATGGCTTGGCGTAGACGACACGCCTATGCATTTCCGCTCTGGCGGTCAAAGGGTTAACGCTGGCAGTGCAAGTTCTATCCTTAGTCAAGGAACTTTAACTTAAGCGCATTTGAAATTACTACTGGTTTTAAAGATAAATAGGAAGCTGGCATACTTGTGCTGTGAGATGTACAACGTTCTCGAAAACTTGTGAAGTCCAAACCGCCATAAGCTAGCGTGGTGGAATACCAGTAGAGAAATACTAACTTTTAAACTTTCGCATTCCATGATATCATTATGTATTTATGCGGGTATTGGTCAGGCAATTCAGAGGTATGTAATACCTTTTGACAGTAGAGGAATAGTTTAGAACCAGGTCACAACGAAATAAACGTGACTGCGGTAAGGTCCGCCGGCGGACCAGCGCAAGCACATCGAGTGACAGAGGCCTGCCCTAAGTGCGGAGTGGAACTGTCCTGGCACAACGCTAACGCCTTCAAAAAACCCAAAGGAGAAAACTAAGATATTAGCCTAGCAATATTTAAAAAATCATCATAAATATAGTTAAATAAAGTTATCAATTTGCTAATATTACGAACATGTTCGTGTCCCTTTAAGCAGTTTGAGCAGATTTGCATGAAATGTACCGCGGTCATTGAATAATAAAAATAATTATACGATGTTTAGTATAACTCTTTGACCATAAGCGTAAATGCATCGGCGTATCCCAAATGCCAAGCCCTAAATTCACCTTAGGGCTGCCAGTGAAGTGGTATTGCGGAGTCGAACCGACTAAAACCACACGGTGCTCCATCATAAATAAGTCTATTGGAAGGGTGGCTGCCTGCCGCGGTTGCTTTTAAAACAATACTATCTGCATGCCTCTGAGCCGAGTTAAATTATCATTATAACGAATATTTTCTATTCCTGTAAAACTACGTGATGGATTACCGTGATTAGTAACTACATAACTATTCAAACTTAATTTTCAAAGTTTTAGATGGAAGCGGCGGTAAATAAAATATGATATATAATATCTCTGAAGGCTCATACTGGACTCTATAACCTTAACAATTGGGTTGAAAATTACTAATTATCCTGTAAATTATTTCCAACTCAGCTGGAAGTGTTCTCAATATTTTACTTCAAAGATAAACGCCATTAAATTAACAGCTATTGTTCAGCGGAGCGGTTTTATTGCGCGAAGCAAACGCCGGTAGCTGCCAGTGAAGTCTTATCTTTTGTCAGTCAGTTAGGTACAGTCAAAAGAATAATTTGGTTACTAATACTTGAATACCAATATACCACTTCTTGGATTTTTTTTTATATTATTTTGGATCGAAGTTTCTAATCGCACGTTACACTTAACGCTCGGCGGATGGGGCGCTAGACGGAAAAAAGTGTTAGCGTAACGAAAAATGCTGCAAAAAATGCGTGATACTAATGTAAGATTAATTAATTACATAGTGTAGTAAAACTCTGGAAGTGCCCTTACCGACTGTGGCACAGGTTTTCCCTAGTACAGGCACTCATGTATTTTAAGCTAATTAATGTTGTATAAGATCTATAATAATATGTACCAATTATAAATGACTAAATAAATAAAATAAAGATTGGATTCCGGAGTGAAATGGTGAATCCCTGTTTCATCCATTTTCACACATACCGACGTAATATAATTTGATGTCGGTTGTATATCTATACCAATTATCCATATATTAGTTCGGGCAACTTTCACAGATGGCGCAATGTTAATTTCGAGTTTTTACAATATTTACTTTATTTTGATACAATTTATTCAATCCATGAAATATATTTATATATAGCGAAAGGAACTTCGTTACAACCGGGGTTCCCGGAGTCACTCCACGCGTTTCTTTTTGAAGTGAAAACTTCTTTAGCGGCGTTGTGCACTTTTTGATATGGGTAAAACGTTGGACAACTTCGTATATATTTTTCTCATTATCCTTTATGGATTACTTTCTATTAATTGCTGGAAAAAAATGGGGATGTAAGTTATGAAATTAATATAGTCACCTTAAAATGCGAAACTTAAACCTAAGTAATGATATTTATAATAGAAAAAAAATATAAACCAATCGAATTGAGAACCTCCTCCTTTTTGAAGTCGGTTAAAAACAATGTAAATGGTTTAAAAGGTATAAAAAATAATAAATAATTACTTACTTCTTGGTGTTTTGAATAGAGACAGCGATGACCTGTAACAAAATAATATTAACGTTTTAATGTGTTTTTTCGATTCACTGATTTTAATAATAACAATAATAACTTCACACATCTCACACACGGCCGTGTCATATATACCAATTATAAATGAATAAATAAATAAAATAAAGATTGAATTCCGTAGTGAAATGGTGAATCCATGTTTCATCCATTGTCACACATACCGACGTAATGTAATTTGATGTCGGTTGTATATCTATACCTATATATCTATATATAATTTTAGAGATAAACTTTATGGCTAGAACATACAATCACTTGAATACAAGCATTTTTTTCCAAAATCTATTCCTTCCTTATTTTACGCGTACACAGCCAGTGGACCGGTAGTGAAAGCTTTAGGTATTAAGTCCGTATTTACACAAAAATGTCCATTAAGTTTAAAATAAATGAACAACTAATTATTACTGCGATTAAGTCCCCCATTATACATCTAATTTACAACCCACATTTTTGTTAAAAGCCTACATAAATTACACAAAAAATGTCCTTTCAGTGAAACGCTCAAAAGAATCTAACAAGAAACATTTACCTTCATGAATTTTACAAATGCGATTCCTTTTTAAATTATGGGGTAAATTTCTCTTACTTTAAATAATTCCGCCCGTTCAATTTTTTATGGATAAAAGACAGTTTTTTTGTTTTCGCAAACGTACTTTAGTCTTATGCCTTTTTTTTTTTTTTTTTTTTTCACGGTACGTCACCTCACCTGGGCTAAGCGGTGGTATGTCGGACTCGAACCGACTAAAACCACACGGTGTGCCATCACAGTTCATATTACCAGGGCCTCAGGTGTACCCTTAGAAGGAAATCCCTGTGTACCCTGGCAGACTTGGCCGCCTGTTAAACAACAGTCGACCCCACTGTGTTGTGGGGGATTTTGTCAATTATCAGTAAGAGAGGCACGCGCGGAACACGGCGCCACCGTCTCGGGCCTGCTTCTGCTATAGTCTTATGCCCCTGGCGTTGGGTCTGTCGGTGAAATATATAATATCAATGCTTTTAAAGTCTGATTTTTTTTATTTACTGATGGTCAATGGAATGTAGAGAAAGACATATATTTTATTGGTTCAGTTATTTACATTAGGTGATATCCAAATACACCAAAGTTTACTTAAGCGTTATCTAGCCGAGAAAGCCGAACTGCTTATTAACTACTAGCAGTGCCCCACGGTTTCACCCGTGTAAGTCCCGATCCTGTGGAAATATCAGCGTGTCATGTGTCGTGATGATAACAGACTAAGGTACCGTAGTAATTAAACGAATCCTTGAGGTTTCCGATCCCGTGGGAATATCGGGCTAAAACGTAGCCTATGCGTTAATTCAGATCTCCAGCTATCTACATACCAAGTTTTATCGCAATCGGTTCAGTGGTTTTTGCGTGAAATAGTAACAAACATCCATCCATCGATCCAAACTATCACATTTATAATATTAGTGGGATTGATCCGCATCGCGCAAGCCATGTTCTCGTGCTCATTAATATCTTCCCAATATCAACCGTTGAGCCGTTTTCCACAAACACGTCAAAATACATATACGGGCTGTGGTACGCTAAGGTATTAAGAGCAGTTCGTTGTGTACAAGTGCTAAATACATTCGTATGCATAAAAACTTTTCCACTTTGCCGGGTAAAGAATCTATACACGCTTTATTGTGGGAGAGCCATGCTTCGGCACGTATGGGCCGGCTCGACCGGAGTGATACCACGGCCTCACAGAAAACCGGCAGTTAAGCAGTGCTTGCATTGTATTTCGCCGAGTGAGTGATGTTAGGGGGAGAGCCCCCTCTTCCTCCCCCTTCCCCTACTCCCACCTTAAAGGCCGGCAACGCACTTGTGACTCTTGAGTTACAGGTGCCCATGGGTGGCGGTAATCACTTCCCATCAGGTGACCCGTCTGCTCGTTTGCCCCCTATTCCATAATAAAAAAACAGTTAGACATAGGACTGCGCGTCAGAAGTGAAAACATAACTTTACAATGTATTTGCATATATACATACACACACATCTGTATATAATTATATAATTAGGTTAAAATTAAAAAGTAGGTAATAACATATCTAAATGTATGCATAGGGTACACTGGAAGTTGCGCTCCTGGCCGCTCATAAATGTTTGAATTTCGAATGTTATATTTTTTTTAAATATAAGAAACTCGGCTCCGTCTTACGAATTTTCGATCAGGTCACGTGTCCTGACGCGAGTTTAACATTTCTTATCCATCCCAAAAAGTGGGCAACGGCTTTAAAGAAGTTTTCACTTCAAAAACACAAATTATATATGGTTTTTTTTTGTGGAATCGCTCCGTGTACAAACGCTATCAAGTGTTTCAAAAGACCAGAAATAATCTAAACATCAATATTAAAAAGCAAAAAATTCATTCTACTTTTTGTCTTAAATTTATTATAATCAGAACAAAATATTCACGACCAATAAAATTTAAAAAGATGGAGAATGTAGGCGGGCCTTATAAACAGCTGAGAATAACAATGCTAAGCACAAGAATGTTATTTTTGTATTCCAATTTCGAAATAACTGGAGGTTATTTTTCTGTGATATAAATCCTATACTAAATTAGGCAGTGTGATGTTTCTATTTGTCATTTGTCAGTCTCATTAATCCCACAAAAAAGAGTAACCATAAGACATAGTTGGACTAAGCTCATAAAGTCCCGTCACGTCTTGGTGTGTCGGCGATAAAAATAGTTTTGCGTACTCAACCAAATGTAGAATGTGGTGACATAAAACTGTGATTTTTGGCCAAACTTCCTGAAACTGATGTTTTATGGTTTGGATATTATATGATATTATGAGTTGCAGAGTTAGATAACTTCAACATTTATTAAGTTTGGGACTAAACTGCCTTTTCATTTACAGCTAACTTGAGGTAAAACTGTGTATTGTTTAAGTAGCATAAAGTGTTGAAAAACTTAGAGTATACATAAGCAAGCCATGCTTATGTATACTCTAAGGTTGAAAAACTCTTAGCAAGGTGAATTTTAAGTAGTATGAATTCTTTTAATTTACATACATTACGAACTGCTATTCATTTGGAAGGGAGGACCTGGTGGATAGGTATTTTAGTAACAAAACTTTATAGTTACCTATTTTTGTCCACATTTTGTAGTCACACTTTTCAAACACTATTTTTCAGTTGAAAAGAATAGTTAATAGATTGAAAAAGTGCTAGTCGGACTCGTGAATGAAGGGGTCCGCACCATCGTACAAGATTTAATACTATGTAGATTAGGGGAGCTCCCTTTTATTTTTAATTAAATTAAATTAAATTAAGGCGTCGGATTTGCGATCGAGTGGTTACGGACCCCACCCAGTGCACTACCGTCATGAACTCACTCCTAACACAAGCATTTAGCTTAGCTGGAGGGGTTAACAAGAATACTAGTAATGTGTGACTCACGTTACTAGCAGTCTTTAAAAAAAAAAAAAAATTTTTTTACTTGGACACATTCTGTGAAAATTTCAATTGTCTACCTATTACAGATCATGAGATACAGCCCGCTGACAGACAGACGGTCGGACGGACAGCGGATGCTTAGTAGTAAGTCCCCGTTCCCTCCTTCGGGTACGGAACCCTAAAAAGGCAATCAAAACAACAATCATGCTTTGCATATCCCCGAGCTGCTAATAAAGGGACAGTGGGGATGAAACCACCACTTCTGGTGTGGTAGTTTTTAAGATAACTACTTAAACCACTGCGCTTGCAGTCAGCATCATAGTCTTATATGCCATATAATCGTGTGCATGTCACTTGACTGACCAGGTTAGTTCTACATGGCAGCGTTTTAACTTATGATCAATTCATGTTGTTACTTCCAGGTCATTGGATAACAAAGGGCCCAACTGTTGACAGAAAGGGTCATAATTATAATTAAAGTGTTTTTATTCATTCCGTTGTTACAAAATAGTGTCTACTGTTTAATCAACCTTCTGTTCAACAATCATACCATCGAAAAATATATCGCATTTTTTTAAATAGCTTTTTTTTACCGAGCTATCACAAATTTGTTTGATGTGATCTGTTTAAAAACTAAGTAATATTAAGTTAAACTAGCAACCCGCCCCGGCTTCCCACAGGTAGCAGAGACATCTTCAACAATCATCGACATATTTCAATCAATTTACACAAAATTCCTCTTCATGAGAAAGGTTTAGGCATATAATTTGTTAAGATTTTGTGTCTCTCTATTAGTGAACACCGCATTAAAATAAATAAATAAATAAATAAATTCAGTAGTTTTTCAGTTTATCGCGAACAGACATACAGACGCGGCGGGGGTCTTTGTTTTATAATATGAACTGATTTCCAAACCAATTAATATCTTATCATATTAGTGAGCGTTGTCGTAGTAAAGCCAGTGCGCACAGAGTATATCCATACATCACTACATATTATAAAACAAAGTCCCACGCCGCGTCTGTCTGTCTGTTCGTGATAATCTGAAAAACTACTGAACGGATTTTCATGCGGTTTTCACTAATAGACGAAGTGATTCATGAGGAAGGTTTAGGTGTATAATTAGTACCCGTGCGAAGCCGGGGCGGGTTGCTAGTAATAAATAAAATAAAAAAGCCTTTTATTCCATGCATTTACAAAATATTTTTTCGCAGTGTTAGTTTCTAAGCGACATGCTTGATTTTATAAATTGATTGGTTAAATATTATTATTATTAAGTATTTATATATATCTATTTATATTTTTTTAATTTCCATACATAGTGGTACCGAAATAACTATTATCTGATCTGTGTATGTACTGACGTCACTTTAAATTTCCTGGGAAACATTGGACTCTAAAAAAAGAAAATTCAATAGCACAACGCCATACATATTTGGGATATTATGGAGTTCCGTAACCCGACCCAGATATCCGAAATAAAAATTTAACCGAAACCGTAACCGAACCTGATATAAAAGTTTCGGATTTCGGCTATGGGCGGAACATAAATGAGATATTATTATATCATGTTCTTATTATTTCTATGTAGCTGAAATGGTTGTATAATGTTATTTTTGTTTATTATAATATTGTTTTTGTATTTTCAAGTAGTTATTAAATATTAAAAACAAGCTAAATTATAATTTAAAAGAATCACTGATTCATATTCATAATACTTCAGTATAGACAATATTTTAGTAACATTTTCTGGGCATGGAGGCGGTCACAGTTCCGTCTCTTCTGGGCGATGCTCGTTCCTCATCTGTCGGCCAGGATTATGCGTCACCTGCCCGATACCCTAGCAGAAGCAGGCCTGAAATGGTGGCGCGATGTATTCTGTGCACGCTTCTCTTAACCGGAAGGGGGCCAAAGCTCCCCGCAACTAAGGTCAACTCAATTCTCGAGGCCTTTTCAGGGTTCCGTTCCTCAAAGGGAAAATGTAATAGTTATAGGATCACTTTGTTGTCCGTTTGTCTGTCTTTTCTCAGGACCCTTTTTCTCAAGAACCCGTGGGCGCATCAAATTAAAATTCGAATCTCAGTCGAAGTCAGGACGGCCTCAAATTGTTACACTTTTAAGGTAAAAGTTAAAGAGCTCTTATTCAAAGAATTGGCAGAATCAATTCGTCAATAGTTCGAATCATTAATGTCGTAATATGTATTTATAATAGTATATGTATAATATAGCTATGTATGTGTTTGTATATGTTGCGGCTTGGGAACAGTCCTTATTAATTTCCTATCCAAATATCAATACCTAAATCCCCACTTCCCTTATCCTTATGCACATGAAGCGAATTCCAATCAGCGCCATCTAGTGCGCTGACACTCAATAACAACCCCTCTAATGGCCGCGTTGCGCGCTCACGTTGTCGCTCGTGAAAAATATTAAAAATCATTGGAAATAGACTGATCTGTAGTGAAAAACCGTGCACATTTGGTGTGGAGTGTGATCCCCTGTCTGTGCTGTGTGGGACTCTTGTCTGGACCTGCCAAACTAGCTCTGATGAACCGGGTTCGTGGAAGTGCTTCCAACTGGTGAGTTCTCCCAACCTTTTCCCGTTTCTGAAGCTGTTCGTTTGTTCCTGCTTGATATCACTGGGTTTAGACATACGCTGGATGGTGCCCTAGGTTACCTTCCGCTGTGAACCAACCAGCAATAGCTTATGCACCAACATATATTAAAGTGGTCCAATCGAGCCGCGATTGTTGCGATTGGTTAAAATAAGTTACTAAATACAGTCCGCTTACTAGTTTTTGTCTATTATTAATAATTATCATCATAAATAGTGGAACAAAATTAGTTAATCATACTTATTTCATTGCATTTCAAAGTAACTCATTTATTTTAAATGTAGTTCGACTAAATTCTAAAGTTGTTGATTGGTTCATATTGCTCAGACAGTGTTACCTATCTTATTTGTTCGGATTATACTTCGGATGGAATGTGCATTGAGCGTTTGAACTTAGTTAATTTTATAATTTGGTTACTTGGGGGTAGAAATTAAAACTTAATTTCTGTTAAGAATCTTATTAAATTTATAGAAATATCTGAAAGTTATTCAACTAAATTGAAATTAGGTAAATACTTACGTTGGCTAGATATTGTATTAGTTTTGATTTAAAGAACAAAACTTGTCCTTATCTGACATTGTCCCGCTACCTACCTGTTTGTGAACAGGTACTTATTAAAATTATTAGTTCACGATTGGTAAGAGATATTAACTTGAAGTTTATCTTATTTTATTGCTGACAATGTCTGTTAAAGAGGAGAATGCAATTAAACTTTATACGTCACAACGCGAATATGTTTTTCGCTCGTTACAGATTATGCTAGATTTATCAAATTTATTACGCGAGAAACGAGATGCATCTAAAGTTAAAGAGTTTCGTGCTAGATATTCGAAATTAGAGAGTGTACGCGAAGAATATATTCTATTAACTGAGAAAATAAACAGTTTAAAATTAACTTTAAAACCTACGGAGTCCGTCAATATGCAAGCGATGACCGCGTTCGATGACATGTACTACGAAGTACTGAGTACCGCGGCCGAGTTTATCGCGTCCGAATCGGCGCCGCCTGAGTCGCCGGCCGGCAGAGCGCCCGACTCGGTACCTACTTCCGACACGAGCCGCGAGACACATGCTAGGTTGCCGCGAATTGACCTCCCGAAGTTTGATGGTAAAATAGAAAATTGGCAAACCTTTTATGATACATTTGTAAGTTTAATTCATAATAATTCATCGATTGTTCCGATTACTAAATTTCATTATTTAATTTCTTGTTTATCGGGATCCGCCCTTGGGATCGCTAAACAGGTCAAGCTTACATCGGACAATTATGAAATAGTTTTTAACGAATTAGTGAAGCGTTATCACAATAAAAGAATTTTAGCAGTGACGTATTTAGATCAAATAAATAAATATCCTTGTTTAAAAAATCCTAATTTCAGTGAACTACAGTCGTATACTAATGTACTTTGTGAGTCGGTCAATGCCCTCAAGGCCTTAAAGCTAGATGATATTAGTGATTTTATTTTGTTTAACTCCGCGTTTCGTGCGCTTGATAACAATACGCGACAGCGCTTCGAGTGTCAAAATAAATCGGAGATTCCTACTTTTCACGAGCTTATGGAGTTTCTTCAAGGCTATGTTAGAGTTTTAGAAAATACTTACCATACGACAAGCGTGATTGAGCCTGCTAGTATCACTACGCGGTCCGCGCCACCTTATGGAGGAAACGGGAAACAGATCAAAAATGTTTCACCGCGGGTGCAGAAACGATCCGCGCTCACTACTCAATCTGGGCATTCTAGAAGCTTGATATCATTAGAATGTTATCACTGTGGTGCAGCGCACAGTATCTACAAGTGCCCCACATTTCAATCGTTAGGTTCACAAGCTAGGTTGAACCTTATACAACAAAAGAACTTATGTGTTAATTGTTTGCGTAAGCATCCTGTCGATAAGTGTGTATCTAAGATGAGCTGTTTTATCTGTGGTCGTAATCATCACACGTTAGTCCACGTTGACAACCCGCCTTCATTAGCGACCGCGGCAGCCACCGGTCCGAGCACACACGCCAATTGTAGTGCGTTCCAGGGACGGGCTCGCGACTCGTGCGTGGTACTGCTCGGTACGTGCATGGTGCGCGTGCTAGACGCTTTTGGCACGTTGCAACCGATTCGAGCGCTCATCGATAGTGGCGCTCAGGACTGCTTCCTGACTGTGAAGTGTGCAAGGAAGCTAGGTTTTCAGTTGAGTCGTTGTAATATTAATGTAGCTGGACTAGGACAACATGCTGTGTGTCAAGTGCGCGGTATGACTCAATGCTCCATTCGCCCGTCTGATTCTAGTGATCCGCAGTTTCATATCTCTACTATTGTTATCGACAGCATCACATCGGCAATGCCGACCTCGGTTATTCCCGAAGCGGTTCGTAATAAATATAAACATTTAATTTTAGCTGATCGTGACTTCGACAAACCTGCTGATGTCGACCTGTTGCTCGGCGCTGAGTGGTTCCATCACATCTATGACGGACAGGTTTTGAAGCCGGAACCAGGCTATCCTGCTGCTTTGCATAGTGTGTTTGGATGGGTCCTCTCTGGTCCAACAAGTGTTGCCAGTCCACCGACCTCGGGTGTCACTTCTTTGATAGCTTCCACTTGTAAACTTGATGAGATGGTCAAGCGATTCTGGGAAGTGGAGGAACCTCCCCATAAACCTATTTCCGTTCCAGAAGATGATGAAGTTGAACGCCTGTATTCCAGTCTTACTTATAGGGAATACGACGGCCGTTATGTAGTACCTATTTTATTAAAAACTCCTGACTCTAATGTAGGAGATTCTTATTTTAGTTCATTGTCGCAGTTTATTAACCTTGAGAAACGTCTTAGTCGGCAAGACCTACTGAACTCGGACTATTGTGAATTTATGCGGGAATATGAACAATTGGGTCATATGCAAGCAACAGCGACCAGCATCCCCAGCGGTCGATACTTTATACCGCACCATTGCGTGATTCGTCCGGAGAGTTCAACGACGAAACTTCGCGTTGTCTTTAATGCTAGTCATAAGACGACTAATGGCTTATCTTTAAATGACATTGTTTACACTGGACCTAAACTGCAATCGGATATTGTGGACATCATTACTGGTTTTCGAGTTCATAATGTCGTGTTCACTTGTGACATCTCTAAAATGTATAGGCAAATCTTGATTAGGCCTGAGGATCGAGTGTGGCAACACGTACTTTGGCGTGATTCACCGTCCTCACCTGTTCAAGAGTTTGAATTACGTACCTTAACGTATGGTGTTAAGAGCTCACCTTACCTTGCCATTCGCACTCTGCATCAACTGGCTGCAGACCATGGCGATCAATATCCTCACGCTGCTGATGCTCTCCGGAATCATACGTACATGGATGACGTCACTACCGGCGCGTTTTCTATCGAGGCAGCTTGTCAAATCAAGGACGAGCTGATCAACCTCCTTAGTTGTGCTAAATTGGAGTTACGGAAATGGAGCAGCAATAGTCCTACGTTCTTGAATGGACTACCAGTGGAACATTGTCAAATTCCAAAGTCATTTAGCGATGATGGGTCGATGACCCTAAAGGTTTTAGGAGTCCAGTGGGACCCAACTGGTGATTATTTTACATACTCCGTCACACCTGTGGATGTTGTACTTACCAAGCGTTCTATCTTATCGAACGTCGCTCGAATTTATGATTCTTTGGGTTGGCTTGCACCTTATATTTTACAAGCAAAATTGCTCCTTCAAAGCCTATGGCGTCTTCACTTATCTTGGGATGATCTTATTCCCGAAGAACTGTCTTCTGAATGGGCTAAGTTTGTTTCTGGATTATCTAATTTAAAGTTTGTTAAAATCCCTCGCAAAATTGTTAGTCATTTGGAAGCCAATCATCAACTTGTAGGGTTTTGCGATGGTTCATCTAAAGGTTACGGATGTTGTATTTATCTTCGGTCAGTTTTTGGTAATCGTGTTGAAGTCTTCTTACTTATTGCTAAGTCTAAAGTAGCCCCGATTAAACCTCTTACGGTTAATCGATTAGAGTTGTGCGGCGCCACCTTGTTATCGCGCACTCTTCAGCACATTCAATCCTTGCTTTGTTCTAAAATTAAATTATCTCAAATTTTTGCATTTACGGACAGCTCAACTGTGTTAGCTTGGCTCCACACAGAACCTCATAGATTAAAACCTTTTGTCGCACATCGGGTGGTTCAGATTACTGATACTTTTGAACCCTCCATCTGGCGTCATGTGTCTACTCATGACAACCCTGCTGACTACTCCAGCAGAGGCCTCTCTTGCGAAGAGCTAGTGAAATGCAATAAATGGTGGTCGGGACCAGAGTGGCTGCTCAGAGGTCTCAATTCCTGGCCAGCTTCATTTCGTTCTGAACATCTGGGGGAAGTGCCTGAAATGAAATCTTGTTCTCATGTAGTCCAAACCCAAGAGCCTATTGATGACGTCTTGCCAGAGCTATTAGAACGTTCTTCTTCGCTCACTCATTTACAGCGAATCGTAGCTTGGATCTTTCGCTTCATTTCAAACTTACGGCAAAAGCCTAGCGAACGCCATCATCGTGCTCTCACTTCTGATGAGTTAGAGCAGTCGTTACTTGCACTTATAAAA
Organism: Euplagia quadripunctaria; assembly: GCA_963859945.1. Taxonomy (NCBI): domain Eukaryota; kingdom Metazoa; phylum Arthropoda; class Insecta; order Lepidoptera; family Erebidae; genus Euplagia; species Euplagia quadripunctaria. The sequence continues at coordinate 10,284,892 of OY982585.1, forward strand.
TCTGTTCAACAGTCCCATTTTAGTGATGAAATTTCTAAACTTATTTCTAAAATATGTCTACCAAAACATTTGCAAAAATTGTCTCCTTTTCTTGACTGCTCGGGTCTAGTCCGAGTGGGGGGACGTCTTCAAAACTTCAACTTGCCTGACCAGTCTATACATCCATACCTAATCCCAAAAAATTCTGTTTTGGCTTCTCTCATAATTACTTATTATCATAAATTTTATTTGCATTGTGGACCTCGCACTTTGCAGTCGCTAATTCAAAGAAAATTCTGGATTCTTGGAATAAGAAATCTGATTCGCTCACACTTATCTAAATGTGTAACATGTTTTAAAGTCAAACCGATCCCTTATCAACCTGTGATGGGAAGTTTGCCACCTTGCCGATCCCAAAAGGGTTTTTGCTTTCAAAATGTAGGTATTGACTTTGGTGGACCTTTTTTGGTTAAAGAGAGTCGGAGACGTAATGCTCGTGTCAATAAAGCTTACGTGTGTTTGATTGTCTGCCTCTCTGTCAAGGCAGTTCATCTCGAGCTAGTGTCGGAACTGTCTACAGAAGCGTTTCTAGCTGCGCTAGATAGATTTGTGTCGAGACGAGGAATATGTCGCTGTATTGTGACGGATTGCGGCACAAACTTTGTGGGGGCTAAACGCTATCTCGAAGATATGTACAAAGTCATGCTTGATAATAAAGAGGAGGTATCATCTCAATTAGGGTCTCGTGGAATTTCTTGGAAATTGAATCCTCCTTCCGCGCCCCACTTTGGCGGCATTTTCGAAAGTGGTATTAAGTCCACCAAATACCATCTCAAAAGAGTCATTGGTTCTCAAGTTTTAACTTTCGAAGAACTAGCCACGGTTTTAACAAAAGTCGAGGCCATGCTCAATTCTAGACCATTGTGTCAATTATCTTCTGATCCTAGTGAAGTAGATGTACTCACTGCTGGACACTTTATTGTTGGACGCCCTTTGGTTACTCTTCCGGAACCGCGTTCAGAAGAAATACATCCTCGAACTCGTTGGCAACTTCTTCAGAAACTTACGCAAAGTTTCTGGCGTGTTTGGCAGAACGACTATCTGCATACCCTGCAACAAAGGGTCAAATGGTTTAAGGATGACCATCGTCGTCCTGCGATTGGACAACTTGTTTCAATCCAGGAACCTAACTTACCTCCAAATGAGTGGCGATTAGGACGTATCGTTGACGTTCATCCCGGAATTGATAATGTTATTCGTGTTGTGACGGTAAAAACCCAAAAGGGTTTACTTAAACGACCAGTGGTCAAGATTTGTCCTTTACCGATAGCTAATTAACTTTTATTTTAATTTTAATTTGTAGTAAGCCTAGTTTTTTAGTTATTTACGAATATTATGTTTTAAGTTAAGCAAACTTGTCTTAATTTACCTAGTTCTCATTTGGATGCACATTCCAAACACTACTATTTTTTTTTTGGTGTTCTTTTATATTTTTATCTTATTACTGTCTGAGCAACGGAGTTCCTAGAGGTTGTCGGACAGTGTTGTCTTATGAAATCCTTGGGTGATTTCAAGTGGGGGGAGATGTTGCGGCTTGGGAACAGTCCTTATTAATTTCCTATCCAAATATCAATACCTAAATCCCCACTTCCCTTATCCTTATGCACATGAAGCGAATTCCAATCAGCGCCATCTAGTGCGCTGACACTCAATAACAACCCCTCTAATGGCCGCGTTGCGCGCTCACGTTGTCGCTCGTGAAAAATATTAAAAATCATTGGAAATAGACTGATCTGTAGTGAAAAACCGTGCACATTTGGTGTGGAGTGTGATCCCCTGTCTGTGCTGTGTGGGACTCTTGTCTGGACCTGCCAAACTAGCTCTGATGAACCGGGTTCGTGGAAGTGCTTCCAACTGGTGAGTTCTCCCAACCTTTTCCCGTTTCTGAAGCTGTTCGTTTGTTCCTGCTTGATATCACTGGGTTTAGACATACGCTGGATGGTGCCCTAGGTTACCTTCCGCTGTGAACCAACCAGCAATAGCTTATGCACCAACAGTATATGTATCTGTGCATATGTATATATGTAAATATCTGTTACATTAAGTTACAAGTATTTGAGTATAATGTGTGTATATATTCGTATCAAATTTTGTATGTATCCCATTCCTTGTATTTGTAAAAAAAATTACAAGTCTATTCTTTGCACCTACTCCTTATTTTCTCTGCATCATTGCCATACCCAAACATTGACTGCCAGAGAATGCCTCAGGCATTAGGTCCGCCTATGTACTATTGTGCAAAAAGTTTTAATAAATAAATAAATTAATAAAATTAATACCAAATACTTATGTCTGCGGTCCCTTAAAGTTGTAAAAATATCAAGCTTCTAAGTAAACGCAATCAAAAGATACGGCCATTAAGCCCTAGATTTTAACAAATTTGAACACATTTCCTAGGCAAATAAAAACCTATAGGGTACTTCCCATTGACCTAGAATCATTAAATTTGGTGAAAAGCAAGGTCTGACAACACAAGTACCTTAAGTAAAAATCTGAAAGTCGTTCATTTGTGTTTATATCACATAAAAAAATAGTTTTGTTATTACAAACTTATATTTTGCAGTTGGAAAGTTGACTTTGTCGTAAATCGAAATATGTATGTAATACTTAAATAAAAACTTGCTGCTGTCCAATATAAGAGCATACAAAAGTGCAGTCTGCTTCCAAAAAGCCAGATTAATATTGTCACTTTTCGCTCAAAAAAGCTTAATTGAGGTCAACTGGCTGCGGTCCAAGTTATTCGGGCTGAACGACATTGCTGCTTGAATTTATTGTAACGGCTGAACCTGGATGATAGTTGATTGTGGTTAAATGTTAAAAGTGGTACATACAAATGATTATTTTTATATTAAGAGAGATTACGAAAATTCGATTTTAAATATAAAAGGCTGTTGAAGGATTATTTCCCGCTATTTGCTAATATTTGTATCCATAAATATGTCTACTCGTATTGGTCTGGTCTCTGTATGTAAAATTATGAATGTTTATTAAAGACCATACGGTTGTACTCACGTTTATATTTCGGGGATGCCCGACTAGTTTCGGACCCGACGGGGGCCTTTCTCAAGAAGTGTTACACCTGACACCGTCGCGGCAGGACGCTTCACTCCTCTCACTCCATTATAATTTATTATTATTTAAAGAAAGACCCGAAACTAGTCGGGCATCCACGAAATACATTCGTGAGTAAAACCGTATAGTCTTTAATAAACATGAATACCACTCACAAAAGTTTTTATTGTAAAATTATGAATGCATTTATATTTTTTTTTTTTATCAAAAACTGTTCATTTGTGTTACAGAACCTAAGGTACAAGCCATGTTTAGTTCGGGTATAGATAGCGTTGTGTATTAAATATATCTTTAGTGTGGAAGAGCCATGCTTCGGCATATTTAGGCCGGTTCGACCGTAATGATACCGCGGCCTTAGAGAAAACCGGTAATGAAGCATGAATGTGAGTGAGTGAGGTTACCGGAGGCCCTAACTCTTTCCCCCCTCTCCCCCAATTCCCCTACTCCCACCTTAAAGGTCAGCACCGCACTTGTGACTCTTGAGTTGGGGAAGGGAGAGGGGAACGTCTCTCAATCGGCGAAAAGCAATGCAACCATTGCTTCACCGTCGGTTTTCTGTAAGGTCGTGGTATCACTCCGGTGGAGCCGGCCCATACGTGCCGAAGCATGGTTCTCCCACGATGAAAATGAGTGTATTTTTTACAAAATAAGTTCTTTAACTTCTTTCTCAATATTATTTTATTTTATTTTTAATATTGAGTGCATCTCCAATCACAGGACGAACATAAAGGTACGTGGCCTCTTCGAGCTACTGCAGTCTCAGTCCCGTCCCTTCATCTGAGACTTGCGGGATCCCTAGCTCCTTCGCTCTATCTATTTTCCTTACCCCATTTTACTTTCTTTCTTTATCCCATTTGCAAACAACTATATTTCCCGGCCGGTCATAAAAAGAACAAGCCAAAAAACCCAATTTTACAATATTTAAAAACAACTATTTAAATAATAAAAAATATATATTAATAATTATTACCTACACATGCGCCGACCCAAAATAAAATTGGGAAAGGGCAGAATATGATGAATACTGAGAGCTCTGGCAAGCCAAGTCAACTCCTCAGCAACAATACCACACGACGCACGTAGCGAATATTAACCGAGGTGCTCTGTAGAAAAATTTCTTCTTTGCATTTTCCTAATTCCTTAAGCTCCTTCTAGAAAGCATTCATCTATTAATAGTTGTTTGGAAGACAGCTGTTGTCATTACACAGTCGAAATGTATATCAAATTAGTGCCATAGTACACGAGTGCGTTTATATCAATAGACTCGATGGACATGTAGTTGATAGCACATCGTTGGGTTTCAATCCAATTTGTGAGTTGACGTCACGCCGCGCCTATCTGTCGCCATCCTTATATTTACACAACAATAACTATTATTAATAAAAATTAATAATAGTTATTGTTGTGTTTTCTTTTATTGTTTTAAAAGTTATTACAGCAATGGACAGTTAAAACAATAAACTCTGAAAATAATTTGAGAATATATTTTGTTTTCACATTATTTTATTTTTAACCCCTGACGCAAAAACGACGGGGTGTTATAAGTTTGACGTCGATGTCTTGTGTGTGTGTGTCTGTCTGTGGCATCGTAGCTCTCAAATGGATGGACCGATTTCGATGCGGTTTTTTACATTTGAAAGCCAGTTTCCTTGCGGTGGTTTTTAGCTATGTTTGGTTAATATTGGTCCAGCGTAAGAGTATCAGCTCTTTTCCAAACTGATATAAGTAGGCGGTGTTTTAAATTTATAGTTTTTTAAGTTTGCATGTGTGATATTGGCTATGAGTGTTATTCAACCCGAGTTCCTTGCGATAGACTCGCTTGTGACGGAACACTGTGTGGTTTTAGTCGGTTCGATTCCAACATACCACTTCACCAGTAGCCCCGATGAGGTGATGACCCGTGGGGGTTTCCACACGAAAAAAAAAAGTATGATAATTTAATCAGAAATATTACGATGTAAAAGATGAGCAGAGTATTTTTACAACTACCTTTCATCTATAGCACCATCTCGTTTTCGATTCCAAAAGTCGCATGTGTTAGAATATTTAAACATGTAAGATGTTTTTGTACCGACTTTTCTGCTAATAAATAAATTTGATTGATTGATTTTCATCAGTTAAGTGATTTACACATTATTCAAAACTAATGAAAACCCCGCGTAAGAAAGCACAGATTAAATAAGATTGGCGAACCAATGCGTTTAGTTTCTGCATAATATGTATGTATTACTAATTATGTTCATTTATTTAACTGGTATATTACATCTAATATTGTTTATTGTGTGCATATTTTATACTATTTATCAAATCATTTAAACAGTTATAATTTTATTCATTACATAAATATACACATGTCTGTCAGGTTTTAGTATTTTTCTCCTTTCTCTCTCACTGTATAATAGCCTGGCTGCTCTCCGTCCGTGTACATCACTAGGTGTTAGCAGAATACCAGCGCTACTTCCCCGAAGTAGCATTAAGCTGAGCTAACGACCGTTTTTGACTCATGCAGGGGTATTGTTTGAAAATTAAATTGTAACCTTAATTTAATTATGTTCAACTATTGTTATAAACCCGTATATCTGTGTCTGAGATCAAAATAAATTGGTTTCTTTCTTTCTTCCTTACACGTGATCGAACCAGAAACATAGAACATCTTCACAAATTTTTTACTTCAGCTTCACTTCATTAATACCAGCAGTTAAATTATTAGAATTATGATATTACGACTACAAAATGGAAATAACGAAAAGAATATTCGGATTTTAATATCATGGGTACGGTATTATGTTTGAAATATTAGGATCAAGATATTAGTATTAGGATATATAAATACAAGTTACGTTAGAAAACGAGTTTCTCATTCTGTAAAATATGTATTTTGTAACTAATTTCACTAGTTGCAAAAAAGAGGAAGAAATTTGAGACCGCCATAGCTATCTAACTAATAAAATATCTGACAGTTTCTTTACTTTTTTTAAATACCTAATTATTATAATTATTTTATAAGATATTCTGAATTAGCATTATTAGCTCGGTTTATACGTAGCTAGTTTATTATTTGTTACGTTTGGGCTGTAGGTACTCAGCTATTTTAATTTCAAGCTAATAATTTCTCTAGCACATATCACAAATACATCATTCGTAATAATAACTGCTGATAATAAAGTATAATTTGCTCCATAAATATTTTTTTTCTGAGTGTTATCATGCTCAGCCTCTGTAGCAAGATGGATGAGAGTAATCTTAGCTAGTTAATGATGCCAGGAAATGAGCTCTTAATTTCTGTGCAAATGTTACACAGGATTTTATCTATTGTTTGGAAACTTTTGTTATTGTAAGATTATGGTAAAGACTCATTAGAAGTATTATTGGCATATTGCCGATTCTGTTTTTTTTTTTGATATTTGGAACATCTCATTCTCTAGTAGACTCGTAATAACTCTGTCATAGTTCACCCTCCATTACTTAGAACTGTTTTAATACAATTTTGGTTTGCAAGATTCAATATGGTTTTTCAATGGCCATAAAAGTAAAAAGTTTTATAGACCAGCACCTAAAACTATATTTTATTAGCATTTTTATGACGTAAGTCTTAGACCACAGATAAAGTAATAAAACAATGTAAGTTGTAGACTGCCTGTTGGAGAATAAAAATAAAAATATTTCCAAAATTTTACGTTCAGTTTTTGAAAGGCTGATCAACGCAAAAAAAAATAAGGAATGGTATGCCAAATCTCTTGTAAAGTATATATTGATTTGCTCAAAGCATGAAAGCAAGCGGCCCGGGTCGACCGGAGTGATACCACGGCCTTACAGAAAACCGTCAGTTAAGAAATGCCTGCGTTGTGTTTCTCCGAGTGAGTGAGGTTACCAGAGGCCCTAACCTTTCTCTCCCCCCCTCTCTCCTTTTTCCCCCCATCCCCTACTCCCACTTACGATGTAGTCACTTACCATGAGGTGACCCGTCTGCTCGTTTGCCCCCTATACCATAAAAATTTAAAAAAATTGCAAAACATTATGTCAAATGCCATTCGAATGTTCAATGAACTTGACCATGATTATTTTTTTATCAACGTTTCAGAAACTGGAACTGATTTCACACAAATGTTAACTGGGCAGCTTTATTAGTTGAACAATATTTTGACCAGCCTTTCAGAAACCGGGTGTAAGACTACAGAGGTAGAATGTTCTTCATCCACCCGACGCAGGACGTGCACCATTGAGCCAGTCAGCTTGTGACCACGCCCAGTGCAACCTGGTCGAAACGTCAGGCAAAGTAAAGGTATGTAATACCTTTTAAAGACATCATCGCGTTACTTCCCGTTAACATAATTATATTATCATGGAACGCGAAAGTTTAATAGTTAGTAAGACTACTAGAAAATTCGATAAATTGTTTAACTTGACATTAGATGAGTTTTAGGCTTGATTATTATCTTATCTTATTTAAATAAAAAAATAAACTAAACGCTTGTAATATTGGTCTGTTTTGTAATAGTGGATGTCGTTTAAAGGCACTAATAGTGACCAAGCTTATTGTAATATCCATCGGAAATGATTTTAATATCTATGTGTGATATATGTACATGCTATGCTATATAATATAAGCAACTCATCTATTATGTATACATTTGCCACGTTCATCTTGGCATCACTCAAGGAGCTGATAGATACCTTCATATATTATGACGCTCCGCGGTTTCACTCGCGTAAGTCCCGGTGCCGTAAAATATCGAGATAAAAATGTCTATGTGTTAAACCAGGTCTCCAGCTATCTGGTCTCCAGCTACATACCAAGTTTCATAGAAATCGGTTCAGTAGTTTTTGCGTGAAGGAGTAACAAACATCCATACATGCATTCATCCTTTTTTTATGGTTTAGAGGGCAAACGAGCAGACGGGTCACCTGATGGTAAATGACTACCGCCGCCCATGGGCACTTGCAACTCGAGAGTCACAAGTGCGTTGCCGCCCTTTAAGGTGGGAGTAGGAGAAGAGGGGGAGGGGGGAAGAGTGGGAAGAGCGGGGAGAAGGGAAGGACGAGAATCGAGAATAAGGGAGAGGAAAGGGTTAGGGCCTTTTTTTTTTGTGTGAGTGGGAAGAGGGGAGAGGGGCATTAGAGGGGAGGAGAGGGGGGAGAGGGGAAGGACGGGAATAGGGGAGAGGGCAGGGTTAGGGCCTCCGGTAACCTCACTCACGCGGCGAAATGCAATGCAAGCATTGCTTCACGGCCGGTTTTCTGTGAGGCCGTGGTAACGAGCGGAGTCGAGCCGGCCCATACGTGCCGTGCCTCACAAACTTTCACGTTTATAAGAATTAAGAATAGTAGAATTAAGTCCGTTTAAACAATACTAACTGTTGCCCGCAACTTCATGGAAATTTTGTTGTGTATGTGTGAGGGAACCATACATTTCTTCGGGATAAAAAATAGTCAATGTGTTATTCCAGACTATAATCTATCTCTGAGACAAATTTCATCCAAATCCGTACAACGACGACTAATAAACCATCCATCCAAATATGCGCATTTATGAAAGTAAGAACATAAGGTTTTGTAATAAACGAATGTAGTAAACAATAGAAAATAATGTGAATGTTTGTGAAGGAAATTGCTATTTAATCACACCTTGACTTAGATTAGTAACACACGATTACAGAGAGAAAGAGAGAGATCGAATTACATGAAATTATCCGGACTTTTATTTAAATGGCCGTATCCTTTTATTAAAATCACGTGTTGTAGCGTTGAAAACGCACACTCATGTGGAAGAATGTACTATACGACTTGAACAAAATGCGTGTTCTTGTAGGAGAGTCAATGTACGTGAGCAAGCGCGTTTAACGCCCGTATATGAACGTGGCCTTAATGTATAAAAGTTACCATTGTAGCCACGAAAGCATTATATACATAAGAGAAGAAAGAAATAAAAAATAATTTAATGTTAGACAAAAATAAAAGAAATTCATACCTACATTGCGAACAGAATCTCAAGATCCACCGGAAGTACACTCCTGGTATTAACACAGTGAAGCGTATAAACAGGATATTGGAGAAAAGTAATTATGCTCGATTGGGAAAAATTCGCCCCAATACGTTTCAAGTGGAACAAGAAGTAAAATAAATAAATTAGAACAAAACCATTTGATTGTCAGCTTTTTTTAAAATACTAATCTCAAAATGTGACACTTCTTCCCAAACCATTCAACCAAAGCTTTTATGTTTAATCCAACTAATTTTATAAATGTGAAAGTTTGGATGGATGGATGTTTGTTACTCTTCCCTTTAAAAACATGTACACTCCTTTCTTGAATGTACTATATCCCCATACTGTAATCCCTCGGCAGGGAGCTCATTCCACAGCCGGTCTAAAATGATTTAAGCATTGTGTTAAAAAATAACAATCCCACTAATATTATAAATGTGAAAGTTTGGATGGATGGATGTTTGTTACTCTTCCCTTTAAAAACATATACACTCCTTTCTTGAATGTACTATATCCCCATACTATAATCCCTCGGCAGGGAGCTCATTCCACAGCCGGTCTAAAATGATTTAAGCATTGTGTTAAAAAATAACAATCCCACTAATATTATAAATGTGAAAGTTTGGATGGATGGATGTTTGTTACTCTTCCCTTTAAAAACATATACACTCCTTTCTTGAATGTACTATATCCCCATACTATAATCCCTCGGCAGGGAGCTCATTCCACAGCCGGTCTAAAATGATTTAAGCATTGTGTTAAAAAATAACAATCCCACTAATATTATAAATGTGAAAGTTTGGATGGATGGATGTTTGTTACTCTTTCACGGAAAAACCACTGAACCGATTGAGATGAAACTCGGTATGTAGATAGCTGGAGACCTCGGTTAACGCATAGACTACTTTTTATCTCGATATTCTCATGAGATCGGGACTTACGCGGGTGAAACCGCGGGGCGCTGCTAGTATTATCATACGCAGATTGTATGATATCACAAAAATCTAGCACAAATCTCACATCTCACAAAATCCAGGACTACTGACACAAAAATTCAACTGAGTTGGAAGAGTTAAATGTGTGACCCACGTTACTATTATCCTTTAAAACTTGATTTTAACGTATGCACAATTAAAATCGGGGCTTATTGATGCAATTAGGAGATGAAGCTAGTTACTAAACTAAAAAACAAATGAGCGGTGTTGATAGGAAGTATTAATTCTATAATTGAACCAAATTGGTTATGGAATCTTTGTAAGCAAACTATATGTCATCATGTTTAGGGTTGTCATTATTAGAATGCTGAAATATTGTAATTTTATCTCTATTTACTAGTTACACAGTACTGCCATTGTATTTACTAGGTCTAAATATAAGAGCCAAAAACGTAATATGTATAAAATATACCTCAAAACAAGAGTTAACAAATTTAAAAAACAACTATATGTCTTACAACCCTATAACTCTTTCAATTTCGCAGATCAACAACAATTTGGTTATTTTTATACTTACTCGTAAATGAATTTAACGTGAATAAAGTTGAACAAAATTTATGAACATCGTTTTGTTTCACTATTTATTGGAATGGATTTTGATAGCGTAGAGTAAATTTTTATTCTATCTACAAAATAGGCACAGACAAAACAATTACGCGTCGTACTAGGTTAAGCTTAGCTAGCGTAGTACATATGTTAGTGTAGTGTATATGTCTCGGAATAGTATACCACTCACGTAGATTGGGAAGAGCGCTAACAAAGGTTTAGTTGAAAAACTACAAACTAAAACTAGTTGGCATACTGAAAAGGGTAACTTTTCTGATCATCAATGCTCAAAATAATTTTATTGGTTTAGTGACATCTACGTAGTACATATACATTTAACGTATATCTCACGCTCTAAGTGATTTTATTTCAAATACAGAAGTCCTATTTACGCATACAAATAATTTTTAAAATTTATAATCAGCAAACAGGTTTTTAACACCACCGCCACCAGCAGGATCCAAGGTACCACAGAAAAGGTCAGAGTACAATTCTTAAAAGGGCAATCGAGACAAACGTGTAGAAGTCTAATCCTTCATAAATCGCGTCGATCTCGATGTTGATCTCTCTGCTGGAGGACAGGGTCTGCTTAGCGCACGATCCGGTTTTATTAGATATTTTTGTAATATTGCGTCCACAACTGCCCTCCCTTTGGTATCTATATTTAGGTGCTCCATCACCGGGAGCATTCGCCTGTGATGTAAGGTTACAGATCCGAACATTACCTCAGTTAGGGAGAAGAACCAAGCATTACAGTGCGCATTGTAATGTAATGTGATGTATGTAATGTGATGTATGTAATGATACACTGTAATATTTTTCTTTTCTTTTATGGTATGGGGGCAACCGAGTAGATGGGTCACCTGATGGTAAATGACTACCGCAAGGTTGCCTGGAAGAAATTGCTTTTAGCGATAAGGCCGCCCTGTGTACATATCAATTTTGTAAACTTACTTTAACCAATATTTACTGGTGTACAATAAAGTTTATTATATTCTATTCTATTCTACCGCGGCCCATGGGCACCTGCATCTCAAGAGTCACAAGTGCGTTGCCGGCCTTTAAGGTGGGAGTAGGGGAAGAGGGAGCGAGGAGGGAAAGGGGAAGAGGGGAGGAGGAGAGGGAAGGGTTAGGGCCTCCGGTAACCTCACTCACTCACCGAAAAGCAATGCAGTCATTACTTCACTGTCGGTTTTCTGTGAGGCCGTGGTATTACTGCGGTCAAGCCGGCCACTGAAATGATGATGAACGAAAACATTGATACAACTTGTAACATGAATGCGCACCACTTGTAATTGAGTGTGTAGCGGACGACGAACATATCCCGCTCAGTGATCCTCTGATCACTCGTTCTCGACTTCTCGTTTATTCACTTCACTGCGAAGTCAACAATTCGGTGAGGGAGCACCTTTTGACTATATTTTAGAAAAAGTAAGTAATAACCAAAATGCCGCTGATAGATTTAATCTCACATCACTAATAATATCTGAAATTTAATTTTTTATAAACATATATAATTAAAACTGAATTTGAAACAGAACTGTGAGTATGATTTCTTAGTAGAAACCAGAAAGAAGCTGTCTCAAATGTATCCCCTTTCTACGAGAGCATGTACTGCAAAAGAAATTGTTTATAACTCTCAATGAATGTAGGGCAGTTATTGGGTGAAGCCAGAAAATAAATACATTGCGAGAAATTGCTCTTTTATTGCCATAACTTATACTACAGGGTGGGTCTCACTGGCGCGACTTTACGTCGGCAGTGTGAGTTATAGCTGACGTATATGTCACCTGATACATAGGTTTAAACAGGAGAAGTTGGATTCTTTACTCTTTTATGGGATGGTGAATGTGATTTTTGTAAAGATGTGTGGTATTTTCTTGCAAAAAATAATATGGATTTCAAAAATATAAGAGTTTCTGAAAGCACTTTAAACAGGTAGAAGATAACGTATTAGATTTCTCTAAATATTTAACAGATGTTCGAATTGACATTAGTTTCTGGGAATGGGTTATTTGAAAGACTATGACCTTCATTTTCAGGTCCAAAGATAGAATTAAAGTACCATAAATGAACTTTACTGAAGTTTAGGCTAATATACTTCTTCATGGTATCCATAGTTTCTTAAGAATTGCTTTATGTTAAATACTAGCAGCGATTTCACCCGCGTAAGTCCTGATCCCGTGGGAATATCGGGATAAAAAGTAGCCTATGCGCTAATCCAGGTCTCCAGTTATCTACATACCAAGTTTCATCGCAATCGGTTCAGTGGTTTTTGCGTGAAAGAGTAACAAACATCCATCCAAACTTTCACATTTATAATATTAGTGGAATTAATGGACTTCCTCTATTGCTTCCACCAAGCAGCGGTAGCGTAATGGCTAAGGCGTCGGACTTGCGATCAAATGGTTGCGGGTTCGAACCCCACCTAGTGCACTACCGACGTGAACCCACTCCTAACACAAGCGTTTAGCTTAGCTGGAGGGGGTTAACAAGAATACTAGTAATGTGTGACCCACGTTGCTAGTATTCTTTAAAAAAAAAAACATATTTACCCCCATGCTTGTTTGATAAGCTTAATGGGTAAGACGCAAAAGGTACGGCGAAACAGTAATGATTAGCCATTAGAAGCTCGTTTGTTTACTGTGCAGCAAAAGTATCGTCTTGCGACTGTTTTGTTATCAATATATACGTATTAGGTTCGTCGTGGGAGAGCCATGCTTCGGCACGTATGGGCCGGCCCGACCGGAGTGATACCACGGCTTCACAGAAAACCGGCAGTGAAGCAATGATTGAATTGCTTTTCGCCGAGTGGGTGAGGCTACCAAAGGCCCTAACCCTTACCTCTCCCTCTCTCCCCTCCTCGCTCCCTATTCCCCCCTTCCCCTACTCCCACCTTAAAGGCTGGCAACGCACTTGTGACTCTTGAGTTGCAGGTGCCCATGGGCGGCGGTAGTCAGGTGAGCCGTCTGCTCGTTTGCACCTTTACCATAAAAAAAAAAAAAAAATTATGTTTCTCTGGCTTTTCTGTGGTTCGTGATTATATTTTGAGATGATACTGTGAAAATTCGGAAATCAAATCAAAAATTAATTTATTATCTTATTTTACACATAATAAGTAAGAACCGAATGTAATTCGTTACAGGATAACCTATTTAGACGTTATGGAAATGAAAGTTAACATGGACCATTTTCCTTTAATAGTTTTATGATGCAATAAGCCGCCTCGTAAACATACTGATGTTATTACTTCTGTCTGCCTACTGCATCATAACGTCGGTGATGAGGCAATAGTGGATATAGCATCACTGAAGGATGTATTGCAAGGTTGTAGAGAGGTGGGTGAAAAACTTTGATATTGGAAGTTGATAAGGTATTTTTAAAAATCATAATAAAAATTTTGTAGTTTATGATAAGTTATGGCTAGAATCATTTTATTATTACATGACATATTATTATCATAATTACTATGTTTCGTGGGAGAGCCATACTTCGGCACATATGGGCCGGCTCGACCAAAGTGATACAACGGCCTCACAGAAAACCAGTTTTCGTTGTGTTCCGCCTAGTGAGTGAGGTTACAGGAGGCCCTAAACTACCCCCTCGCCCTCCTTCCCCTAATCCCTCTTTAAAGCCGGCAACGCACTTGTGACTCTTGAGTTGCAGGTGTCCATGGCCAGGATAGTCACCTACTATCAGGGGATCCCTCTGCTCGTTTATCCCCTACCCCATAAAAAAAGAAAAACACTTTATGGGTGTGATATATCGTCATGTTCCAATTGGAAAAAATGTATTTGTATATGAGAGCACTATTAAAGTTAATTTTGTACGTTCCCTTTTTTGTCGTGTGGAAGCCCTCACGGGTCATGACCTCTCCGGGGTCAACGGCAAGGTATGTCGGACTCGAACCGACTAAAATCGAACGGTGTTCCGTCACGAGGTCCTAATCGGGGAATCCTAGATGTACCCTAGAAAGGAAATCTCTGTGAACCTCGGCAGACTTGGCCACCTCTTCAACAACAGCGACAACTTTGGTGCGGGGTCCTTGCCCCCTTCGATTTAGACAGGCGTGCGTGGAACACGTTGCGCCCGTATACTCGCCTAAAAGTCCTGCTGATGAACGATGGCTGACCATAGTGACATGTTCGTGAACAGGGGTTGGTCCTTTTTTGACTACTATTACTTATAAATATGGCCAGAAATTTATAAAAAAACATGTTGGAAAAGAATGTCCTTTTTTCTTGCCCGCTTGTCTCCATAAGAGCTATGTATTGAAACAGAAAAAGGAAAAAAAGACTTTCCAACTGACTGAATCTGAATGACTCCTCTCCTCTAAACAATTGACAACAATACCCATAATCGGATTAATGAAAAAAAATTTTTTTTGATCTGATTTGATTTCATCGGAAATTGACTCTAGAAGGGCGTTCATACAGAAAATAAAATACATAGGAACTGAACTGACTTGAATGAATAAAAAGTCTATTTGTAGCATTCATGAAAACTTCTTTTTTGGTTTGGGCCATCGACCTACTCTTTTGAATAAGGCTGTCTCTAGAGTAGAGAACACTGAATGGAACGGTGTAGTTCCAATCAGCTAATGTACTTGCATTTTAAAATTCAAATGCATAGAGAGCGCCCGTGCTTTTGATACAAATTGGTACGAAAATCGAAAGAAAAGCATAGGACACAAACTTGGCTTTTCAAATTTGTCACGAGCAAACGTCAAAAGTATCTACTATTAACTCTATGGATAGATATTTTAGCTTATGGCCACATTCACATACATAATTCAGTACCATCCAGAGAAGGCAAGCTGAACTGCATAGGAACTACTAATCCTGTATCACGCAATGAAAGTTCTCGCGCTGATTAGCATGTGTACAACTTTCGTACATCAACGGTTGGGCTTCGGTCTGCCAGGCATGATCACCTAGCTAGCGGAGGATCCTCTATGTTGGAGGGACATCACACGCGTTCCTCCACAATCCAAACAGAACTAGTCAGTGTTGTATTTGGTTCTTGGGAAGCGTGATACATAAAAGCCACTACAGGTGAAGGGAGTGTTTAGGAATTTATACATCAGGTAGCAATGAAAATGACTGACTGGCCTGTTGGGTCTAGTGGTTAGTGACCCTGACTGCTGAGCTAGAGGTTGTGCGTTCAATTTCCACCCAGGATAAATAATTGTGTGATGAGCATGATCATTTGTTCTGTGTCTAGGTGTAATTTATCTATAATATGTATGTATTTAGAAATATATAAGTATGTTTATGAGCAGTCTGGTTACCATAGTACAGGCTCTGCCTAGTTTGGGACCAGACGGCCTTGTGTGAGATGTGTGAAGTTATTATAAAAAAAAATGGCGGTGGAGTTGGAGGAACTTTATCCCACATATTTTTAAATTAGGTGTGCCTTTGATTTATCAATACTAAGTTCATAACGCCTTTATACAGTCAAAAAGTAATTATTATTATTATCTGATGCGAAAGTTATATCTTAAAACAAAAAAATATTCAAGAAATTTTAATCCATCGTGGCTTTGGGCGTTCACCTAAATCCGCATTAATGAGAGCTATCCTTATCTCAGTTTTCTTCCTTTTAACAAAAAGAAAACTGCGGTTTTACTGAATAAAAGGCTCCGCAGTCTGATATAATGTGCGTGAATTATAGCACTTTTAATGGTTGTTTTATTAATAGTTTATGTGTGTAACACATTTTTCTTATGGTGGAAATTTATTGCCATACACCATGGTTACTACGTAGTTTGATAGCTGAGGTCAAAGAACTTGATGAAATCATAAATTTGACGCAAGTATCTAAGGATTATTTGCGGCGTTCATACTATACGTGCCCACGTCCACGACGCGCAGCGAACGCGTGGATCAGCAAATGACATTGTTTTCTTATAAAATTCATAGTAACAATCAAACTTGCAACGTTATTAGTAGTAAATATAGGCATAGCATAGTATAAGCACAGTATAATGTATATATATACAGTGGTATAAGTTCTCCCAGTATTCAACAGTTAAATACGGGAGAAGGGTCGATAAGTGTCTGGCTGTGTCTCTGGCAAATGATTAAGGACATCATTGCCCCAAAAATTCATAATAAGGACAAAATAGAAGCAATAAAGTTTGTATTTATTTATAATGTATATTTGTTAAATTTATATTGACACAATTAATGTCTTTCAGTTGACATTGATTTCATATTTATAATAAACCTAGCTGTTGCCCGCGACTTCGTGGCAATTCAAATATATTCCACGGGGACCGATTTTCAACTCAGTTTTCATAATTTTTCGTTGCGTAAGAACCTTCTACGAAGTATTAGAAAACGTAAACAAAAGAAAGGTATTTTTCTTATTTTATTAATTCTTCTTAAATTTGAACGTTCATTTTAATTTATAACAACTTATTACTGGTAAAGAATAAAACCTTAGAAATCCCTATCTCACACACAAAGTTCGCTGTAAATTAAAAAAGAAAAGTAAAGTTCAATTATAATAATGAAAATAGAGAGCTTGAATCGTTTCAAATGAACGCCCTAAGGAACAACCCTTTCAATATAATTTTACCGTAATTCATTTAATATTATCTGTTGAATATTAATAATTTTGTAAGTGCTTTAATTATGCCCTACGGCATCGTTCGGCCTATTACCGCAACCTTTTTTTAGTTGATTGAAATTCGTTTTTTATAATGTACACACATATATTTATTTCTACTTAATCGACCTATTAATAAGAAACATTACGTAAGTGGGGAATACTTTGCACCATCAACGAATAGCGTTTTTTTATCGTGTGGAAACCCCCACGCGTCTGTGGTGAACTGTGAAGTTATATTGTACGTCGTAAGTGGGTCTAACGCAGGGAACCAGGGTATACCTTATGCAGGAAGCCTCTGAGACCCCCAGCAGACCGTAACCATCTGATCAGCAGGTGACCACACAGTCCAGTAATGAGAATAGAATAGCTACTTAATTTTTTATTAAAATTTTATTTTTATTTATAAATAGACTTTTGCACGACATGACACAAATCACCTTTCGTTCAACTCTGTTTCAACTAAGTAACGTACAATGAGCGACGCTAACTAATTTAACACATTGACACCTTGTCACTGGCAAATGTTATTAACATAATATGATGATATTATTATTATTGTTTAAGTGCTTAGTGCCACCTCGACCATTTCTGATCTTTTGTAGCGCCAATAATATGATGAATATGTTGATAACTAAATATATGTTAGTAATCTGTAAGCTTTCTGTAAAAGTAATAAATAAACTATGTGGAAGAACGTGTGTCCGCGACCATGATTATGCCTGTGTTGACGGTTGATGTTGGGAAGTTGTATTTAAGTATGGGCCAAGTAATTAAACATTGCATTGTTTATAATACCAGGCCAATATAAATAATGACAAGTAAAATCGGGCTACGCAATTAATAAGTATTAATTATTAAGTATTACTTATTTAAACTTTCTTATTGAGCACATTGTCTAGCCATTATGAATATTGCTACTTCACTGTTGGGCAATGTGATAATAATTAAGGTATACTAGCTTTTAAACTTTCGCTTTTCATGATATGTAATTATGTTAGCGGGAATTAACGTGATCGCGTTAACTCCCGCTAACATAATTATATATAACTAGAGATCGCGCGGTGGTCGAATTTCGACTATGGTTTATTTCAGTGGCCAATATTACTTGACCTGTCATCGTATAGACTTTTGTACCATGACAGGTCAAAATATATACTGGACACTCATAGTTGTATGTACCCGTTTTTGCATTTTTTTTTACCTTTGTAGCAAATATTGTTCAAAAATTTTAGCATTCGTCACTTCTTCTCTGTATAAACTATAAGTGTGCGAAATTTCATACTCCTCCGTCCGCCCAATTTTCGTAAAAAGGGATCCAAAGTTTTCGCTTCACGTATTAATAAATAGATTACGGTACATGCTAGTTGCTGGGTGCGAGGACTAAAATGTGCATGGAATGATGATCATAATAATACACGCGCTGATGCAGCTTATATTGTTCGTATCGCGATAAAAACTAATGCAAAAATTCTGTTAAGTGTGTCATAGTAATTACTTGTGTAAAAATTGATATGAAAATATCTGAACGAACGAAAATTGACAGTGAAGGTATGTTAGAATGGCGACGGAAGAAAGAGGTCACTTTACACAGAACCTTAACAAATTATATACCTAAACCTTCCTCATGAATTGCTCTATCTATTGGCGAAAACCGTATGAAAATCCGTTCTAAATAAATGAGTTTATCGCGAACAGACAGAGAGACAGACGCGGCAGGGGACTTTGTTTTATATATGTAGTGATTCAGACAACCTTTAGAGGGACAGATGCAATTCATTTGTATGTGGTTTTTTAATTGAAAAGGTGATATTATTTGCAATTAAAGTATGTGGTATACCAAAAAAAGTAAGTATTATCATTTATCAGTTAACATTCGAATTGGAATTTAATTAAGTAGTGCGGAGTAGAAAAGACAATAATATAGTAATAACTCCACACATCTCACACACGGTCGTCTAGTGCCAAAGTAGTACCATAGTACAGGTTCTGCACCTGTACTATGGTAACCAGACTGCTGATAAACATACATATATATTTCTAAATACATACATATCACTACATATTATAAAACAAAGTCCATTGCCGCGTCTGTCTGTCTGTTCGCGATAAACTGAAAAACTACTGAACGGATTTTCATGCATTCACCATTCACCATTCATTTCATGTTTTCACCAATGGATAGAACGATTGATAAGGAAGGTTTAGGTATAAAATTTGTTAAGGTTTTGCGTAAATTGGTTGAAATTTGATGATGATTGTTGAAGATGTCTCTGCTACCCGTGCGAAGCCGGGACGGGTTGCTAGTTATAGATAAATTACACCTAGACACAGAACAAATGATCGTGCTCATCACATAATTATTTGTCCTGGGTGGGAATCGAACCCACGACTTCTGGCTTAGTAGTCAGGGTGACTAACCACTAGACCAACAGGCCAGTTAAAGGTCGCTAAGATAGAGATAAAAGAAAAAATCACAAATAGTTATCAAAATAAATAAACATGAATAACTGGCTAAAAATTCTGCAAACTCATTACTGCTCAGATATGCGGACAATGAAGATCAAATTTAGACACAATTTGTACAATTTTCTCTTATTCACTATCTAGACGTGATACCATTTTATTGCACGCTGCAGCAAACGCGAATAGGTACACCGAGACTCGGTAGAACATTTCACAAAATATTCGTCCTTTTTACAGTACGTACGTGCGACAAGTTTTATAAAGTTTCTGAATCAGAAAGAAACGGTATCTTTATATATATATTTCTTCTGTGCGTATGTATTTTACTGAACTCCTCTTAAACGGCTGGACCGATTTTAATGACATTTTTTGTGTGTCTTCAGGTGGATTCGAGAATGGTTTAGATTTACAATTACGATAGGGTTCCAGGAATAATATTTTTTCCGTTCCGGCAGGACAACGTCTGTCGGGTCGGCTTGTATATTTACATAAACTTTTGTCAATCACTTTAGGTATCGGTCTTCACAGCCGAGTTAGGAGTGCCTGAGGCATTCAAACCTGACCTGATGATTAGATGTCAAATATGGATGTATTAGAGATTGTTGTGTATAGTGTTTGTTAATAGATTGAATTTTCTGTGTCTATCGATATAGATGAAATCAATGTATTTAATTTTCCCAGCGGTTTCACCCGCGTTAGTCTCGATCCTGTGAGAATATCGGGATAAAAAGTAACCTACATGTTAATCCAGGTCTCCAGCTATCTATATACTGAGTTTCATCGCAATCGGTTCAGTAGTTTTGGCGTGAAAGAGTAACAAACATCCATCCATCCAATCTTTCACATATATAATACTAGCAGCGCCCAGCGGTTTCACCCGCGTAAGTCCCAATCCTGTGAGAATATCGGGGTAAAAAGTAACCTATATGTTAATCCAGGTCTCCAGCTATCTACATACTAAGTTTCATCGCAATCGGTTCAATAGTTTTGGCGTGAAAGAGTAACAAACATCCATCCATCCAAACATTCACATATATAATACTAGCAGCGCCCTGCGGTTTCACCCGCGTAAGTCCCGATTCCGTGGGAATATCAGAATAAAAAGTAGCTTATATGTTAATCCAGGTCGTCAGCTTCATGGCAATCGGCAACACACCAAGTTTCATGGTAATCCGTTTAGTAGTTTTGGCGTGAAAGAGTAACAAACATCCATCCATCCAAACTTTCACATATACAATATTAGTGGGATTAATGTTTTCACGATTGTAGTGTGTTTTGTGCATTGAAATAAAGTATAATTCTTTAAAAAAAAACCGACTTCAACAAAAAAAAACTATTCCATAAAAGACTTATATATGGTTTTCTCATTGATGCCATTGTCAGAACTGGACCAAATTGAAATGGGACCACACGGGAAGCACCAGCTTTCAAATAAAAAAAAAGAATCACCAAAATCGGTTCACCCACCCAGTCGAAAGTTCTGAGATAACAAACATATTGAAAAAAAAAATAGTCGAATTGAGAACCTCCTCCTTTTTTGAAGTCGGTTAAAAAATAAAACTCCTTTAAGAAAGGAACTTTTTCTGGATGAAAGTCATTCGATATATTTTTTTCTGTATCCTGACACCGTGTATGCAATTTCATGATGATCAGTTGATTAATTAAGGCGTGGAAGAGTCACAAGAAGAGTGGTTCAAAAGTCACAAGAGCATTGCCGGCCTTTAAGGTGGAAGTAGGAGAAGGGCGTGAGTAGGGGAACGAGGGGAGGGGAGGAGCGAAACACAACACAAACATTGCTTCACAGCCGGTGTTCTGTGAGGTACGTGCCGAAGCATGACTCCCACTTCTGTATCACTCCGGCCGAGCCAACGATTTCACTTGCTTAGATGTAGTATTTGTCCATAATTTTAAGGATCCCTCAGGAACAGTATTTTTTTAGGATGAAAGTATCCTATCTCCTTTTCTGAGCTCCTGAAAACATGTGTGCAAAATTTCATGCTGATATGTTCAGTAGTAAAGGCGTGAAACAAACATACTCACTTTCGCAATTATCACTACATATTATAAAACAAAGTCCCCCGCCACGTCTGTCTGTTTGTTCGCGATAAATTCAAAAACTACTGAACGGATTTTCACGCGGTTTTCACTAATAGATAAAGCTATTCATGAGCACGGTTTAGGTATATAATTCGTTAAGGTTTTGTGTAAATTGGTTGAAATATCATAATGATTGTTAAAGATGTCTCTGCTACCCGTGCGAAGCCGGGGCGGGTTGCTAGTAATATATTTAATGGATTGAAGAAAGAGTATCAAAATAATATTTTGATACAATTTCTCTCATCTCAAATCCATTAATATCGAGTTTTTACTCGATATTGAAATTGCGCCATCTCTGAAAGGTTGAATCTGAAGGTAGCCCGAACTAATACATGAATAATTAGTATACAACCAACATCAAATTACAGTAGTATCGCTCAGAATCCACAGATGGCCAAAAAATTATACAAATTAACTCACGGTCAGCATTTTTCGTTGCGCTAACATTTTTTCCGGCTAGCCCCTATCCACCGAGCGTCTGAAGTATAACGTGCGATTAGGAACTTTGTTCCAAAAACCCTTCAGTTTTATTATATTAGTTTTAAAAAGAAACCTTTAGAAAGAAACCTAATTAATATGAGTACAAATGAAACAAACAAATAATGGTGTCTAAAGGAAATGAGCTCATGAATAACTACTTTCTGATTTTGATGAGCTGGATTTAAACTTTATGAATTAATGTTGTTTATTTTCCTTATTTATGAAGTTTTCCTCACAAATAATATAATTTATTGTTTAAAAAGTATTTACAACAGCACACGTGCTCGGCTCGATCGTTAAAGTCGTTCGTGAGTTGATTTCAAACGTGAATTGCTGTTCAAATAACTTCAGATATTACCAAAGTTATATTAGCTTTTTATTACACTGAATACGGCTTCAATTAATAAAAAAAAAATGAGACCTTTAATGTTCTAAATTGAGATTACTACTGCAAAGTTTTTTATTTCTAAGAGATAGAAAACAGATTACACTTTCTCGGTAAAATTTACAAATCAAAACAAATATATCTACAGATAGAAGTGTTTTGATTTGATTGCGTTTTGTTAATTTGAGCACAGTACAAAAAAATATAATCCACGAATCCGAACGGCATAAAGGAAGCAATTTAGCCTAAAACCACTTTGAAATCATTCAATGAATTAAAACCGCTAAAGTGCCAATATCTTTTTTTTTTGTGTTGTTTGAGTGCTTAGTGCCACCTCGACCATTTCTGGTCTTTTGTAGCGCACTTTTCACTTTACAGCTCACTGCTCAGACTTATGGCTTCGAGAAACCTCCAGATCCTTTCAGCAGTGACTGTTTGTATTTCCTGCGGTTGTATGATGTGTAACCCTAGGCTAATACTTCGGTGCCGCATTAGTGGGCCACAAGAGCATAGAATATGCATTGCAAGTTCTTCTGCCTCTTGACAGAATCTGCATATTGTGTTCTCGCCCAATTTTAGGGTGAACATATGTTTGTTCAGTTTGCAGTGTCCGGTTATTACTCTTACCGGACTGCCAATACCTTAGCTAATTATATTATTTTCAGAAACCAAAAACACACTGATTTTATCTATAATAATAATAATATGTAATAACTTGAGACACCTCACACACGGCTGTCTGATCTAAAACTAGGCAGAGCTGTACTATGGTAACCAGACTGCTGATAAACATACTTATATATTTCTAAATACATGTCTAATTTATCTATAATATGTGATAGATAAATTAGACACAGAACAAATTATCGTGCTCATCATTATTATTTGTCTTGGGTGGAATCAAACCTACGACGTTTAGCAGGCAGGATTATTAACCATTAGACCAACAGGCCCGTCAAAATAATCACTACGTCACTACATGTTATAAAACAAAGTACCCCGCCGCGTCTGTCTGTCTGTCTGTCTGTTCGCGTTAAAGTGAAAAACAACTGAACCGATTTTCATGCGGTTTTCACTAATGGACAGAGTGATTCATGAGGAAGGTTTTGGTGTATAATTTGTACCCGGGAGAAGCCGGGCGGGTTGCTAGTAATATATAAAACGTCAATTTAATGACCTAATAGGAAATAATCTATGTATATATAAAAATGAATCCCTATTTGCCTTGGTCACGGCATCACGCGTGAACGGCTGGACCGATTTCGCTTATTTTTTTTTTTTTGTGTTTGTTATTGTCAGGAGCAGGTTCTTATGAAAGAAAAAAATAAGTTTTGCAGAAAATTACAAAATTTAAGAAAACTTAACGCGGGACTTACGAGGGTGAAACCGCGAGGTGCAGCTAGTTATATTATAAAAATGACGAAAAACCAGAATTACCACCCAAAACAAGAGAAAGAAAACCAGTTCGCAATCCAAATACCTGAAAGAAAACTATTGCAAAAAAGCTGAAGAAATCTGGCCAAGAATATCGCTCAATGAAATCTGGGAGGACAGTAGAAGTTAGAAAAATAAGACCGCCTCGTACTGATAAATGTCGCCTGTCTAGTTCGTCGCAACTGCAAAAAAGGAAATGAAATATTTAACTCTTATTTGAAATTGGGTAGCATAGAAAGACAACGACATTTTTTTAAATTACTGTTTGAGAACACTTGAAGTTGCCTCATTGCGTCATGTATCCTCAATGCTGAGGGTCGTGCCCTTGTTGTAATACTTTTTCGAGGACTATTTTCCGCCATTTCGTCCTTGAAGTTGCAAGCTGACGTACTACGACGGGTATAAAGACAAATATTCCCACACGTAACCTGAGACAAGTAAACACTGCATTTTATTTACTTAATGGAACCAACATATTCGGGTGTGCAAAACTTTTTTAATAAACACTTTGGGGTATTTCGCAGAGGAGTATAAGAACTGTTATTGGTACTAAAGAAATTAACAATGGCATATTTCTACAAGAGTAAGGAGTAATCCAAAACATGGAAATTAGACAATGAAGTTATACAACCAGCAAAATATAATTATGTACTTATACGGGAATTAACGCGATCACGAAAAGGTATAACATACCTTTGAATTGCCTGACGTTTCGACCAGGTTGCACTGGCCGTGGTCACAGGCTGACTGAACCAGCAAAAGACCACATTTAACCAATCCCAAAAGTAGAAGGGCTGACACGAGTAGGCTATTTTTCGATGGTCGTTTATCTATGGCGGCATTGCACAGAAACTATAATAAAGTACGAAAAAGAAATAACCATCTTTAAAGCCTTTAAGGTGGGTGTAGGGGGGGAAGAGTGCTAGGGCCTCCTGTAACTTTTCTGTTACATTTTATGTATGAATAAAAAATAAAGTAGATATAGCTTAGGTGTACAAATTTTAAAGTTAATCGGACGTCTTGAAGTTGGTGGAAAGTATGTTAAAAGATTTCGACACATAGATAGATAGACAGATAGATCCAGTTCAAGATATAAAGCGTGTAAAAGGACGTATGTGATATAGAACGACTTTCTTTTAAAATGCAGTAATTTGATTTATTCTTTTAACTAATGATCACCCAGAGGTAGAAATTCGACCGTGATTCATTAAATTTATTGATATTCTTAGTCCATCCGTCGAAGAGAGTAGAAAAAACTGTTTAATTTTTTTTAGTAATAAGAATACTTAATAGCTTGAATAAAACAAAAAAAAACCGGACAAGTGCGAGTCTACTCGCGCATCGAGGGTTATGTAAGCAAACTAACTTGCATGTAGATACGTCTACCTCGAGAATGGATTCTCAAAGACCCTTACCCGTTTTTTTTTAAACTTTGCAGTTCTAAAAATACTCTTCTACACATCAATATACGACAAGATTAACTTGCCAACTTTATTTGATGCTAATTTCAACTTGATGAGAAAAAGGGTCTTGACAGACAGAGAGACAGATAGACAACAAAAAGATCATATAGGGCACCTTTTTTCATTTCTGGGAACTGAACCCTTCAAAACAAAAATACAAACACAGAGGAAAAAGGTACTTTACTGTCGTTATATATATCTTTGCCTATTTACAAATTTACGTACAACGAATACCTATTATCTGAAAAGTGGTCGTAAATAGTTTCACTTTATTAAATTCAGGGTTGGCAAAAGTATCTAAAGTGATATCGTAAAAGAACGAACACTAAAGTGCGGATAGTAAATTTTGTGGTCAGTTTGGATTTTGTACGGGTGGCGAACAGCATGAGGAAATTAAGGAGTTACGAAGACATTATTTTATTTTAACTATCTTTTATTCGACTTCGACTTGGAATGATTGTTAGTTTAGGTCAAATTTGCAAGCTGCATTAAAACCACTTGCTCTTATCCTAAGGAGTTGAAAAATCACTGAAAGGGCATGACTCTAGCATGCAGAAACAATGAGAATTTTTGAAAATAAGAACTATCCGTTTACAAGTTACAACCATTTGAATTTCCAGGTATGTCCATCCCCTGTATAATTTATGTACTTATTGTAAATTGCATTCTTAACGCGTGTTCTGAGTACAAAAATTCTGTCTTTCTTTTTCTCGAAGCTGTTAACATTGTCACGTTGAACGCCGGTGCCTTTTTTGTGAGAAAAGGATTACATAAAACTTCAATTAATCACTCTACTGAATCCTGGTAAACAAAATTAGCAGTCTAACTCCATGAAGTTTTGCGTGGGAATCTCAAAATATTTAAAATCATCTACTAGATATATCTAATAATAATAATAACTTGAGACACCCACACAGGGCCGTCTGATTCCTATCTAGTCGGAGCTTATTTAAACTAGACTGCTGATAAACATACTTAAACATTACTTAATACATACATATTATAGATAAATTACACCCAGACACAAAACAAATAATCTTGATCATCACCCAATTATTTGTCCTGAGTGCAACTCACACAACCCCACGATCAGCTCAGCAGACGGGATCACTAACCACTAGACTAATAGACTTTTCATAAATAATTAAGGGCCTAGGTCTGGGCCAAGGGATAGAGATAAGAAACGGTTCCAACGATTTTGATGAAATTTTGTATACAGATAAAGTTTTGCATTTTAAGTTCAACTGCATAGTTGTATTTCCTGTAAAAATGCAATTTTACAAAAAAAAATACGAGTTTACAAAAAGCTACCGAGCAAAGCTCGGTCTCCCAGGTACTGTAAGTTTAAGGAGGTTAACAAGTTGAGTGAACTAGAACTATTAATGTGGCTTTTTTAAACAAATATAACACCATTGAAGCTATCCGCATATGCATAAGCCTAACATTAACACATTTTTATCATACCTAATAAATTAATGAAAGAAAATTTGAGTCACTGACAGCCCTGTTAAGGTTTTAAGAAGTAGAGCACAGCACATATTACTCACATTCCTACAGAAGCCCTCGGGTAACCAATTTTACAAGGGTAGATAATATTGTTTATCTATTTATGCCAGGACCACCAGGGAGTATAAGGTTACATAAACAACTCAATTTCAAGATTTATTTATTTATTCAGATAGAAATTATTGCCGTATCAATTTGACATCTGATCTTTTTAATTCCATGTCCGCCACTATCACGGGGGGTAGTTCGTTTGAGTTCGTCCCTCGGTATTAATCAAGCGTCCTCCTTCACGAGGACATGACTCGTAGACTAGGGTGACACTCGCTTAAGACCAAAAACAGGACATATTTTATAAAAAATACGTATTTCTCGTCAGCGACTGGTATTTTTTTTAACTAACAATGTGGGATTATTTACTATAAATTACATGTTTTGTCACTTTTAAAGTTTTTGTTTTAAATTATCTGTAATAATAGGTTGATACGTATTTATTTATATTTAATTGTTAATATTATCAATGAAATTATGTTTAATAAAAACAAAATAAAATATTCATAAAATGTTATTTCTGTCATTGATTGTAAAACAATGTATTATAAATAGTTTGAAATTATACATATATTGTTGCAAAAACGCTGTACTCTGTAAGACCTACATGTTATAATAATAATAATAACTTGACATATCTCACACACGGCCATCTGATCTTAAACTAGGCAGAGTCTGTACTATGGTAACCAGACTACTGAAAAACATAATAATAATATACATAATACAGATACAATTTCTCTAAATTGCACTTTATTGTGTCGGAGCAAGAGTCGCTATTAATTTAAATTATTTTACGGAGTTAGTCTTCTATATTTGTACTATTATGTATTCTGTGCTTTTTACTTCATTGTCAGATTTACCAAGCCGCATTTTCTGGACTCGTCAAAACAAATCATATGAGCTCAAATTTGAAGGAAGCTACTGAAGAGTTCCACTATTCTCCTCCTGGTCCTATCATCAGATCAGCTCCAAGATGCCAAATTACAGTATTATCATCCGAACTACATATACAAAAAAAAAAAGAATTAACAATTAGAAATATAAGTTTTGTTTATAGAAGAAAGAAGAAAGAAAATAAGTTTATTTCGTAGGACAAAGGCATACAACTTTCCAAATTGAAATAAATAAAAATAAATACTACTAAATAAATACTAGGCTAAAAGACTGGATTTCATGGACACTCAACTTGATCAAAGCTAATGGTGACATTAGTGACAACTGACAGCTGACCTGACAAGTGACAATTTGTAGCATCGTGTCACGTTTAATACTATTAGTTAGTAACAAGTGAAGCTAATAATATCGTGTGAAAAAAAACAATAAAAATAAGATGTCACTGGATAAACCTGTAATACACCTTCAACCAGTGAAGTGTGGTCACATCCAGTGAAACAATCTATGCATGTGGTCTAATAAAATTCAAGGTCAATCTATAACTAACCACATCCTGATTAATCGTTAACTTGATTTATCAGGTTAAGTAAGGATTGACTTCATCTGATGAGATTATGTATCCTCCAGGAAGCTTGAGCGATGTATGTCTTAAGTACTGTTCTGAGTTTTGATGTATCCGTAGGGTGTCAGTTGTAGGAAATTTGAGAGGACGTATCGAAGCTTATTGTTCTTATTTTAAAAAGTAACAGGGTTCTCATTACAGTGACATCTTGGTAGATTAAATTACCAAAAATACATGTTGGTATTTATTAACTGTGGTGAATTTTTCATAGCCGTTTTTATTAAAAAAAAAGATTTTGTGGTATATTTAAAAAAAGATATTGAATTTGGATTATTTTTGCAATTTAAGATAAGTTTCAAAAGGTTTTAGACTGAGTTTCTGAGTACTCGGTCTAAAAGTGTGGTTAGTAGATCTAAATCTAAGTTACTAGCGTTAACGTAAATGTTAACGTAAACATTAACGTAATCGTTAACGTAAACGTAACACAATTCGTGTCAGGTTGAAACAAGTATTTATTTCAACCTTCCAGGAATTGCGAAACGTTACGTTAATGTTTATTATTATTTTTTTGTAGTAAAACAGTTTATCTTTCTAAACGGAAACGTGAGGTATAAAAAAGAAACATAAAAAAGAACAAAAATTTTCATTGAATTTCAGCAATATCACTTAAATATTTGATATTATCGGCCCGTGCGGGATGGTCGCTTCTAATATTATCTTCGTATTTTTTTGTTAACTCTATATAACTTTAATTCATGAAACTAAACTAGAATTAAACTTGTCCAATTTATTGGTCACCAAAGTTTTTCGTCCCTCGGTGCCGATAAACACGCCCTTGTTTCAAAGGACACAAAATGTATTTAGTAGAGTGTCCACACTTGACTTATGACGAGAGACAAACATCAACACCCTGGGGCCTCTTTAAAATATGACAGAGTCAGGGTTAACAATTTTTTTGTTAAAAAAATACAAATATCATTAGCAAATTTATATACATTATAGAAAATCTAGAGTTGTGTCGGCTTATATGTTTATTGTTTTATTAAAAAGTAAACTCCTCGACTAGGAACCATTCCTGTGCGGGGACTTTACAAACATTCAAACAAAGAAAACGAAGACTTGGAATAAATTTTTGTTCCAGGTAGATTTTTTTTAAATTGTTATTATAGAATACATTACTAGTATTCTTGTTAACCCCTCCAGCTAAGCTAAATGCTTGTGTTAGGAGTGGGTTCACGACGGTAGTGCACTGGGTGGGGTTCGAACCTGCAACCACTTGATCGCAAGTCCGACGCCTTAGTCATTACGCTACCGCCGCTCCCACAACTCCCCACAATTGAACCCACAACTCTTGGCACGGCGTAGTGGCGAGACGACCACTATAACCATTGCACGTGCTACTGCTACTAATGTAATGAGCATTAGCAGCAGTAGCAAAGAGGTAAAAAGAGAAATAAGAGGGCACTTCCAACTTGACAAAACATTAATTAACAGGCTGTAGCAATTTATTCCACGTTTACCCACGACGTATTACAAGAAGGTTCTCTGGTCAAACCCCATTGACATAAGATGCTTTGAAAAGGATTACAGCTCGAAAGTTATTGATATTATTGTTTTCAGAAACAATTAATATTTCATGGAATTTAAATTTTAATAAGTATTGTGTGAATATGAAATCCACATTGATTCTAAAGCAATAAAATTAAAGTAGAACAAACAATTCGAATTATATATTTTGCATGTCATTTTAATTTCAAAACGTCTAACGGGACTTCTACATGTATAAAAGCCTCTGATTATTTCAATTTAAATTTAATTTTACTAGAAATAATTCTTTCAAAAAAAACCGATTTCAACAAAAAAAACTATTCCATAAAAGACTTATATATGGTTTTTTCATGGATGCCATGGTCAGAACTGGGCCAAATTGAAATGGGACTACACGAGAAGCACAAGCTTTCAAATAAAAAAAAAAATCATCAAAATCGGTTCACCCAGTCGAAAGTTCTGAGTTAACAAACATAAAAAAAAACATACAATCGAATTGAGAACCTCATCCTTTTTTGAAGTCAGTTAAAAAAACCATAAAATATTAGTGTTGCCATGCAGTTACTATGTTCTACCAAACTTTAAAGCATATAGTAATTCAGAACTAGTTAGAGAGAGAATAAACTGCACTTATATTTATTACCTTTTCAACTACGTTTTAAAGTGCCATCTATCTATCGCTCTAATGAAAATAAATGACGGTACAGAATGAACATTTTAGTGGCCAAGTATCGTGGATACAAGGGACAAGTCTATTAATCTAGCAAACAGTCGATTTTCTTAGTATACAATGATTTATTTCTAAAACGGGGTGAAGATAAATTTCAAATAACAGAAACGGCAAATAATAGTTACTTGAAGCTGAATGTTAATTTCAGGGATAAAATTTTAGTTTTTTTATATAATGCTTTTTGTCTTTCTTCTAGACTTTGTGTCACCAGATTAAGGACGCATGTGGGCAAACGAGCAGACGGGTCAACTAATGGTAAATAACTACCGCCGCCCATGGGTACCTGCAACTCAAGAGTCACAAATACGTTTCCACTCTTTGAGGTGGGAATAGGGGAAGGATGGAAGAGGGGGGGGGAAGGGAAGGGAAGGGTTAGGGCCTCCGGTAACTTCATCACTCGGCGAAAAGCAATGCAAGCATTGCTTCACTGCCGGTTTTCTGTGAGGCCGTGGTATTACTCCGGTTGAGCCGGCTCATACGTGCCGAAGCATGACCCTCCCACGATCTTGAAAACATAGCATAAACTGAGCCACCTTCCTAGTAGATTTACGGTATCATAGCCCAGTGGGAGACTTACAAATATTATGTTAGTGTTTAGATCTCCAACTTTGTTCGTGACTTCCGGAACATGTTTAAACATCTGCAGTTTAAAAACTAAATAATTTATTCAGCGGTCAATGGACACTTGCAACTAAAGAGTCACAAGTGCGTTGCCGGCCTTTAAGGTGGAAGTAGGTCAAGGCGGGAGGGAAGTTAGAGCCTCTGGTAACCTCATTCACTCAGCGAACCACAACAAAAGCATTGCTTCACGCCGGTTTTCTGTGAGACCGTGCTATCACTCCGGTCGAGCAAGCCCATATGTGCCGACGCATGTTTCTCCCACGAGAAGCCACCTGTTTACCAAGATCTGCTAAAGTCGAATATTGAAAAAAGAGCTTAATCCCTTAAGCATTTGAAGATGAGCTACCGGTATCATTAGGTACTAACTTTTAAACTTTCGCGTTCCATCATATACATAATTGCCGTGTAAATACATAATGACTGGCTTATTGCCCTAGTGGTTAGTGACCCTGACTGCTATGCCATAAGTCGTGGGTTCGGTTCCCACCCGAGTCTGGAGTCCGAGTGTTCTTTGTGTCCGTTGTTTGTATGTTTGTAAAGTTCCCCGCGACACAGGAGTAATACCTAAAGCGGGAGTTGTTTTTTAAAAATAAATAAAAATTAAACCGGTATCAGTTTTTTATGGTCCCTTTCCATGCCGTTTTGTGGAAATGTAACAATTTTTTAGGTATTTTTTAAGTGATTCTTAGGCATTATCCCTGGTTATATCCGCTTATTATGATGTCCCTACAAAGGTTGTCTGTAAGATATCGTCGAGTACAATAAGAACATACTACAAAACTATTTCATTACACTTAGAGACTATGTTAGAGTAATGCAATTGAGTTAAATATAGAATACATCCAACAAAAACAATGGTCACTCTATTCAATAAGTGACGAACGACTTCTTTTATGATACCAATGTATTGACTTGTACTCTGATATACTGTATACTTCAATACTAGCTGGATATAAAATGTATATAAAGTTTATACGCGTTATATTGAGTTATAATAAAACACGGTAAAGCTAAGCATAGATTCGGTTTTATTTTGCCTTATAATTGGCAATCAAAACCAACCACCGGCAAGATATTTCTGAATGGTGAAAAGATGAATGGGCAAAATTATTTCGGCTCAAAAGAAGACTTAGCATCGTTTTCTCAGTGGAAATAATTTAGGGAAAAATAAATGAAAATAAAAGCGCAAACGCTTGTGGATACTTGAACACAAAAACACGTATTCAAAATTTCGAATAAAGAAACCAAACGTGTGTGGCCGCTTAAATCGAGGTCACATAAGAGTAATGTTGTACCCTATTTTATTAATTTTCCACGAAATAAAACGACTTGTGGTTTCATTTTACTGGTTAACTGGCATCAAAATGTCGACAGCTTCAATTCAATTATAAGTTAAGCCACTTACACAGTGCGAGCAACTGACTTGACAGTAGACAGCTACAGCACCCGTGGATTCGCATGGCAGTAGCTAGACTCGCCTCACCCGGTCACACAAGTGCGAGCTGCTGGTGTGAAATTAGACAGCTACTGCACCTGTGCTCTCGCATATTCTGTCCAACTTCTCGTGTAAGATATCTCGTGCAATGAAATCAAAACTCACACGACTGCTCATGGTTCATACCACAATAAAAGCGGTTACAAGTTTTTTTTTGCGCTGAAATATAAAAATGCTGGCAATAAAAAAGAAAAAAAAAGTATTCAGGTCAGAAATTGGATGCAAAGGAAAGGGGCAACGAATTTTATATTTAAAGATCTATACTGTAATGACGATCCCCGAGAATATGAATATAAACCCTGAGCATTCACACGGCGTGGTCACGAGCTTACGAGCGACTGTCCATATGCAAAGATGTGCGAGGTAACGTCCGAGTCGCATGCGAGTTGCTGCTTGTGACGTGGTGGGAAAAGGCGAGTGGCGAGTAAAATATTGTAGTAACTCGGATGCGAGCTGCTGACTGACTCGTACATGACAGTAACTCGTATGATACGGTCACACAATCCGAGTAGCTGCACCGTAGTAACTGACTAGGACAGCTCGCACGATAGCTCGCACTGTGTAACCTCGGCAGTATTTAGTTCGCGAATGCTTTTGGCAACGAGCAATTGATAATTTGTAAGTATATCTTACTAATATTAAAAAACGTGAAAGTTTGTGAGGAGGTATGGATGTTTGTTACTCTTTCACGCAAAAACCACTGAACCGATTGCGATGAAACTTAGTATGTAGATAGCTGGAGACTTGAATTAACACATAGGCTACTTTGGCAGGTGAAACCGCGGGGCGCAGCTAGTTGTGAAAATTTACAGAACGGGTATGAAGAGCGTTGAGTACTTGCTACCAGTGTGCGGACCCAACCACCCGCGGCGGCAAGAAGTTCAATGCAAAACTGAATTTTAAGTAATAAATATGAACTTCAATTTCCATCACCGTACTAAAAATGCGTTCCGATGCGCTCCGGTGCTTTGCGTTCGGTGTGAATCGTACTTAAAGGCACCACTTTCATTTGCAGTATTTGTTCCATACACGTAATTGATATTTTGTACCCTCGTCTGCACTCGTATTCGAAAAATATATTAGTACCTACTTACGACTATTCTTACATTTTTTTCATCTAGTGGTCATTACTATAAACTTTTTACCTTTATAGTAAATACTATCAGCGTAGATTCTCCCATACAAACTATCATCCCCTATTTCACCTTAAAGATTTCTTTTCGCGACAAAATGTAGCCTATGTCCTTGTCTAAAGTCCTCTGCTAAAAATATGAAAATTGCTTTATCGGTTTAGACGTCAAAACTTAGTAAACAGACAGAAGTAACTCTACTTTCACGTATATTATATTAGTAAAGACAGTGTTTTCTCTTACTACTCAATTAGTTATACCCAAAGAACAACGAATTTATCTACTTTCAGCAAAAGAAAGTTAAAAGTGTTCATCTCAAGTCCATATTATCTTACATTCTATATGAATTTCATTGACTTATATATGATAAACCCTCCAACAGCATAAAAGAAATATGGTGCAGTAAAATTCTCACTCAAAGCTGAATTAAGAGCTTGTTGGCGTATTTGAGGAAGCACCTGTTATGTACTTATGATTCCCAACATTATGGAATACGGAGAATTTTTATTTTATTGTGCAGACGATCCTTTTCACATATCGTTTTTTTTTTCGGTGACTAGGCACTCTTAAGCCTGTATTGCTACCCGTTTTACTGTTAGTGCACCAGTGTTTAATCTTTTGAGTGTTTTTCAGCAATATTATATGAATGCTTCTAGGTGTGAAGACTGTCTATACGTCGGAATGGGTTTATTCGTTTAGTTGTTGCGACGGAACATAAAAAAGGCAATATGGTAAATATACAATCCTCCTTTTAGACTTTGTCGTAGTATGGTAATTACGTTTATCGGAACTGGATTTATCTGGTATTTTTTATACTTTGTAGCAAATATAACACACAAACGTATTCCCTTCGACATATAACCCCGGGTCCTTTAAGCGGGGCGTGGAAAAAGCATCTCTCGAGGCCGTCAAACTGAGGACCACCATTTTAGTATCATCCGTATCTAATCTCACTCTAGCTTTCCATCAGGCGGTTTGAGGTAATTCTGACGTGTCATAATAAAAAAAAAAATTAAAAAAAATTGCTGAATTAGCAGCATTCGTAACTGCATTTGAGTCTCAAGCATTAAAGTTTAAGCGCTCGCTAAAATGCTGCACAAGGATATTATCATTTAAAAAACCAAAAAACACTTTGAAGTTGTCAGAACTTTGTTTAATAAAAGTCCTGTTCCCTTAGCGGAGGACATTGTATTGTCTACCTTAGTTCAACGCCCCCTTGCAGACAGAATAATTACCTGAAAAGAACAAAATTCAATGTTACATCGTGTATTCTTTATGATGCTAATTTGGTTATCTCAAATTGAAAATTTAATGTGCAATGTTCAACAACATATTAAATTGTATTTAGTAGTCTGGAGGGTTTTTAAAAGAAGCTTAGACTGTGTGGTTTATTCTAATTTTGTTTTAAAACATCTGGGTACCTTTTTATCATTAAATTTAGTCAGTTTTATATCTATATACTAGCTTTTGCTCGCAAGTTCGCTAGCGTACAATTTATTTTCTTTACTTTAGGAACAGAGTTTTTTCTGGATTAAACGGACCCATGGCTTATCTGCTGTAACTCTGATAACGTGAATGCAAAAATTAATGATCGGTTAAGTAGTCAAGCCGTAAGAGCATAACAAACATACATACGCATTTGTCCTGACTTCCTAACTTATTACAGAAAAGGACAGAGCGTATCTTTCTGTCCCCGAGGTATACCTGAATTGATTGACAAAATATACTTATCATTTACAATTTTTTTTATTAAAAAAGGGAGTAAACGAGCAGTCGGGTCACCTGATGGTAAATGACTACTGCCGCCCATAAGCACCTGCAACTCAAGAATCACAAGTGTGTTGCCGACCTTTCAGGTGAGAGTAGGGGAAAGGGGAATAGGGGGCGAGGAGGGCAGAGAGGGAGAGGGAAGGGTTAGGGCCTCCGGTAATCTCACTTACTCGGAGAAAAGCAATGATAGCATTGCTTCACTGCCGGTTTTCTGTGAGGCCGTGGGATCACTCCGGTCGAACCGGCCCAAACGTGCCAAAGCATGGCTCTCCAATGAACAATATAGTTTTTATTACTTACGATGCTAGGACTTCGCATTAAACTAAAATATGAAGATAAATAAAGCAAAAAAGCTCTATCACAAAGTGAATTTAAAAGAAGCCAAGCCAGTGAATGTTCTATCGGTGAAGTGATGTTGAACATCTTTTTATCTGTGGTAAAAACTAAGAACTTAAGTGGATACCAAGTTTTGCTGTCACACCCAGAAGTACAAATGTTTACGGCGTAGTTAAAATAATAGTAATAATAACTTGACACACCTCACACACGGCCCTCTGATCTCAAACTAGACAGGGTCTGTAATTGGTAACCAGACTGCTGATAAACATAGTTATATATTACTAAATACTAAAATCTAAAAATGGATTCGACAGTGTCGTCTGCAGTAAAATCAATAAAAGTAATAGTTTTATTAGATGAATGTTTTGTTAAGTCGCACTTTCATTATCATTGTAGAACTCCTCCTTATGCAAATGATTTAAAGAACAAATCACATGAGACACAAACTAGATATAAATACAACATATTAATAAACTCCTTTTCTTTTCAGATAATAAAATCTTTGACCCGAACGTTATTGCAGCCTAATACAAAATTGAAACGGAAATAAAACAACATTATTGCTTGTACTTCATTTTGTTTATTCACTTGACTGAGTAAATTCCCTCTCCGTTACCGGAACAAACGTTTGCATAGAAGTATTACTTTCGGTTTATTTTGAATGACGAGACTTCCTGTTTTATTGTTTAACTGTTTATTGTGCTTCCAATTAGGTAGGTTTGCAATGTTCGACTTTAACTTTGAAATTTTGGGCTGGAAAAGTTTTTGTTTTCAACACTTTACGTTACGTTCTTTATGTAATGTCAGAGCCTTAGTTTGATAACATTTAATACATTAATTTTATTGCTAACTAGCTGTGCCCGTGTGAAATAGTGTATTTATATCGAATCAACAGCCTAAAAAATAAGTTTCAAGCTTCTAGCTCTGAATATGACGATACTTACATACAACTTTTCATCCCCACCTTTTTTAGCATTAAAAAGTAGCCTATTTCCTTTCTCAGGATCAAGACTATCTGTGTAACAAATTTCATTTAAATCGGTTCAGTAGTTTGGCGTAAAAGGGCGACAGACAGACAAACAGTTACTTTCACATTTAAAATATTAGTAAGGATGTTAAGTTTACGGTTACTTGAAACGTATTTTCAAGCACACTGCTTAATTGATGGTAAGCGATTTGCCTCGTGAAAGTCCACCAACAATCATACTGCTAAGATTTGGATTGATGGTATTATAGTTTCATGCTGCATGTTTATGCACATTTGCACAAAGGGCACTTACTGCCCTGAGTATTGGTATTGATGTATGACTCTGTTTCGCATTTAGATTCATAGGCAGTCTATTATGTGTTCAGATAAGGCTGACTAGTTAAAGCAGCCTAACTCCTTCCAGAAGCACAGAAGCCTCCTCGCACTCCAGGATAACAGGAGGGCCGTTTCCTCCGCATTGAGACGATGGTGATTAGGTGCCGGTTAAGGGCAATGGTCCTGATGTCATATCGGTTGAGTTTCAGTAGTCCCCTAGTTAATCATGGTGAGACTTCTGTCAGCACCAGTTTAGACTGCCTGCAGCCGAGTATGTCATCCCAGCGACCGTTGTATACTTCACGAGTCCGTTGCCTTACCCATGAGCGAAATTGGTTGAAGGGAAGCAGCATAGTTGGACCTGCCACTGATGTTGTAAATCCCTTCATTGCCAGCTCATCGGTGGCGTCGTTCCCGAGTGAATCGCTGTGCCCTTTGATCCATTGATGAATTACCCCATTGGCAGACGCTAAATGCTCCAGCAGTGTCTGGTGGTATTCATAAATGAGACCGGATTTCATAGTATATAGTCCTCCTGGGCCTTTAGGACGGCCATCCTGAGAAATTTGCTAAATTCTCCATTACTGAATTGTATCCAATTAAATCCAACTATATCGTGTACTAACGTTGCGGCCATTTTGCCAAGCCAAGCTAGACAAGTCTGAAAATATATTAAATAATGTTACAGAAATAGCCGTTTTTTGAAATTTACTACGAGTATAGTGGTTTTCATTATAGAGTAAAGTCACTTTCATTTCAATTAAAAAAAAAAAAGGAAAAAAAAATTGTTTGTGCCACAAAGTCACCTTTTCTAACTCCCGATAACTTCTGATTTAAAACCGATTAATGTTTAAATAATTTAAAGTAATGTCAGTAGACTTATGACCGAAACTAGTTCTATTTTGATTTTGTTTTTGATTTGAGCTTTAGCAGTTGTAGGTACTCGGACCAAATAAAGTACAAAACCAATTGGCATTAAATATGCATATACGTTAGTGGTGACCTCGACAGTCCTCTATGTCATCGTTGAATAGAAAAAGAAAGAAGAAGAGAAACTGCTGCAGTCAGTAGAACATTATAGAGCACAACCTGTGTAACCTGAACTCAACTAGAATTCAACAACCTGCACACAGACATGATAAAAAAAACATTAAAAAACGAAGCTAAGAACCCAATAACAAAGGATGAAGTCTTTGGTAAAAAAAACTAATCCCAATCAGTTTATTTCATATGTTTTAATGGCTTCGCATTGACTGTATATAAATATAATCTAATAAAAAATCTTCACAATCCATTTTGTTCAACTAAACAAAAACATCCCCAGGGAAGCTTGCATTTTCCGGCATAAAAAGTAAAGTAATGTAGTTGCCAAAGTGCTTTGGCCCATAAACCATTCACAAAATCACGTCCATCAGTTGCTACGTGATAGAAGAAAAAACAACAAACTAATAAACTCAGTTCCACATTTATATTTTCACAGAGTACGTAAAGATAAATACATGTGGTAGATCAAAACTTGGTTGGCGTAGAAGCTGACACTGCAAAATATGGAGCACAGTACCTAGGTCCCAGGGTTGTTACAGTCTTAATAACAAATAAATTGTTTAATAATTAATAAAACAGAAAAAATGTTAAAAAAAAATTAAAAAACACGCTTCAGATTCAGATTCATCATTCACTAGTACTCTTCCGTCCCGCAGAAGACACCAGGCCAAGGAGAGTGCAAAACGATCTCCAGCCTATACGAGCGCTTGCCTGAGGGCGACGAAAGGGGCTATCTGTCGCCCTAGCCGCGCGAGTTCCGCGCGCGCCTCTGTAAATAAGAGGAGGCAGAACCATCCTCACCTCATAGTGGGGTCGCCTTGCTTAACAGGCTATCAACTCTGCCGGGGTTCACAGGGATTTCCTTTCCAGGGTACCCTTGAAACCCCGGCTATAAGACCCGGTGACATATAAAGCGTATAAAACTGCCATCCAGTTTTGTAATACATTTAATCACGCCTCATTCATGTCCAGGATTGGCAGAGACGATAGAACGATATTTGCCATGATTCTAACGTGCAGCTCGCGCCTCTTCCACATTCATTAGACCTTTCATACACGCTCGCCGGTTACTGATATCGTTTTGTATTAAGTGGAACTAGCTATTCGACAGAGCTCTACAAGCGTCTATAATGACTATGGTGATGTTGAATTATCTGTAACCTTTCTTAAAAATATGATAGTTATATATAATTGGGTAGATGCCTATACTCAAAATAAATTATTTCACCAAGTGTCGCAATCAAATAACGTAAAATACTGTGAAAATTGTCATCCAGTTTTATTTTAACGTTTTAAATTTAGATTATAATTGTTAAATTAACGTTAAAAGTAAATGATTTGACAATACTAAGGCGTGACGTCACGCCTTAGTATTTCATACAAAAATCTACGGAAGCTACCCTTTTGACGTTTATTAAAAAGATACTGATTTGACTTGACAGTCATCTACCCTATTATTATATATACAGTTTTGATTTACAATAATTTCTTTCTGTTTATACTTATCACAATACAAAAGTCATTACATCACAAAAATGTGAGATTAAGGATTTATAGTCATTAGTTCCATTTGGCGCTACGCAATGTACGCGCAACATGTGTAAGGACCTTAACGTTTGGCGCCGTCGAGACCAGCTGACTGCATAAAATGTTTAAATGTAGTTTGATTGATTACATTGCAGTTTTGGCCGTATGCGGTATTTATTAAATTTTTTTCGGTAAAATGTTCTGTTTA
Source organism: Euplagia quadripunctaria (assembly GCA_963859945.1). Classification (NCBI taxonomy): domain Eukaryota; kingdom Metazoa; phylum Arthropoda; class Insecta; order Lepidoptera; family Erebidae; genus Euplagia; species Euplagia quadripunctaria. The sequence continues at coordinate 10,325,192 of OY982585.1, forward strand.
CTCATTGTGATATTACTTTTAAGCAAAAAAAATACAAAATTAAAACAAAAAAATGATTTTCGACTCGGAATGATGGTCTGAATACACTATTTCAGGATTCGGTACGGTGTTCCTTACACCATACTTTTTTTTTTTATTCTACTGGTAGAACCAAAGGTTTAACCAAAACAATAAACTTTTCAATATTATTATTAGAAAAGATAACAAAACGGGATTGTAGTGTATTTTTTATTTTCAGTAAAGTAAGGTTACCATTCTACCAAAGATGTGCTAAGCTACGAATTTTACCCACCAAGCCTTGCTGGCTTCCCTTGCTTGATTGTCAATCGCTATGTACAATATATTGTGTACGGAAAATGTAATCTACCGAAATACAGTCTTAAAAGCTTCTATCATATATACCATAGATGTTAAATGGGCCCATATAAAAATGGCACCGCTGCCACGTTGGTTGCATGGACAGTTGTGCTAACAGACGCGTTAAAGATGTAGCCGAAAAATTGGTTTAGAAACGCATGTAAGGCGTGAAATGTCGTACTTTCGAAAAGTATAATTTTTGGTTCTGTAACAAAAGATATTCAAAAAGTTAGTTATTTCTGAAATACGCACCAGTCTTTTTCACACTCGCGAGCGTGCATGTGGAATACGTACCACGAGTGCAATACGCTTCGTTGTGGTAAGTAATAAACTACAGACACTATACATTGCAGTTTTTGTATCAAACTATTATTACATTTATTTACAGGAATATTCATTGTATGGTTTGGTTATAACGATGACATTAAATGCATGCACGTAAAGTATATAGCACTATCGAGTGGCACTATTTGTAGGATAACCTGTATCTGTGCGATATTTAATAATAATAATGTATTGTTTCCCTTACACAGTACAGCAATACATTAGATATTACAAAACAAACTTATATCAGACACATTTTTATGCTTCTATGTGAGAGACTGGTATCTATCAGGGATGTTGCGGATGCAAATTTTTTCACATCCGCGGATGCAGATGCGGATGCGGATATTTGAAGTCTAACATCCGCGGATGCGGATGCGCATGTGAATCTTAGAATATTTTATAAAAACTAGCATCTGCCCGCTACTCCGCTCACGCAACGATCCCACAGAAAACTGGGCCCTAAGTCTTTGGTTTAAAATAATTCCAAAAGTCACTTTGCGTTGGTGGTGACGTTACAATGTTTTTCGATTCACTTTAAAATGATCAGTGTATATATTCACAATTCCACAAAACACTCGAAATGACAACAAATATAATAAGCGCAACTAGCTAAACACGTTATGACTGATTTACGAGAAACAAATGATACATACACAATAACAAACGCGTCGAATCTTGTCAATTGTCTTGAAATCTTCGTTACTATTGGTCAATACACACATGCATAGGGCTGGCGGACGTCGCCGGCTCCGCCTTTTTCTTTCTTGTCGCGACTTGTGGTTTATCTGCATCCGCATGAATAACCGCATCGATTGAAGTGGATGCGGATGCAGATGTTCAAATCGATGCGGATGCTCCGCAATTGCGGATGTGGATGCGAATATTCGCAACATCTCTAGTATCTATACTAGGACAGGCCTGTATGACAGATTACCAGCCTCTCCCAGCTCTGGATTTGTGCAACACTAGATGTCAGGTAAGTGTTATTGTTGAGAATGTATAAAAACTACTACCAAGTATGTGTTCGCTTAAATATAAGTGTGTGTGTGTGTGTGCGCGTGTGTGTGTGTGTATGTTTGTGTGTGATTGTGTGCGTGTATATATTGCGTGAACGCTCGTATATGCGTGCGTGTGTGTGTGGGTGAGATTGTGTGAATAGTAAAAGAGTAAAATGTGTTTAGAATATACATATATTATATGTGTGTGCATAATAGTAAATATGAGAGCGCACTCATGTGCATAGTGTTGTATTACGATGGAATATATTAAAGATTTTCTGTGTCATCGTAACTGAGGGACTTGAACAAGATTAGCTTTATTGCAATGAAAATGCATGTAAGAGTATATATCAAAGATAGCCTCCCAGAACACTGAAGAATCTTATGAAGAACGCTGTAGGTCCATTGAGTGGTCAGTGTGTCACAGACATGATGTGTCCGATGCTTGTGATTAAGATTAGAGAGAATAGTCAAGAGCAGCGTGCTATTTCAGTATGATTCCCAAAATAAATAGTTGCCTCACTATTTATTTGATCTAAGCATAACATACATGTTAATAACTGGCGGCGGATTTTGATACTTTTGCCTCTCAACCCATCCTACTCACTCGTCTTCAAAGCCCATCGCACTCAGCTACCGTAACAAGGCTTTGGTGAAAATAGACACGTAATTACGTAGCTTACTTTTGACATATCTCAACTACAACGCACAGCCCTACTGAACGGACAGCCGTGTGTTGTGTGGCAAAAAATATTAACTTTGTAAGGCTTCTGTGTTTCAGTAACATTCTGAGTGCAAGCGGGTAAATTCAATAACTTCTAACAAATTCCAGGAGTGATTATGTTTTGGAAATTGCTTTTTTAACTATTTTTAAGTTTACGTTGGTCAAAGGGAAAAGGAATCCTTATTCTTGAAAGTCAAGTATCAAGTTAAAATAAACATCAATACTAATAAAATTATGTCTGTGGAAGCTGAAGCTGTAAAATTTTTACGTCAAAGCAATCAAAAGATACTGCCATTTAACCCTGAAATTTTAACAAATTTTAACATTTCTCAGGTAAATTAAAATCTATGGGGTACTTCTTAATCATAAAGTTTGATAAAACATACTACTACAAACTTATATTTTGCGGTTTGAAAATTGATTCTGACGTACATCGATGTATGTGAGAGTATTTTTGGAACAGCAAAGTTAAGTTAGTCTTTCAGAAGAAACAGGCAAAAATGTTTGAGTCCGAGTTTATTTGCTTGTCCTTTTTTTTTTAGATATTTGTATTAACTTTTTTTTGTAGGGTGAAGAGTGTTGTTGTGACTATTTCCCCAAAGGATGATGAATTGTGATCACGATCTTGATTGAACCGTAAATATGAATATAATTTTATTACGGAAGTTTTGTTCTTTGAGGATCTTATCCCTTACTATTAAAACCATTGTAGTTTGTAAAGTCAGACGGGCCACTTGATGGTAAGTGACTGCTACCGCCCATGAGCACCTGTAACTCGAGAGCCACAAGTGCGTTGCTGGTCTTTAAGGTGGGGGTAGCGTAAGGGAGGGAAGAGGGGGAGAGGGGGAAGAGGGAAGGGTTAGGGCCGCCGGTAACCTCACTCACTCAGCGAAAAAAAAATGTCATTGCTTCACTGACGGTTTTCTATGAAGCCGTGGTATCACTCCGGTCGAGCCGGCCCATACGTGCCGACGGCGACGCATGGCTCCCCCACTTTATTGAGTTGTTTCTATGAGTTTAGTTTATATATTTTACATAAATAGTTGTTATAATACAGACATATTTTAGAGCGAACTGCCTGCATGGGAAAGATCGCTTCACCAGTTTTTTTCCCTCGTGAGTGGAGTTACTTCATAGTAAATAGGATAAGGTTGGCTGCTATTCGAGTTGCAAGTGTTTATACGACGACCAGTGCCTCTATACCTTTATTGTATTTAAAACCTTAGCCTGTATTTAAATTTCAGAGACATCTTCAACAATCATCATCATATTTCAACCAATTTATACAAAACCTTAACAAATTGTACACATAAACCTTCCCAATGAATCACTCCGTCTATTAGTGGAAACCGAACCGAACAGACAGACGCGGCGGGGGACTATGTTTATCAGCAGTCTGGTTACCATAGTACAGGCTCTGCCTAGTTTGAGATCAGATGGCAGTGTGTGAGATGCGTCAAGTTATTATTATTATAATTGTATTTTTACTTTTATTTCGCCATTGTTATTCTATCTTTAGAATCCAGCAACACAGTTACTAAATTACTAGTTGTACAATACAAACCTTAATATTTAATCAAACAGCATAATTTACGAATGAAACCTCACAAATGCGGTACAAGCTCCCTTAGTTTCGAGGAACTTTGACACGAAAGTAAAGTCATATCACGTTCCGTTACATACAGTTGAATTCATGTGTAACATGAAGGTAAAATGAAAGGGTTTTATATGACAAACAAACAAAATATATTAGAATTTTAAGCAGTATTTTCATGCAGATGCCGATTTATATTAGAGTGTCTCATAAATATCCTCGTGCACGCATTAGTCCTCTTTACCCTCCATCGAGAAGAACAGTTTTTAGGTCTTCTTCTCCTATCCCTGTATTATGCTAGCTACTAGACCACTGCAGTGTTTTTGTAGACGTGTTTGCAGCTTCTCTTACTCGCAACATTTCTGTAAATTTCTTTTTTATAATAATAATAATAATATTATAACGTCTTCATACTGATGTGGGAGTGCATTGTAATGTGGTTGCAGTGGACAACGGACTCACTCCGCTCGCTCTGGCTAAAGAGAACTGGCGCAAACCTGTAGTTCTTAGTACTAATGAGCGCAGGGAGGTATGGAAGGGCAAAGCACTTCATGATCGTTTTTATCGGGCCCTAAATGGGCCTGATATAGACTTAAAAGCGTCCACATCTTGGCTACGGTTCGGTGATCTCTTCGGAGAAACCGAAGGTTTTGTCTTTGCAATTATGGACGAAGTTGTTATGACAAATAACTATCGGAAATATATCCTGAAAGATGGTACGGTTGACATCTGTCGGGCATGCCACCGTCCCGGCGAATCTATCAGGCATATTATTTCTGGTTGTTCTTGTCTTGCCAATGGTGAATATTTGCACAGACACAATCTAGTGGCCAGGATTGTACATCAACATCTAGCCCTTAAATACAACCTTGTGAATTCAGAGGTGCCATATTACAGGTATGTGCCCGACCCAGTTCTCGAAAATGGTCGAGCCACATTGTATTGGGATCGATCTATCATCACTGACAGAACTATTGTTGCAAATAAACCTGATATAGTGGTGATAGACCGATTAGAGCGCCGTGCAATGATCATCGATATCGCTGTTCCTCATGACGAGAATCTCGTGAAAGTCGAAAAAGATAAACAAATCAAATATTTGGATTTGTCTCACGAGATTGTCGATATGTGGAATGTCAAATCGGCGATCATTGTTCCGATTGTCATATCGGCTCATGGATTAATAGCCAAGAGCCTCGATCAACACCTTAAGAGGCTCGCGTTAGACGGTTGGATCAAGGGACTGATGCAGAAGGCAGTTCTTCTCGACACGGCCCGTATAGTGAGGAGGTTCCTGTCTTTGGAGCCCTAACCACCGGTATCTTGGTCCCTGTACCCGATGTCGGTGGTGTACTATTTTTTATATTTTTAAATATATATTTTTATGTACATATTTAAAAATGTAATTTATATGGTAGAAGATGAATAAAGAGAATAATAATATATATTTAATTCAGAATAGTTTTCATATTTGTTTCTAAACTAAACTTATTCCTAATTTATATTATTCTTATACTACTCACATCTTATTTATGCAGCTATCTTTAACCATTTTTTATACATTGAACTGCTACACAATCTGTCAGCCAGTTCCTGGATTATACTGTTATTGCACGTACCAACTCGGGCCATGAACGCAGCGATTCGATATCTTTGGATGGCATTGAACGAGTTCAGTCGTGCCTCTGTAAACATTCCTGAGGCGCTGCAATATGGTGCCAAACCCATCAGGTGTCTATATATGTTTTTGTGTGCATCACTTTTTTTTTGTTAATTTTTTTTCTTTATTATTGTGTATCCGTACCATATGCATGCAGTGTTTGTTTTGTACTAATAACTGTTAGCCCAGTCAACCCAGCTGTTTTATGATCAAAAACGGACATTTCGATTACCACATATTTTTATTTTGGGATAAATAGTAACAAATGCGCTAATTAAAAATTTCGATACCCGCAGTCTCGACAAGTGGGGCGTCATTTTTTAACAATTTATCGAAAAAAGGTCATTTTTTACATTTCGTGTGATATCTCGTTCTCCAGTACTTTTTTTTATTATATATGCCCAAGGCTTATTTGTTTTCTATTAAATTACCTACAAAATGGAATCCATTTAAAGTCGCTAAGTGCTTTTGTTTAACAGCAAACGAAGGTCAAAGATAAAAAAGAGCGTTTTTTTTTCAACATTTCATAACTTTGAAATGAACATACGTAGAAATCTGAAACTTTCTGAAATAGTAGCTCGTGATGATATTAAAACGTGTCATAAATTTCAGCGAGATAGGTTTTAAACTTTTAAAATTATTAACAATAATTTTTTTTAGCCTTTAATTGCAAAATGCGCCATTTTCCCCCCCCAAATTACTAAAACTAGACGGACCAGCTTAGAAAATTCAAAAAACCATTTAAGTTTATGAGCCCATCGGAATTTTTAAGAAATATCGATTTTAACCGATTTTATAACGATATTTTGAGGTATACCTTTTTTTATGCGACGTAAAACCTAAATAGGTACCTTTTTCTTTTTAATTTTTCAAATAACCGCTTTTTAATATCTAATATATTTGATAAGATATTAAAAAGTGATTATTTGAAAAAAGACGTGTAGGTTTATACAGTAAAATAAATACAGATACGATAATTTATAATTTATATATTTGAAATACATGATCGCGTTAATTCCCGTTAACATAATTATATTAGAATGCAGCATGCACCTGAAATATATAAGTATCAAAATTTCGTGTTACATTTTTTTTTCGCGATGAACCACTAAACTAATGAACCGGTTTTAATTAAGTTTTGCACAACGTGTGCAGTTTGGTCCTAGTGGTGGTGGTGTGGTTTTTTTATTGCAAATTACCTAGCCACAACCTCGCGTGGCCGGGTAGATTAATAAAACTTCAGTTCCAAAAACACTTTTAAAAATGCCTAAAAGCGTAACAAACGAAATCACATTTACATTCTAGTATTATGTTAAGTTTAATATTGTAAAGTCTGTTGTCGCCACATCAAAAACTCTTATTTATTTTATTAAAAATAGGGACAAACTATAATACATGATAACACAGTTCACTATTTAATAAAAAAAGTTAATAGACATTATTTTGACTGGTTATACCGGTAACGCAATGCTATTGGTCGATTGATAAATATTAATGAATAGTGGGGTTATAAAAGGGTAGGAATGAGTGGAGAATTATCTCTTGAGTGCGGAGAGAGGTACGAACAACTTGGTAGTTACTGTTAGTTAGTGATTTTCATAGTTTATATCAGTGGTTGTGAGACTGTTTCTTACAAGTCTATGTTCGCAGCAAGTAATTTTTGAAAAAAAAATTGTGTGTACACTTTTTGCTATTCTACTATACTACCCAAAGGTTTCATAGAAACCACTTGTATTATTATTAGTTTTAGTACTACTGGCTTTATTTTAAGATATGTACACTAATTATGCTTTTCCGGTCGTTGTGCGCATAAACATGCCTACACACAGCCTCCAGCAAAACATAATGAGAGGAAATGTTATCAGAAATTAAACCATGTCTATCATTATTAGTGTTAAATATTACATTAAGGGTTATATTTTAAACACATGAAATAAATAATCATAACAATACAAATATTAATATAATATTTAATAAATATAGCGATATTTGCTTATTACACTCCTATATTTCAAATTAGGCACAACCAATATTGTTCCATGTTATTATACCAAATAAATTCTATACTAAATTAATACTTTGATTCCGTCTCTCTTTGAGGCACAATTACTCCAGAACTTCCATAACACAAAAAGTGTCACATCACATAGGTACGTTTAACATTTTTATAGCATTGAATAGCAAATGTTGCATTTGGTCAGCTGTGAAAATACCGTTATTAGCTCATATAATAATAAAATAGTAAATATAATTTAAATAACTTTATTTAATAATATATCTTTCCTTAAAATATAAAATAAGAAATTAAAACATGAACAGGATTTATGCAATTTGAAATCCATGCACAGATTAAAATAAATACATATTTTATTTGTGCAGCCCTGATTACGGGTGCTTTTAACTAGGCCTTCTTCAGTATGCTGCCGATTTAGTACGTCTTTTGAGGCCTACCTGCACCGATTCGCCCACTCACAGAAGTCTTATAACTTCTTTAAAACATTCGCTCTTCACCTAACCTTTTAACACAGCCGAATCATAGCAGCAGTCCTTTCTCAATTCTTGTAACTACTTTCAATTTCTCACTCTATTAGTCCAAGTCAGTGAACGCATTTCCACGGCATTTTATTTTCATGCTTCTTCTGCCATACACAACTCTCGCTGCCATACATCAGAGATGGTGCAATGGCAATAACGTGAAAGGAATACCGTTGATATTGAATACGTATATATTTTATCGTGGGAGAGTCATGCTTCGGCACGTATGGGCCGGCTCGACCAGAGTGATACCACGGCCTCTCAGAAAACCGGCAGTGAAGCAATGTTTGCATTGCTTTTCGCCGAGTGAGTGTGGTTACCGGAGGTCCTAACCCTTCCCCCCCTCTTCCATCCATCCCTCCCCCTCTACCACCTTTCCCGCCACCCATCCCCCACTACTCCCACCTTAAAGGCCGGCAACGCACTTGTGCCTCTTGAGTTGCAGATGCCCATGGGTGGCGGTAGTTATTTACCATCAGGTGACCCGTCTGCTCGTTTGCGCCTACATCATAAAAAAAATACCAATCGATGTACGCTTACCATGGTTGAATAAAAAATCTACAAATAAGCTTTGAAAATCATGTTACTACGATTACATTTGCGATTCCTGTCTTCCAGCGGCTTTTCACAAAGCTAAGTGACATTTTAGACGGTGAAACCAGTGCCAGCCAAGCGGTTTAACCCTTTGACTTTTGAAGTAATTTGCGGATTACAAATTAATAACCCTCAACAGCTGTGCAATTTTGAATCAGACATTTAATATTTCATTTGAAGTTTACTATGATTGATGAACGATGTAGCGGTTGCTGGCTCCGACGCAGCGGTTCTGTGAGATCTAAAATATTAAGAGACAAGTAATCTCTATTGTATTTGATATTAGTTAAACTAAAAATCTTACTGATTATTTTTTCGTTTGTCAGTATGACTGTCTGTCTGAATGGTGTGTATTTCTTTATATGTCGTTTATTTTGTAAATTTTTAGGGTCAGCGGATAGCCTAGTGTTGGAGGCATTCATAAATTAACCAACACAATGAGAAATATTACATTTTTGATGATAATATAATATGATAAATAAAAGTTGATCTTGGAAGTCATTGAGAGAGGCTGACGGGTGATGATTGCACCGGGTGACAGAACCCATCTATCGTCAATGCCGGTGGTTGGGTAGCGGTACAAAGGGCGTGGGACATCCATGATGATCTTCCAAAAAAAAGTTAAGCTCTTTTAAAGCCGTAATCAGTATTCTCTTATTACACGTTATATACGTTAAGTACACAGTGATATAAATAGCACGAATGATTTTAGTAAATTGCGCATTAAAACCTTGACTGAACATACTTTAGATGAAATATTCGAGGGTTGGAAAATCTGTCTAATGTAACGGGAGCATTCCTTGTTAAATGGAACTAAATATTATCATAAAATCACACGCTTGTATTTCTGTTAACAAGAATTCCTCCGCTTTAATTAGTGATGCGTGGTAGTAAAATATGGAAATAAACGACGCCTCTATTATTGCACGTCTATTAATTTTGCTTTCAAAATTTTCTTGGCTTTCTATTAGTTCTATATACCTACATATTTTGTTATAGTTTTCCTTCTGATTTGTTTCTTAGGCTTTTAGAACTTTTTGTATTTTTATTTAGGTTAACTGCGGGAGGGCTCTGGTGACCCGTATTACAGGTTGTGCAACTGCACAAACCTACATCAGGCTCCAGTCTCTCACAAAGTGAAGTCTATATGCATCTGTGTACTCTTGCAAATAATAGTTTTAAGAAAAATTTTGTGATGAGAGAAATAAATTTATTTATTTATTATTTATTTATTTACTTTATAGTGACATTTCAAATTCAGAAGAGTAGAACAGGTTAAAGTAGACCAAGAAATTTCTTAAACTTGATCGGAGCAGTTTCTTTCGGTCATCAAGACTCGAAGCAGTATTAAAAAATTAAAAAACTTTGAACTGCTCAAGAAATTCTTTTCTTTTTAAGACACAGTTTTTTTTAACTCTAAGTTTTTTTTACCAATAATATAAGTTTATAGGTTTTCACTAAAATACAAGATGGTATGACTATCGCGTAGCCGAATTAAACCCAAAAAAATAATCTTTAATAAAACTTTGAACTAAGTCTCAAGACTTTCAGGGGATATGGTCTTTAATTTTCGTCTATGGTTTGTAGAATTTTTAATATTTTTTTAGATTTAATTCTACGTTTTATTCACTTATTCACCAGCAACATAAGCTTAGAGATGCATTATACTAGCAACCCGCCCCGGCTTCGCACGGGTAATAGAGACATCTTCAACAATCATCATCATATTTCAACCAATTTAGACAAAATGTTAACAAATTATACAACTAAACCTTCCTCATGAATCACTCTATCTATTGGTGGAAACCGTATGAAAATCAACAAAAAAGTGAGGTGATGTCCTGTCATTTGACAAAAAACAAATCACAAATTTTCATTTTTAAAATAACGTTAGGTAAATTTATACTTGATATGGTTATCATTTTACAAACAATCTTTCTGTAAATAACACATTTGACAAATAATTGAAAGGACAACATATCATTACATCAAAACATCATTTGACAAATAATCATGTTAATTGGTAAAACAACGCCAAGTATAAATAACGTTTGACAAAGTGCATTACGAAATCATCAGTCATTAGCAGGGTAGGTCAATTGAACAGAAATGGCTAGCTTTAGGTTAGGGTAGAACTGTGACCACAACACACGAGCCGAGGGAGCGAAGCGGCAGCGGGTGGCGAGTGCCAGAACCGAATTCTACCTATTTTACTTAATTAGGACATCGTGTACTTTTTACATTCGTAGTAGTTTTTAATTCGAGATAGGTATAAGCAGTATAAACGGTCGTTATTAGTTTTTGACCGACTTCAAAAAAGGAGGAGGTTCTCAATTCGACTCTATTTTTTTTTAAATGTTTTTTACCTCATAACTTTCGACTGGGTGAACCGATTTTAATGATTCTTTTTTTACTACTGAACTGAACTGAATAGAAAACAACTGTTCTACAGAGCACAGTTGTTTTCTATCCAGCATCTGATCATGATTATTCCATGTGTTCTTGGTCTAGCGCCCTACATTATGTAGTTTAATTGGCTTAGTTTTCAACTTGCCCAAAAGTTCTGTGGCAATATTCATAATGGTCAGACAATGTCATAAATAATAAAGTTCATATAAGTATTAATTACAGAGCCTAATTTCACTTGTCATTATTCATGTGGTCCGGGGATTATAAATAATGCAATGTTTAATCACAGCATTACGCAAGTTTTCACACACATATACACCTGTGTACACATACAGATGTGTGTAAAATGTGTAAGTTATGTTTTCATTTCTGACGTACAGTGCTGTGACTGACCGTTTTTTCTCTATCATTAGTACATACGTTTTCATATCATTAAACCTATTTATATTTGAAACATTGTTGAAACCCTACGTGATAAATGATTACATCTAGGTAGACGTCGCGTGGCTAAAAGGCAATGTCCTGAAAATTGTATGTCTAACAAATGTCTACTCTTAAGTGACAATGAATAAAATGACATAGCATGGCAATCATTTGCAGTGCGTTGCAGTACAGAAAGAATATTTGAATAATGTGACCTAAAATTACTCTATATGTTTTATACAAAATTAGTTTCGAGCAGTAGGTTAACATATGACATGTATAGAGCGTGTAAGTTTCGAAAACTTTCTAAAACGTCTGTCTGTAGATGCTATATCACAAAGCAAAAATCAGTTCATCATAAAAATGCGAGATTAAGGATTTAATAGCCATTAGTTTCATTTGACGCTACGCAATGTGAACGTTACAAACGTAAGTATTATTTTTGTGTGGTACGGTCAATAACCTTAAACGTTCCGCGCCGTCAAGACAATTGATTGAATGAAATGTTTAAATGTTGTTTGCCGTATCTGGTATTTATTGTTTTTTTTTTTTGGTAACATGTTCTATTTACTCATTGTAATATCAGTTTGAACCAAAAAAAATGTAAAATTTTCAAAAAAAAAAGTGATGAATTTTCCGGCACAAAACTCCAATGATTTTCGACTCAGAATGGTGATCTGTATTCACTATTTCAGTATTCGGCACGGTGTCACTTACAGCCTGTATTTATACCTAAACCATTGTATCAATTTACACAAATGTAATCGTATATCTTGAAGGTTTAATATTTAATTATAATTGACTTAAACGTAAAACATTCATGTGTTCATAGTTAGTTTAATTATGTCTCTATCTGAAGCTGATATATTTGCTGGTACCTACTATCTTTGAATATGTTTTTCACACCGGTACTATGCGGACCTTTGTAATTTGAGACAAAGGAAACACGGCAAATTGAAGGCTAACATTTACTTTGGCAACTTAAATAGTCGTTTTGTACCGTGATTTTTATTGCAAAGGAAACGCTGAAGCGGATCTACATCAGAAAGAAGAAAGAAAGAAAGAAAGAAAGAAAGAAAAACATTTATTTAGAACACGCACAGATATAAAAGTAAACAAAAAACTATTTCTAAACTTATAATAAATTACGTACTAAATTTAAAAATAGAGAAAGAAGAAAAAAGAAATAGGTCCCATTCTGTGCGAGTCTAAATTGGTCGCCTACTCAGCATATGCTGCATGACATGCAGCGCTGGTTTTCAGATGGGGCCTCGAAAGCAAGGTGACGTCACATCACTACATATTATAAAACAAAGTCCCCCGCCACGTCTGTCTGTTCGCGATAAACTGAGAACCTACTGAACGGATATTCATGCGGTTTTCACAAGGTTTAGGTGTATAATTTGTTAATGTTTTGTGTAAATTGGTTAAAATATGATGATGATTGTTGAAGATGTCTCTACTACCCGTGCGAAGCCGGGCGGGTTGCTAGTTATTAATAATTTATTTGATTTTCTATGGTACAATATCTAAGGTGTAAGACTCCTCGTTGTGGGGTTTGCATTAATGTTAGAATCCTGATTAATAGTGCATTCTACTAAGTGTAGTATATGGCTGTTTCATATACTTAATAGAAATGCGATGTGAGCTAATAGGTATGTTTCTTGTTTTCCATCTTCTCTGTTTTTTTTAATTTTTTCCTTAATTTTCAGTTTCCCTATTGTCATATTCTTTTTTAGTTAATTTCCTTTTAATTTTTAATAACGTGAAATAATAAAAAAAAAATTGGGATCCGTAGTTTCTGAGATTAGCGCGTTCAACAAAACAAACAAATTCTTTAGCTTTATAATATTAGTATAGATTACTTTTATCGGTCAATTTTCAAGTTCTAATATTAGAAATTTGTACTTAAAATCACGAATGTTCTTGTAACGCTTTACGTTATTCGCAAGGTCTACTATCCTACCCTAAAATATGACCATACCTTACTGTAACACCTTGTATAATACTTTTTATGCAACAGTTCAGTGTAATAATTCTAATATCGCGTGTACAATGTTACCATAATCTAAAGTGTGCACTTTTTTAATCTTGGTAGTAATTATAATAATTGCTATGCTTGCTGAATGATTGGTAGCCTTCTTATGCTTTGTGCAAGGAAAGGCACTTTTATTGTTTGATTGTTGTTGCGACTTATGGCAACATTAGATTAATGATTGTAACACTTAAAATTAAGTTTAGAGTGTGGCAACATTGTAACTCTCTCTTGCAACGAAGCTCTCGCCCAATACAGTGCATTACAAACCGACTCCAATGTTTTTATTTAAAAAGAATAAAATTATTACACCAGCAATCTACAATACACACAGTTGCTCCTACAATTGTGGGAAATGTTATACAATATCAAACATTTTTCTTTTATGTGGGGAATACTGGTTGTTTACATTTTAGAATATGGCTTAAAATTAGTAGGTTGTCTTATATAACACTGAAACCTAAGAACGCTCTTAGCAGAATGTGGAAACCGATAATATGAAACAAATTTTAAGAAGAAATCGTACTTTCTTTGACCAGGGGGGGGGGTCATGTCTTCCCTATTATGAAACAAAGAAAGAAAGAGAAACATTTATTCTGACATTTTCGACTCCGCTTGATACCACGGCGTCACAGAAAACCGGCAGTGAAGCAATGCTAGCATTGCATTTCGCCGCGTGAGTGAGATTACCGGAGGCCCTAACCCTTCCCTCTCCATTATTCCCATCTTTCCACTCTCCCCCCTCTCCCCTCTTCCCACTCTTCCTCCCCTTCTCCGACTCCCACCTTAAAGGGCGGTAACGCACTTGTGACTCTCGAGTTACAGGTGCCCATGGGCGGCGATAGTTATTTACCATCAGGTGACCCGTCTGCTCGTTTGCCCTCTATAACATAAAAAAAATTACTCATTTTCAATTTCCCTGAAAGTCCCCTGATAACATGTGGTAACTGATTACTGCCTTAGTAGGTACTTAATCTAGACAGGTAACTAATATTTACAATGTTAATTTAGTCATTTTCCTAACTGTAAAGTCGAACTAAACCCTTTGACAGTGTATTTTTGTTTCGAGTAGCCAAGGTGAATAATCTACCTGCGTCTATTTCTCCAGTCAATTATAATCTTGGAACGTTCAAGAGTAGAGTAAATAGGTTTCTCTTGGATAGGCGTGTACCACCTTCGTCTTCATCGTCACTTTCCATCAGGTGAGTTGGAAGACAATCACCTATGCAATTACACAAGAAGAAAGAAAGAAGAAAGAAAGAAGAAAGAAAGAAGAAAGAAAGAAAGAAGAAAGAAAGAAGAAAGAAAGAAGAAAGAAAGAAGAAAGAAAGAAAGAAAATATAATTTATTGCAAAAACATCGGCGTACATTTTTTTTTTCTATGTTTCCTAAGTCTATATTTAAAAACACATTGATAATATTATTCACCTACTTCACAAACATCAAATTTTTAATCTATGATATTACAATATTACAATATGTCATTTATGTCATGTAGACTAGATGTGATGTATGTAGGTGACGTGTCATTCTTGACGTAGCAACATGTGGTCATTCCATTGATTTATTTTTTTCTACAAGAATAATTTTAAGGAAATTATCAGTCCTAATACGCTACTGCTTTGCAATTTCGGGTTGACACTCAGCATACACTGAGATGTTATAAAACATCCCAGTACTGATTTTCAGTGCCAACCGTATGCTTCACCTGACGCCGGCAGGCAATATCGTTTTATTATTACTTAAACAATATATATATACTAATAAATTATACGGGGATATACCGCAGACAAGCATGGTAAGTAGATAATTTCACATAGTTATCATACAGCATATCTCACCGTAAGGTAATTTTTTTAATTTTTTTTATTAATTCTTATACCTTACACAATTACAGGCTCTTAACCATATTCCCAACACAGTACATATAGTTTTAGAGAGTCACAGGAGTACCAAGTATAGGTAACTGGCTCTGACAAGCGACTGGGGTGCTGAACAGCAAAGGAGCCAGAACTTGCAAGGTAAGTTGTTAAAATTCTAATTACATTTATTATAAAAGATTAAGTACTAAACTAAGATTTCTAAATTATCTAAATTTGGAACCCAAGGAGACCCATAACAATACTACTGTCTGTAAATTGTAACTTACAGTACATTTCTCTAAATATGAGTCAACCCTCCAGTAGTTAACTTAACAATATGAAAATATTGCTGCTTACTGAATATGTTTTTGTTGCAATAACAGGAACATTCTATACTTTGTCTTAAAGGTGTATTTTGATTTTAGGTCCCTGAAAGGTGGTGGCGGGTCATTCCAGATTCGCATTGCAGCATATTTCAAAGAGCCTCAGAATGCTGTAGTCCTATGACTTGGTACAGATATTGTACTTGTTGCAGACCTGATAGAGTAAGAGCAATGATCCTGTCTCCAACTTATTTTATCATACAAGTAGGTAGGCTTTTTAGTTTCTATTAAACCGAACAGCAAGCTGGCTAGATGTAGCTTTCTCCTGGCCTCCATTTTCAATATATTATTTTCATTTATATATGGTGTTACATGTTGACGTCTAGGTATTTTAAAGCAATATCGAGCACAGGCATTTTGAATTCTTTGTATTAATTTTTTTTTTCTAGCCAATTAACATGGACCATAGACTATGTCGCAATAATTAAATTTAGATAGTATGAGACTGTCCACTAGTTGTTTTCTTAATGTTACACTAATATAATCCTAACAGTTTTTTTTACAATTTTGTTAACATGCTCTTCAAATCGCAGCTCAGGATCCATTACAAGGTCCAGATTAGTGGCTTCTTCAACCTTTACAATTCTTTGTCCATTAATAATTACAGCTGTATCATATTCTGATATAGACTGTATTTGTAGCTTACTACCCAATATCATAAATCGTGATTTCAGTGGGTTTAAAATCAATAAGTGCTCCTTAGACCATTGTACTATTTGTAGGTATTCATTGATTTTTGATATAGCTGTAGGTGTATCGCTAGGTTTAAAAGACAAGTACAACTGGGTATCATCGGCATACATGTGGAACTTGCAGTGTTTAAACGTATCAGTGATGTCAGCTGTATAAACAATGAATAAGAGTGGTCCCAGAATTGAGCCCTGAGGCACTCCTCTAAGCAACTTTACGGGGGGTGATGACATCACCGTGCCATCCTCTTTATGTATTTCAACATACTGTACAAAAAAAACTGCTGTGAAAACCTTTTGCGAATCCCACTAATATTATAAATGTGAAAGTTTGAATGGAAGGATGGATGGATGGATGGATGGATGGATGGATGGATGTTTGTTTCTCTTTAACGCAAAAAACACTGAACCGATTGCGATGAAACTTGGTATGTAGATAGCTGGAGATCTGGATTAACGCATAGGCTATGTTTTATCCCGATATTCCCACGGGATCGGGATTTACGCGGGTGAAACCGCGGGGTGCTGCTAGTATTAAATAAACATTGAAACCTCAAGGATTCGTTTAATTACTACGGTACCTAAGTATGTTATCATCACGACACATGACACGCTGACACAACGCTAATTACAATTTTATCCTGCGCCGGTGAAATGTCTAAAAGTCTGCAACTCTTATAGTTTGTACCACAGTGAGGGTTCCTTCTCGCACTAAGCAAGTATGCTTGAGTCAAATGAAGGGTGCGAACCGCTTTTAATTGTGTCCTTTATTATCTCTAGCGGTATATTGTTCAGATGTTATTTCGTATTTTCTCTTCACGCTGGAAATTAAGAATTTTAATCGTGGGAGAGCCATGCTTCGGCACGCATGGGCCGGCTTGACCACCACGGCCTCACAGAAACTGGCAGTGAAGTAAAGATTTCATGGCTTTTCGCCGAGTGAGTGAGGTTACCGGAGGCCCTAACCCTTTCCACACGCTAAACCTTCTTTTCTACATAATATGTGGTTTGGTTTTCTTGGAGATTCAATTATGACAGAAACTAAAAAAAACCTTACCTTCACTAAATATCACCTCTCAGGCGATAGAGGGGTCAGATACTCAAAAACGAAGTGTGAATGTGACTCGAGAACGTGAACTCGAAGTGGTCGTGAGCTTGCGAGGGACCCAAGCTCACTTTCACACATGGACATTGTTGGCAAGAATGCTCATCACGGCATAAACCGATCGCGCTCAGCCTCTCAAGCGATGAAATGGTTAGCATTCCAGGGTTAAGTCGCTTGTTTCTAAGGTGGTTATTAATTTAGATCCAAACTAATATTATAAATATCTAATGTGAGTTTGTTACGACTTGATGGCTTAACTACTCAACATCATTTGTTAAGGCGTGAAAAAAATTGCATACACGTTTTTAAAAGTACAGAAAAGAACCTTTCATATAAATATACATTAACGTGAAAACATTATTTAAACAATTAGCTTACAGTTTATGCACCAAGACGATTACACTGTCTGTCTGTTCGCGATAAACTGAAAAAGTACTGAACGGATTTTCATGCGGTTTTCACCAATAGACAGAGTGATTCATGAGGCAGGTTTAGGTGTATAATTTGTTAACATTTTGGGTAAATTGGTTGAAATATGATGATGATTGTTGAAGATGTATCTACTACCCGTGCGAAGCCGCGGGTTGCTAGTATTATATAGATTAGCCGTTCCCCGCGCGGCTTTGCCCGCATGTATATTTATATATTTTGCGCGAAACCCCAATTATTTTTCCAAAATAAAAGTAGTGTAAGTTACTCCTTGCAACACCAGCTATCTGCCAGTGAAAATCCCGTGGCAATCAGTCCACCCGTTCCAGAGATTGGCTGGAACAAACAAAGAGACAGACAGACAGGCAAAATAAGGTACAATTAGTTTGGTATAATTATGTACCGTGTAAACGTTCAGATGCATTTAGTAAAATACTGTTATTATGACATTACAAATGGATACTTCAATTTTATTTATTTGAAAATAGATTTAAAGTTGTTCAACAGAGACTTGCTTCAAAAATTGACTGGCTACATGAAAGCAGTAATATTTCAGGATAGCTTTTTGCCAGAATTGGCTAAGTACTATGATAATCTATACTAATAAAATAAAGCTGAAGCTAATAAATCTCTGGCACAAACACATTTTTGGAATGAAGTTTCTTATAGCACGTGACACTTCAGGACCCTTAATGTGAAATATTCAAGGCGACAATCTTATTATTTTTGAAACATTCTATGAAAAAAAGCGTAATTGACAGACGGGTCGGCACATGAGTGATTTTACAAAGCTTTCACATTGCCTCTTTTGTGTGCTATGTGATCTTTTTAGGGATGACCACTCCACTAATAAGGATAATATTTTATAAGTACAACAATTTTGGGAAAAAGAGATTTCGTGAGAGATAAAAAAAAATCCTTTTGAAGTTAATGTTAAAATTACAATGAGCAATATTAAATACTTTTTTATGCATTTTAGGAATTGTGACATGTCTGGTGGACCCGCCTTTTTAAGTGAAAACTTTTTTAGCGGCGTTGTGCACTTTTGGGATGGGTAAAAAATGTTAACCTGATCGAAAATTCATTAGACGGAGCCGAGTTTCTTGTATTTAAAAAAATATAACATTCGAAATTGAAACATTCATGAGCGGTCAGTAGCGCAGAACTTCCAGTGTACCCTATGTATACATTTAGATATGTTATAACCTATTTTTTATCTTTAACCTAATTGTATATTTATAGATATGTGTGTGTGTATGTATATGCAAATGCATTGTGAAGTTATGTTTTCACTCCTGACGTGCAGTCCTACGACTGACTGTTTTTTTTTGGAAATCCCCTCGGGTCATCACCCCACCGGGGCCGCCGGTGAATACATGTGGCCTAAATAAATGTTAGTTACATTTATTAAGGCCACATGTAATTATTGCCTTCTAGAGCTATTATAACAAAGTGCCTGATTAATAAAATATCAAGTTGGTAAAATTACTTACAGTTAAGTAACTTTGATTAATAGACGTTACAAGTGAATTCTTCTTCTCCATCTTCTCAATTTTTTCGAAAAAAAATTGTTGTAATATTTTATTCATACTAAATTAGCTTCAATAGTACGTTTTAAGTTCTATCGCTTTAAGAGCATTTTTTAGAAATTTCCAAATTATAATTAAAATGTAAGAGTATTAACTTTTTATACATCTTCAGAAAATGTTATCATTATGACATTTAGTTATTATTTTTAAAAACTTCTACGATGCTCACTACACTTTTTGCACAAAATTTATTTATCTTTCAGTAATATGTGTGTTTCACCTGCACAATTTATTTCCATAATAAATACATCGCTGTATATAGCATCTAGACTACCAACACACAGTATGATGCCAACAATAAGGTGTAATTTATCTATAATATGTATGTATTTAGCAATATATAAGTATGTTTATCAGCAGTCTGGTTACCGTAGTACAGGCTCTGCCTAGTTCGGGATCAGACGGCCGTGTGTGAGATGTGTGAAGTTATTATTATTATTAATAGTTTCTGGGCGAAATACAGGCAGACGTGTAATAGCTTAATTACAAATAAATTAAAATTATTGTTACTCTTTGAAACCATTTGCTTTGATTTTTGGCTTTGGTTATTTTTAACTGACGTCAAAAAAGGAGCAGGTTCTATGTTCCACTGTATATATCTATATTTTAATGTATTTCACTGATTACTCAGAGATGCCTGGTTTTCGACGATTTCGAAAATGTTTCTTTTGTTTGAAAGGGTATACTTCCCAGGTGGTCCCATGGTCATCAGGTCAGGATCTGATGATAGTATCCTAGAGAAATCGAGGGAATTCTTCAAATTTTTTAGGCACACTTGAAGCGATTTGGGTATTTTAAGGCGCATTGAAGTCGGTGATACTCTTTTTTAAAGATAATTAGTCAGTGAACAGCTAAATGAGGACAGCAATATTATCAGATTTAAGCTCTTTAACAACTACCTACTTTTTTAGTTCTGATTTGTTTTTGGATATATTCAAACGAAAATCTAGAAATGTTAAGATTTCAGGTTGGTTTAGAGCCACGTTGGTCCGTCAAGGTTACGCTTTAGGTATATTTAAGTGCGGCCATCTAATCATGAATGGGATTTCTGGGACAGGCAAATTTCATTTTGTACTGTGAGTCCATGGTTGTACTCAGAATTTAAACCCGGTTTGCCAAAACGTTAAATTACCTAGTAACAAACATAAAGCAGACAAAGTGTGTGCAATATGCTAACAATAACCTCATTATATATCTTATAACGTACGCCTATATTACCCCACCATTACCCGCTATTTGTCAGACGGACTAATGGCGTGGCGTCACCGGTATATTATCCCACTAATATTTTAAATATGAAAGTTTGGATGGATGGATGGATGCTTGTTACTCTTTCACGCAAAAACCACTGAGCCTATTGCGATGAAACTTTGGATATAGATAGCTGGAGACCTGGATTAATGTATAGGCTACTCTTATCCCGATATTCCCACGGGATCGAGACTTACGCTCTTGAAACCGCGTAGCACTGCTAGTTATTAAATAATGAACTGTTTTATCATATACTATAGTTCACTCTTATTTTTAATAAAATAATATGAGGTTTTTGAAGTGGCGATAATAAATACAACTTGGCTTACCCCATTTTGCTAGAGCGAGTATGCTAATTAGTTGATCAAAGCATCTCAAACTAACGAGAAATTTGTACTGTTCTAATCATCAGTGCTATTAACTTAAACACTCCATTGGTATGTAATACGATACTACAATATACACTCGTAATTAGCCACATTTCTATATTTATTCATATCCAAGTCAAAGTTTGTTTCAAACATGAGTTTAGGAAGCCCATGGGCTAATTAAGCCTGCAAATAGAAGGGGTAGTTGAGCCCAATTAAACTTTTGATCAAGGCATTTGAATCTGGGAAGCCTTGTAACTCTACTGCTATCACGATAAATTTTATTATGTTTTATGTTTTTACAATATATCTAAACATATATATATATACAAATAAATAAATTGAAGTGTCTGTTTGTAATGTTATAACAAAAGGATTTTAGTAAATGCATCCGAATGTACCAAATATTAAATTTTTAAATTTTTTTGTCTGATGTTTGTTCCAACTAATCTCCGGAACGGATGGACCAATTTCCACGGTACTTTGACTAGCAGATAGCTGGTGTTATAAGGAGTAACTTAGGCTACTTTTATTTTGAAAAAATAATTAGCGTCCGCGCAAAATACAAGAAACAGCTAGTATTTATATACGACTGTGCTTAAAGTAAAGGCTATGCAAGCATCAAATTACATACATACTCACGCCTGTATCCCCGAGGGGGTAGGCAGATATGTGTTAACCACCCACATTTTGTCGACAATTTTAGTCCCACTTACGCAATAGAGGGAAAGCTTATTGCCGTCAAACGGGCACTTTGGGAATTTTAGATGGGAAAATAGGTTGTATAATTAAAGGAAAAGATACGCAAGAAGGAAAGGCAATGAAAGGAAAAGGATATTGCTAGTATGAATGGATTGGAAAGTATGAGTTTCAGATCACTTAATTTGCCGTTAATTTGAAAGGTTCTTGATACATTTTTGGTAAATTTTTTTCGTAAAAGTCATGAGTGGCTAAATTATTGAAGTGACCTTTAGATCAGGCGCTGCACTGTTTGAAACCGATATGGGCCGCTTAACCCTTTAATAAAGGGCCCCGTTGGGCCCGAAGCTTGAATGTGAATATAGCGGTAGGTATATCCATAATAACTAAAAAATATTCGTAATTATTTTCTCATTTGTTTTTATTTTTAAATGTAAATCCAAACATTTAAAAAAATGATTTGACGATAGCTTCAAAATTCTTACTTCGATATCTGGTTTTTGGTTCAAGCCGCCAAGGTCTACAATGAGCTGCCTGCGTCTATTTTTGTAGCCAATTATAATTTTGGAACCTTCAAGAGTCGAGTGAATACGTTTCTCTTGGATATGCGTGTACCATCCAGATGAAGACGGCTTCATCGTCACTTTTCATCAGGTGATTTTGAAGTCAAACGCCCATTTCTTTACTGAATAAAAACAAAATTAAGAGTAACTGATTTTTTTTTATGGTATAGGGGGCAAACGAGCAGACGGGTCACCTGATGGTAAATGACTACCGCCACCAATGGGCACCTGTAACTCAAGAGTAACAATTGCGTTGCCAGCCTCTAAAGTGGGAGTAGGGGAAAGGGGAAAAAGGGGTAGAGGAGGGGAGAGGGAAGGGTTAGGACCTCCGGTAACCTCACCCACTCGGCGAAAATCGATGCATCACTCCGGCAACGCACTTGTAACTCTTGAGTTGCAGGTGCTCTTGGGCGGCGGTAGTCAATTACCATCAGGTGACCCGTCTGCTCGTTTGCCCACTAGCCCATATGAAAATAAAAGAATTCAGATACTTTTCTCTACCGCTTGCTGCTCTAGTACCATGTTTTTATCGATGCTGGTGCGTCGAGTGTGGTTCGATAACCTTTATCCTCCTGTCTTTATCTCAATTATTTTATAGTCTATCACGATGCTGTCTTTAATGCTTAGAGTAATGTTAAATTTGTGGCCATCAACTTCAATGCACAAAGATTTTGTCAACTGGAGTGAAGAGGGGTTAGCTTGTTCTCCGAAGCAATTCGTTTTCCAACATGTAAAAAACTCACTTCGACACCCCCAAGGAATGAACCGGTAATCGCAAAAATCAAATTTTCCAGGAAAAATGATTTAGTGTTTTTTGGGTATATATTTTCAACAAAAGGTAATTATGACAAAATTGCTATATGACCGGAAAGCTAATTTTTTTCCGGAACTGTTTATAGTTTGAGTGTAACTATTAAATAAACACAGAATTAGTTATTCACCAAAATATATTTTACCAAAAATGGTTTTATAACATTTTTAGGATATTGATATCTTACGATCCTGACTTAGCAATATTATTTCAGTAACGTTTACTTACCGAATTATTCTTGTAAATTTCTTAAAAATCATAAATATAATATTGTTTTACTGGATTATTAAACGTGTTTTTTTATTACAGAGCGAGATTGTAATGTTCAGTTACCGACTTATTTTAGTAAAATTTTAAATAACCATAAAAGGCTAAAGTAGTGTAACACGTCTTTTATAAGAAATTTTTGGTAAGTACTTAATCATATTTATCGTAATCATTGAAAACCGATTATGTAAAATAAATTTGTTATTGGTGTCTTCGAGGGAATAAGTAAAAAAAAACCTTTTTTTTAATTATAATGTTTATTGGGAATAAAGTTATGGAGATCACAAATTACAATCAGTAAAAGTATAAAAAATATAGGCAAGTTATAACATTAAAAACTACTCGGTATTATCATTGGCATCATCATTATAATTACAGAAATTAACGACTCATAAAATGCGTGGTAATACCGTGGAATCGCTCCACTATTGCACAAAGACAGTAAATCTATATGCAACGCTTTACTTATAGGTATAGGAAGAGGAGGCTTACAGTATCTTCAGTCAAAGCATCTATCTTAGGTTTTCGCCCACGTCGTTTAATTTGAAGTCAATTTAAAATATTTAGCTCAGAATATTCCTCATCAAAGTCATATTTCAAGAAAACTTTGTCCGGTTGGAATGATGATACATGAGTTTCCATTACATCAGACCAGCGTATCGTATTCCCATCTTTATCGCGACGCTAATTCTAAAAGGATTTACTAATTTTTTTATGTCTAAAATATCTGTTTACTCAAATTCTTTCATAGTATATGTTTCTCCCGTGACTTTTGAGTTTAGAATTATACTATATATTTGCTCAGGTGTTTAAATAAACTTATTTCTCATGTTTCTTTCAATACATGCATGCATCGAGTCTCCCTCGTTCTGGCTATGTCTCGAAAAACCTGTGCGTCATAGACAAATTTAAAGAGTTTGTTGTATACGCATATAGGGTAAAAATGTACCTGTTCCTATTTTGGCCATAACAACCATCCGAATAAAGATACTCGAAACTTGTTAATACCTCGTTCCTGTTCACTCTTCATGAATTTCAACAAACAACTCCCACTTTCTATGCAGCCTCGTTTTGCGATTTGGTAATGCCACACGTAGCAATACCCTTTTTTACGTAGAGCGTCAAAAATAATAAAATTATACACAGGGTATTTGCGTTTATAATGAAAAATACCTACAGTAGATTGCGCAGGCCAAAGATAGCAATCATGCCATCCCTCTTGTCAATTGTAATTTTTTCCCCAAGTTTAATCTGTCGAATTCTCTCTTTTCTATTCAAATGACGCTTATAACTTTCTTCTGAACTCTTTTTCTGATGGAGTAGCTTGCTTATATACAAAACATGTAGAACATTCAGCTCTTTTAGGCTTAAAAAATGAGTAGTTAAATTTTGTGTTAAACATTATTTCATATTGACGTTTTGTCGCCATCGTAACTTCAACATAATTAATAAAATAAAGGCGTTAAGATAATTTTGTAATGTAGTTTTTTGATTTTTATCGATAAAAAAAACCTAATAAAAATGTATACTTACCAGAATAATTATTTTCTTTATACCTCGAATAGAACTTGAAATTAATATTTTTATAATAAGGAACTTCGTTCCTATCTGGTGCCCCACGACACCACACAGTTTTTTTTTATTTAAAAAAAACAGTTATTTAACTGTGTTCGATCATTAATATTTCTTCTTTTAGTTTAAATACTATTAAACAATTAAAAAACCGTCAGTGGTGGGACTGCACGTTAGAAGTGAAAACAACTTCACAATATATTTGCATATACATACACACACACACACACACACACATCTGTAAATATATAATTAAATTAAAAATAAAAAGTAGGTAATAACATATCTAAATGTACACATAGGGTACACTGGAAGTTCTGCGCTCCTGACCGCTCATAAATGTTTGAATTTCGAATATTATATTTTTTTAAATATAAGAAATCCGGCTCTGTCTCACGAATTTTCGATCAAGTCACGTGTCCTGACGCGAGTTTAACATTTTTTACTCATCCCAAAAAGTGCACAACGCCGCTAAAGAAGTTTTTACTTCAAAAATTTTGGCCCTGTGATTGGGCATATATTTCGGTATAAATAAATATATGCCCAAAATGCCCAGTTTTTGCCATTTCTGCCCGCCGGGCATAAACACATTGCCCATCTCTAATCTTGACTCATCAAGCGCGAGCTAGTTACCACCAATACGTATATTAAGGTATGAATTATGTCCCGAATGATAACTGTAACAGTGCATTATCGAAAATGTCTACCTAAAAATTTACGATAATAAACCTATAATCGCGTTAACCAGAAATTTTGCTGAAATATTTTACAGTAATATTACTTTACCAAAATGTAGCCACAGAATTTAATTTGTAATAATGTATGTCGTTATTTTTCTACTAAATAAAAATAAAAAAATTCCAAAGAACAAAAGTGTTATAAGGAAAATCGTGGGAAATTACCGCAAAAAAAATCTAAAAAAAATTGCATAGGTGGATCACGACCCATAGATAACTAAAATGTTATAACAGTAAAAATTCAGTAATACAGGTTTATTCCTTGGGGGCATCGACTTGTGCCCGCGCATTAAACAAAATGAAACAGTGAAAATGATCACTTTTAAAAAAGAAAAGTCTCAAAATTTAATGTTTGCTGTCAAAATGTATTTTCTATCTAAGATCTCAATTCATAAAACACACGAGCAGCCGAATAACATTCGTATTATTCTTCAGCTACCTCGATACATTTTAGAAATTACATAAACCTAACTTGGTTTATGTAATTTTCCAAGTGGTCTAAAACCAGAGGTGTGTTCAATTTTACGTGTTTGTTTTTTTTTTTTGTTCAATAATTGTTTTTTTACCCAACTGAAATTATTGTACGTTTCTGTTTGTGTACTTGTTTATTTTAAACAGCTTGGAGATATAACCAGTTGTTATTACAATGAGATTTGTAGAATTTCCCTTGAATGTTTATTTCCAGGTGATATCTGTTTTAGACAACTTTTGATTAGAACAGGAGATGGCATTAAGTTGTGGCTGAGCCTGTAACTTCTTAGTATACTCACTGTCAAAATACTTCGAAGAATAATTTTAGAAATTAATATTTACATAAATGGTCTCCTAGTCTAGTGGGCACGATTAACACCCAGGACAAATAATTGTATGATGAGCATGATCATTTGGTCTTCATGTAGGTGTAATTTATTTATAACTGTAAACATACTGAACCAGTCAGCTTGTGACCACGGCCAGTGCAACCTGGTCGGAACGTCTCAAGCAATTCAAAGATATAAAATACCTTTTACGTGATCGCGTCAAATCCCGCATATATACATAATTATATCATGGAACGCGAAAGTTTAAAATTTAGTATAAATAAGTATGTTTATCAGTAGTCTGGTTACCATAGTACAGGCTCTGCCTAGTTTGAGATCAGATGGCCGTGTGTGAGATGTGTCAAGTTATTATTATAATATTATAGAGTAAGTATAGTTATACTAATAGAGTTCTTTTTATTATATTACTAACCCTATGGACTCATGTCTGAAATAAAGGATTTGAATTACGACTAATACTTATTGAAGTAATGACGATGAAAGAAACCTTAAACTGCTTTATAGATATGATACATTGCATTGAAAAACAAAGGAAATAAAGTAAATGCATATAATAATAATACACAGCATTATGAAGACCAGAATGATTTCTAAAACACATATATAAACCTAGAGTGAATAGGATTCTCTTGGATAGGCGGGTTACCCTCTCGTCTTGATTATCACTTTCCATCAGGTGAGTTGGAAGAAAAACGCCTTTTCCGTTACCTAATAAAAAAAAGATACATTTTACTTCAAACCAATACAAACTGACATATTGAGGCATACTATTTGCATTGAGCTAGAATCGAGCTTGCAAAATCTTAAATTTCACCATAATACTGTACTTTAGAAATATTGAGTATTCACACACATGTATATAAATATGAGCTGTGCCCTACGACGGCTTCGCTCGCGTGTACTCTTTTATATTTTTTGCGCAGCTCCCTATGTGTTTTTCAAAAATAAAAGTAGCCTAAGTTACTTCTTATAACACCCGTGAAAGTCCCGTGGAAATCAATCTACGCATTTCAGAAATTAGCCGGGACAAACAGACAGAGAAAAAATTGATTTTTTGGTATATGTACCGAGTAAACATTCCGATGCATTTAGTAAAATGCTGTTATCATGACATTGACATATCATGTGACATATTAAAGTGTCTAAATAGACACTTCAATTGTGTTTACTTATATAGATTAGGATTAATAATATACAAATGAAGATAATTTCTTGATAATTCCACTCAACAATATTACCCACACTCAGCTGCTCTCATTTACCTTCACCCAGATAATATAAAACGAATAGAATAAACACTATTAGCAATTGCGCGAAAACCACATGGCTTCTGACTAGCCACATGGCTTTTAGCAGTAAATGTTCATGAAGCCTTACCGTCAAAACAAAGAATTTTGCATATTTGATTACACTGGCATTAGAAACATAATTGATTTTTATAGTGACAGGCCTGTTGGCCAAGTCTAGTGGTTTAATCTTGACTGTTGCCGCTGACCACCCAGGACAAATAGTTGTATGAGACAACCATTTGCTATGTAGCTGGGTGTAATTTGTCTCTAATATGTTTGTATTTGGTAGACGAGAGAAGACGCCAGCTTAAAGTAGAGGCTTAAGTACACCGATTTGAAGCCGCTGTACCACTTCGTGCCGGTAGTAGTGGAGACTCTGGGGAGCTGGGGCAAGGACGCCAAATTTGTTGGAAAGGAGATTGGACAAAGGCTTATAGAGACGACTGGTGACTCTCGATCCGGATCGTTCCTGGTGCAGAGGCTGGCCATCGCAATCCAGCGTGGAAAAACGGCCAGTGTGATGAGCACTTTTGTGCCGGGAACGGTCAGGGGCGGGTTTTTTGATTAGTTTAGATAAGTTTTTTGTAATTTGGACATTTATTATTGTTATAAAATAAATTATGAAAATATATAAAATGTAATATAATTATAATATATGTATTATCTATAAATAAAAATTATTTTGTTAATGTTTCTATTTCTTTTTTAATTTTATTTTAATGGTTGTTTAGTAATATACAAGTATGTTTGTCAGCAGTCTGGTTACCATAGTACATACTCTGCCTAGTTTGAGATCAGACGGCCGTGTGTGAGGTGTTTTAAGTTTTGTTATTATTATAGTCTTAATAGCATTTATTTCTGTGATCTTGGTTTTTTCTGGTAATTTGGAAGATATAGTGAAGGCAATAAAGACAATTTTTAGATGGGTTAAGGTAACGTTAAGTCCGACCGAGAGATGTGCTGAGAACAAATTTAGAAAGAAATGTAGTAAGGAAATGAAGGGCTTAGAACACTAAAAAAGATTTTGCAAGGAAGATTTGAAGGCAGCTAGGTAGGAGAGCAAAAAACGATAGAAGGAAGACCTGAAAGTTGAGTTCGAGAAATAAGCTGATTTCTTTGAGAAGGGATTTTTGACAAAGATCGTAAATCCGTTTAGAATATGTTAATGGTAGACCTATGAGTTGTCAATTTGTCAGATTGTAGCACTAAGTTATGATGGTAATAGTAAAAATAAGTAATATGTCTTTAAGCGTGGCTTTAAATTTAAGTGCAATTAGACTGAGATCTAGTTCTATATACACGCGGTGTATCGGAAATATTACGCCATTTTAATTAATAACTTCAAATTTGGAATAATAAATCCTGTGACGGTCAAACTTCTCATAATCTTTTCTAAAGGCACATCCTCACACACAAAGCTCGTGAACTTTCTATATCTTTCAGTGTACCTTCTGCAGTTTTTTTATTGTGTTTTAAGATTTCCTTACAGAGTTAAAATAAACTAACTTTTCTGCCTTTATGTAACCCTCGGAAACAGTCGTTTTATCAACCTATGTTCTCTTCGGTACTCCTGACAACATGTGTATTAAAATTTAATGTTGATCGATTGAGTAGTTACAGCGAGAAAGTGTAACTGTCACTGAGAGCACTGTACCGTCACTGAAACGGACAGGTGTGGATGCGTTCATAGAGAATGTCTGAAAGAATAATTATAACGGTGGCGGCGGTACTGTGCCGGTAGTGTGCCGGAACTGTGACTTCACTTATATGTTGGAACCAGCCTTTAAGTTCTCTTTTATAAAGTTACTAAAAATGCAATCCGTCGTTTTTCAACGATGACGACAATTTGTTTATATAGACTAGATAGACTTTGTTTTATAATATGTAGTGAAAATCGACCACCAGACAGACGATCTTTACTTATAAATAGTTCATCTTTTTGTCATTTGACATTCTAAGCAAAAGTAATTCCTTATATTGTATAAAGAAAAGTATGTTCCTTCTTGTCATAAAAGATTAACAAAAAATAAGAAAATGGATCAACATTTTTGCTAATAATACAGCTTTGTGATCAACTTGGCACATATTACATATTTGTCAAGAATTCAAAATGAATATTGTTTATATAATCTAATATATACGACATATACGTATACGTGGGAACTAGGTAGCTAAGTAGGTATATACCCAGAATTCGGTACTGCCACGGTAATATTATCTATCCAGTATTGTAACTCGGCGCTGTCCTTGAAATAATTACTTACAGCCGCGCGGTACGTAAACACGCGAAAGGGCTGCCCACCTACAGTATTTTAATTTCATCTACCTACTTAAGTTTCTTTCTAGTTTTGTGATTGTAAATGTAATATATTTTTTCAATCAATAAAAATATATGTTGTGTTTTTTGTTAGTAGATTTAAGAGTTTGTGATTATAAATATTATAATAAGTATATTGTTTATTTAGAAAAAAAATAAACTTGTTGTAAATGAAATAGGGAGTGTTCAATAAAAATACATGTTTTAAATGTCGTGTTTTTTGATTAGTAAATTTAATAAAAAAAACACCCTTAGTTTAAAACTGAAAAATATTTGCGCCTCGACTGAGCCATACAAAAAGCTTTTTTGGTTAATTTAATAGTATAAAAAATCAATTGCCATGTTAACTAAGTACTTGTGTTTATTTCATCAAAGACACAAATCGCAATCTTGCTGCTTACAAGAGCATCACACTGTTCGTTCGTCACTGCGGCGCATTCGCGACTGGTTCTGTGCCGAGTGTATACAGAACTTGAGACGCGTAGGTATGACTCGCTTTCCGACCGTTTGTATGAAGATAGAATACTGTATAGATAATTTACCGTGGTTCTGCGTTACTTTTATAGAATGGGAAACCTACGTTCTTAATTACAATGCAGCGCTCAAATAAAATTATTTTTACTGAATATATTTAAATTGAATATTACGCTTTATTGAAAAAGTATTTTAACTATTTTATTTTCACATTGTTAGTAAAAAAATGTAAAATCACAATTTGAAATAGAGAGAGTTTAACCCTTTCCGTAATTGGGCAACATGAATATGACACAATTAGTAATTGGAAAATCGTGTAAAACATATTGCATTGAAATGAAACACACGATTCGTAAATACATGCATATGTATGAAGTGTGTCCATTATGGAGATCATTTTGAAGGTTTAATTAACGCTTTGTACACGTATGACAGTGACGTAATATCGTGTAAGTACACAGTAGTTGTTTGCCTGATCGTTAAAACGTATGTCCGCGGATACGAACTTATTTATTTATTTGTTTACCTACAATTGTTACACTTACATACATGTTCATAACATAAATACACATGCTCACATACTATCTTAGCACACAATATACAACGGCAAACACAACATTCACAGATTTACAGATTTAAAAAAATATATATATTGTTGAATATCTGCTTAATTAAATATTTTTTCGTGGAAGAGCCATATTAGGCACGTATGGGCCGGCTCAACCGGAGTAATACAACGGCCTTACAGAAAACCGGCATCCCCCTCTTCCTCCCTTCCCCTACTCCCACCTTAAAGGCCGGCAACGCACTTGTGACTCTTGAGTTGCAGGTGCCAATGGGCGAAGGTAGCGACAGCTACGAGGGGTATACAGCTAAGTAAAACAAGCCATATAGGTTTCAAAGTCGGTTAATAAACGGTTACATTGCACTGACCGCACTCATGTGTGATTAGGCTAGACGCTCTGTTCATTTTCACTTTAGTGGAAAACATCTCAAGTTTATCCAAAGAATTAAAGTGGAGTGTAGTGCACACCTTCGTGTGGCGCAATATCACACATATCAAAAAATATCAGTCGGCGCCGACTCAAAATTATTTAGGTATTAAAATACTGTAGAAGTTTAGCTAGGCTAACGAGTTAATTTTTCAAGTCGACTTGAGAACCTCCTACTTTTTGTTGGTTAAAAAACTTAGGACATAAAATTATGATTATGATATGATATGATTATGCCCACATGGCAGGAAATTGTTGAGGAAACGAAAAACAAAAAACAGAAGGAATATGATCAAAAACTAGCTACGGATATAGAAAGACACATGGTATACCTACTTTCAGTCATGAGTATTTCAATAAAAAAAACTATAATAACAGAAATATGCCTTTCTGCCGCTATAACCAGCACCTTTACGAGATTAACCGCAGTTAAAAGTAAATACATAATGTAATCAAAACCATACATATTTGTTGTTTAAGTGAACTCAAAAATAGAGGGCCAAAGTTCCCTTTTAACGTGACTTCACAACAAAGCCGTGTGCGGGTACTTAAAAGAAAAAAAAAGCTGTCAAACTCTAAGTAACCCTCAAAGGCTTTCTTTTATCCCGGTATACCCTCGTATGTAGAGGGCCATTTTTACACAACTGCCCAAACATGTAATGTTTTCAGGGTTGATGTAAGTGTGTACGTGTGTTTCTTTATTACACCGTAACTTCTAAATGTCTGAACAGATTTGGATATATGGGGTATCGTTAGAATCCTTACATAATTCCGAGTGACACTGGCTACGCGTTTTTTAACAGACCTGTTTTTTTTTCAATTAGTAACTTGTTACCTTTTGAACATTCAGTATATTTTGGAATAGTTTCTGAAGTGAAACTTATTTAGAATCTTTGTGATTTCGAATTCGATGAAACGAAAAACTTACACTAAAAGAGACAAACATATTCATAAAGGGTTTAGCCTGCGAGAGAATGAGATAGAATACAAGTAGACAATGTTTCCTATAGTCTTTGTCTTTGCACCTGCGTACTACGAAGCCTTCAGAAAATGCATCAATGTCAACGTGGTGTCATTTTTGTGCATGTGCGTGTTAAAATTCATTGGTTAATTATTTTATGTTAATTATTTAACACATCTGTGTTAATTTGACCAATAACTTTTATTTAAACTATCTAAAATTAAATTTATTAACATTAGCACGCACACACTTTTTTTTTGTTAATTTTACTTATCAGTAACTCAGAGTTTTGTTTCGATTTTGTTATCAAAAAGTCATTTTCTTAAAAGCGTTTTATGTGTGTATACAAACGTTTCTACACATGCTACAGTTCTTTACTTACACTAAATACATCGATAGACTAATAACATTAATTACCTACTAATATTAATTATCATCCAAAATACAATTACAACTAAGTAATTAATTAATTAATTACATACAAGTATAATTGTTTACCAAGACTTTACTTATAATTAAGATGTAATTTTCTCTTGATTCTCGAAAGCAACACGAATTGTTCTTTGCTGAGCTAAACTGGGCATTGTCAAATAAAATTAATTGACACTAAAATGTAAATTTTGCTTCTAATTTTCATTAATCTTCTGTTAGACTTATTCTGAGTTTGACAACTAATAGAGACAATTGCTTCTTCGTTCTTCTTAAGACGAAGCAAATTTGAAGCATTTTTAAGACGTCCTATACAAGTCTAAATTCCATAAAATGTTTATTTATCCTCTCTTCTCTGTATTTCAATTCGTATCGAGAAACGGGATCTCACGTGACTGGTCGCTACTAACCATGAAGGAGCTGTGCACTTTTAAATCTTTTTTATGATAAACGTTTAAAATAAGCAGCATATTATGGAAATTATTTGTGAAAATGGAATTGAGGTGGGAACCCACCAATGTCGTTTTGCCAACTAACATTCTTATGAGCTAAGGATAAACTTCAATGGTGCAATTAACTGATTCAATGGGCTCATTTGAGGGAACGAATTCTGCCTGAGTTTGTTTTTACCGAGCCGAAACGTGACAAAATTATAATAATAACTTGACACATCTCACACACGGCCGTCTGATCCCGAGCTAGGCAGAGCCTGTACTATGGTAACCAGACTACTGATAAACATACTTACATATATCTAAATACATACATAGTATAGATAAATTAAACCCAGACACAGAACAAATGTGGTCATCACACAATTATTTGATCTGTTACCCATAGTACAGTTCAGTTGTCCGGTCAACCGAACTACGGAAAATTTATCTTGGGGGGGATCGAATCCACGACCTCTGGCTTAGCAGTCTGGATCACTAACCCCTAGGCCACAAGGCCAGGAAATAAAAAAATATCACTCCATGCTTGAGGAAGTTGAGCATTACGGGTATAATTCTGATTCTGACCTGACATTATTGGCAAGTAGATTTTTTGTTTACCTGTGTATCAGAATTTGTTGATATTTATCCTTATCTGTAATCGTCGTCAGAATTGATGAGTAATGACGTCACAGGAAAAATTGATACGACATTTACAAGCTTCATAGAGATTTTTTCAATATTTTTTATATTACATTATCCTACAAAGAATATAGCAACAGTCTTTTATCATGTTCGTTCAATTTCATTTTCTTATATCCTTATTATCATAGCGTTGACGTAGCAAAACTGTGTCTGTCGTGAAAAGTGGAAGCCAATCGACCAAATCCAATAGACCTGCCTTCCTACTCGTTTCTATAAAAACTTTCGTATGAAAAATCTTACGTAATAAAGCTTACAGGTCAAGTGAGGGTGGTCATATCAAAATTCCGATGTTTTCCGATCACGCATTACATCTTTCTCCCAGTTGTTTTAGAGCTTACACAGTTAAGTTTGACCACAAAAATACTATTGAGCAAAACTTTCTTCATAAAGCCACTAATAATAAGTTTCCGCTATCAGCAGAACTTTTTCTCTTATTAAAGAAGTAGTTTTCGTAAGATTTGCATCACGTAGGGCGGATTATCAGAATACGTGGCAAACAGTTTGCTAGATGCTCAGTAAAATACAGTGCTTTACTGAGCATCTAGCAAACTTTTTAAAACCCTTTAAAATTATATTATGATGAGGTATTTCTCTATGTTAAACTGTACTCTGGTAAAAAACACGTTAAGATTGCAGATAAATGCGCTGACATACTAAACACTAAAAAATCAAAATGCATTTAAAACATTTAGGCACGAAATTAAATAGTAGAAAATGAAATTAAAAAGAGGCAGATAACTATGAGCCCCAAGGAAGCCCCTTCCTCTCATCCTGAATATAGAAGAAATCATCTAAGATATATTATGATACTAATTTTATAGACAACTAAGCAACCTGTGCAAACTGCGCTAATAGGACTGTGTTTAAGTACTCAAGGGTAACCTGAGAAAGGAATTAGATCTATGTAGTTTGGGTATATTAGTAAGTGGCATTATGCCGCAGATCGTTAGACAAGGCAAATATTTATATGGCAAACAATCTGTTGGCAGAAAATCAGCTACTAAATATTTGCTTAGTAAAATTTCAGTCATTAGAGAAATAGTTCCAGAAGGTCTCACAATATCGTAACATTGTAATTTTGATCCCATAATTGTGTTTCAGAAAATAAACTCAGTTGGGTATTTGATATATACTTTGTACGTACTATTGTGTCATACAACTTTAAACCTAATGCTAGGTTAAATAGAATATATTTTTCTATTTATATATTTTTTATGGGATAGGGCGCAAACGAGCAGACGGTTCACCTGATGGTAAGTGACTACCGCCGCTCAAGGGCACCTGCAACTTGAGAGTCACAAGTGTGTTAGGCCTTTAAGATGGGAGCAGGGGAAAGGAGAGAAGAGGGGGGAGGGGGATAAGAGGTAGAGAAGGAAGGGTTAGAGCCTCCGGTAACTTCACTAACTCGGCGAAACAACACAATCATTGCTTTACTGCTGGTTTTCTGTGAGGCCGTGGTATCACTTCGGTCGAGCCGGCCCATACACTAGATAAAAGTTGTGTTATTCGTTAAATCATGATATAGGGCACAAGATTTTACTAGAAATGGGGCCACTGAATGTCGAAGCTGATTGATGCAGTAACTGGATGATTGTCTTGATAAGGCCGCCCATCTATTTCTTTATTTTCAGTCTTGGTATACAGAGAAGATTACTTAGTTACTCACTGAATTACTTGCCCTCTATAAATTATTTCAATAACTATACTTGGACGTAAAAGAAAAGTGCTGTTCTAGCATTTGTCTTTGACAAATATAATTAATTAGAAGGCTAAGGTTACTGGTATTTATATACAACATTTCCGTCACAAAAAATACGGTCAATGGTCTGTAATTGCTAGGAAACTTGAGTTTTGTTACTTCATTGCCAACTCTGGCGTAGCAAAGACCCATGGGGATAGGTGAAAGCATAATCTCTGGTGACTTCAAGTGGCAATGAACAGCAGCTGCTCGAATAGGATCCCTCTGACGGGTCAAGTACCCTATAATTATGTATTTCTACCCTAGTGAAGACCGCAGTGAAACATCGGTACTTACCTAGTCCTGTCTTTTTCTGTTGGTGAATGTCCCAAGAGATCTATGAAAGATGTTTTAGAGTTTACTTACTTAGGTTAGCACATTACAAGGTTAAGTAATACTAGCCAGGTCAGTCTAGGATGTGGGACCATTCTTAACTCATTGAGACCCCTCTGTGCCTCGGAGACTACGTTAAGCCGTCGGTCCCGGTTGCCATACGAACATCTGTGGCCTTCGTTACGGGTAGTTGGAGCTCTAAAAAAAAAGCCCGACAAGCTGAGCTAACTACAGAACTTCGATATCGCCTTGTACTTGGGTTGTGGAGGTCTGATGGCAGTCGCTTCACGTAAAATATCGAAGTTCAGCCGTTTTGTAGTTGGATTTTCTTTTTTAAATAAATGTTACTAGTAACGTGGGTCACACATTACTAGTATTCTTGTTAACCCCTCCAGCTAAGCGAAATACTTGTGTTAGGAGTGGGTTCACGTCTGTAGTGCACTGGGTGGGGTTCGAACCCGCAACCCTATCGCCGCCGACCCCAACTTAGTTGGGAGAAGGTGCGGATGATGTTATATAATTCCATGGAATTACTGCTAGAAGAAAATACGCACTTAAATGTCTTCAGTCCTAATTCTGGTAATCGTAAAAATATGAAAATATCATACAATTTTTTACGGGTTCACTGATCATGCATATACATTTGCATAAATCTCCGTACCGCCATAACATTGAACTCGTTAATAAAATGTTCGGCAATAAAATAGCCATAAAACATACATCGGTGGCTGTTTTTATGACATTTTAATTTTCCTTTTTATTGAATCATAATAATTTTGATATACAGATTTTTTTTATACTTCTTGATCAATGTATTCCACGTCATTATTATTATGTCATTAACAATAATAATGTCCTAGGCATTACAGTAGTAAGTATTCTTAGTATGCTTACCCTTAGTAATTTTTAGAAAGAAAGAAAGAAAGTAACATTTATTCTGCTAACACACAAAGGTAATATATATTAATAAAAACAAAAAATAAACACTAATAAGGTTCCCATACCGTATGTGTGATGCAAAAATGGTCCTTAGCTCAGCATAGTGCCACTTCGAGTAAATACCCGAAGCGGCGCTGATATTCTGCTAAGGCCAAAAATGACGTGCACGGGCTATAAGCAGCCACAGATTATGTCCAAATAAATACGTTAAAGAGTATACAAACACTACGTGTCCTACTGATGGCAACCACTTCCTTGTAAGTTAACATTAATTTTCAATAAATCTACAACTATTTCCCTTAATAATAATTTTGTTTTAGTTCAAATGTAAAACACGATCCATGCGAATTCAAATAGCCGGTTTTCACTTAACAGAATCGCTAAAAGACCGAATAAAGCAATTAGAGTTTGCAACACCTGTTTAACACCACTAGTACTTAATTTATTCACCGGTTGTCGGTTACTGACTATCGGCCGTGTGTTTAGCTGCAAGAAACAATACAGTATGTCTAAATATTCCTTGGAAGCGATACGGATAAAGGAGATGTAGAGGCTTTGTAGTATCAATTCAGGGGAGAAATTGATATCTGAAGACTCCAGCTGTTGATAAAGCCGAAGATCGCGTACGGCTTATTATTGAAATATGGGTGTGGGTCCATCTCAGCAGAGCGGAAGTTGATGTTGCAAAGAGCGTCGGTCCATATTGGGGCCAAATAACCGATTCTCAATTTTTTTTTTACTTAATCTTGAGATGATTGCTGACAAACTCTTTTTGCCTGTTTCATAATTTTCTCATTTACGAATTAGTGACCTAAGCTCAAACGTCGAAAAAAAAATGTTTTGTGCACAGAACTCAAGCGCTGTCGGTTACAAACACTATTGCGATCAATTGTATTTTGTTTTGTAATTTTTAAATTAAGAAATGATCATATTATTGGCACAAAAATTTATATTTCGATATTTGAGGTTGGGTAAAATTTCAATTTAAGGATTGGTGCAAATATCACTCATACGCTATCGAAATTATAACTCGAAATAAAACGGGGATACTCGGCAACACAGAGAAAAGAGAGTCTCTAGCTTTCATGATAGCATAAATCTCTAAATTTATACCTTATTTATTTAGGAAAACGTAATGTAATTTATGAAACATTTAAGAAAGTTAAATTTTAAAGTTAGAAAGTTACAAGAACTCAAAAGTTAAAAATAATAATAAAAGCGCGTTACACCTTTATTTCTCTTGCCGTCAAAATGTATCACGCTTTTATTATTATTTTTAACTTTTTAGTTCTTTTTATTAACAAGTAATAAAAGCGTGTTTTAAATTATTATTTTTTATTTTATTCATTATTATAAAAACTATGTTCGTCGTGGACGTTGCTCGTCATTTTTTATTTTGTTTATAAATAATTGTCTTCAGTCAGTAGCTATTATTTTATTTTTTTCTTTATTTTATTTTTAACTTTTTAGTATTTATGATTCGGAATTTACTATGAATCAAACGAGTCCAAACTCGATGGGGTTGCGTCGTTTCTTTACAGAGTTCCTATGACCACCTTTCAGCTCCATAATCAGATTGTTTCCAATATCGTTGCCACGCGATATACATATGTGTGCAAAATTTCAGCTCAATCGGAATCCGGGAAGTGTGTCAAATTTAACTTGCGAGATTTGATGAGGTGAAACTAAATAAAAGCTTGTAAAAGGACGTTTTTAGCACTCCGCTCGTCGCTCCGCTTGTTTATAAATAGCGACCCAGACACGCTTTTATTAATTAATTCATGGCTTCCGTAAGGAACCCATGTAGAGCGTATTTCGGCTTTGATTCAAGACATATGAATGATATAGACGTGTATCTGCAAATTCAATTAAAATGAATCTATGGAAGGGTTTTGTGTAATATATATCTGTACATATTATAAACTCCTAATTGTTTTGTTAAATCTATTTTCATGAATGTTAATAGCTAGCATCTCAAAATTATAGATGTTTGTCTCTAAAGTTGAAAGTACACAAGTGTGTATTACAGAAGGAAGATATGCAATGGCTAAATGTATTTGACACCAGTTCTTCGCAGTTTCATCGTCGTTTATGGTCACGGCCCGTCGGAAATTTTGCCATGACTTGACCGTTGTACGCTAAGCGAAACTGACATTTTTTTTGTGCGTGTGGAAACCCCCTAGGGCAGTAACCCCACCAGGGTTTTGGTGGGGCGGTGTGTCGGAATCGAACCGACTAAAACAACACGGTCTGTCGTAGTGCGCTCAAAATAGGAGGGATCTGGGAACAACTTTTATTAAGACATCCGGAAGCGAAACTGCCTGCCCTAAAGTGTAGATTTTATTATGATTCTAACTCTGTTCTGAATTATTTTTAGCATTCTGTTCAGATGACGGTAACACATCCGCCGTCGGTCCACGATTTTATTGCGGTTCACTTTACAGCGCAATAAAATTCGCGGTTCCGCTGCTATGGCTTCGCTGCTAAGGTTTCGCGGCGAAGGTGTGCTAAGGCCTATGTGTATATGTTACATTGTTCTCACATTTAATTATTTGCACATTATACATTACTACATTAGAGGTTAGAGAACTCGGACGTTCCGGCCACAGCCAGTTAGAGTTACAGGTATGCGACTCTGAACTGCTCGAGCTATTGGTTACACCCAATCTATCCGTAAAAGCAATTTCCCTTTACTTTCATAGCCTTCCTTTCTTACCTACATTTTTCTTTTAATATACTCAAATTTTTCCCATCTTCAATTCCCAAAGTGACGTGAAGTTGGCGGCAATAGGCTTGCCCCCTATTACGTGAATGGGACAAAAGTGTATTTGGGAAAATGTGGGTGTTTCATGCCCTTCTACCTGCCTCTTTAGGGTTATAGGTGTCAGTGTATGTATAGTTACTATGTAGATTACTATTTTAGTTTTTTTTTTCAATCAAACTTTTAATTCGTGGGAGAGCCATGCTTCGGCACTTATGGGCCGGCTCGACTGGAGTGATACCACCACCTCACAGAAAACCGGCACCTTGCCTGTTCTCCAGATCTACGTATTGGAACAGGCAACTAGCTTTGCAACTTACTTCTGACTGGTTCCTACTATTATCTAGTAATTTAAAAATAATTATAACTAGTTTAATTGAAATAAGTGATTTTGATTTGATTTCATATAACTTCCTCAAGAATTAGACTATCTAATGCAAAAATAAATTTTCAAACACAACCAGATATTTTTTTTTGTTTTATTGAATAAATCTTTAAAAAAACCGACTTCTACAAAAAAAAAATATTCCACAAAAGACTTATATATGGTTTTCTCATGGATTCCATTGTCAGAACTGGACCAAATTGAAATGGAACCACACGGGGAGCACCAGCTTTTAAATAAAAAAAGAATCATCAAAATCGGTTCACCCAGTCGAAAGTTCTGAGGTAACAAACATAAAAAAAACATACAGTCGGATTGAGAACCTCCTCCTTGTTTGTCTTTCAACTCACCTGATGGAAAGTGATAATAAAGACAAAAATGGTACACGCCCATCCAAGAGAAGCCTATTCACTCTACACTTGAACGCTACAGGATTATAATTGGCTGGAAAAATAGACGCAGGCAGTCTATTCCACACCTTGGCTACTCGAACCAAAAAAGGAGCTATCAAAGTGTTTAGTTCCACTTTTTGGTGTTTCAACAACGAAAGAATGGAACCTCTGTCTGCGCCTAGTAGTCCGACAAAGGAATGGTGAGGGTTTAATCCATTCAAAGAGAGCTTTCGCACACTTGCCAAAGTAAATCCTATAAAAACCGATATGCAGGCGACTTTACGACGATGCTTAGGGCTATGTAGTTATAGAGTTACGAGTATTATTAGCCAGTTTTATTATCTTGGTGGAGATGACTATCTTGTTGTACGTAATTACTTTTAAGTAACTTACCTGCTGCCATAATGGGAGAGTCCTGACTGATGTTTCATAAAAACACAATAAATATGTTAGGACAGTCAAAACAGTCAAAACTCTTAATCGGTCAAAACTACTGACAAAAAAAGAACTTCGTTTCATCGTTACCTGCAGCTGCAGTTTCACCCGTATGTATGGGCATTGCTCCACTCCTAAAAGCTGTGATGTTACATAGTTTATAACCTTCCTCAATGAGTAATCTATCCAATCTATATAAATATATAAATGAATTGCTGTGCGTTAGTCTCGCTAAAGATCAAATATGGCTAAACGGATTATAATAATTTTTGTTTCCTTTTGTTTGCTCTACTACAGGGGTGGTTTAAAAATAAAAATATTTAGAGAAAACCCAAAAGAACTCATAAAAAACGAAAAAATGAAAATTGATAATTTTGTATGGAAATCGGCCGTTCGTATTACTTTTAATAGATGACGATCATGACGGACCTATTATCCAACTGACGTGCTATACAAAACTGGCATGACTTCCATCGCAACTTACTGTAAAGTCGTCGTGTAAAATCTTAGTAATATTATAAACGTGAAAATTTGTGAGAATGTATGGATGGATGGATGGATGTTTGTTACTCTTTCACGCCAAAACTACTGAACTGATTGCGACGAAACTTGGTATGTAGATAGCTGGAGATCTGGATTAACATATAGGCTACTTTTTATCCCGATATTCCCACGGGATTGGGACTTACGCAAAGTATCACCGACTTCAATGCGCCTCAAAATACCCAAATCACTACAAGGGAACCTATAAAATTTTAAGAGTTCCCTCGGTATCTCCTGGATCCCATCGTCAGATCCTGACCTGATGACCATGGGACTATAGACATGGGACCTTAAAAACATTACACTCCTTCTTTGGGAAAGAAACAAAGAAAGAAAATCTTTCTTTAAGAAACTTAAAGTATTCGAATGAAATCTATGCTAACATTATAAAGATTTGTTTATTTGTAGTAGAAAAACTCTGAAACTACTATTTTTAAGACACAAAGTTATTTCATCCAGAAGTAGTATTCACTTTACTGCCTTTCCTCAAACAAGTTTTTTTATTGTCATAATATTTTAGAGGTTTAAAGGTTATGAACTTCTTACGACCAAAAAACAATCGTGTTTTTCAAAATAGTAGAGAAAAATACATTACTTTCAGTCACCAAAATATTGTTTTCATTTTAATTGTGTTGCTCTTACTTTTTACAAAATCACGGACATAACATACGGCTTGAATACAGAACCTCCTTTTTTGAAATGGATAAAAAAACATATCAAAGTAAATTCGTATTTTTAACCGACTTCGAAAAAGGAGGAGGTTCTCAATTCGACTGTGTTTTTTTTATGTTTGTTACCTCAGAACTTTCGACTGGGTGAACCGATTTTGATGATTCTTTTTTTATTTGAAAGCTGGTGCTTTCTGTGTGGTCCCATTTCTTATCATATCTTCATATCTATATCTTATCTCATTAATTTGGTCCAGTTTTGACAATGGCATCCACGAGAAAACCATATATAAGTCTTTTATGGAATAGTTTTTTTTGTTGAAGTCGGTTTTTTTTTAAAGAATTAAAAAGAGAAAAAGAAGAGAGAAACAAACTAGCCAAGGTTGGCAGACCACAGCACAGTTTTGCTTTGATTTGCTTTGTTAGATAACTATAAATAGCAATGACCACATCTATCTATAAACCATCCTAAAATTGAAATGCTTTTCTTAAGGGAAATCTATAAAATTAAATCAAATTATTGAAATGTTGACAGACCAACGCCTGTCTGGTCCATAAACTTAGTGTTCTTTACGATAGTATACTAGTTTATGGTCCGGTCAGCTGTCAGAGACAATAATTATAACTAAAGCATACACTAGCATCTGAAGCTAGACATTTAGGAGGCATAATAGTATTTTTATGTAATGTATAATATCGAATAATATCTAGAATATTATATTAAAGGTGTTGATACTACTAATACGGTTCATAAAACATCAATAAAATGTTTTGTTTCCCTGTTTTGGGGCCAGTGGTTGAATTGGTTTAAAATGAGTATGTTTTTTGTAAGTAGGTATTTACCTGAAACAATATGAAACATTACCTTTTTAAAAAAATATACATATATGTCGCATCCGAGTCCTGAATACAATTGTGAAACGACACACAAAAGTCGGAATGACGTGTGCGGAGTCTAGTAACCGATATGGCCCCTTGTCATCAATTTGTCATAGTTTTTTTTAGAAAGCTAGGAACTGTGCTGTGTCACTGTGTCATATTACTTCTCGCCCTCACTCCTGCGAAAGCCCAATATGTATGTATTTAGAAATATATAAGTATGTTTATCAGCAGTCTGGTTACCATAGTACAGGCTCTGCCTAGTTTGGGATCAGACAACCGTGTGTGAGGCATGTAAAAAAAAAATCGTTGCGATTTACCTTAATCGAATACACGTACGCGGCAAATACTGTGTTCCTTCTATTTCGAGGTGTGAAAAAATAACTCTACATCGTCAGAGCAGGTGTACCAAACTTTCAGATCAAGAGGTTACATGGACATACTGTACACTTTTTAACACGGTTTAATTAGCTTGGTACGTATGTATCTATGTTTCCATGTCTGTAACGGAATCTTTGAACGTGATTTTCACCCACTTTGAAACGTCGGATTGAATTGAAACTTCGCACACTTATCAAGAACCGATGACAATACAATATTTAAGACTAAAAAACCAAAAATAAATAATAGTTAGAAAACTAAAAAACACGCTTTTGTAACTAGCTGCACTAAAAGTAAAAAATAATCATACTAATCCTACTATCCTACTAATATTATAAACGTGAAAGTTTGTGAGGATGTATGGATGGATGGATGGATGGATGTTTGTTACTCTTTCAAGCAAAAACTACTGAACCGATTGCGAATAAACTTGGTATGTAGATAGCTGGAGACCTGGATTAACATATAGGCTACTATTCATCCCGATATTCCTACGGAATCGGGACTTACGCGGGTGAAACCGCGTGGCACTGCTAGTATTATAAATGTGAAAGTTTGGATGGATGGATGGATAGATGTTTGTTACTCTTTCACGCAAAAACCACGTAACCGATTGCAATGAAACTTGGTATGTAGATAGCTTTAGACCTGGATTAACGCATAGGCTACTTTTATCCCGATATTCCCACTGGATCGGGACTTACGCGGGTGAAACCGCGGGGCGCTGCTAGTGTTCTATAAGTTAAAAAAAATAGTGATTAAGAAAAACAAACATTTTATCGTAAAAAAGCGTGGGGTGCTTTTTAAAATATTATAAAATGACTTTACTTTTACCGATATCTGTCAACGAAATATTTACAATAATTGACGTCTTAAACCCTACACATTTTTACGATTTCTTTTTAAAGAAAATTATTTTCTACTTTTTAGCAACAAAAGCACGTTTTTCAGTTTATTAAACTATTATTTATTTATCCGATTTGTGAGCTAGTA
Source organism: Euplagia quadripunctaria (assembly GCA_963859945.1). NCBI lineage: Eukaryota > Metazoa > Arthropoda > Insecta > Lepidoptera > Erebidae > Euplagia > Euplagia quadripunctaria. The sequence continues at coordinate 10,370,039 of OY982585.1, forward strand.
CCAGAATACTAAAAAAAAAAAATGGCGTTTCTTTTCCCCTCTTTGTGTTGTGTTTAAAAGCAATTGTAATATAATAAATAAAAGAACAATCTGATGAGACTGAGAAGGGTTCATTGATTGCTTTTAGAACCTCTTTTTAAGAATCTCTTTTGTGGGATTAAGATATCTTTTGTGTTCGTATTCCCTTTTTGAAGTCAACCATTTGGATATCTACAGTATTTACCTACTTTGTCTTATTTTAATCGATTACTAATTTATTTTATAAACTAGCCATTCCTTACTCTAAGGATCGTAGCGTGATCTTACATAATCTAAAACCTCCCTCAATGTATACTCTATCCAATACAAAAAGTATTATTCAAATCTTACCGATAGTTCTAGGTATGAGTGTGTTTAAACAAACAAACATTCAAACAAAAAATCTCTCAATCTTTATTATATTAGTATACTAGCTGACCAGCACAGTTTTGTCCCCGTTTTTGCTACATTTTTCATTGATGCTCCGCTCCTATAGTTTGTAGCATGATGTTATATAGCCTATAACTTTCCTCGATAAATAGGCTTTCCAACACTAAAATAATTTACGTGGGAGAGCACGTATGGGCCGGCTCGACTCCGCTCGATACCACGGCCTTACAGAAAACCGGCAGTGAAGTAATGCTTGCATGAGGCCCTAACCCTTCCCTTTCCCCTATTCCCGTCCTTCTCCTTCCCCACTCCCCCTCTTCCCACTCTTCTCTTACTCCCAACTTAAAGGGCGGTAACACACTTGTGACTCTTGAGTTACAGGTGCTCATGGGCGGCGGTAGTCATTTACCATCAGGTAACCTGTCTGTTCGTTTGCCTATACCATAAAAAAAATCACTTCGAACCAGTAGTTCCTGAGATAAACGCGTTCAACCAAACAAACAAACTCTTGAGCTTTATAATATTAGTATAGATTATTATATATATAAATATTATTATTTATATTATTATAAATATTAATTAGCTGAAAAAAGGAACTATCCTATCTTTCAAGTTGAACCAAACTGCACACATTTATTAGTTTGGAAGTTCATCGCGAATAAACAACGTGACACCAAATTTTTATATATATACATATATATAGATATTATAATATATCACATTAAGGTGTAGTCATATTTTGTGTACTAAGGTCTCGCGACTATTATAAGTCTCTTACGAGCATGTTTGCATGTGTGTATAATTAGTCTACAATTTATAACATTTCAATAAAATGAAATTCAGGTGGCAACAGCTTGCATCATGTTTACCTTTTATGTAACACTAATACCATTGTACCTGAAGATCTGACTTTTAAAAAGAGTGGCCATGAGTTTCTTTGCCAGTATTCTTCTCATAAGGCTCTACGCATTTTGGAAACTGGAAGTTATAGATCGACACAAGCAGGCAGTAGATTTTGGTGTTTTCACCTAATTTACCTTGACAATCCAGTACATGCTGTGGCGTCTATTTGCGTCGATCTATGATTTTTAACAGTAGCTTCAATTTAACGTTCATAAATGTCACTTAGTGTCTTAATTGAATAAATGATTTTGAATTTGAACTGAATTTGAATTTGAATTTGAATTTGAATTGAATTTGAATTTGAATTTGAATTAGAGATCGCGTGGTGGTCGAATTTTCACCATGGTTTATTTTATTTGCCAATATTACTTGACCTGTCATTGTATAGACTTTTGTACCATGACAGGTCAAAATATATACTGGGCACTCATAGCTGAATGTACCCGTATTTGCATTTTTTTAAACTTTGCAGCAAATATTGTTTAAAAATTTTTAGCATTCGTCACTTCTCTGTATAAACTATAAGTGTGCTAAATTTCATACTCCTCCGTCCACCCAATTTTCGTAAAAAGGGATCCAAAGTTTTCCCTTCACGTATTAATATATAGATATATCAGATAACAAGCCTGTATAAGAACTATTGCAATGCCGGGTACGGTCTAGCATTCTAATAAGCCTCATGGAGAATTTTCTGACATGCAGGTTTCCTTTCAATAATTTCTTTCAATCAGCAAGTGATAATTAATTTTAAATACGTTACAAAGATTTAAAATTGAAAATGTGTATGTGGGGTTGGAACTCGTACGGTAGGTTTGAAAGGCTGGTGTGGTTTTAGCAATGTAGCAAACGACTATTATGGCTAAGTGTAATTTAATTAAGCTTTTATCTTCTTATTCCGCGTTCCTATAATCAAGAATCGATTCGTTTTGCTTACGAATTACGAACGATAACGTTTTTGTTGAAAATTTATAGGATTGTAGGAACGCGGCATCATTGAACAAAGAGTTGAGCTTACTATTATACATCGTTATTGTTATACATAGTTCTGACGAAGAAGCTTTCATATTAATCCGATTGAGTTTACTTTGAAGCTAAACTTCCGAAAGGCTTTTAAGCTATTGTTTGACATTTTTGCTTCAAAGATTAAATTCTCGTTCAGTCTTTAAACAGTAATGACAAAGGGCTATTAAGATTTTTATTTGAAAAATATTATTGCTAAGAGAGGTGGTGGCAAATTTTGTGGGCTATTTGTGGCAGACAATGTAAAATTATATTGCAATTATATTACTTCATTATATATTTTCGTTTAAGAGAATGCTGCTTTTTTATACGGAAACTTTTGCATAATATTTATGGTATAAAGGTACGAAATGTGATATAGCCTATAACTGATTGTGTTCTTTTTGCACGCTTGAGAACGCACGTTACTTGCGATTCTTTTCGCGTGCGTATTTTTAAAGCGGACGTTCAAACTTAGTGTGAATTGTGAAGTGATAAATGATGCCTGTAATAATGATTATAATAGAAGTTTTTAATAAACGTTGAATATGCATGCCATTTTTGGCTAAATGAGCCTGTTCGACTTATAATACAAAAGTACGTACCACTATTTAAATAAATTTAAATTTTGTTTGTCGTGAAACACACATTAGTCGTCAATCTCTTAAGTTTTTTCGATTTTTATACGTTGAACAAATATAGAAAAGAAAAAATACCTTTTTTTCTCTTCTATATTTACTGAATTCATCTTATCGTTCAATTCAACACTTTATTCTATTTGCTATAGCAATCATTTGAGCGTTGAACGCTGGGAGTAAAGTATATTCATTGTGCCAGTATCTCGGTTTTCTTACTATGACCACTATTATTGCTCACTTATCTGTGCCATGAGTACTAAATTATCGCTATACAAGAACCTGTAAAAATAAATTATGATAAGAAAAACGAGGTTTTTTATAAGAGATAACACGGAATAATTGAAGTATTAGGCTTTATTTATTCTTAGTTATTCAATGTAAATTATACGTATAAGAATTGTTGTGGGCATCTGTAATTGATGTGCATATGAGAGATGTATTTATTATTATTATAGTGTAATGAAAAATGTGGGATAAGTTTATTATTGGTGCTTCTAAATACATAAATTATATATGAGTCTACATAGCTACTTTTGTAATGATTTTTTTTTACTCGGATCTTTTAGATTCGATTTTACTCGCCGCCCATGGACACCTGCAACTCAAGAGTCACAAGTGCGTTGCCGGCCTTTGAGGTGAAAGTTCGCTCTTTTCTTGAAGGTTTGAAATGCCGCAAGTTAAAATTGACCTTCAAGATTTGTATTCATCACTACATGTTATAAAACAAAGTCCCCCGCCACGTCTGTCTGTCTGTCTGTTCGCGATAAACTGAAAAACTACTGACCGGATTTTCATGCGGTTTTCACTAATAGACAGAATGGTTCATGAGAAAGGTTTAGGTGTATAATTTGTACCCGTGCGAAGCCGGGGCGGGTTGCTAGTAAAATTGTAACCGAACCTCATAAAAGTATGTTAAAAAAAGTTTTGAATGCCTGCTTTTAAGATGCTACCGCCTCTTCAACTATGTCAGTCATTTGGAAATCACAATTGTAATTATTCGTTGAAATGAAATAAATGTGGGCGCAATTTTTTATAAAAAATTGGAAGGAAGTTTGAATATAAAACGGTCGATTCTTTTGTATTGAGCAGTACTTTGACGGTATCTATTGAACAGGGGCAGATAAGCTGAATGGTTTTTCAAATTGGATTCTTTTATGTGTATAAATTTTGTTTTTTTATAACAACATACAGGGATATTGCGAATGCAGATATCCAATGCATTTGTTTTATACGCGGATGCGATGATGTTTTTTTTGCCTCGCATCCGCGGATGAGGATGCGGCTGCAGATGTCCAAATCGACGTGGAAGCTCCTCAATTGCGGATGTGAATATCCGCAACATCCACGATAAGCTTGCCATCACTTAAATTGCCGACGCCGGACAAAAACTTAAAAAAAATCCGGACACGGGTAAAATGGAGATTCTTTCCCGGACACCATAAAATAAAAAACGCCGATTCCATTTAAATTTTTAAGTTGTTAACGATTCATCTAACAATAATTATAATTGTCTCTTAGCACAGATTCCGGGTACTAGGCCAAATCCGGGGAAATCCGGATGGATGTCAGCCCTAATGATACAGCATAACAAACGCATCGCATGTTGTCTGCGAAATCTTCATTTAGCACGTGTTTACGAATAGGCTGGGGCAGAGAGACGGCGGCGACGTGGTGTGAGCAGGTTATAATTAAGTTAATATTGAAAATGGCGCTCATTTTAACCGCTTACGCCGCATCCCCGTCCCGTTACGCTCGCTGTCTGCCCTAGCCTAATCTTACAACACGTTAAAACCCGATGCTCCAATTTTGTTTGCTACAGAAGTAAACGTAGATTATAATAACAGACAATATTTTATTAATCAACAGTCAAGTGTTGATTGAAGGGCGTCGAATAGGATTTGCCTGAAGGTTTAATTTTGATTCCAATCCGCGACTTGAATCAAATAGCAAGCTTCCAATCTGTAATATTGAATACAAACTATTTCGTAATCCTAACCAAGTTTTATAAGATTGAAAAGCCTAATGTTACATTGTTACGTTGTTAACATTTACTTACATAAGTTTAAAAGACTGTAACGCACGAAAAAAAAAGTATCTTTCCGTTTTTTATTGAAATATGTATCCTATATATTAATAATTGTTCAACCCTACGTACGTTACGCCGTTTTACTTTGTTATCAACTTAAACATATTTATTTACTTAGACAATATGATATTTTTACATATTTGTAATGTACTCAAGATCTTAATTTTGATACCAAACATGTCATGATTATCTCAATCTATTTTTTTCCGAGGTCAAATATTTATGTGTAAAGTCCATCAGATTAAATTAAGTTAGAATTTATGTAGCCTATGTGATGCGTATGTGCATCGGAGTGTGTGTGCGTGCGTGCGCGCCTCGCCGCGGCCGCACATGCGAGTAGATAGCTTCAGTAATAAACCACTGTAACAAGATTCGGTTGTGTCATTCCTCTCCGCAATTAGTACCTACATATCATCTGTCACCTGGACTATTATTACGATTCTATAGATACCTTATTCATGAAAATCAGCTCAGTAGTTTAGATACATACATAGACTGCTAAAATCATTACCAATCCTTTTAGCTTTGCCGTAGTCGGGTGAAAAGAGGTTAACCTGTAGGTACTTACTAATATTGCTAAATATCGTTTTTATGGTTTTTCGAAAGAGCTGACCTCAGCAGCTACGAGTCTGGTATATTATGTTTATTTATAATGCTCTGAGCATGAATACGAAAGACAGCTTACACAAATAATATTCCTGGCAATGTTGCCAACAATACATCGCAATAACTGTATACATTTTCAACGTCAGTTCAGAAAAATAATAGCGATTTATTCATAATCATTGAATACACTCATATAGAACTGTCGACATTTGCCGACCAGCTCCCGTAGAACTCAAAACCTTTCATACGAATAAGAGATTTATTTAATTACATAGCTCTTTGTTAAGTGGTGGTACGAATACATGTTTATCTTTCCACGTCACTGTTTGGATATTGGATTTAATAAAAAATATTTATTTGGTTTATCGTATAAGCATTGGTTCGTATTAGCGATTTGGTGACCAGACGACCACAAGAACGATAAGTCAAGTGAAAATCATACCTATTATGACCCTATTAAAAGGACCGTGCATATCTAGAGTGGGATACATGGCAGTGGCCAAGACTATTATTAATTAAACTGTATGTGTAAACTAACTAGCGATAAAAAGAGAAAGTACAATAAATAATTATACTAGCGTTCGCAAGCGGCTTTGCCTGCCTGGCTTTAGATTTTGTCAATCAATTCACTATTTCACTAACAATTTTATGAAAATTCGTGATAAAAATCAACAGAAATCGTATCTCGAAATTAAAAATTAAACTTGAAAATTAACAGATAAAGCTAATATTTCATTCATTTAGTATGTGAGAGGGCTGACATGAATGAAACTATAGGTATTTAATGCCAAAAATGATGGTGGAATGTCCAGATTTTTCTGAATATGTCTGCATAAAAAAATAAAAAAACAAAATCATGAAAACTTACATGGAAATTCGTAAGGTGTTGTTTAAAAATGTGCACCAACACTATTTTCCAAAGAAATTTTTTTTTTTTTAATTTTATTTTTTAAAGCTAAATCAACTATTTGTTGGTCACATTTACATATTTCGATACAAAAAAAGTTACTTTCTATTGTACGTAGTAATGAAACAAGTGTTCTACGGCATATTTATAAATCCACATTAACTATTCTTATGAATTCATTGATTCTTATGGAATCAAACGTATTTCATTGAATTTACAAAAATAACATCAAAATATTGAAATTCAAGTACAAACTGGAAGAAATGAACAAATAAAATATGATACACACACACTACATTCGTCATTACTAATAAGTCGTCAACTTATCGAACTGTCGAAAAGAAAATAAAAGAATGAACTGCTTTTCTCTCAAACGACCTATTTATAAACGATATTTTATTGCAAACTGTCAAAGCATACAAACTCACTACATTTAATATCATCAATCATATCGTGAAAGGTGTCACGTAAAATGACATCATTGAATAATTGCGTATTTGATAATACACACCCACACCTTGCAGGTCGTTTATTCTTTAAGTGTTAAATCTTAATATTTGCGGTGTAATCAAAGCGTGCTCCGCAAAAGAGTTTTTAGTGCCAAATACCTAAGTATTTGGCACTTGTAGATTATACTTTGTTTTAATAAAAATAAGATAATTTACGATAAAACATACAAAAGTTGCAACTTCAAATTTCCCTCGACATAAATATACGAACCTAATGTAATTATCGTGTCTCACTGAAAATGGATTTATCTTGAGAACATTTTCGCTAATGGTATATTAAGATTTCCAATGTGACCTAAATCCGAAAGCATTTTACATGAGCACCTTGGCATGAGGTCCATAGTTTCGCACAACCTCACCGAAGCAACGCTCAGAAGCAGGTTCACGTGGAATAGTGACATGATACGATAGCTAAGCTTGGTGCAAGCTTGTCACGGCGCGTTTACGATATTATGACAGATGATTCGTCATCTTGGATTTATCAATACGATCCAGAAAATGAGCACCAGTCAACAGTGTAGCTGTTTCAAAATGAGCCAAGGCCTACCAAAGTGAAGCGATCGAAAAGCGCAGAGATAATCTTCTGTGATAAATGATCGCTAGTTATTTGACTATGACAGGATATTTGTTGTCAATAAATTTACGGAAGCAAAGTAGCATTAATGCTGATTGGTATAGTACCAAATGCTAGAAGTGTTCACTGCTCTCAGCAGCAAGCAAACGAATACGGGACACCGCGGGGTGGTGGTTTACCACGACAAAGCGCCCACGTACTCTGCGCATAAAGTGAGTTACTTCTTTGACAGCACACCGATCAAAATTCTAGGTTGTCCTTATTACAGCTCTGGTTTGGCAGCGTGTAATTTGTTTTTATTCCTTAAAATAAATAACCAACTTAAAAAGATATAATTTTCATCGCCTGGAAGAAGTGTCTGATACGCATTGGAAAACGTGTTTTGGAAATTGGTTTAGAGGCATGGAACTTCACTTTTGGTCCTAGTCGGGTTTTATTATATATTGCTAGGCCTATCTGAAGTTCAAAATTATAATGGGCTTATTTTATTTTATATATGTATACGTTATTTAAATGACAACTATAGGTGGAGATAACGGTACGCGTTGTTACATAAACTCTTGCTCGTCGTAAGTTGACGTTACACCATCTACATGCAAAAACCAAATAAATACGGTCATGTATTGGCGTTCGAACGAATTTGGACTTTATTATGTTAAGCAAGAGCCGCTATTCATTTTGTAACAATCTTTTGCAATGTTCCTTGAATTAAATAAAACGTATCTTCTATAAATATTTAAAAAAAGAGGCGAAAAGGAAATTAACCTTTTTTACGTTTTTCGGTTGCAACATCCAGCAGATAATAAATATCTCCGATGATGGGATAAAAATATTATGTACATATTCTTTGCGCTATAAATTCAGTATAATTTAAAATTTCTTTACAAAAATTAAAAAGTGTACTCTTATTATATTAAACATTTTCACATATATCATTGTTGCCTTTATGATGAACGGTCAGTCCAATAGACTGACCGTTCATCATCAAGGCCTCTGACATCATAGTAGATGTTTTTAAGCAGCATCTGTAGTAGAGAGACCTATCCCTTTGCCTATGCCTTTTTCCTAATTTTTCGGCTAAGGTTTTAAACCAGGCACTGCCATGAGTGATACATTCTTCCGATAAAGTTCTCTTCCACTCATCACGGTCGGAAGTAAAGACCTCCTATGAGTTGCTTATGTCGCGCTTTTGCCCAGCCTTTGAAGCGCAGTATATGCCGCCTAACATTACGTTTTGCATATGCCACTTGCTTGACTCAACAAAGTCTGTCTGGGCAAAAGAGCGCTGCTTATCCGGTACACATGCCCCAGCCACCGTCAGCGTCTATGTTTGTGTAACATTTATTACGCTCACTCAAAAGTTTTTACCACTTATTTATTTGTCTCAAAAGTCTTACTTTGGTGCTGACCTTTCATATGAATATCAGTTAATTAGTCTTCAGTCCCATAGCGGATAACTTATCAGGACTTGTTAAGTTTTTTACAAAACTATTAGCCCGTAAATCCTACTCGCACTTGACCGATTTTGACCTTTTAGATTGCCTCGTTATTCCGCAATCTGTGTTGGCGAAATGTGGGTTGAATACACTGCCGATATATAATTTACAAAAATATTCCGTCGATTTTCATAAGTGTATGTGTATGCGTATTATTATTAGGTACCTAGGTATTATTGATTTTTCGTAAATAATATTAGAGAGCTTGGATTTCTCGACAACAGCCATTTCGAGTTTCAGATATACGTCCCCGACCTGACCGAGTTTTTTTTTATGGGATAGGGGGCAAACGAACAGCCGTGTCACCTGATGGTAAGTGACTACCGCCGCCCAAGGGCACCTGCAACTCAAGAGTCACAAGTGCGTTGAAGGCCTTTAAGGTGAGATAGGGGAAGGGGGGAAGAGAGGGAGGGGAAGAGGGGGGGAAGGGTTAGGTTAGGCCTCTGTTAACCGGCGAAAAGCAATGCAAGCGCTGCTTCACTGCCGGTTTTCTGTGAGGCCGTGGTATCACTCCGGTCGAGCTGGCCCATACCTGCGGAAGCATGGCTCCCCACACTCCCCAATCCTTCTATATAGCCAATATCCCTTAGCTTTCATTGACTTTCTTAGGTACCTTTCGTTTTTAATGTACTACCTATTTTCTTGCTTTGCATTACGTTTTTACCCCTTGTGCTTTTATTTACCCTATTTATAGTTGGCAAAATATGGGTGTTTATTAGTCCTACAGTACAGTAAGTCTAATTACAATTCAAGTTATATTGAAAATAAATATGTAGGTCAAGTAAATGAAACAAAACATTCAAAAATGAATTATGTCCGAACTTTGACCACCAGGTGATCTCTAGTAAGATAAACTGTCCACCCTTCTAATTCATTATATATATATACACGGTACGCGTTTATTATATGTTTAATACTTCGTTTTTTTTTTTTTATTGTATAGGGGGCAAACGAGCAGACGGGTCACCTGATGGTAAATGACTACCGCCGCCCATGGGCACCTGCAACTCGAGAGCCACAAGTGCGTTGTCGCCCTTTGAGGTGGGAGTAGGAGAAGAGGGGGAGGGGGGGAAGAGTGGGAAGAGGGGGGAGAGGGGAAGGACGGGAATAAGGGAGAGGGAAGGGTTAGGGCCTCCGGTAACCTCACTCACGCGGCGAAATGCAATGCAAGCATTGCTTCACAGCCGGTTTTCTGTGAGGCCGTGGTAGCGTGCGGAGTCGAGCCGGCCCATAAGAAGCATGGCTCTCCCACATAAAATATATGTATCACTTGTATATCACAAAATTATCATCCAATCTCTTTCTATTTCAATACACTAGACACTGCCTTATAATTCTTCTTAATTACGTTTTCTCTCCATCCTACGGTTGCCTGTAAGAGATTGCCTAATGCGATAAGACCGCTTATTGTACAAATCACTTAGTTTTAAGTTATCTATTATAATATTAACCTGGTGTACAATAAAGAGAAATAATAATCACTACATATTTTAAAATAATTCTTTCAAAAACAAACCGACTTCAACAAAAAAAAAACTATTCCATAAAAGACTTACATATGGTTTTCTCATGGATGCCATTGTCAGAACTGGACTAAATTAAAATGGGACTACACGGGAAGCACCAGCTTTCAAATAAAAAAAAGAATCATCAAAATCGGTTCCCCCAGTCGAAAGTTCTGAGGTAACAAACATAAAAAAAAAACATACAGTCGAATTGAGAATCTCCTCCTTTTTTGAAGTCGGTTAACAAAGTCCCCCGCCGCGTCTGTCTGTCTGTTCGTGATAAACTGAAAAACTAATAAACGGATTTTCATGCGGTTTTCACCAATAGCACAGAATACATAATAGTACCAGTACTGTCAATAGACAGAGTGATTCATGAGGAAGGTTTAGGTGTGTAATGTGTTAACGTTTTCTGTAAATTGGTAGAAATATGATGATGATTGTTGAAGATGTCTGCTACTACCCGTGCGAAGCCGGGGCGGGTTGCTAGTAATAATAATAAATTGGAATGAACTTATCATGCACAACGATCTCTTCCAAACAACATTACGATTAATATTAACGAATGGATAAATGAGTGAATTTGATGAAGTGGTATAGTTTATAATACCTGTATATATAAATAAGTGAAGACAAGTTCGGTACCATTTTTTGTAGAATGATATTATTGTTTCAGAATTGGTCTGTCTGATATTCCATGATTTCATTGTCCGGAATCTCGACAAAAAGAATTCGTACTTCCCTGCGATAGCCAAGCACATCACTAATACTTGTTCATGTAACCGTTCGCAACTGCTAAGTAATAATGTTTAGGCACAATCTCGCAGGTCGCCGTGTCCGATAATTGGGCTATTAAAGTGGAAGGCATGGACAAACTGCGAGGAGGGTTTTACACGCTTCACGTTAGCTCAACCTTTATCTATATAACGAAATATTTCAACGAAGTTTTTACCAACTTCAAGTCGTCCGAATATCTTGAAAATTAACAAACGTATCAAGGACCGATGACAATTCCAAACTAAAAAATAAGAAATCATTTTTAATTTTGAAAAGTTAGTTCTATAGTGATTTGAAGTGAACTAGTTTATTTATTTTTTTATATTTAAATCTATATTTTTTTATATTAAACGAGCAGACGGACCTGAAGAACTACCGCCGCCCATGGGCATCCGTAACTCGATAGTCACAAGTGCGTTACCGGCCTTTAAGGTAGGAGTAGGGAAAAGTGGAAGAGGGGGAGGAGGAGTGAAGAGAGGAGGGGGAGCGAAGGGTTAGGGCCTCCGGTAAACGAAATCACTCGGCGAAAAGCAATGCAAACATTACTTCAGTGACGGTTTTCTGTGAGGCCGTGGCATCAGTCCGGTTGAGCCGGCCTACACGTGCCGAAGCATGGCACTCCTACGAAAAGTTTAAAGTAACAATTAAGTTATTAACAAACAAGGACTACTGCATCGAGTTCGAATCTAGAACGTCGCGATACCAAGTGCGAGTGTAAGTGCTTTGGCTTAACAGCGTAATAATCTTTTCTACAGATAATTCTTTCAAACAAAACCCCACTTCAACAAAAAAAAAATCTCATGGATGCCATTGTCAGAACTGGACCAAATTGAAATGGGACCAGACGGGAAGCACCAGCTTTCAAATAAAAAAGGAATCATCAAAATCGGTTCACCCAGTCGAAAGTTCTGAGGTAACAAACATAAAAAAAAATATACATACAGTCGAATTGAGAACCTCCTCCTTTTTTGAAGTCGGTTAAAAAACAATTGAAACAAAAAAAATATTAGAAAAAACTTAATTCTACAGAATAAGGTTACTAAATTTTTATAAAAGATTTATTAAGTTTCCAGTTGACTTGCTCTTTTCATAAAATGCCTTTTCAAAGGGTTTTATGATTACGATTGCACGAGCAACAGACCGTGGAGTTTGTAAATCGAAAAGCAACCGATAAGATACTGTTTTTGTTGTATCTACGTTTAACAAAAAAAAAAAAACCTTGGTGAAACACGAGTTTATTAAAAATAAATATTGGATTGCCAAAACGGGATACTATAATGATTCGCTATTTTGCTTCGTTGATGGCATGGGCCATTTTGTGCGTATGTAATGAATATTCAACAATACGACTGTTACACTGAGTTACATGTAATAATCAAATACAATTTAAACAGACATCTAAATATTTTATTTATTTATTAAAACTTTTTGCACATTAGTACAAGGGCGGACTTAATGCCTAAGGCATTCTCTACCAGTCAACCTTTGGGTGATGCAGATGCATCTTGTAAATAATTTACAAAAACAAAAAATAGGGTACATACAAAATTTGATACAAATATACACACACATAGGTTAGGTTAGAACTGAATTTTATGACAAACGAAGTACTTGGTCAAACCGCCATAAAAAAACTAAGATCGAACAAAAAAAATTTTTGATCGAACAATGAAGAACAGTTAACGCACAGTTGAAAGAGCAAAAAAAAATGTCAAAAAACGACTTCTCCCCGCCGACTTGAGGGTAATTTTTTATTTTATTTAAAAAAAAAACCTAAGATCGAACAGTTAAGAACAGTTAACGAACAGTTGAAAGAGGAAAAAAAAAATGTAAAAAGCGACTTCTCCCCCCCAACTTAAGATCTAACGTAGTGTTTGTACTCTTTGGTACTTATAATTCATAAATATAGAAAAACACGAAGCTTAAGTCAGCAATGTATAATATATTTTATTTCTAACCGCGTGAAACTTACCAAATAGTATCTATTATAGTGTTTAAAGAAAAATAAACTCTATTTTATTACCAAATTTCATTAGTTTTATTTACATATATTTCCTAAATAAATAAACCACGGTAAGTAAATCGGGTAGGCAAAAATCAAGAGAAAAAGATAATGTCTCACATCGAGCATTGCTCGTGAGGCGCAAAAGTACTATTCGTGTTGTCTACTCTATACGCTAGTAATAATAACTCAGTGCACATGTTCCTTTTAAAATATACATTTGTTTCCTTTCAATTTTTTTTTTTTTTTTTTGAAAAGAAAACTCCCGCATTAGGAATTACTCCTGTGTCGCGGGGGACTTTACAAACATACAAACAACGGACACAAAGAACACCCAGACTCTGGTGGGAATCGAACCCACGACCTATGGCATAGCAGTCAGGGTCACTAACCACTAGGCCAACAGGCCAGTCGTACTTACTTACTTGTTTCCTTTAAATTATAAAAAGTTAGTTTTGTTGTAATTATTAACCGAACTGTTGCTACAAAAGAGTAGCATTAGTTCGATGTTTTTTTACAACCGAACTAATGCAACTAAAGAGTTGCAGTAGTTCGATCAACCGGACTACCAACCGTACTACTGCTACTAAACCGATTGGAACTATTGACGAGTTGACTGTGCCAATTCTTTGAATAAAAGCTCCTTTACTTTTACCTTAAAAGTGTAACGATTTGAAGCCATCCTGAATTCGAGAGGAAGCACATTCCACAGAAGAATTGATTGTACCAGAAAAGAAGAGGCGACGAAACCAGTAGTGTGAGAGTTACACAAAGTTACATGATTACTAAGAAACAAACAGATGTGGAGCCGATGAGTTTAAGGTATGTCCTTGGCTAGTCTCCAACCAATAGAGCCTGACTTTTTAAGATACCATCCAGGTGTCAGTCTGGCACCTGCGGTATGACGCCTCACCCCTTGATAAAGGGCCCTTGTCGGGTCCAAAACTAGTCGAGTACCCCGAAATAAAAACGTGAATAAAACCGTTTATCCTGATTAATATGAACACCACTCACGAAAGTTTTTATTAGAAGACAATCATAATATAAAAAGTTTGCAATGCTAATTCAAGCATAAACAAAATATTCAATACCATGGTCAGATTCAACCAGCTTAAACCACCAGCTTAGACCAGCTCAAATTTTAAATACCCGACAGGATTTACTATTACAATCACAGTGTTGTATTTCTGTAAATAGGGCAGATCTTAATTGGGTCAGGATTACCAAGGCACCCCAATTAGAATCGTTAGGAGGCCGATTCTGGGGATTTCATCTGTATCCTATTTGTGGACTGAGTGCGTGTATTACCTAATGTAAGGTTTTAATCAGTCGATCCCGAACACCGCTCGCTAGCTTTATACTTCATTGTCAAGCAGTGTATGCCTGTCTGTCCGTTTTTATATACAACTAACTGTCTCCCGCAACTTCGTCCGCGTTTGTAAATTTCCCCCGTTTTTGAAACATTCTTCATTGGTGCTCCGCTCCTATTGGTCTTACCGTGATGATATATAGCCTATAGCCTTCCTCGAAAAATGGGCTATCTAACACTGAAAGAATTTTTTAAATAGGACCAGTAATTCCTGAGATTAGCGCATCCAAGCAAACAAACAAACAAACTCTTCAGCTAGCAGCGCCCCGCGGTTTTACCCGCGTAAGTCCCGACCCTGTGGGAATAATGGGATAAAAAGTAGCTTATGTGTTAATCCAGGTCTTCAGCTATCTACATACCAAGTTTCATCGCAATCAGTTCAGTGGTTTTTGCGTGAAGGAGTAACAAACATCCATCTATCCATCCATCCAAACTTTCACATTTATAATATTAGTGGGATAGATTATAATTATATTAGTATAGATTCAAGGACCAATTTATTTTTATGGCGACATGTCTGCAATGTTTCTCGGAGACTTCCCTCTAAAGGTATTGGTGTTGGTTAAGGGCTCGGTTTCCGCATTTAAACTCAAAAACGGTCCATTATGCGTACAGATATGGCTGGCTAGTTGAGTCAGCCTAACTCCTTATAGAAGCACAGAAGTCTCCTGGGGCGTTCACAGGCTTCTAGGAGCGATCTCGCATCCTCAAGGATATTTGCCTGTTGCGTGGCCACTCCCTCGCACTCCAGGAATCCAGTCGAATACACTACCGAACATGTGTAAACCTTTTGGCTTTATTTGGTTCGACTCCGACATCACAACTCGCCACACTGGATACATTTATTACTTGACGAGATGTTCATCAGCAAAAAAAAAACACTGCTTATCTTCTGTATGATTAAAGTATATGCCAAATTATTGTTTTAAATGAATAGGTCCTACAGGACAACTATTATTTTATTTCAAATTAACTAAACTGACAGACATTTACCTCTTATTTTCAAAAAAATATTTGTGATTGTTTTCATAGCCTAGAAAAAAAGCACATTCAGTGTTTCCAAATGTTCAAATTGCCCGGCAAACCTTTCAAATCTTCTTCTAAAAATCAGGCTAGCTATTCTCGGGAAAACTTTTCAATCTTCGTCTCAAAACAAAGTACGTATTCATATGGATATTTAAGAAAGAAGTTTAGCCAAATCTGTGTAGCCATTCTCAAGTGTAACGCTCATGATGACGAGCGAACAGTATTATTTTTTTTAATTAAGAGAGATACCTATTATTATTTAGATATTCTACACCATAAAATTCTTTACTTCATGCCATCTCATCATTTGCCTTTGACATAAAATAAATGGGCTTCCTCGTCCATAAACACTTTAATTTAAAATCTAATCAACATGGCCACCACTTTTACATAAACATAGTTTTATGAATTAAAATAGATTGTTGCTTCAGCAAACTGTTGCGCTTTTGATACTGTTGAATAATGCATGGGGAAATAATGCGAGTTACAAATTTAAAGATAGAAAGATATATAGATGTACTCTTTATTGTACACAGAGCAGATTACAATATTTTCTTATATTTAAACTAGCAACCCGCCCCGGCTTCGCACAGGGACAAATTATACACCTAATCTTTCCTCATGAATCACTCTGTCTATTAGTAAAAACCGCATGAAAATCCGTTCAGTTTTCAGTTTATCGCGAACAGACAGACAGACAGACGCGGCAGGGGGACTTTGTTTTATAATATGTAGTAATACTTACTAGCTAATTCTATGTACAATTGGCGACATTATCGCAGTTTGCGATCTCTTCCAGGCAACCATTGGATGGATAGAGAAACAGACATGAAAAGAGGGCTGCAGTATACATGGGGCCTATGTAAAGATTCAGTACATATTGTAGAATGGTATTTCTTTCATAAATCATATTACGTACATACATACACATTTTGCATACTATATTTTGGTCCCGCTCAGTGACAGAGTGTCACACGTGTCGCCATTCAATGATAATAATTAAAGCTATGCTATGTAGGTATATTGTTGCCACATCAAAAACTCTTATTTATTTTATTAAAAATAGTGGCAAACTATAATAGATGATAAAACAGTTCACTATTTAATAAAAATGAGTTAATAGACATTATTATGACTAGTTATACCGGTAGCTCAATGCTGTTGGTCGATTGATAAATATTGACGAATAGTGGGGTTATAAAAGGCCGTGCCAACATTTCAAGTTGTTAACGATTGTTGAGTACGGATTGAGGTTCGAACAACATAGCAGTTACTGTTATTTAGTGAGTTTGAGTTTATAGCAGTAGTTGTGAGATTGTTCCTAACAAGTATAATTCTTAATCGCTATATAAAACAAATACACTTAAGTTTTTTCACGTTTTTTATACCAAGAAAATAATTTCTAATCTAGACTGTTGCCACGTCTTAGTACAACGTATTCTCTCATTAATGCCTCGGGAAATTTCTATCACTCAAACCTTGAGGTGATTTATAAATCGGTTCAGAAAAAGTACTAAGCCCCGGCAATAGTCTGAATATTTATTTTCTTTGTTACGAAATTCTATTCTTATACAAAGATAAGAAATCTTTGTATAATAATACTTTCAAAAAAAAAGATAAAAAAAATCCATAAAAGACTTATATGGTTTTCTCATGGATGCTATTATCAGAACTGGACCAAATTGAAATGGGACCATGTGGGAAGCACCAGCTTTCAAATAAAAAATCATCAAAATCGGTTCACCCAGTCGAAAGTTCTGAGGTAACAAAAATAAAAAAAAATACAGTTGAATTGAGAACCTCCTCCTTTTTTGAAGTCGGTTAAAAATCTGTAAAAGTAATAAATAAAAGTAATATTAAATGTGATGAGAATGCAAACGTATCCTCAAATTGGAAAGCCTTGTACACATACAAAAGTGAATAAACTCAATAAATTCATTTATACGCGGTGGGAAAAGTAATTGATTGAATTTGTTATTTCAAGGAAATGAGTATATTTAATTTAGCGTTGTCACTTGCTTGTTATGTGGGTTTCCGTGGTGGCATTACGATGGCTTTATTTTTTATTGGTCTATTCAGCAAGGATAAACCGTGAAGACTAGATGAACGTGAATTAGTCTTGCAACGTCGCCAAAAAAACTCTCACGATGCAATTCACACAAGAGTTCACACAATTCAAGAATTTCTGGCAGACCGCGGTTCAACTTTTTTTCCGTTGGCCCGCGGCCCACCAGACCCTCTAATGCCCCTCTCCCCTCTTCCCACTCTTCCCCCACTCCCACCTTAAAGGATGGCAACGCACTTGTGACTTTTGAGTTATATTACAGGTGCCCATGGGCGGCGGTAGTCGTTTACCAGGTGACCCGTCTGCTCGTTTGCCCCCTATACCATAAAAAAAGTCATGTGATCATGTCTTTTTGTACAAAAAAGACGATTTTCGAACCAGACTAGTTTGAAGATCGTCTTTTTTGTGCGTGTAGCACGTCTGAGAAATGCACAACTCTGTGTAACCGTTGTTAAACTAATATGGGCATGTCTCATTACAAGTGGCGAAACTTTATAAGCACCTAGCTACCCGGCCACGCGTTGCTGTGGCTTGGTAATTTGCAATACGAAAAAGATACTATCCTATCTCTTAAGTTGGACTAAACTGCACACGTTGTGCAAAATTTCATTAAAATCGGTTCATTAGTTTAGCAGTTCATCGCGAATAAATAACGTGACTCGAAATTTATACAGCGTGTAAGTTGGAGCTACGCGAATACCTTACAAAAACGTCTTTCTGTGGATACTTATAATACAAAAGTAATCCTCCTCTAACCGCAACTTAACTCTAACTCTAGAATAATTAAAATAGTCGCTGAGTGCCTGAGCGAGTCGCCTTTTACCAATTTTTTTTAACATTGTATCATATTTGTACTACATTGGAATAGTCATATTTTTCATTAATTATCTTATTCAAAACAACCAAACATACAAAAAAAAAATATAAGCCTCTGTGAGTTAAGTAGCCGAAAATACGTTCGTATTGACACAAAGAAGCGGCTCTTAAGTGAATTACGTAAGACTGGACAAGCAGACATTCTCACTTACTGTAATTATATTACACGAAAGTCTGGCACAAATAATTTCATTTATCCATATAGAATACTTCGGGTATTCGAAATAATTCAATTTTGTTACCACATTATTAATAATAATACCATTTTGTGACCACCAATATCGAGAAAACGCGAGGGACACTTGGTTAATTAATTCTGTATTGTTGCCAAGAGAAAATAATAAATGAACACTCGCATTTTGTGAACGTTTATGATTACGGATTGTCCCGTAAATTAATCTCAGAATTCTAAGGTTATTCTTTGAGGACGATTTATTATATTTCTGTGTTACGTAACACTTATGACGAGTTTATTTCGTATTGAGTGCTAAGTTCTACAGCTACAGACGAATTACAGTAACGTAGCAATTTCCTTCAAAGTTATTTCAAAAGTTGGGTCTGAAAGATATCTAGCCTTTCGAATTTATGTCCCGGACTGCAAGTATCAATTTGGAAATAGCAGTCCCGAAGTCTTCTGCTGTAGGCAATAGGCCACAGCAGTAAAATATAATGTTGTAAGGAAGGAGTGAGGCATGACCCCCTAAAATTGTATTCAGCCTAACCCTCACAGACGTGATATGGATTTTTCCGAATCGGATTTTCCATATGGTTTCTTATTTTCAAATATCTAAATGAAAAACTTTTAAGTTAATGTGTTCAGTAACATGTATATGGCCTGGCAGTACCACAGGCGCAAACGGGAGGAATCCATCAAGTTTGATCTCATAGCAGGTGTCATATACATTTTTCATCATCATTACACCTTAGGGGCAGATCCGCAGGTCCCAATATTATAGATATTAAAGATATGAAGAGCATTCTGCCTAATCCAGTATATTTTCTCATCCTAACATTAAAGTAACTAAGCTAATAAATTTTAAGGAACCAGACTGCTGAACATACTTATATATTTATAAATACATACATATTATAGATAAATTACACTCAGACACAGAACAAATAATCGTGCTCATCACATAAATGTTTGTTCCGGGTAGGAATCGAACCCACGACCTCTGGCTCAGCCGTCAGGGTCACTAACCACTAGACCAACAGGCCAACATAACAGTATTATACTAAATGCATCCGAATCAAAATCAATTTAGTATTTTTTTGTTTGTCAGTTTTTTTCGGCTAATCCCTGAAACGGGTGCACCGATTTCCACGGGACTTTCACTGGCTTATTATCAGGAGTAACTAAGTTAACTTTTATTTTGAAAAAAATAATTACGGTTCTGCGCCGCGTGGGGAACAGCTTCTGATAAATAAAAGTTGTAGTAGAACACAGTTGTTTAATTATGTTGTATTTCTTTTATAAAGTAATGTTTAGTGGAATAATCTATATGTTATTTATAAATTGTTGAAGGTCGAAGTACCACAAAAACCCCAAGTTTTAATTATAATTGTTTCTTGTTTTCGAAAACGATCACAAAAATATTGCTGAAATCTGTTTCCTAAGCTAGTATTTAATTAATTTATGAAAACACGCATGTGAAAATACAGAAAATTTAACTTTGTATAACTAATTGTCTTATAATTCTATACGATTTATAGAAAATGAGGATTATAATACAATTATGAGAGAGATTTTTATGTAAATTTACTTGAATTAGGTTTATTTTAAAAGCGTTCTCAATGTTTAAAGGATAAATACAAAACAGACAGTTAGAGAAGATAATAATAATAAATACTCTTCATTGTAAGTAAAAAAAAACAACAGAAAACCGGCAGAGGGAGAGCCATGCTTCTGCACGTTTGGGTCGGCTCGACTCCGCTCGATACCACGGCCTCACAGAAAAAAGGGAGTGAAACAATGCTTGCATTGCATTTCGCCGCGTGAGTGAGGTTACCGGAGGCCCTAACCCTTCCCTCTCGCCTATTCCCGTCCTTCCCCTCTGCTCCCTCTCCTACTCTTCCACCTTCCCCCTCTTCTCCTACTCCCACCTTAAAGGGCGGCAACGCACTTTTGACTCTCCCGTCCCGTCCCCTACCCGTTTGCTCGTTTGCCCCCTATACCATAAAAAAAAATATATACAGAAACTGATTATAAGTATACATAAAATGCACAATAGGCGGCCTTATCGCAAGAAGCAATATGCTTCAGGCAACCTTTAGATAGACAGGAGTGTAACGTTAACGTTTACGTTACCGTTAACGTAAAACCACCCGTTTCGGTGTCGAAAGGTCAAAGAAATGAAAATATTAATTACTAGCAACTCGCCCCGGCTTCGCACGGGTAGCAGAATTTTTTTATACCTTGGGTTACATTATTGGAGTTTTAGTAAGGATCCCTAATTTTTCTAAAATTATAATATAGCCTATGTCACCTGGAGATAGTGTAGCTTTCAAACAGTGAAAGAATTTTTCAAATCGGTTCAGTAGTTTCGGAGCCTATTCAATGCAAATAAACAAACAATCAAATCTTTCCTCTTTATAATATTAGTATAGATAAAGCAGATCTTTCATATATCACAAGAAACTGCTGATAATTTCATACAGGGGCACAAACAGTAATCTCGGGGAGCAGAGTATCTGTTTAGAAGTATACAGAATTCATGCAGGGCAACCAATTCGTGAAAATCTTAATTGCCGTAGAAATTTGTATGAAATAATTACTTTAATCGTAAAACCTAAACTAAATTTTGGTAACAACAGCGCATCACATAACGCAACGGAACCGCAACCATCTACATCCGCACGTTTTTAAAGACAAAAGAACCGATGAGAACGTAATAAACCCAGTGTGACGCCTGACACCGTCGTGGCTGGACGCTTCACTCCTTGAAAAAGGGCCTCCGTTGGGTCCAAAATTAGTCGGGCATCCTCGAAGTACAAACGTGAGTAAAACCGTAAAAAAGAAATCACCAGGTCAGCAAGTAATAACATATATATACAACACAAGACAAATAGCTGCTTCAATAAAATAGCTACATACATAGGTGACTACATATCCCACTAAGTCTTTTGTGCAGGCAGTAAAGTAAAAAAAAACGCAAAGAAAAATAAAAAAATTGGAAACTAATCCAGCTTTTTTTTTTTTGCGTTTCCTTATGCCATCTCGGATATCCAGGCATGTTACCCTTGAGTTAATATTTTCCTTTCTTTTTCGTTATCATAATATTTTGCATTGAATAAAATGTTATTAGCCCAGTATTAACAACAGAAAATATCTGCGATTATGCGAGCTGCAAAAGTCGTTGTAATAACTGCAATAGTATACAAAGTTATCGAGGAAATTACACATTGAGCCAAGTACAAATTCTGCGGTAGTTACTGTTAATAGCTTAGTCGAGTCGTGTCCGAGGTTCCTAATTATTGTACAAATAATGGTGGGCCCTTCTGAAACAAAGGATGAAGATTGAAAATCTGTTTTGAGTGTAAAGAAAAGTTGAACTGTTGAATGAAAATATTTAGTTAACAGAAACCTTAATACAGAAATTGAAAAATAAAAACAGCAAGTTTTTATAACTAAGCACTCGAACTTATTTAAGTAAATAGTTTTGAGCCAGTGCCAAACTAAGTATCAAGTACATAAATTACGAACAGTGTAAATTAAGCAATAGTTTTCTGTTTAAAAGTTTTTAGTTTATTTCTTCGATGTTTACTCAAATTTCATTTCTTTTTTTTTATGGTATAGAGGGCAAACGAGCAGACGGGTCACCTGATGGTTAATGACTACCGCCGCCCATGTTCACCTGTAACTCGGGAGTCACAAGTGCGTTTCCGCCCTTTAAGGTGGGAGTAGAAGAAGAGGGGGAAGGGGGAAGAGTGGGAAGAGGGGAGAGGGGAAGGACGTGAATAGGGGAGAGAGAAGGGTTAGGGCCTCCGGTAACCTCACTCACGCGGCGAAATGCAATGCAATCATTGCTTCACTGCCGGTTTTCTGTGAGGCCGTGGTATCGAGCGGAGTCGAGCCGGCCCATAGGTGCCGAAGCATGGCTCTCCCACGTAAAAGTATCATTAGTATCTTTTCGCTTTTCATATTTTTCAGCGACTTTTGAAGTTTTAAACGAAAATCTTCAATTTAAAAAGATAAAGGAATGGAGTCGAATGGAATGAGTAAAAATAATAAATAAAATACAAATATTTGGCGACTTCCCCATACAGCAAAAACATACTCCAACATCATCTAGCGTAGACGAGCTGAACTAGGTACAAACTACTAATTCTGCATCGCGCTATGAAAGTTTTAGCACTGATTAGATTATATTTACAACTATCAAACAACAACCGTTGGACCGCGGTCAGCTAAGTATGATCACCTACCATGGGCAGAGGATATTTCCTTTGTGTTGCAGGGACGTAATACCCGTTCCTCCACAAAAATATATATCATTATATAGAACTTGAAACTTAAAATAAGTCATGTCAAATTTAGAAATCTCTAGAAAATTCAACCGATAAAATTTAGCATTTTCGTAATCCCAAAAATATCCCTGACGTCAAACGTTTTGATCGGTTATATCAAATATTTTACCAGGGCCACGAGATGCGCAAGGTCAATATTCTTTAACGAACGGATCAGTTCCTTACGAAAAAACTGCTGAATCATTTGTTTACTCAGCTACTAAATTCCAGTGATCCATTACTTCTATAAAACATCACTCATCCCACTCTATGTTAGTTTAATGGCCATTCGTACACAAAGTTAAAAGAAATCTCTGTATACTATACTAAAATATCTAAAATAAATAAAACTTTATGCCTTTGCAGTTTTTTATTAAACTTCGCATGTTTACTTAAAGCGAGTGAACGTTAAGAAGCTCCAACAAATACCGCGTTCAGTTGCTCTGAGTAAATAAAATGCAGTACGCTTCGATTCATTTAAAATCAGTAACGTGGTCTATTCTAAAAGAAATTTCTTTTTAATAACTTTTAAACTTTCGCGTTCCATTATATAATTATTTAACCACTGGATAGTAAGAAACAGTCTCACAACCACTTTTATAAACTATGAAAATCACTAACCAACAGTAACTGCCAATTGTTTGTACCTCTATTTGCACTCAACTCCACGTTCTGAACTTATTCCTACCCTTTTATAACCCCACTATTCATTCATATTTATCAATCGACCAATACCATTGCGTTACTGGTTTAACCAGTCAAAATAATGTCTATTAACTTATTCTTATTAAATAGTGAACTGTGTTTTCATCTATTATAGTTTGTCCCTATTTTTAGTAAAATGAATAAGAGTTCTTGATCTGGCGACGACAGGATTGAGTTTCACCGTACCCAAGTCCCCTCCACGGAACGTCACTTTTACTCAAGAGTTGCACGTGAAGCGATTAAAATAAAAAAACATGAAACTTTCAATCGGGAAGGTGGTTTCAAATTATCTACATCGTGGAATCCGATAAAACATATGCCACCGCGCTTTTATGCGTAGTCGGGTGAACACCAGAATAGGGACACGTCGGTATGCTTACAGAATTACGTAGTCACTGTTAGTATAGTATGTGACGGTACATGGTGAAACTAAAATATCAAAAATGTCGAAAATGTGCGTCTGGATGAAGAACCTTCCACGTCACGATCTCGACAACGGAGGGCGTGTACCGCTGAGCCAGTCAGCCTGTGACCACGGCCAATGCAACTTGGTCGAAATGTCAGGCCATTCAGAGGTATGTAATACCTTTTCGTGATCGCGTTAATTCCCGTAAATATATAACTATATCTCTTTTTAGGAACTGAAATGGTAAATAAACATGGTGCTTATGAACCTTTACGCTTGGTCTCTGTCAAAGTTTCAGAAGTCTAGGAATCGCTTGTTGCATTTTCTTAATTCTTAGGTCAAAATTTATTCTGCTCCAGTCCTTGACCTCGGAGCGTCATCCATATAATATTAATAATAATAATAGTTTATTGTGGCAAACAAGTTTTTACAAATTGCTCTTTTCTTAGTTTGAACATGATTGGATATCATTTATTTTACAATAACAAAGAGATTAGCGTTGACGACTGTAGTAGTAATTAACTGTGTTACAGTCGTTAGCGTCCACCATCGGAGATAGTATATTTAATTTTTACACTTGTTGTTTGTTAAAGTATTTCAAGCATGTTACACTTTCAAATTAAATTTAGAAAAATGCATATTGTATACATATATATATATATACGTACATGCATACACACATACACATTACTTATATATATTTAAATTTTTTTTAAAGATTTCTTTACTAAAGTTACACAGTGTTAGTGTATGTATGTGTGCATGCGCGTGTGTGTGTATATTTAATATATACCTTTTTTATTGCAGGGGTCGATTAAACGCAATAGAAAGTTTATTCAGGAGTACTCGCAATGACAGCTTTGTCACCCGCTTATTGCCAGCTGCATCACCAAGCTCTGGCATAGCAACAACAGTTTAGACAGTCGCTTATAAAGTCGAGTGGGACCAACTCTAGCAGATAATTTCACCCTATTCTTACTACATTGCAACATTAACCGTGGCGCCGAAACCCAACAGTTTAAGAAACATAATCCCCTCTTCAAACTTTCTTCTTTAAAGAAATTTCATGGTCACAATTTTTCATAGTCAAAATTAGAATGAATAAAACGTGAAAGTTATTCAATTTGTTTGTGTATCCAATTTCATAATTTTGTTAACGGTTCAGTTTTTTGGAACAAAGTCCCTTATCGTACGTTATATGCACTTTTTGCGCTAATCCTCACGCGGATGAGGGCTGTGACGAAAAGCGCGAAAAAAAGTGTTAGTGCAACGAGAAATGCAGACCGTGAATTGTTTTATTTTATTTACGTCATCTGTGGATTCCGCGCAATACTACTGTATCTTTGATATTGGTAGTGAACTAATTATCCATACATTACAACTTTCACAGATGGCGTATTTTAATTTCGTGTTTTTACAATATTTATTATATTTTATACAATTTCTTCGTTCCAACCGGTTGCCCCAAAGACACCTCACGCGTTTTTATGCTCTGTTTTTCTTCATCTACTCAAGGCACTCGATATTTGCATTTACATATGTCTTTATAAACTGTTTCTTTCAGTTGTAATATTCAGGATCGGGTATCAGATTACCCACGTATATGTATGACTTCATCATTCCTTAGCATCTCTGATCGATTCATCAAGAATTACTAATAAAATCCTGTTTTGTTATTTACAATAAAAATATCTTAGCTGTTCGAAGCTTACAGATTTACGATGCTATATCAAAAATATCGGGTGTTATAAATGTTTTAATAAAATGTAATAACATACAGACATGTTTTAGGAGCCTTGAAATAAATTGCTTTGGTTTTTAATGTATAATATTGTTTATTTTTAACGGTAGTGTAATATGGAAATACCTATTTATTTATACCATGACGATGATATGTGAGTACATCGTCCATCAGTTCTAAATTAGTAAAGCTTAAAAGATTTTTTTATTTGAACATATTTTCGAGTTTTACTACAGTGTAAATTGAAAAATTCTTGGATAAATATTAATTATCTTTTATTTTAAGTTTATTTTCTAGAGACGTGGTCACAGGTAATAGATAGATAGATTTAGTTTAGGCACAGATAAGATAATAGTTACTGGTTTAGGTAAGTTCCTACACAAAACAGAACTTAGTACAATAAGGCTGCATAATATAACAAAAATGCATTAAACTAGTTCTAACTGTGTGTACACAGTATAATCACATAGGACTATGTTGCTTATTTTCTTAATTAGAATAAAAAATGAATTTATACTAACGATTTTACATAACCACGAAAGAAATGCACAATTGTACATGAGATGTAACATGTCTAACATTATTTTTAAATTTCGAATTTGACATCGAAAATGTCGCCGTAGTCTGAAATTCGAACTGATATAGCAGAATCGATAGTTAGCATTTTTAACAACGTAGTCCAGCAATTCATTCCCTTACTATACGTCACTCAGGTCACGTGTCCTGACGGGAGTTTAACATTTTTTACCCATCCCAAAAAGTGCACAACGCCGCTAAAGAAGTTTTCACTTCAAAAATTAACAAAAACTTTCTACTTCCAAGCAAAATTAAGTAATCAACACTATATATCTCCAATCTAAGAGCTATATTCTTTAAGAACTAAACATCTAAATTACATAAAACCATCAAACGATTGCCAGTTGATGTCCCCATTACTTTAAATGTCAGATAAAATTGATGGTTACCATCAAACGTTCATGGAAAATCGATGATGTAATGAGAACTTTATACGGGACGTCTGCTTGAACAAGTAATCTATGGTTGTCATAGAGAAAAAATCAAAAACAAAATGAAAATTAATCTAACATGCTGCCAAAGCCTTATTTAAACCCCTCTGCATATTTTCCCATAATAATAAATCACTAATAACTTCACTATAAAATTTAACATGACGTTTGAGCATGTACATCATTTGTACCGATCCCAGGTACAGGCTCTAAACTCGCCAATACAATAACGTGTAAAGTTGATTTATGTCCTAGTTAACGAGAATTATTGGTATACATATGGGAAAATACGAATGTAACAGAGTGGTTTGAATAGGACTATGGCAGCATATTCAATTCAAAATTTTCATAAAATCGCTACAAATTTTTTAGAGAGCGTCTTTTTTGAACTAAAATTTTAGATCAGGACACGCAATGTCACCGCAACAATAGGTTGTTTTGTCAAAAGTAATTACTTGACTTAAGTTTTAATATCCGTCATTTGTATGACTTGATCTTGCGGAAAACAGAAAAGGTCGAAGGTCTAGGTCAAAGATACTAAATGTCTGTTGTCAACTAACTATATATATGCCTTCATTTTTTCTCTTTCTGTCTCTCTTTCTCTCTCTCTTCTACTTTCTCCTATTGATATTACTCAGATGATTCACCAGAGCTCTTTAACCCAAACTCTCGACAGCTCGTTCACCGTTTAACTTACGATACCAATGGACTGACTTGAAATCGAACCTTATCTGTTTCAAATTGGATATTTTATTACCACATCATTATATTACATTTCTACCAATGCTGTGTAATGTAATGAGCTGTAGTATTCCGAATTACAGTACGAATTTAAACGAACATTACTTATTTTGAAGCCATGAAAATGTTCATGTAATCTACAATATAATTAATGGTCTGTGCGATTTTATCGCGTTGTAAAATGATCCTTTTGCATGGTACTCTAAGTATGTAAACACACGGGAGCGAATTGCGCGCAGCCATACTTATTAACTTTTTTTTGAACGAGTATAAGAACATAAGAACAGAGTGGGCCTTTATTGCAAACAAACTGTTTTTAAAAATGAAATTGGTTCTTTGCATTTTTTTATGAAACATTTTAATGATTAGAAGGTTTAGAATTACAGGTATACGGCCCTGACCAACTCGAGGTATTGCTTAAATCCCCCATCCATCCATCCATCCATCCATCCGTATAAGCAAAATCCTTTTCCTCCCATTGGTTTTGCTTCGTTCCTACCTTTCCCATTCAGTATACGCCCAATTTTCCCAACTTTAATTCCCAAATTTCCCGGTTGGCGGCAATAGGCGTGTACAACTGGTATAGGTAAGCATGTACGTGTACGCTTGCCTAGGGTGAACGGGTCCCCACCATTTATCCGTACAAAAGCAGGACGGTGTCACGTTTCTCTCTTCTATATCCTTAATTAAAAATCCATTTAAATCATTATTCTCCCCTCTAATGTATGTAAGAGTAATCTGTACGCAGGTATACAATTATGTACGTACGCACACACGCAGGCACGCACACACACACACAAACCCACGCACGCACAACCACACCCACGCACACACTTTATTGTATTTCTACATCAATACTAGAAAGAACTGGCCCAGATATACGTAGATTGGGTACCTATCACAAAATGACGTAAAATACAAAAGCATAACTTTTTTAGAATCAATATAGTACTTTATCCAACGATTTACGAGAGATATAAATGTGTGCCTAACATCAGTAAACAAGGTTCTTAAAATTATCAACGAACAATTTAAATTCCTCGGTCTCGTCCGCCAATCAATCAGCCATAAATTTTCATAGCTACAAGGCAGTAAGTTTTAACGGCTTCCTATTCAATCGGTTATATAAATTCGGTCAATAGACTTGAGTTATAACAAGCTTAAGCCTGATTCTCACTACACCACTGACACTGGAAATTTTCCAACAAAGTGTTTGAGCACGATATATTTATACGCTTAAGAGAATCTTATGCTTTCGACTAAAATAGTTTTGGGACGTCCCGATGGTAGGTAGATAGGAGTAACAAGGATCAATATGGTCATTACTCATCCTCGTTTAGTTTAAATTCATTTCGAATCAATTGCTCCGTTTCTTGACCGACACAATCGAACGTCCTTTCGTATTTTAAATGACTTTCACTTTGACCGTCACTTCTGCAAGACTGGCAAGATGCTGATGGTGATGGAAAATTTTCAGGATTAATTATTTGGCATAAATTTCGGCCTAAGCTCCTTCCTGCTCAATCTAAGTACGGTATAGTGCAAAAATACCTTTATAAAGTCAGATTACACGTCCTTGATGTTATAGGCGCTAAAAATAACAATCTATCCAGTTGTGCCGGTTGTAAAGTCTTGAGAAAGGGGTTAGTATCATTGCTAAACATTGTTTGTAGGTACTTGGAACAAAGGGTATAAAGATTGAGTACAAAACAACATCAATCGATCTCATTCGGAGAGGATTTATGCAAGATCGTTTAAAATCCTTAAAATGACTTACAGGTTTGCAGCGACTGTAAAGTAAATACTGAGGTCTTCTTTTGCGATCAACTTGTAGTTTTAAAGCATTAAGAATAACATAATCATCCAATGACTTTAGTATTAAGTAATGAATCCTAAGTGTTCCTTCACAAGTTACACACTAAGATGGCGTTGTCCACAACACTCGATTAAAATTCGTTGCCTGCCAAAACAACGGGCAACCTCACCATGCTTTACAGCAGGGTTCAGGAGAAAAAGGGTCACTATCTTCTTCTTCACAGGTCTTCCCTTCTCTTCTATTTAAACAAATGCGAACGGAACACGAACAGATAACGAACTACCTTCCCCATCGTATTCAGGTCGCTCAGTCAGTGCATGTTTTGCGGAAGGGAACAATAAAATTCCAGTTCTCTCCGCTTTTTACGCTGGCTCTTTGATTTGGTTCCCAAAATCCAGTAGTACTATTGATCTTCTGAAAGTATCAGAAACTAATGGCCCGCCTGATAGTATGCGATAATACGAAGACCTGGTATTGCAAAAGTTCAAAGTCTTGTATTGGAAATCACAGTCGGACTATGGAGACGTTAACGAAAACCTTTTATACACTGTTTTTAAAATCCCGTACTTGATGTACTTAAAATTTCATTTGGGACGTGGCTCTTTGGTTTGATAATTTTAATTGTTTTTGTGCTATTTGTCGCTCGTTATGCCATCAATCCGTCTCGAAAAGTATGTCCAATACTATTTTTAGTGTCTTTCAACTTGAAGAATTGGCTGTTGTCCTTGAAGGTGGAAACTTTTCAAATTAATTAAAGACAAGGAGGAGTACAGATATATTTATTGTGTACTTGTCATACTAGCAATACAAGTGTAGTCTAATATATTGACTGAGGGTAATTTGTTGTACTATAGTTTTATAGCCGTCTAGAAGTGAAAGAAGCCATCTCAGAAAGCGATAAGTCTTTGAATAGACTGTTTTATTGACCTGGCGCTACAAGCAAGTTGTTTTGAAGTAAAATTAATGGGATACTCTGTTTCTATATGTTCTAGACTTCGAGCGTATCTTTTAGTGACTAATGGAGCGGTTTTGTAAGATTTCAAAAGATTTAAAAGATTTAAATATGAAGCGTTTTTCTTAAGGGTTATAATATATCAATAGGTATAACATATAAAGAGGTTGTCGTTACTTTAAAATAAAATGTGAAAGATAAAAAATATCATTAAAAAGTTCTTTATTATTTTTGTTTTCAAGCTATGTCAACTATATATTGGTTAGACATAACACTCCTGAAAGTTGACTACACGTTTCTGGAACATTAAAAATTGATATGTGTTACCAGGACTGTACGAACATAAATACAAAAGACACGACATGGCGTAGTTCAGATATAGTGATAAACAGCGTCATCTTACAAAAACAACTCGAACTACGTTTCCGGATCACCTAGTGTGGTCGGAGGATTGTGTTGAAGGAACATCATATCCCGCTTTTTCTTGACTACATTCTAATAGAATGGTATTGATTCCATGTTCTCGATATCTAGTCGAATACGGAGGGGTTTATGTGGGTTTCAAGTATTATACATATATACATAACATAAATGATTACCGATGCCTGTACTCACAACAGCACTGGTATTTCTTTTGCTTGGCCAACTCAAAACTTCCAACTTCCGTCCGTTTCACAGTGTTTTCTGATAACCCTATTCACGTTCAGAAGTACATCACTATGTTGCACAGTGCTGTTCGACTGCAGTCCTTGTTAAGGAGGAGCTGCGTCCCCTACGAGCAGCTTCAAATCGAAAAGATGTATGTCATTCCCACTCTCTTGCAAGTTGATACTTGTAAGAAGATCGACATTCCATATTTCTTTGTTCGTCTTCCAAAACTAGAAGCAAAGTAGCTTGAAGTTTGGAAAAACAAGACACATTGCTAAATCTCTTATAAAGCTGAACTTCAAAATCTACGAAATGAATGGTAAGCATCTGTTTAGAATTAAATACTACCACAATTATATTTCCCTGGCCTCAAACTAAAATGAAAGGATCAGCACAGCATAAAATTAATTGCTGCACAAGAAAGGGTTGGATTAAGTCAGACGGGGTCGGTTTAAGTAATATTAAGTTTGTTGTAATATGGGTAGCGAGAGGGGTTTAAAGTTTATGCTATACGGAAATTTTGTGTTTTGTCTCTGCCTTAAGAGAGACTAAAATGGTGCAAATACAGTGATTTTGTGGGGAATCACGTTATTGAACAGGCCGGTAGTTTGCTGTTTACAAAGTACTCGCAAAGCGTCACAAATCCAGAAAGTGTATATGTGGATAATCACAACATTCGATTCGCCGAGGTAACCATTTAAACCACTGCGAAATCGGCGTAGTCATTCCTTCATCTATTATATACAGGTTGGTAAAGAAAGGTGTGGTCAAATTTTAGGGGGCATTTTCTGTAGCCGAAAAGTACTTGATTTAGCTTGATTTTTTTATCGGAAAATGCTTTTCCTGGTATAGATACATATTTTTAAACAGCTTACCATTCATTTTCATGTCGATTTCAATGATTTTGATTTTGATTTTTTTATGCAGATATTTTCAGAAAAACCTAAACATTTCATAAACATCCTTGGTATTAAATAACCATAGTTTCATTCATGTCAGTCCTCTCTCTTACAAAATATTAGCTTTATCGGTCAATTTTCAAGTTCAATTTGCCAGTTTGATTCAATTGATTTTTTTTTTAAATTGTAATACTTGTATTGTTGTATTTACGGGGTCTACTGGGGGTCTACTATACGACTCTAAAATATGACCACACTTTTCTGTAACGAAATAAATAGAAATGGTGCCGTTTTTGCCTTACAGTTTAAAAGAAAATTGTAATCTTAATAATCTATGGACTATAGACATTTGCAATTGTACAATACTGTAAAGTGGAGGTACCCACCTTCGTTCTTCGGTAAAACTTTTATGATTAATTTGTTGCGGCGTATCTCTCCCAACATTATTTCTACAAGGATTTTTTTACAGGTACTTTAATGGTATTTATTTATTTATTGGCAGGAAATGTAAAAGTTTTCAAACTATCAAATTGGTTGGAATCAAAATTACTACGAAATTATGATAGATTTTACTAAAATAAAAGGTTTATTTTTAATTGGGCTTCTTTTGACGACTATTTACCATATACAGACATTAATATAATATTAATAAATAATATAACAATACGCCTTTCGTTCAAGGCGAAGGTACGAGCTCTCCTCTCTCAAAATTTTGCAGGATCTTTTTATGTGTGTACGTATCTTTGTATGTGTGTATATTTATACAGTCCCATGTTTTACTCCTCATTTCTTTTTTTTTGTTTTGGTATTTATTTTTCTTTCATTTGTTCTAAAGTTTATGATATAAATTGAGTGCACCTACTTCACCCATTTCTGCACCACCCTAGGGTAGACTGGTAGAGAATGCCTATGGCATTAAGTCCACCATTGTACATTTTTGTGCATAGTTTTAATTAAATAATGATTGAAATTTAGTGAAAGCATGCACAAAACAATTTGCACCTTTACTACACATAAACAAGACACAAGTAAACATCGTTTCGTAACTTATTGAGCCGCTGAATTCTGACTTTTCTTGAAATCTCTTTTAGAATGTTCCGGTCATTGACCTAAAAGTGGCTCTGGCAGGCCCAAGGTTACGAAGCGCCAGATGTAAGATGGTTGTAGTACTATGATTAATTTGTTTTGTGTAGTATGAAGCAATTTCCTGTAGTGCGAGTAGGTTGTATAGTTGTGTTGAGGTCTCGGGAGTTCAATGAGGAAAAGTTTTGGAAATTCGGAAAATTACTTTTTGTTCATACTCAGTGTCTGCATAGGTACTCGTACATTGTTTCGGGATGTGATTTTCTTTTGATACAAAGAGAGGATCCTTCCACTTGACGATTAGCAGCCCACAGCCCAGCGGTTGATGTTTCTAAGGTGTGTATATTTCATATGTATGTTTATACAATCAGTGCAAAAAGTTTCATGCTGGATTCAGGATCAGTAATTACTATTTAGTTCTTCTTAACTTCGATAGATGACGCTGAACTATATTTATTGTATGTGGATGACGTTATACAGATTTACTTACATTTTATTTTTCGAATGAGGACACCTATTGGAATGGAAGTTGTAGTTTTGGCCTTATTGTAGATTCGGTCTCCATAGACAATTTTTATTTATACGGATCTCAGAATATTATTAGCTATAAGATTGCTATTTTTTGGATACAAAAAATCGATACAATCAGTATCAATGCACAAACTAGGATTTGAATATTTAGCAAATATTGTCGGATACGGAGAAATTTGAAATACTTAAGATTTGTATGTAAAAGAAGTGTAGAAAGCTGAAACATTTAAACAATATGGGTTATAAATTTAAAAGTTATTTGAAAACGGCTATGTTGACCTGTCGTGGTCAGAAAATACATTGACAATTCAACTTTTACTGGAAATAAATAGCGTTATTCGTGTTACAAATTAGTTCATGAAATAAAACAAAACATTCAAATTTTAATGATTTATGGTCGAAGTTCGACCACTAGGCGATCTTTAGTCCTACGTAATACTACCATGGACATACACCAAACTTTTCTCTCCTACAAACAGAACACAATGATAACAATTGTGAATCTTCATTATCATGACAATAGCTAAAAATTATGAGCTAGGCTGGGACTAAAAATAGATAAAAATTAATGTTGATACGAGTAGATTCATCAAGTGTAAGCTTTTGTAGGTTTAAGTAAGGCATAATTAGTTTTTGTTTAATTTTTTTTTTATTTTTTTTTTATGTGGCTGATACTTTTAGAGGAAGGAGGCTCATATGATTCCAACAGATTTTGACGATTCCAACAGATTAGTTTTAGTACCGATGGTTTGATGGTTTGATTTTTCTAAACTATGGATTTACGAGAAAGTGAACTTTCCAACCGCGAAATATAAGTTTGTAATTACAAAAACTACTTTTTTATGTGATATTAAACAAATTAACGACTTTCGGATTTTTACCAAATTTCATGAGTCTAGGTCAATGAGAAGTACCCTATAGGTTTTGATATACCTGCGAATTGAAATTTGGTGAAATCTAAGGCTTAAAAAGCCTTATCTTTTGATTGCGTTGAGAGACGTACGTACACACACGTATTTGGTATTAATTTCAACTTGATGCGTCAATAGGTTCCTGAGAAAAATGGCCTTGACAGACAGACAGACAGAAAATTGGTTCAGACCTAACAGAAATATTTGAAACCCATTTTAAAAAGAAGATAATGCAAGTTAGTTAACTAATTTTCCCTTATGTACCTCACAGTAAACTTAATTTTTGTATATTTTCTGGATTAAAAACGACTAATAATAATTAAAGATTACAAGAGAAAATTAACAAAGGACTAAAAATGTATTGGTTATTATGTTTTTTTATATATATTTATTTAGAAAAATTCCTTTTTATGTATAATATGTTACATGGACGCTAACAACTACTCGTAAGATTAATTACTCGACGGCAGCAGCTGAAACTTTTTAGCATTAATAATAGCTACGGCAACATTAGACACGGCCTCTGATTGATTACTTACGAATAAGACAAGTCAGAATCGTTTGATAAAATAAATTTAAAAGTGTTATCGAATAGTGAATAGGCTTCGAAGTTGAGTTTAAGGTTTTATTAAAGAAAGTGCTATCAGCACGTATGGGCCAGTTCGACCGTGTGTGTGTGCACTATAGTTCGACCGCAGTGATACCAGGGCCTCACAGACAACCGGTAGTGAAGCAATGTTGCAATGTTTTTTGCCGATTGAGTGAGGTTACCGAAGGTCCTAACCCTTCCCTACCCCCTCTCCCCCTCTTCCCCGTTCTCCTACTCCCACCTTAAAGGGCGGCAACGCACTTGTGATTCTTGAGTTGCAGGTGCCCATGGGCGGCGGTAGTCACTTATCATCAGGTGACCCGTCTGCTCGTTTGCCCATACCATAAAAAAGGTCAAATATAATATGAGATTCGTAACCCATAATCTTGACTGAACTTTTCCATTTACTGTTCTTTTCTATTTTAGAACAATATTAATTTATGTTATACATTGTTCTCATATTAAATTGCGCTTATAAGCAATGTAACAAATAACTTTGTAAAAAAAAAACATGTTGGAAAAGAGTGTCCTTGGAGTTCTTGCCTGTTCTTCTCCATAGGATCTACGTTTTGGAACAGGCAACTAGCTTCACGACCTACTTCTACTGACTGACTCCTCCTGACAATTCAAAAATATCTACAATGGGTTTACTTGAAAAAATAATTTTGATTTTGATTTTTGATTTCAATTGAACAAGAAATCTTTTTAAGTGTTCGATAGATGATATCTATTGAAAACTTATAAAGTCTCCTTTTTAAGTTTTCAACCCCTGAATACGAGTTTCGCATAAAATAAAAATAACAATGTTGTTTTATTTTTCGAAATTATTTTTTTCTATTACAATTTATAGGTTTTTGTGGGATATAACGTGGGATTTTATACCAACCTGGCAGTTTTCCAGTGCACCTAAATATCAATTAAACTTTATTTCGTTAGAAGCGGAGTGAAGTGTATTGGACTTAAGCGCTATTGAGCGTTTGAATTCTCATCCATTTAATCACATATCCAACACATTAGCCATTACGAAATTGAATTGAATTAAAGAAACCTTTTTCTGAAGAAACAAACCGGGTAATTTTGTCTCAATTTAATTAGATATGTTATGTAGAATTAGATATGATCTTGTGCGCGTTTGGCCAGGATGAGATCACAGTAGAATCCTTTGTCAGTTTCTACGACTACGACAACTGGACATATTTTTCATACAATTCATTGACGGGTTTACACTCGACCGACTTGTTGGAAAGATACACTAGTCAACCAGCTACTTATAAACACTAGCCAATTTGTACATAAACTTCTGGTAACCCTAATCACCCTATGTAAGTAGGAGATCTGTTCTGTCGTATTTCCAAGGCAGTAAAGAAGGTAAAAAATATATATATGTAAATAATAAGACATCCATACATATACGCCTGTGTCCCCGCGGAAGCATAGTAACCACTCACATTAGCCCACTATAATTAGATCCTACCCAAGTAATAGGAGACAAACCTAATGCCGTCAACCGGGCACTTTGGGAATTAAATTTTGGGAAAATTGGGTGTACACCGATAAGGAAGTAGGTAAGAACGGAAGGCATCGGAAGGCAAGGCATATTGCTTATATGGATAGATTCTTCCAAGCGTTCTTACATAATAAAGATCCGCACCGATCTACTTTATTTTTGTTCCAAGTCCGTTTTACACAGTTTTGAACTTAGCAACTATAACTTTTGTTTTATCAAACGAATATATTAAGTCCCCATGGACTTAACCCGCATCTCAATATTTCCGACATCACCAAGTCCGGAATATCCAACTTGATCCCAAACTTTTGACAGTTTAATGCCAATGTTATATTTTAGAGACACAAAGTTATGTAGGAAAGTGCTGTATATTTTTGACATAATAGCGAACAGAGAAATGGACCCATATCTTAATCAGGCCGGTGACGCTTCTTGGTATTTTATCATTTTCATTTCCGCAGGAATATGTTATAGTACTGCTCTAGGTTGTTGTGTTCTGGGTAAAAGATATCGTTATACCTATATTAAATGGTGGAAGAGCCATGCTTCGGCACGCATGGGCCGGCTCAACCGGAGTTATACCACGGCCTCACAGAAAACCGGCAGTAAAGTAATGATTTCATTGCTTTTCGAGTGAGCGAGGTTACCCTTCCCTCCCCTACATTAAAGGCCGGCAACGCACTTGTGACTCTTGAGTTGCAGGTGCGTATGGGTGGCGGTAGTCATTTACCATCAGGTGACCCGTCTACTCGTTTGCCCCCTTTCCCATAAACAAATTGTTACTAAGTTACTAATCTTACTAATATTATAATGGTGAAAGTTTGTGAGGATGGGTGGATAGATATGTGTTACTCTTTCACACAAAAACTGCTGAACTGAGATAGATTATAGTCTGGAATAGCTACTTTTTATTCCGGCAAAACGTACAGCCCTCGTGGGATAGATTTCATTAAAATTTCCAATCAACAGCTCAAACTCACTTTAAAGTGAGTTTGTTTGTTACGCTTTTACGCCTTAACTACTTAACCAATAATCAGGGGTACAAAAAAATACATAGGGTACCTTTACCTTACGCATAATGGACCGTCTATGAGTCTAAATACGGAAACAGAGCCCTACACCAATAGGGTACCATTCATCCCAAAAAAAAAACTGTTGTACGAGGGATAGTCAACTGAATGACATAATCTATATTAACTGGGCAAAAGCTAGTCTCAATATAAATGATACCCGGGATCTGGGAGGTCATCATTGGTTGTTTACAATAGTCGGCAAAGTTCTAGAAAAGAAACATAATTTTATTTTAATGTTTTCTGTTTAAGAGATTACAACTTAATTTCTTTTGACAACTCTAATTTTACTATAAAATAGACTAACTGTTAAAAAGTGTTAAATTTATTGACACTTCAATATTTTAAATATTTTGCCTTCTATTAGTAAGAAGAAAGAAATTATTTATTTATTGGCTTACCTACAATTGTTACACTTATATACATGTTCATAACATAAATATACATGCTCATATACTATCTTAGCCCACAATAGACAACGGCAAACACAACATTCACAGATTTACAGATTTAAAAATATATATATGGTTCGATATCTGCTTAATTAAACATACGCGTGCAACTATTTTAATGACAACTATACAAAAGAGAAAGAAAAGGTTAATTAGTTAGTAATTTGATAGACTTGGTGCTTGAACACATTAAGAGAAGTGCCAAAAATATGTATCTGATGGGCAAATAGGTTGTGAAGCCTACAAAGTCTGGGGATTGGAGAATTAAAACTTAGAACTGTTTTACGGGAAGGAGGATGAAGGATTCTAATAGGATCCTTCTATGGAACAGATTTATTCCATAAAACACAGCATGAAAAAACTAAAAGATTAAACATTCATAAAAGAAAAAAAAACAATTAAAATTTAACAATACGTAACATTTTTCAAGGTGTCATTGTTACAATATAACACTGACAACAATGACAATTGACACGACACGTCAATGCGCCACGTATCGAATCCGATCACGTTTCTGTGAAATGTTACTTATTTACAACGAAAAACTTGTTATGTTGCTGAGGGTTGTACGCCGTGTGTTAAAAAATGGTGGATATTCAGTATACACTGCGATCGATAAATGCCACCTCAGTACTGATTGTCAGTGCCCACTTTAGTTGACGACTTGACGCCGACGACCGTAATTGCCATTAATTTGATAATTAAATATACAAGTGTTTTTCGTGTCATTTTCCTGTTTTGTAGCTAACTTGTTATAGTCGAGCGTGTTGTTCAGTATTTCGAGTTCTGCGATACGTGATAACACGTCGGCCGCTTCGTTTCGTTCGCCGTGAAACGTGGCTATTCCACTGTTGATTTGTGTCGAGAGCGGACGCGTGATGCTTTGATGTATTTAAGGCATGTTCGAAGTACGCGGTATACGTACACCGCATGTTACACGCTTCCTATTTGTAGATCAAATTCAGCAGGGTAAGCAGTACAGCAGAACAGTATTCATAATACTTACTACTACTTACTACATATTTAATAATTCTACTTAAATTAGGTACTAGCGGATACATGTACATATAATTATGCCAATACCTCGGTCCCTTACATATATACAATTCGTGAGTGAAACCGCGGGGCGCTGCTAGTTTTTTATATATTAATTTTTTATACATACGTTCTTATCTCTGCATCACCCAATGGTTCACTGGTATAGAATGCCTTAGGCACTAAGTTCGCCAATGTACCAAATGTTGTTTATAAGCTTACGGACGCTTTGGTCAGCAGAGTCCAAAGCTTCTAGTTAGTACTTAGCAGAGCCATCCTAAAGATGAATGCTGTACTCCATGCAAGATGGGTTGTATAAAGATTGAGCAGCTGTTCAGAGCTGAAGTACCGCCGGACCTTCGAAATGACACTTCGAAATGAATTTCTTAGAAGCTGTCTATTACACGGACTCAATTTGTTGACTGAAGTTTTGTTTGGACGTGACAGTCACACTCAGGAGCCCTAGATGGTTATGTGATTTGGGTTCTGTTTCTTTTATCCAATTATCCTGAAGAACACGATAATCTAACTTAAATAATTTGAATTCGAATTTAAATCTCTTACGATTTTCTGCCTCCCTGACGTGTTTGCCAACATTAGATTGACAGAAAGAAATAAATACAATAACATATCACATAAAGTAATAACAGTTGTAATAACATTTTATGATATAAAACTGATATCTTTCACACCTCGTAAATTTTAATTGAAAACCGAACTCTAAAACTCCATCTGCTTTTCTTCACCTGTGTCTGTGCTTGTGTTCAGAGTATTATTTTGAAATATAATTGAGGGAAAGTCGATTTGAACTTTATGGTTATAGTATAAGGTACAAGTTGGAAAAAAATAAAAATCTGTTTAAAAGTCGAGGTCAAAACATTACTTCTCAAGTAAATTTGGGGCATCTGAAATAAATTTATGGCCAAAGAATAATGTTTTGAATCTGAAATATTTAGGCTAAAAATATAAGACGTACGATTATAGATAGATTGATCCTCGGATTGTGCCCCGGAGGGTACGTTAAGCCGTCGGTCCCAGTTGCCATACAGATCTGTGTCTTTTGTTACTACCCATGTAGATGGAGCCCTAAAAAAAAATTGGTTGTCCGTAAAGTCAGTTTACGGACGATAATTTTACGTGATAATGTCATAAGAAAGCAGTGGAAGAGAGATAGATGCGTCACAAGCCGAACGCTTAGGCCGATACACGCTCGGCTCAAGCAGAACGTGACAATGAG
This sequence comes from Euplagia quadripunctaria, assembly GCA_963859945.1. Classification (NCBI taxonomy): domain Eukaryota; kingdom Metazoa; phylum Arthropoda; class Insecta; order Lepidoptera; family Erebidae; genus Euplagia; species Euplagia quadripunctaria. The sequence goes on from OY982585.1 coordinate 10,410,621, forward strand.
TTATGCTTTTTCGTGCATGCAGCCGGCTTTCATCGATTTATAAGACGTTATCACGTCAAAAATTTCGAAAACCACTACAGAACTCGATATCACCTAGTACTTTGGTGGATGAGGTCTGAAGGCAGTCGCTTCATCTTAGAAGGTTACGAACCTACTCCAGAAATAAACGAATTTATTAAACCCATTTCTTCATTTTCATAAATAAGGACACATGTTGTGTTCATAGATGGGTCGTCCTATTTTCTAACCTAAGTTATGGTTAAACGTTTAAACGGGAGTTTGATCTCTGTTGTTAACAGGATTGAGTATATTATTGCGTGGACAATTCTAGAATACAAAATTTGTATCTCGTTGACTACGGTAACTTGATAGTTTTTTAAGTTTTTATTGCTGATGTAAAAGCATTTGATACACATTACTACTTTGGAATGCTTAAAGCAAACCTGAAACACTTTTAACCCCACTAATATTATAAATGTGAAAGTTTGGATGGATGGATTGATGGATGGATGTTTGTTACTCTTTCACGCCAAAACTACTTAACCGATTGCGATGAACCTTCTTATGTAGATAGCTGGAGACCTGGATTAACACATAAGTTACTTTTTATCCCGATATTCCCACGGGATCGGGACTTACGCGGGTGAAACCGCGGGGCACTGCTAGTTTTTTATATGTTAATTTTTTAGACATACGTTCTTTTTTTTCTCTGCATCACCCAATGATTGACTGGTAGAGAATGCCTTAGGCATTAAGTCCGCCAATGTACCAAATGTGCATAAAGTTTAAAATAAATACACCAAACTGATGTTAAAATCGTTTATTGCTCCATGCCTCTTAAGAATTGAGTTGATTTGTTTTTCATTTAGCGTTATTATGTAGTGGAATTGTTAGAAAATTGTATGGCACAGCAATATTCTGCTCAAAGGTGTTACTAATTCTGTGAAGTAAGTAGGTATCCTCCATAAGGGCAGATCAGGCTAACCGTGTGTTTGTCAACATAACTGTATGAAAATAGTAGTTCAACATAATTGTCGTTGAAAAAATTATTAAAGTACAAAAAAACAACAGTAAAACTAAAAAAAGCATGACTTCATATCATAGATATTTTGTAAACCCTCGAACTAAACCAAACGACTATTTTACGAGTGGGTTCACATCGGGAGTTAATTCCACCCGGTTCGTACGGACAACCTGTTGTTATTAAACTTTCGCAACTTGTATGCATATTAGATGTATTAAATGAACCTTAATCGTGGTTATATATAAGGTATGATACCTTTTTGTTTGTGGACTGGTGAGAGTTGAACAACACTTCTCTAAATTGCGAGTTGTCGAAACTACCTAATTGGATTTTGCCGATGGCAGGATCCTGAGATTTTAACAAACGGTAACCATCTTCCTGATTAAGGCTTTTATGTACTACTAGCAGCGCCTTGCGGTTTCACCCGCATAAGTCCCGATCCCGTGGGAATATCGAGATAAAAAGTAGCTTATGCGAGTTTCATCCCAATCGGTTCAGTGATTTTTGCGTGAAAGAGTAACAAACATCCATCCATCCATCTATTCAAACTTTCACATTTATAATATTATTAGTGGGATAACTGATTCGTCTGTTCACATACTGTTCCGGAATTAAAGCATGCTTCGGCACGTATGGGCCGGTTCGACTCCGCTCGATACCACGGCCTCACAGAAAACCGGCAGTGAAGCAATGCTTGCATTACATTTCACCGCGTGAGTGAGGTTACCGGAAGCCCTAACCCTTCCCTCTCCCCTATTCCCGTCCTTCCCCTCTCCCCACTCTTCCCCCCTCCCCCTCTTCTCCTACTCCCACCTTAAAGGGCGGCAACGCACTTGTGACTCTCGAGTTACAGGTGCCCATGGGCGGCGATAGTCATTTACCATCAGGTGACCCGTCTGCTCGTTTGCCCCCTAGACCATAAAAACAAAAAAAAAAAACTATGTCTGCCATTGATATATGACAGGTATGCTGTTAAGACGGTAAGTCACCATTTACAGATAGTTTTTAATATATGAGATATTTTACCTGATAATTGACTGCGTGAATCCTCTTTCGGGATAGAAATCTGAAACAGAAATAATTTTAATGTTATTATTTGCTCAGCTGCAGATAAGAAAATTATAAGCCTTTCTATGTTAAATTAGTAATAAAAATGGAACTTAAGAGTACTATAAAGAATTTCAATGTTCTTGATAGCAAGAGATGATGTGAAATGAGTTGAATTGAGAACCTCATCCTTTTTGAAGGTCTGTTAAAAAATCTGCATCTATGAACATGCTTCAGGAGTCATTCACAAATTTTGCTGATTTAAAAAAAATGGTAATTGTTCTTATCGCGATCAAAATCAGATTATATTGCTACATATTATAAAACAAAGTTCCCCGCCGCGTCTGCCTGTCTGTCTATTCGCGATAAACTCAAAAGCTACTGAACGGATTTTCATGCGGTTTTCACTAATAGATAGAGCGATTCATGAGGAAGGTTTAAGTATATAATTTGTTAAGGTTTTGTGTAAACTGGTTGAATTATGATGGAAGTGAAAACTTAAGCGAAACGACGAACTTAAAACGTCACATTAGCAGGTTGGTGACATGAATTAATAAGGAGCTGACAGAACTTAGTGTTTAGATTAGCGCCCTCTAGTGGATCTATATATATATTATTAGCGTGACGGTCACGAGTTGAGTGTTTTTTCCCCATAGCAAAAGTGCACAAACGTGCCTAAAGAAGTTTTCACTTCAAAAAACAATATTAAATACATATATAAGACTTAAGACTTAATCGGTAAAACACAAAATTTCCTATTTACTACATTACATACTTAGTATTATTATACATTTATTTTACACAATGACAAATACGCGAAGTGGTGAGACGGGGCCGTTGAGCATTGAATTGAACGCATAGTACTGCAACATTCATAGCGCAATCGGTAAAGTGCCCGTGCGTACGATCGCTCCCAGCGAAGAAGGATATGAACAATTATAATAATATTAGTATAGATTAATACATAAACTTAATATACTATGGATTATAAAGCTGAAGAGTTTGTTTGTTTCATTAAACGCATTAATTTCAGGAACTACTGGTTCGAATTGAAAAATTATTTTAGTGTTGGGTAGTCCATTTATCACGGAAGGCTATAGGTTATATAACATCACGCTACTACTAATAAGAGCGAAGCAGTGACCATAAACGCAGGTAAACTGTGAGGATGGCTAATAATCTATTGCTTAAAACAATAGGTTATCTCGTCACGTTCATTTAATTTTACTTTGCGACTAAACAAACAAATTTCCCCCAAATTGAAAGGATTACGTACTGAACCTGGCTATTGTTTGTATAGCAAGTTTGGGGCTTTCTTATTCTATACGAGCCTTTGCCTGCAGTTTCACGTGCGTTTGTGGTCACTACGCTGCTCCTAAGGGTCGAAGTGTGATGTTACATAACCTAAAATCTTCCTCAATGAATACTTTTTCAAATAAAAAAAGAGTTTTTCGAATCCGATTGGTGATTTCATAGATTATTGCGTTTAAACAAACAAAAAAAACTCATCAGCTTTAAAATAATATGTGCATAGTATGAATTTAATAACACTTGATTATGAGAACTCGATTGTGTTACAGAAAGGTGTGGAATATATTTTATGAGCATTATATCTACATAGCTGGAAAATAGATGGTTTAGCTAGAAAACTATGGGTTTTGAAAAAAAAACTGTTAGTCATAGGTATGCACGTCAAAAGTGCCCGAAGTGCCTATAGAAATTTTCACACATCTGTATATACTAGAGATCGCGTGGTGGTCGAATTTCGACCATGGTTTATTTCATTGGCCAATATTACTTGACCTGCTTTGTTTTTTTTTTTTTTTTTTTTTCGTGTGGAAACCCCCTCGAGTCATCAACTCACCTGAGCTAATGGTGAAGTGGTATGTCGGAAACGAACCGACTAAAACCACACGGTGTTCCGTCACAAGTGGGCCTATTGCAGGGAACCCGGGAATACGCTAAGAAGGAAGCCTCCGGGAACTAATATTACTTGACCTGTCATTGTATAGACTTTTGTACCATGACAGGTCAAAATATATACTGGACACTTATAGCGGTATGTACCCGTTTTGCATTTTTTTTAACTTTGTAGCAAATATTGTTAAAATTTTTTATCATTCGTCACTTCTTCTCTGTATAAACTATAAGTGTGCGAAATTTCACACTCCTCCGTGCGCCCAATTTTCGTAAAAAGGGGTCCAAAATTTTCGCTTCATGTATTAATATATAGATATGTATCTGAGCCTGACGGTCAACCGAGTTCAGTGCTTTTTTTCCATACCAAAAGTGCCAAACGTGCCTAAAGTAGTTTTCACTTCAAAAGTCTTAATCCTAGTCCATTTTCAAGTTGCACATATCTATACAACATCTTATGAATTTTCATTTTCATTTCAATGATTTTGTTTTATACGGATATTTTCGAACAAAACCGGACATGTCAATACCATCCCGGGTATTAAATATTCATTTTTTCATGTATTGTTATCGCTACACCTTTGTGTAGCAACACGCGTACAAAATTCAACAGCATTTTCGTGCAGCCACATTTTGGCTCCATGATTTATAATGACCACCTTTCGACTTCATCATCAGACGACTTCCAGGTCACCAAGGCTACATGATATACCATATTTAAGATCAATCGTATGCCAGTACCTGCTAATTCATGTAAAACTGTTATTATAATTGTTATATAAATTAATAGTCACTGTAATTGATGTATGGCCGGTTCCTCTAATCAAGAAACGATTCGTTTTGCTTACGGACGGTAAAATTTCGTTGATGCAACGAAATTTTACCGTCCGTAAGCAAAACGAATCGTCTTGATTATAAGAACCGTGCATTACAGCGTCGTTGGAGTTTCTTACTTGCTCTTCTCTATAAGATTATAAATAAAGTAAAATATAGAAATAGGTATATTTATATTATAACTGTACAATTAAAACATTTGTTGAATAGGACGGTAAAATTTCGTTGAATCAACAAAATTTTACGTCCGTAAGCAAAACGAATGGTTTCTTAATTATAGGAACCCTGGTTCCTTTTCCCCGTTCATTACAGTGTCGTTGGAGTTTCTTACTTGCTCTTCTCCATAGGATCTACGTATTCCAACAGGCAATCACGATTGACTAATTCTGACTGACTTTTTTACTCTTGATTTCGAGTCACAGGCATCTGACCCTGACCTGGTCGAGCTACTGTTTACACTCCAAAATCCATCCGTATTAGCAATATCCCTTTCCTTCTACTAGCTTCCCTTATAAACTGCCTTTCTGTTGCTATCCCAATTTTTCCATCTTTAAAGTGCCCGGTTGACAGTAATAGGCTTGCTCACTGCTACCTGAATGGGACCAAATTAGGGTTGGCAAAATATTTGTATTTTGGATTGGCCTAGTAACCACTAGGCCGACTCACACCTATTACACCACTAGTAGCAGTCAGGGTCACTAACCAGTGACCCTGACTGCTACGCCATAGGTCGTGGGTTCGATTTCCACCCGAGTCTGGATGTTCTTTGTGTCCGTTGTTTGTATGTTTGTAAAGTCCCCCGCGACACAGGAGTCATTTTTAATGCAGGAGTTTTCTTTCTTAACAAAAAAAAAGTGTGTTTCCATGAACGAAGTAAATGATTTTGATTTGATAAGGTGTAAGTGAATACTGTAAATAGAATGTAGCTTTAACCATTAAGTTCTAAGAAGCCGAGACTATGAGCAAAAAGTAATTTATAATTCCCAAATCCGTCTAGAAACTCCTCCTCTCCTGAGGCCTACAGGATGAAAGTAACAAGTCTTAATTAAATCTCATTTAACGATCACAATTAACTTAGAAACAATCTCCTGTGATGGTTTATTCATGATAGGCTAGACTTTCAATCTACCTACAGCCGACATATAAAGACAGCTACAGTTAAGCATGATTATTAAGAAGATACCTATACTTGCTATTTGAATACACAAACTTTGCCACGCCATTAAAATATGGAATTCTTTACCAGCGCACGTGTTCTCTTCGACCTACAACCCCGAGTTCTTTAAGCGGGCGTGAAAAACCATCTCTCGAGACCGTCAAACTGTTGTTTACCATTTTAGTGTCATCCGTATCTATAATGGTGGTATTGTAATCTTTGTATTTGGCCTGTGATAGATTTATTAATATGAATATTACATTATCTGCTTCTATTTTTTCTATACAATTATAATCCTGAAACGGTTAAGAGTTAAGGGAATATGTTTCTCTTGGATAGACGTGTACCACTTATCTCCATCGTTACTTTCCATCAGGTGAGATCGGAGAGATTCGCCTATTCTATTCGTACCAATAAAACGCCTATTCTATTACGTATCAATAAAAATATATGTTAAAAATTAATTAGAAAATATTCCCAAATTAGTATGTTCAACAAATGATTTAATTTACTGTGGGAGAGCCATGCTTCGGCACGTATGGGCCGGCTCGACTCCGCTCGTTACCACGGCCTCACAGAAAAACCGGCCGTGAAGCAATGCTTGCATTGCATTTCGCCGCGTGAGTGAGGTTCTGGAGGCCCTAACCCTTCCCTCTCCCTTATTCCCGTCCTTCCCCTCTCCCCCCTCTTCCCACTCTTCCCCCCTCCCCCTCTTCTCCTACTCCCACCTTAAAGGGCGGCAACGCACTTGTGACTCTCGAGTTGCAGGTGTCCATGGGCGGCGGTAGTCATTTACCATCAGGTGACCCGTCTGCTCGCTTGCCCCCTATACCATAAAAAAAAAAATTGTACAATTCTTTTATAAACATTGTAGTATATCACACCTTTTTGATAAATATTAGTACTGGTGTGTAGTGTGTGGTGTGTAGAAGTCCGCATTGAATTCGATTCGAATATTTTTTATTTTGTTTGTATAAATTGATAGAATGAAAAGGAACAAGAGACGGCGCGAGAACCTGACGGAGTGAACGTCAGGTGAAGTAGTGGCGCCTCTGATTTCAAGAAGTCTTATTATATTTATTATATGGAACTAGTTAGCTCAGCTTCCATTATAATTATTATTATTTGCAGCCTCCATCAATTGATATCCCCACCAAGCTATCACCCCTTTCTCAAGTATACTTCTCCAGGCCATAGCGAGGTCTGAGAATATATATGACAGCGCTTGCTGTTTAGGCTGGTTGAATCTGAACATGGTATGGAATATTATGTTTATGGTTGAATTAGCATTGTAAACTTTTTATATTATGATTGAAATCATTTTACGAGCATATTTGAAGCGGCTTACGGCGGATGAAGTTGAAAGATGTCATCTTAAAAGTAAGTCTCTGGTGGTTGAAGAACTGACGAGAGATATGCGTAAACTTATCGGCTCCACATTTCTTTATTTCTTTATAATCATGTAATATTTAATTGTCTATTTAAATTGTACTTATGTATTAACTCAGTGAAGAGTCGTATTAATGAATATCGAATACTTCACATATTTGTTTTAGTGATCATTACATACGCACAAAATGGCCGATGCGATTAACGAAGCGAAATAGCGAATCATTATACTATCCCGTTTGGCAATCCGATGTATCTATACCTACTGTTATACTAGCCGTCCCCGCAGTTTCACCTGCATTTATGGACACTGCTCTGCTCCTATTGGTTGTAGCGTGATGTTATATAGCCTATAGCCTTCCTCTATAAATGGGGTATCCAACACTAAAATATTTTTTCAATTCGAACTAGTGGATCCTGAGATTAGCGCGTTCAACCAAACAAACAAATTCTTCAGCTTTATAATATTAGTATAGTCTCAAATTTCTCACATCCACTTGTACGTTAATTTTCTCGTCAGAGAATTTTTAAGTTTGACCAAGCTATGTATTGATTCCACTAAAGTTTAAATCAATTTCTTGAACTATGCTCTACCCTGAAAATCATCAACCGTTAAGATATTGGTTAATTAGTTTCTGAAATAGGACCAGACGTAACCGTTATTTGTATATAAATCAGTAGCCAACTGCGATCAAGCAGACTATTTACTTTGAACAGCGATTTTCATTTGAATAATTTACTAGACTTTGTGCTTAGCGCCAACTAAAATTGATGTTAGAATATCGTTATCTACTTTAGATACTGGTTTTTCAAATAAAATATGTTTCATATGTTGAGTTTAAATATGTCTAGTAGATCTGTGAACCCAAGAAGTGTAAAACCGTTATCAATCAAAGGTTAAAAAAATACCCTTCTTCCTCGTAGTCAAACTTTTTGGTCAAACTGGTTTGACTATGAGGAATTACGTTTCCTCGTGGTCAAACTTCATTGACATTGCACCATTTTATCTCCCTGTATGCATGCAGTTTGTATGTATGTACAGTCATAGATAACTAAGATAATGTCAAACGTCAAGTGCGGTGATTTCTTTCCTATATATAATATAATAATTTAAATTATAAAATGGATTTAAAATACGTAAAACGTAAAGGTGGGACAGTTTTGCTGTTTGAGGGCCAGCAATATTATAGATACCTATAAGAATGGGAACGTTTTTTGGGCTTGCAGTCAGTTGAGAAAACAAAAGTGTCGAGGGTCTGTTACTCTGAAGGTATTGTAGTAAAACCAATAATGTTTATCTCATTCAAAGTTATTTTACTACTAAGAGTATGATTTGTTTCTTGTTTATTTAAGCTCATCGACTACATTTTTGGATAAGTACTACATGTCACTCAATTCTAAAAAATCAGAAGGAATAATAACTTAATAATAAAAAGTTGAGACACCTCACACACGGCTTTCTAATCCCAAACTAGGCAGAGCCTGTACTTTGGTGATAAAATATATTTCTAAATACATTATTTTTTGTACATTTTACTACATTGCCATATTTACCCCAATAATTGATTTATAAAAGTGTTAGGTACTACGTGTCATAACTGTTATAAGTTTAAACATAATAAATTTCATTTAATAATATTTGTAACTTTCCCCAGTAATGTTGGTTTACTTAACGCATCTTAGCACTAATGTGCTTACTGATAAAATATAAATAATAATAAAAAACGCGTGAGGGTTCTTTGAGACACCCCAAAGGTTCTTTTTGTTATATATAAATATATTTAATGGATTGAATAAAAGCGGTAAACTTGGTCTACTTTCAAAACTCATGGATTCCCGAAAATATAAGCGCGCAGCAGATGAATCATAATTTTCCTTCCCTCCATCAGCAGGGTAAATTGTTACAACAAAGAGTCTACACATGTCACAATATGAGAAGGAGAAGTAGTAGTAAAGCAAACCTGCAAGTCCGAGCGTAGCCTTTCAAATACGGAGTTATCCAGCAAATTACATCGCTGAATGGCGCACTTGATCGGATAATCTCTGCACCGAAACGTTCAAAGCTGGTTCAAGTTCCTAAAATAGAGGCATCATACGATCACGATACACAGTGAGGTTAGTTCCTTCCGCTGTAGCTATAAAATATGCTCGCATGACATTCTCATTCATTGAAGTCGTCCATTTCATGCGACGCACATTACCACCGGTAGCGGGGGTCCTATTCGAAGCCTCCGGGTCCCGGGGTCATGGTAAAAGTGCTTTTGTTCTGGCTCTTGTTAGCATCGTTTTCGGTTATTGTATTATTTTAAAAAATGTTTTGTATGACATGACATTACATTAAATGGCATGTCTAATTATAACCGTTGTACTGGTATTCATTGTTGTATATAGATTTACTAGCAGCGCCCCGCGGTTTCACCCACGTAAGTCACGATCCCGTGGGAATATTGGGATAAAAAGTGCCTATATGTTAATCCAGGTCTTCAGCTATCTACATACCAAGTTTCATCGCAATCGGTTCAGTAGTTTTTACGTTTTTTTTTTTTCTTTATGGTATAGGAGGCAAACGAGCAGACGAGTCACCTGATGGTAAATGACTACCGCCGCCAATGGGCACCTGTAACTCGAGAGTCACAAGTGCGTTGCCACCCTTTAAGGTGGGAGTAGGAGAAGAGGGGGAAGAGGGAAGAGTGGGAAAAGGGGAAGAATGGGAATAAGGGAGAGGGAAGGGTTAGGGCCTCCGGTAACCTCATCGGCGCATCGCATCTTCGGCGAAATGCAATGCAAGCATTGCTTCACGGCCAGTTTTCTGTGAGGCCGTGGTAACGTGAAACGTGAAAGAGTATCAAACATCCATCCATCCATACTTACAAACTTTCGCGTTTATAATATTAGTAGGATAAAATATGTTGTTTTATTGTTAAATTATGACAGTAGATAAATACTGTAGGTAAAACAAGACTGCCTCTTAGTGTTGTCAGATTATTATTATTATTAAAGTTTTTTCTACTTAAATAATAGATAGTTATTTTCTTATATTTTAAAGAAGAAAATAAATAGATAGTTATCTCCGAACAAAACATTACGAACGTCAATAAACTAATGCGTTTAATTCGGACCTACGCTGAAATGTCACGGCACCGTGTTGACACACTCTGAGTAAAATTAAACCTGTCTATTGCCGAGGACTAGCCAATTTACTTCTCTGTTAGGGTTGTCACAAAACTTTCTGAAGTATTTTAGACGTACCCGAGGAATGTTCATTTGAATATTTTTTTTCTTGCACAGAATCACAAACTGCCTTTTGTTATCTTAATTATGATATTTAATTACATCTCGAATAAAAACTCTCTCCCTTAATATTTTATTTCCGAACAAATCTCTCTGAAGCATATACATTTAAAATAAAAAATATGACAAAAGACGTTGTTAAAAACAAATTGTAATCTGTACTAACTTTTCTCGCGGCTGCACTCGCTTAAATGTCTCGGGAACAATATTTAGTTAGGATAATAAACCTAAAAAGTTTGTTTGTTTAGGTTCAACGCGTTAATTTCTGGTAACTACCAATCGGATTTGAATAGTTATGTTAGTATTTAAACTTTATGGCAAACTCATTAGAGGTCTTTAGGAGAGGGATAGTGACCATAGACGCAGGTGAAACTGTAGAAGAACTAGTTTTAAAAAAAACACGCACAGTGCAAGTTGAAACATTCGTGTTATTACTGTTCAACGTCAACTGTCGTTTTAAGACCATGCGTATCGGCATCAACTGAGAAAAAAAACTTGAGGTCCGTATCCAGCACATCACTAATCACTCACACACAATCACATAAATAATGTTGTTTGCTAGAATATGTGCATTCCGGAACCACGCTAATAAATCAGTCTGAACCATCCTTACCCAGGTTTTAATGCTTTACCTCAATATTCTCTATAACGCTAGGTCGCTCTTCTAATTTTTTTTTAATGTTTTATTTTCAAAGTTTTTAATTTTTAATCCGTGTTTTTTTTAAAACGACGGTGCACATCATCTCTATACAATATAGAGATGATGTGCACCTTCCACCCTTAATTTCCGGAAACATATCTAAAAATAGGAATAGGCAAAAAGTTTGCTTTGATATTTTTATAAGCCTAGTGACAACCCTAAGTCTAAAGCGATCACGGGGTCAATTCCGACGTTTACTTATTTTAATAAAAAAAATCTCACCAGATGTATAAATTTCATGTTATTAGCATGGCTGGCGAAACTTTATTATTTTTATACGACTTCGGGCGAAATGTAGGAAATTAATGAAAATGGAACTTATTTATAGCTTGTTATTTACCTAGTGAAACTATGCCTGTATCTAATTTTGTTATAATGTGAGTGTGACGCCTGACACCGTCACGGCAGGTCGTTTCACTCCTTGAAAAAGGGCCCCCGCCGGGTCCGAAATTAGTCGGGCATCTCCGAAATACAAACGTGAGTAAAACCGTATAGTCTTTAATGAACATATATCTAATTTTGTTAGCTGCTGAATTTCTTTTTAATTTAGCTAACAAGCATAAAACAGAACGCCTTAAATTGTGATCAACTCTAGTCTCAGCGAAACATTACTCGAAAGCAAAATCGCCCCCAAAAAAGAAGACCAGCGTTAACGCTTGAGTTACCTTTTTATCGTATAAAAATCATCACGGATCTTCACCTCACCAGAACTTCATCACTTCGCCAGTTGCACTGCTACAAGGTTTTCAAGCTAAGCTCTGCACCCCTCGGAGTATCTTCCAGAAATAGTTTGTGCCCTTTTGTGCCTAATAACAACCACAGAGGCGCCTTTTTTTTTAATGAGATAGGGGGCAAACGAGCAGACGGGTCACCTGATGGTAAATGACTACCGCCGCCCATGGGCACCTGCAACTCAAGAGTCACAAGTGCGTTGCCGGTCTCTAATGTAGGGGAGGGTGGGAGTAGGGGAAGGGGGGAAAAGGGGAGAAGGAAGTGTTAGGGCCTCCGATAACCTCACTTACTCGGTGAAAAGCAATGCAATCATTGCTTTACTGCCGGTTTTCTGTGAGGCCGTGGAAGCCTATAATCACTCCGGTCGAGCCGGCCCATACGTGCCGAAACATGGCTCCCTCACGAACAAATTCATATTTGGTTCACTTATCTGATATATTAATTTGTGTGTCCCATTAGAATGTCACATAAACAAAACGTAATAAATACTTACTGACATTAAAATGTCGTTAGTGAATGTTCGGTATTATTACTTTTCGACTTCAGATATAAAAATTACGTTAGACCGCAAATGGGACCAACATTTTAGTCACGTAAAAATAATAAAAAAAGTAACTCATATTTGAGTAGCATTCTAATCATTCTAATACAATGTAGTAATCATTATTACGGTTGGCAACTTACTTCACTAATGTGAGTTAACTAAAACAACGTACCTAATGTAATGAAATTCTCAAACTCACGTTAAACTTAGTTAAAACGAGCGAGGAGAAAACACCGTCCATTCATCAGCACAAAAGTTTCGCTGCCGTGTTAATAACTAAATGCGACATTTTCAATCAACCATTCAATTTTCTCACATACCCATTGATGTGTGAACGAATGAATGATGAACCAAATTACTCATTCATTCTACAGTTCTCAGCGCGTTATTCAGTATAATGGGGTGTTCGGTATTTCATTAGCGCATGAGTCAAACAATGAGAAATGAGTCCCAAATCTGAACTGATATGATTTTAAGATAACTTTCAGATTTTGGAACGAATATTGAAAATTAATTTATAATACTTTCGCTAGTCATAAATTTAATTTATTGGATTCAGAACGCAATGGAAAAATCAAGTTAATATTATTTGTACATTGACACGTACATTTATTGATAGTCATGTAAGTACTAATAATATTTATCGTTTATTTTACACTAATTCACAAGGCATAATATTAAATATTTAAACTACTCTTTTTTATATTATAGGGGCAAACGAGCAGACGGGTCACCTCATGGTAAGTGGCTACTGTCGCCCATGGACACCTGCAACTCAAGAGTCACAAGTGCGTTGCCGGCGTTTGAGATAGGAGTACCCTCTTGTCTTGAAGGTTTGAAGGTCGTATCGGTCCGGAAATACCGCAGGCGACAATTTGTTCCAGAGATTGGTTGTGCGAGGCAAAAAAAATCTGGAGAACCGCACAGTGGTGGACTGCCAATTATCCAGGTGATGAATATTTGTATTCTTTACGTTTTTTTGCTTACGCTTTTTACTTGATTTGAAATTTTATCTTAGATATAACTGAACTTTGACCCACTTACAATTTGTACGTCTAATAATTTTTCTTTTCCTAAATTTACTAAAAACAACCCCTGAAATTTCGAAAGTTAAAGAGACACATATGATATGTAGTGATATGCAGTGCTTTTCCCACTAGGATTCAGATATTATTTATGGGCGTCTTCAAACTATTTTAAATACAGGCACTGTTGTAACAATACTTTTATGTATTGTATAATAGTCATATCAAATTTCAAGATCCATTGTAGGTAATGAAACCTATTGGAATTACCCGTGGTCAAATAATGAAATCACTTATATCTAATGACAGTTTTAAGAAAGGAGGTTCTTAAATTTAAAAAATTCTTTGTTTTAGTGATAATTGTGTTGAGTTGTTGATAAGTTCAAAAAATATTTTAAATTTAAATGGCACTTTTCTGTAGAAACAAAACTAGTAGAGGCCAAGCTTTATAATCCCACTAATATTATAAATTGGAATACAATTGAAATCAACTCCCACTAATAATATAATTGAACTTGGATAGATGGATGTTTGTTACTCTTTCACGCAAAAACCACTGAACCGATTGCGATGAAACTTGGTACGTAGATAGCTGGAGACCTGGATTAACGTGTAGGCTACTTTTTATCTCGATATTCCCACGGGATCGGGACTTACGTGGGTAAACCGCGGGGCGCTGCTAGTAAGCTATAGAGGGAGATAAGGCGTTATAATGAGACACTTCACTGACACGTCATTGTTATACTGTTATCATCATCATCATCAGCCTGTCGCCGTCCACTGCTGGACGAAGGCCTCCCCCAAGAAGCGCCAACTATTACAGTCCTGGGCAGCCCGCATCCATCCGCTGCCAGCCACCTACTTCAAATAGTCGGTCCATCGTGCCGCATCCATTTGTACTGCTATGGTAATCATTAAAGCTTAAAAATTGAATGAAACAATTACTAGTTAGTTACGAAAAGTCTGTAGTTAAAAGATACTGTTGTAACATATGTACGTATAAAAGTTAGAACTGTGGAAATACCACGAAATTTGTTTTACAGAAACCTGTTACCGATAAGCAGTACCTACATATTATTTTATTCGTGCTAGCTAAAAGAGCTGGGCAAGACTTACCCAGGCACAGATGCTTTAAGAGAAAATATTGTATCGGGAACGGATACTAGGTTCTGGTGTATATTGTAGCGTACCTCGTTAATAAACATAAATACGACTCACGAAAAATTTTATTGTGATATAAATGACTAGCAGTGCCCCGCGGTTTCACCGGCGTAAGTCCCGATTTCGTGGGAGTATCGGGATAAAAATTAGCCTATGCGTTAATCCAGGTTTCCAGCTATCTACATACCAAGTTTCATAGCAATCGGTTCAGTGGTTTTTGCGTGAAAGAGTAACAAACATCCATCCATCCATCCAAACTTTCACATTTATAATATTAGTGGGATTATGATTAAGCCAAGCTTTCTGGGTTCGAATGTTTATTGTAATTGTTCAACGATAATTCTGACAACCGTAACGTAACCAAAGTACCTTATGTACACAATTTCTTATGATTTTAAAATTGAACGTTCAAAAGTCTGTTATTAATTGAAAAATGTTACAGTCTAGCCAAGTGCCTAAGCTTTGACTTTTCTTAATTAATTTACAATCTCAACTTACCTTTGGTATAAATTAAATAGTTAACCAGTTTTTAAATAAGAAAATATGCTTTTGAGATTTTTTAAGTAAGCAAAATTCGTAAAACAGGACTAGCTTTTAGCCAAAAAACTACCTAGATTCTAATTAAAAAGTAATCAGATATTTTTACAAGGACCTAATCAAGACGCAAACTTTTTCTGTTGAAAGTAACTTAATTATTTCTTCTTATTTTTCTCCACAAAAACTGTCTTGTGTAAAAAGAAATAATATAATAAATTATACGTGCACCCGACAGAAGAAAAAGACAAAATTTTAGCGCCTTTAAAGACTAGTCTAATCAAATTAACTATTTTAAAGACTTTGTCAATTTGTACCTCTTCTATTCTACTCAATTTACTCCAAACATAACAAATTATGTTTTTTTACATAAAAATCGGTTCAAGGACTCGAAGTTTCCGGCAACAGCCAGTTCGAGTTACAGATATACCCGGTTCCTACGAACGAAGAATCAAGAAACGATTCGTTTTGCTTACGGACGGTAAAATTCCGTTTCCGTGAATTTTCAACGAAAATTTTATTTCAATTTTTCTTCATTTTAAGTTTTAGTCGACAAAATTTGGGTGTTTCATACGCTTCTGCCTACCTCTTTGGAGATCTAGGTGTGACTGTATGTATGTTTTCATGAAATATTGTCCCGATGACCTGGAACAACGATCTTGTGATGGACCAGGTCGAGGAGGCAAAAAGCATGTATGTTATTTTAATTGGTTACACCTAACTGAGTATTTGTTTCTGCGTCGAGGTGGTACCAGAGGGTATTTCCAAACGCAAATTAAAAGTTCTTTTATGACAATATTTTTATCCGGTGTTGGTCCGGTGGTTAGTGAGGGTCACTAGACTGCTGAGCCAGAGGTCGTGGGCTCGATTCCCAACCAGGATAAATAATTGTGTGATGAGCACGATCATTTGTTCTGTGGCTGGGTGTAAATTATCTGTAATATGTATGTATTTGGAAATTTATAAGTATGTTTATCAGTTTAGCAGTCTGGTTACCATAGTACAGGTTCTGCCTAACATAAGGCCGTGTGTGAGATATGTGAAGTTATTATTAGTAATTATTGGTTAAAAATTGTGCGTGCATCACTACATATTATAAAACAAAGTCCCCCGCCGCGTCTGTCTGTCTGTCTGGTCGCGATAAACTGAAAAACTACTGAACGGATTTTCATGCGGTTTTCACTAATAGACATGATTCATGAGGAAGGTTTAGGTGTAGGGGCGGGTTGCTAGTAATAACAAAAATGTCATAACGCCAATAAATATCTCAAATTCTTTAATCGTATATGTGGTTTTCACATTACTGAGAACTTTCCGCTACACGTTCCAAACGATAAATACAAAAAGATATATACATACATATACAACTACTTTAAATTCAGCATTCTCCCCGCATACACCCAATCAAGGATCAAAGGGTCAACGAACGTTCTATTGGAACCTTTTTCGGGACAAAACTTACCATGTCACAGATAATCTTGACGAATAGAATGCCCAGTCACGCACCAAAGTGGTTTCCGATAGACATACGAGTTATCTTTTTGTGCTTCAGTTATCTTGCTTGGCGGTTAGGGTTTAAACCCAATAATCAAAGAGGTTTTTGTCTGAACCACACGTTTTGAAATTCCATAACCCACCCTGTTATATAAGATACCGCGTACTGCTGATTTTGGGACTAACGTACTCGTAATTTTGTGTGCCGCGTTCGCGTTGAGGCATTCATCCGAAGTA
This sequence comes from Euplagia quadripunctaria, assembly GCA_963859945.1. NCBI lineage: Eukaryota > Metazoa > Arthropoda > Insecta > Lepidoptera > Erebidae > Euplagia > Euplagia quadripunctaria. The sequence continues at coordinate 10,427,706 of OY982585.1, forward strand.
ATGCTATTACTGTAAAAGTAGCTATATCAGTCTGTCTGTTAAATTATGTTTGAATGTACTCTTTAATGCGCAAAATAAAATTTGTTTTCTTTTTGATTTTGATAAATCAATCTATGCAAGTCTTGAAGTGATAATGACTTCATAATAAAATTGATGTCCATGAACGAAGCCAAAGAAGGAAGCCGAAAGAGAAAGTTTGAACAAGAGTTTGAGCTCAGTGTGAATACTGTAGAGGCAATTTCGGGACGCATAGCTGATAATCAGTTCTTTGTGCCCCTAGTATGAGTTGTACATGTATACTGTAAGTGTTCTTGAATCTTTTTATACATTATTTTCGTCGCATTCTCCAGTTTTCGTCAGACGCACTGTCGGTGAATGTATTGGGAAGTCGACAACACGCATTGTGAAACTTATACGCTCAACGCGTTTAAGCGAGAATATACACATACTCATTATCTGTCATTGCCACAAATTTAGTATACTAGCGTAAAGTATGTTACATTTATGGCCATTACAGAGCATATAAACGAATCAGATGTGAAATTCGAGAACTAGTTCAGAGTCTAAGGCTTCAGAGCATACCAGGATGAAAGGCGGTAACAAAGTGTTGGCTTGAAATAGTTTTGTTATTTGTTTTTTTAAATACATCTCATTTACTGGTTCGAATTGTTTTAGTGTTGGATAGCCCATTTATCGAAGAAAGCTATAGGCTATATAACATCACGTTACAACCAATAAGAGCGGAGCATCAATGAAAAATGTTGTAAAAACGGGTAAAATTTACAAACGTAGACGAAGTTGCGGGGGGTCATCTAGTGAATTATAATATAGATACGAGTAAGTTTATTAAAGTTGATTGAACTCCTTATAGGGTGCTTTCAGTGCGAGGTAGTTGGAATTTACTGAGACAAATTCCAGGAATACGTGAAAATGTAATTTACTAGCTTCGTACAGATAAATGAGGGAGTATCTCGCCGTCTGGAACACGTAACATATGTACGTTCCATATCATTGGACTGTAGGAATGCATTGGGAATTGGATAGTAAGATAGATACACTTTATTCCACACCTAACATTACACCAACAGTCAGTAGGATACAATAAATCCTTACTGTTACAATGGGCGGTTGCTGCAATCTCTTGATGCGGTATGAAATTATGTATGAAAGTAATCCTTTAATCTTCAAGTACTAATGTACCAAACTACTATATCACTATGTATTCACACGGGAATTAACGCGATCACAAATAGGTATTACATACCTCTGAATTGCCTAACGTTTCGACCAAGTTGCACTGGTGGTGGTCACAGGCTGACTGGCTCAGTGGTGCACGCCCTCCGTCGTCGAGATCGTGAGGTAGGAGGTTCTTTATCCACCCGCACATTTTCGATATTTTTGGTATTTGAATTGATAATTTGAACACATAGTTATATCATGGAACTCGTAAGTTTAAAAGTTGGTACTATATCGCTGATATTCTGTAGGTGGATATATGTTATAGCTCAATTAAACTAAATTTTACTTTTCAACAGACTTCAAAAGAGGAGGGTCTGTATTCGATCCCTTTGTTTGTATGTCCGCGATTAAAAGTAATGAACCCATTGTCATGATTGTTTCACTAACGTATTCTACAAGTTTTCAGGATTTTTTTAGTGTACATTAGGCAGTATACATACATTGGCCTGACTGGCCTGGTGGCCTAGTGGTTAGTGACCCTGACTGCTATGCCTTAGGCCGTGGGTTCGATTCCCATCCGAGTCTGGGTGTTCTTTGTGTCCGTTCTTTGTATGTTTGTAAAGTCCCCCGCGACACAGGAGTTCTATATAAAAAAAAAAAATTATGAGTTCATTTTTTCAGAATCAATGTCGTTGAAGTCGGTTTATTAAAAAAATATTTCAGTATTTTTTAATTATATTTAATTGTTAAAACCCTAAAGACAATTGTGTTAACCCTTATCATGCTATAATTAAAAGTGTCATTTTCCGACTTTCAGGAGTTTCACTGACTAAGTTAGTTGAAGGAAGGTTTTATCCCAATTAGAAAAGTTTAATTTAATTTTGTGGTCTCAGCAACTTTCAACATTTAAGGGTGTCATGTATTTTTGATGTAACAGACCTATTATCTAATATATCGTACACTTAGATCTAAACAAGTATTCTGACTCAAAAAAAAAACAGTCGTAGGACTGCACGTCAGAAGTGAAAACATAACTTAAAAGCTTTCACTTCAAAAACTCTCTTCAGAAAAGGCGAAAAACTAATTATTGTGTATGTAGATTTATGCTTCTGTTATGCAGCTAGAAGAAAGATATCGTAGCAATCTTGTGTTTTAATCATATTTTGGGACTGAAAATTGGATTTTTGTAGTTATTTCCCTATTGCTTAGCAATTATAATTGTTTTATTTTTTTGAATTGAGCCCGTGTTGGTGAATTTAGCGTCTAGCGCCGAGTGGTGGTGACATTTTGAAATATGTTTTATTGGTCAGTAGGCTTGTGATAAGGAACTCGAAGGTGTGCATAACTCCAAAATTGAAATTTTTGAGCAAGCTACCTTTAGATCTAGGTGTGTTATTTATAGCGTAATGTTAGATAGTAATACTAATATATTATAATTCTTTAAGAAAAACTTCAAAAAAATAACTATTCCGTATAAGACTTATATGGTTTTCTCATGGATGCCATTGTCAGAACTAGACCAAATTGAAATGGGACCACACGGGAAGCACCAGCTTTCAAATAAAAAAAGAATCATCAAAATCGGTTCACCCAGTCGAAAGTTCTCAGGTAACAAACATAAAAAAATACGGTCGAATTGAGAACCTCCTCCTTTTTTGAAGTCGTAATATACTTAAATAGTATACTTATCTATTGTTTTACGTGATGCGATATTACAAATGTAAATTACCATTATTATTTTAAGATTTTATTGTTTTTTTAACCCCCCAAACAAAAAGAGGGGTGCTATAAAATATAATCACGCTTATATTTCGCTGAAGGGTCGATACGATATGTTGGTAATGTATTCCATTATTACACAATCCAGCTGTATTCAATATAATTTCGTATCACTATTCAATTATAAATTGTTGCTATTTTAGCGAAGAACTAATACCTACTTCAGCAAACTTCATGCAGATTAATATGGCAACTCAAATACCGAAACCAAAACCAGACCGTTACAACTCCAAGACAAATATGAGGATAATAACTCGCCATAATGATTTCATTAAACCTTAAATAGCTAGAAACTACGCGAAGCAAAATTTCTCGCAGGCTTAACCACCGCAAACATTGCTCGTAGGGAAACCAAGAGTTGGTACACTGTAAGGATATTTGTGATGTGTTGCGGAAGAATGCAATGGTGATTCTCGCTCCCTTGATCATAGGCAAGTAGCGGAACACCGGGGTGGTTTTTAGTCGGTAAGAGTCCAACAGACCCCTTCGCCGCCCCCAAGGGCGGAGGACATCCATGAGGATCTTCCACCTCGTCACAAAAAAAAACTGTAAGGATATTTGTGATATAATAATAACAAATTTTATTTGCATTATATGTGGTATTTTGCAGAATTATTGTATTGCAGTAGCATGCAAATATTTGAATTTCATCTATTACATTATCACTTCATATTATAAAACAAAGTCTCCCGCCGCGTCTGTCTGTTTGCAATAAACTGAAAAACTACTGAACGGATTTTCATGCGGTTTTCACTAATTGACAGAGTGATTCATTAGGAAGGTTTAAGTATATAATTTGTTAACGTTTTGTGTAAATTGGTTGAAATATGATGATGATTGCTGAAAATGTCTCTACTACCCGTGCGGAGCCGGGGTGGGTTGCTAGTTCTATTTATAAGTATGAGCTAAACTAAAATTTATACACACAAAATATACGTAACTCATGCAGACATATTATTCTTTATACATATCAAATTATTATTAAATAAACTTTTGATTAACAAATTAAATGTCGTAATAAAATGAAGCTTAATAAAATATGTTAAATAATATGTCAAGGTATGTAAAAATATAAAATTAAAGCCCCAATGCATTTCTGAAATGACATGATCGCGAGCTATATTTTGTAGAAAATCGTTAACACTATAAAAACTTACTCGAATCAACCATTTTTGTAAAGTAACATAGAATTTATGGTACGTTTGCTCCTTTATGGACTTGGGTTATATATAGAAAGATCTCCAAGGTTTTATCGAACCTTTTCACAATGGCAATAGTAAATCTTCGTGCAATGTAGTAAATACGGGAGCCTGATGACATCTCAACATTATAACAATTAAAAAAAAAGGAAAAGCACAATAAATATATGATATACCTTTTTTTTTTTTTTTTTTTATCGTGTGGAAACCCCCACGGGTCATCACTTCACCGGGGCTAGCGATGAAGTGGTATGTCGGAATCGAACCGACTAAAACCACACGGTGTTCCAACATAAGTGGGTCTATTGCAAGGGACTCGGGTATACCCTAGGAAAAAAGTCCCCGAGAAATATGATATACCCTTACTTTACAAAACAAATTAATAAACATTTGATACGTAATAAAAATTCAGTTACTGATAAAGTAACTAATTTTTTATTATTTATTGTCTTTCAATAAACAAAACACCCAACTTCAATTTATATTAATAATAACTAGCAACCCGCCCCAGCTTTCATCGAAGCAAATCATCGACAATCATCATCATATTCCAGCCATTTCACACAAAACTTTAATTAATTATACACGTACACCTTCCTTACAAATTACTCCGTCTATTGGTGAAAACCGTATTGAAAATCCGTTGTGTGGTTATCGCGAACAGAGAGACGCGGCGGCGGACTTTGTTTTATAATATGTAGTGATAATATTCATGGACATATTACAAAGCGCTATTTTCATATATTATAGGTTCTAGAATGAGGATTAACATACTCAAGTATTTTTTAGCTGTAATCAATAGTTAGGATATTTAATAATTCTTTAAAAAAAACCCGACTTCAAAATAAAAACTATTCCATAAAAGACTTATATGGTTTTCTCATGGATGCCATTGTCAGAACTGGACCAAATTGAAATGGGACCACACAGGAAGCACCAGCTTTCAAATATAAAAAGAATCATCAACATCGGTTCACCAAGTCGAAAGTTCTGAGGTAAGAAACATAAAAAAGAAAAAAAGAACAGTCGTAAACATACAGTCGAATTGAGAACCTCCTCCTTTTTTGAAGTCGGTTAAAAAAACTAAACTAACTTTTAGTAAGTTAGTTTAGTTTTTTAAATATTGATTTAGAATAATAGATACCCTATTATAAAATGATATCTCAGTATCAACTACAAGGCAAGTATTACAATGAAAACAAGTCTGAGAATCTTGTACTTTCATCATAATTGCTACAGTTTCTAAGATTTTGACAAATTTGAGATGAACAGGTTTGGGAGCATCATCCACCGAGTCTTTTTCCCAACTAAGTTGAAGTCCGCTTTTAGTCTAACTACGATACGGCTGATCTTCGATATTTTACGTGAAGTATAATCTAGCTTAGTACACTAGGCGATGTCGAAATTCTCTAGTTAGACCAAGTTGTCGGACTTTTTTTTAGGGCTCCAACAACCCGTAACGAATGCCACAGATGATCGTATGGCAAAAGACCGACGGCTTAACGTGCTCTTGGAGGCGCGAAGGGGTCTCAAAGTATTAAGAAAGGTCACCCATCCTAAGACTGACCTGGCTAGTATTATTTAACCTTGAAATGTGCTAACCTTATATATATGTTATATATTATATAATCCAAATATATGTTAAACATTTTATTGTTGTTTTGATCCATTGTGACATAAGAGAAAATCTGTACTAATGCTTATGGGACATAACACAAAGGGCTCCTCCGAACAAGCTAAACGGACGAACCTAACTGTTGATTTTGGAAAGTTCTATTTAAACTAATCAGGGCGAGAACTTTCATAGCGCGCGATGTAGGATTATTAGTTACTACGTAGTTCAGCTCGTCTCGTGTCTTGAGCAGACGGGTCACCTGTAAGTGGCTACCGCCGCCCATGGGCACCTGCAACTCGAGAGTCACAAGTGCGTTGCCGGCTTTTAAGGCGGGAGTAGGGGAAGAGAGGGAAGAGCGGAAGAGGGGGAGCAAGTGGGGGAGAGGGAATGGTTAGGGCCTCCGGTAACCACACCACACTCACTCGGCGTAACACAATGCAAGCATTGCTTTACTATCGGTTTTCTGTGAGGCCGTGGTATCGCTCCGGTCGAGCCGGCCCATACGTCGCGAAGCATGGCTCTCCCACTAAACCTCGCCACACCTTTAAAAAGAAACTAGTAGGAATATCACACATTTTTAATATTCTTGTTAAGCTCTCCAGCTAAACTACGTTATCACCGGTTAAATACCGATTCATTAGTTTATAGTCGATTTCGATTTTAATAAATATTTCATTTTCATAGCAAGCTTCTTTATCCAGAAGTAACATAGGCTACATTATCAGTAATATTATACATAAGTATAGCGGACAGAGCAGGACTGCACGGATGGCGCAATGGTTTAAGTGGTCACCTCGCCACTACGCCGCGCCGAGTGTTGTGGGTTCAAATCCCACACAGGACAAAAAATTTTATGATTCACAAATAGATGTCAGGAGTCTGGGTGTTCTTTGTGTCCGTTGTTTGAATGTTAGTGAAGCCCCCCGCGACACAGGATTATTCCTAATGCGGGAGCTGTCATTAAAAAAAAAAGTCTTTTTTTTACAAGTCAAAGACGGATTGCAAACTGCAAAAGCAAAGCTGCAAGTGACACTACTAGTTCCTATGAAAATAAATTGTTCCGAGCATGGCGACGGCAGATGGCAGCACCAGTGTCTCCGCGTAACTCTTCTTTTCTTCCTTAAATCTTCTTTTATGCTTATTATATGGTTTGTAATTAATACAGCACAACTTCCTACTTTGGATCGACTTTAGCACAGGCTTTAGCAACAGTTATTATTCCGTATCGAGTAACAGATTTCACCTTGGTAACACTTGTGTAATTATTTTAATTGAATATTCAATTATGGTATCCGTTGAAATGCCGCTTAGTTGTAAATACGTTTGGGCATAATTTAGGCTGTTTAACGGTCAGGTTCGACTTAGACGTTCACCAAACCGCACACCAGTAGGTACAGTTTCATAGTGAACTAATAACTTGTATAAAGGCTCCTACACACAACGCCGGCGGGACAGACCTCCGGTTTTTGCCAAGCGGCACGTGCCGCCGGCTTTTCCCGGGTGTCTGTGCCGCCGGCACGTGCCGCAGAAACTTGCACAAAGCCGCCGAGCATCATTCCAGTTGTGACAGTCGTATACTGAGGTGCAAACTTTGTATCTGCTCCGTGGGTGCATATTTTGTGGTTGACAACAACGAAGTCGTCAACTTTACCATCGCAGCTGTAGTTTTTATTTTAATATGTAAAAAAATTAAAAGAAGAAGGTTTCGGATGCGCCCAAGTTTAAAATATAGAAAATGGCAAAAGGGTACAGTAATGAAAATTATAGAAAAGACGATGTGGAGTGTCGAAATTTGCGCAACAGTATGTTCTTTGGGTTTTTAAGAATGACATACGAAGATTTTGAATTTTTGTTGTATAGTACTGAAGTGTACATTACAAAAAAAAATACTGGTTGGAGAGAATAAAATATTTTTTTTGATGAAAATTGTTAACAGCGGAAAAATAAGCCACTTTAACATCATCCTAATTAGCATTCAAAATTGAGTTTCCAACTTGAAGTGCGTTTACGTATAAACTAAAATTAAATTAAATTTTAATTATTCAGAAGGTAGCGGCATTGCTTAGCGGAACTTAAAATTTTTTTAAACGATAAATTGTATAAGTGGTTGAATTGCTAAAGTTCTTAGTTTAGTGAAGGAACTTAGATTTGCAAACTCAAAATTGCAAAATATGTACAACTTTTTTGTTAAAAAAGAGGTTTTTAATGGTCATGAGATTTTGTGCTTGAATAGTAGGTCTATTCTACAAAAAAATTAATTTAATTTATTTTTTTTATTTAATTTCTCCCATAATTTTACAGACAAAGTTATTAACATGACCTTTGTACAGACTTAACAAATATAGACAGGAGCCCAAACTAGGTCATGACCTGTGATATGGGTCCTATCCAATCCTAGCCTCCTCATTTTCCCTTTATTGAACACAACATTAGAACACATTATTAGAATGGATTGGCACAGCGTAAGGTACACGGTTCTCACATTCTGATTATCCGCTATATATCTCATCGCATCTCCATAGAATGTCAATGTAGTATCATTAGCATAAGAAATAATTTTGCAATTGCTAACTGTCATTTTGCTGAGGTCATTTATATAACACAGAAAGAGAGTGGGGCCCAAAATACATCCCTGCGGGGCGCTATATTCTATGTACTCACTGTTGCTGACTATTTCCCCTATTTTGACTTTTTGCGAGCGTTTCGACATATAGCTCCTTAACAAATCCAATTGAACACCCCTTATTCCCATGTTGTGCAGCTAAACTAAGAGTTTGGAAAAAGAAACCGTGTCAATGGCTTTAACTAAATCTATAAATATGGTAAGGCACTTTTATTTACTATCTAACTTTTTGCTACAAATTCAGTGAAACAGTGGATTGCGTCATCTGTAGATTTAACTTGCTTAAAACCAAATTGGGCATCTGTTAACAAATTTTTCGTTTCTAGGTACTTTACTAACCTCGTATTAATAATTTTTTCAAAGATTTTATTTAAGTTTGTCAACAGTGATATTGGTCTATAGTTGTTTGTACAGTCCCTTGCCCCACCTTTACAAATTGGGATGACTATTGACTGTTTGAGAACATCAGGAAATATACCAGCATTTAAGCAACTATTAAATATATCAGCAAGCGCAGGGACTATGCAATCCTTAATAAGTTTTAGTATTTTACTCGATATACCGTCCCAACCAGGACTACAGTCTATTTTAAAATTTAGGATTATTATTTCTACTTCCTCTGTATCCGTCTCTAAAATAACAAATGATGGGCACGATGTGCTATAGTTACTTACATTTTCGTGTATTTCTATGAGTGGTGGTAGTTTGTTAGCCAGCTTTGTACCTATATTCACTAGAAATTAATTGAATGAATTTACTGATTCCGGTGGTGTCGAACTAATAACGAGAAACTTATGAGGTATGTGCTCATTTTTGTTTAGATTCATAATTTTTTTAATAGTGTACCAGAGCTTCTTGCTGTCATTCCTGACAGAAGTTAATAGTTCTTTTTCATATTTCATTTTTTTATTATTTATTATATATTGCAGTAATTTCTATATATTTTGTAGGTCGTGGATAATATTGTGTTATTGGGTTTGTGTTTTAAATTTTGATGCTTCCTATCTCTATTTCTGATACACTTTTAACCATCAGTATAAAAATCCCCAGAAATAAAATCACACTGAAACCTTGGATTACAGTTGGCGTAACTGTAATCCAAGGTTTCAGTGTGATTTTATTTCTGGCGATTTTTATACTGATGGTAACAAAATACTGCGAATGGGCGGCGTTATTCACCTAGTTCTTAGTTTACCGGTAAATGAGTTGGTGACCTAACCTAACAACTCTATATGTACTAACCCTATTTATGGCAAATAAAGAATTTGAATTTGATGTACTTACTGGTAAGCGCTTACCAGTAGTCGAGCCAAGGCTCTTTTAAAAAATTAGTTTTTTTATTTAAGTTATCTCAAATCACATTAAAGAATCCTAACTAACAAATATACCAAATGTATAAAAACAAAACTGATTTTTAGCCAAAAAAAATTGTCGAATAATTTACCACAGAGACAAGCATTCATCATTATATCATTTTGCCCGAACTCTATCCATTTTGAAGAGAGGTAAATATCAATCCCGTATGAATTCTGTCTCGGGTCATCATGTCATCCGGTAATAATATACTTATATTTTTTCTCTCGGGTCTGAAATGGGTCATGGGTTAAAATGTATTTAGCTGGACGCTTCAATAGTCGGACGGTCTCTTAAGTATATATCGAAGTAAATTCAATTTAGAACTTTATAACAATGCGTTTAGGTTTCAAGGTCGCTATCATTGCTAGTCAAACATGTCTACCCTCGTGTATCAAAGCAAATTTGATCAATTGCAAATTTTAATCTTTAAGAGAATAAAGTCTATTATCATACTGAATTTATAAATTGCATTTATTTCCTTACTAGTTGGATATGTACTTTGTGATTTGAAGTCATAATTTATATGTTTTTTTAATAATACATATATTTATACGACTGCACCTCGCCACTATACCGCGCCAAGTGTTGTGGGTTTAAATCCCACACGGGACAAAAAATTGTGTGATCTACAAATAGTTGTTTTGAGTCTGGGTGTTCTTTGTGTCCGTTGTTTGAATGTTTGTGAAGACCCCCGCGACACTAAATGTTCTATGCAGCTTCAAACACGTTTATGATCACTGCTTCGCTCCTAAGAGTAGTAGCGTAATGTTACATAGCATAACCTTAATTAAAGAATCCTCTATCCTATATAAAAATATTTTTCGAATCCGACTAATAGTTTCAGAGATTAACGCGTTTAAACAAACAATCAAACGAAAAAACCTTTCAGCATTATTAAATTAATATACTTATATGTATCTTTTATTTTTTAACACCTTCATCGTTCTTTCAATAACCTGTAACAAAGGATTGTTTTACAGATATGACTTAGATCTGAAAAACAAAATCACAATAATAGGTATTTTATCAATATTTTTGAACAATGACGGCTAACAATTTTACAACTTTAGAACGGACTTCAAACAAGGAGACGGTCATGTATTCGAGTTGTATAGTTTTAATTTCATGTACAGTGTCAATAGTATTTTAGTAACAGACGAACAGGATTAAAAGATAAGGTTCATAAATCAGCCTTGATCAATAAATAATTTAGGTATCGCATTCCTAGTAATACATAGCGTGCGTGGGTTAGATTACAATCTTACAGAAAACCTTCTTCAAAATACATATTATTATACATAACATAACATGCGCATACACAAACACACATACTTGCAAACACTAAACACACAAACACACACGCGCACACACACACAACATGCACTGAAGTAAGGCGTTTTTTATTTATAAAGATGATATAAAGCTATGTAAGTAAGTTAAAGTATATGTGATTGTAATAGATCTATATCTATTTTATATCATACATTGACTACGCACACATTGACATACACATACGCGTATTAGACACATAGTTGTACATAGGTGACACATCCATAATCTAGTAAAATTTACGTAAATATTGTATACATTAAGTTAGACACCGCCACAGATGATCAAAGCCTGGGTGTGTCTTTGAGGCCGTGGCCTGTATACCGTATGAGCGCATAAGTCCAATTTGTGCGTGACAAACAAACATAATTAAGTTATAGTACTATTTAGTTATGTGGGTCTTGTGTGGACTGAATAATTTCTTGTTAGTCTGCAGGAATGTTATTTTTGGGAAACTGAAATTTAATAAGGTATGTTAATAATGAATTACGTTTAATAAGTACTGTAGTAAACCGACCTCGTCGGTATGGATGACGTTCTGGTATGAAATAACTAATTTACTTTGTGCTTTATTTAAATTTTATAAAGATAATTGATAAGAAAATAAGAAGACAAGAGAAATCAAAGACAATCGAGGAGTCTTGGAGTTGGTATGTCAGTCTAGCTTCCCTCCAAATCAAACAATTTAAGTGGGTAAAAGCTCAAATGTGAAAGAGGTTGTTGAGCGAATGTTAATAGACCAAAACGAACAGCGTATCTTTAGAGCCGGAGTTTTAGAGAAATAAAGCTATGAAAACATAATAAAGAAATGTATAGGAAGAAATCGCGCTTGAGAAGGGTAAAAATTTGGTTATTTCCAATGCTTGATGAAAAATCAGTGTCAAATCAATTGATAAACATTAAGCAAATCGTTTGAATAGAACGGCCGGACGGACTCGTAATAGATTTTTTTATATATATTGATTATGGCCATGGGATATAGGTACATAAGTATTTACGTATAGCAAATTTTTCTTCGTGGGAGAGCCATGCTTCGGCACGTGTGGGCCGGCTTGACCGGAGTGATACCACGGCCTCATAGAAAACCGGCAGTGAAGCAATGCTTGCAATGCTTATCGCTGCGTGAGTGAGGTTACTGGAGGCACTAACCCTTCCCTCTTCCCTATTCCGGCCCTTCCCCTCTCTCCCCTCTCTCGCCCCTCTTCCCCTACTCCCACCTTAAAGGGTGGCAACGGACTTGTGACTCTTGAGTTGCAAGTGCCCATGGGCGGCGGTAGTCATTTACCATCAGGTGAACCGTCGTCGTTTGCCAACTATACCATAAAAAAAAATATAAATATACTAGCAACCCGCCCCGGCTTCGCACGGGGACAAATTATACACCTAAACCTTCCTCATGAATCACTCTGTCTGTTAGTGAAAACCGCATGAAAATCCGTTCAGTAGTTTTTCAGTTTATCGTGAACAGACAGACAGGTAGACGCGGCGGGGGACTTTGTTTTATAATATGTAGTGATAATACTTAACAAAAGAGAAAGCAAGAAAGGAATAGCAATGTACCAATCGTATGTCAAAAAAAAAATTGAAAAATAAAGAAACTTATCGATAGATTTCTTCGTATAAATAAGTACAAATTTATAAACGTCTCATCAACTTTCATGACAATTTCAATGCTTTTTATGTTAAAATACGGAAATATCCGGACATGTCCGGATATTGTATCATGTCCTCGTTATTTATTACCTTATTACAGTTTTATTCATGTCAGCCCTCTCCGTATCGGCAAATATTTATCTTTAAATGTTCGAGTCGATATTTTCGTTTCGTAAACTTTAATTATTTCTATATAGAATTCAAAATTAGCGCTTCACGTTATATGACTACACCTTTCTATAACAGGTTTTTGTATTAGGTCTATTATATATCTAAAAATATTTCAACATCAACTCGCGGTCAGCGTTTTTCGTTGCGCTAACATTTTTTTCGCGCTAGCGTCTGAACGTGCAGTAAGGAACTTTGTTCCAATACATTTATAGTACTAGCAGCGCCCCGCAGTTTCGCCCGCGTAAGTCCCGATCCCGTGTGAATATCTTGATAAAAAGTAGCCTATATGTTAATCCAGGTCTCCAGCTATCTACATACCAAGTTTCATCGCAATCGATTCTGTAGTTTATGCTGAGTGTCCACCCAAATTTTGGAAACACGTCGTATCTTCCGCTAAAAATAATGTACCTAGTAATTCATTCAATTTAGTCACTTGTCAGTAAATTATGAATGAAATAAAAAGTTTAACATGACTTGTTGGCATGCCACGTTATACACTTGACACGTGATGACGTGAGTGATGAGTGCCACGTTGCCATATCGTGCAACGAACTTTTAACGGCGCAGTGTTGCCACTTGTATATTGCATGTATTATTTGTTTTATTTAAAGTGATTACAGAATTATTTTGTCAAAAAGTGTTCTTTATAGATTTAACACTTTGTATGTAAAAGCTGTGTTTCAGAAATAAAATATATTTTCTTTCTTTCTTCTTTCTTATTTCTTTCTAGTTTTGGCGTGAAAGAGTAACAAATATCCATCCATCCATCCATCCATCCATCTATCCATACATCCATCCAAACTTTCACATTTATAATATTGGTGGGATTAAAACTTTGCTGATAAACCATTTACTAGATAAAAGTATTTTACACACATCATTTAAGGCACAAATATGTTCAACCTTTATTTGGGGCCCCTATTTTTTTTTTTTTTTTTTTTTTGTGCGTGTGGAAACCCCCTCGGGCCGTCACCCCACCGGGGTTTTCGGTGGGGCGGTGTGTCGGAATCGAACCGACTAAAACCACACGGTGTGCCGTACTGCGCCTTAAGTAGGAGGGATCCGGGAACAGCTTTTATTAAGACATCCGGACCCCCCCTAGCGCCCGCCCGCAAAAGTGCGGGCACCACCTCCGGGTAAAACTTAAAATCTCTCAATTAGGCGACGTCCAGGCACACGCGGACGCCGCCTCCTCGCGGGGGGCCACTATAGCGGGTGGAGGGGAAAACCCGTCCCATCCACCCGCGGCCACACTTAGGGCGGCATGAGGCGCTGGTAAGCGCGCCTCCGCCGCCCGGTTCGCCGGCGGCGAATTAAGTCCGAGTGGAAGTCATCCTCCCGGACCCTTTCCGCCGCCTCCTTCTGTGAGATGACTTCCTCACAGAAGGTCGCGACCGCGGTAAAATTCCTGTCGCTACCGGCCATGGAGCGTATGACGGCCGGTAGCGAGAGATCCTCTCCGATGACTGCAGTGAGGGCCCGGCGCTGCGTTGCCCAAGCAGAGCAGACCGCTAGCGTGTGCTGAGCCGAGTCCTCACTGCAATCGCAGTGGTGACAGGCGGGACTCAATTCCCTCCTAGCGACCGAGTGCAGGTACTTTCCGAAGCAGCCGTGCCCGGAAAGAACCTGCGTCAGTCGGAAGGAAAGGGTCCCGTACTGTCGCCCTGCCCACTCGGCGATGACCGGCTGGAGCGCCTCCACGGCGGCAAAGCCAGCACGTGGAGCCTCCAGCCGGGACGACCAACGAGCCATGGTGGCTCGGCGAGCGGCCTCACGCCATTCGCGTACCTCTTCGGGCGGGGGCCGACTGCCGCTTCCCGCCCGGAACTCAGCCGTTCGCCGATATACTTCGGCGAGCACTTCCGCCTCCAAATCCCACGGGGGAGTCCCGGCCAACGCGCACGCCGCCTCCGTCGACACGGTGCGGTATCCGCGTATGGCTCTAACCGCCATAACCCTCTGAGGGCGCCAGAGGCGCGCCCTGTTCTGGGCGGTCAGAGCCTCCGCCCACACCGGTGCACCGTAGAGTGCCATTGACCGGACAACCCCCGTGTAGAGCTGTCTCGTAGCGACGCTGGGTCCGCCCAAATTGGGCAAGAGTCGCCCAAGGGCGGATGCAGCGCCGACCAGCCTGGGGGCAAGCTGCTGGAAGTGCTCGTCGAAGCGCCACCTTCCGTCAAGGATCAAGCCCAGATATTTTATGTGGGCCTGAACCGGTACGAGGACCGAGTTGACCTCAATGGAGGCGCCAGGGGGTGGACCACGACGGGGCCCGTGAAATAAAAGGGCCTCCGTCTTATCCAGGGCCACCCGCAAGCCCAGCGCCTCAATGCGCCCGACCACCAGAGATACCCCCATGGTAGCCAGGCGCGCCGCCTCTTGAAAGTTCACCCCCCGGGCCGTGACTAATGTGTCATCGGCGTAACAGATTACGCCCAGCCCGGGGGGGAGGTCTCCTCGAAGGGCCCAGTCGTACCCCATGTTCCACAGGAGTGGTCCAAGGACAGACCCCTGCGGAACACCGCACGACATGGGCCGACGACTTAAATTTCCCTCTCGGTCCTCGTACATGACGGTACGCTCCTCTAAATAGTCTGCCACTAGCCGCGTCAGGTACCCTGGCACCCCGTGATAATGGAGGGCTTCCCTGATGCAGCTGAATGGCAGACTATTGAATGCGTTGGCGATGTCCAACGACACCGCCAACAGCACGCCGCCACAGCCCACTACCTCCTCAGTCACAGCCCTCAGGCGCAAAATAGCACCGATCGTCGAACGCCCCGCTCGGAATCCGAATTGGGCGTCCGACAGATCGGGGCCGACCTCGCAAAGGTGCCGAACGATGCGGGTAGAGAGGACCCTCTCAAACAGTTTACCCGCCTCGTCCAGCAACACGATGGGTCTGTAGGCCGCGACCGAGTCGGTAGGCCGTCCCGGCTTCCTTATGAGTACCGGCCTCCCGCTCTTCCAGCAGTCAGGGAAGTGCCCGGACGCCAAGCTAGCGTCAAACACCTCCCTGAGGCGGTCGGACATGTGGTCGAGGGCAAGGGCCAACACTCGGGCAGGGATCCCGTCCGGCCCGGGGGCGGTGTTCTTAGAACGGATCCGTAGAACAGCCGCCCCTACCTCCGCCTCCGTGACGGGCGGAACACCATTCTCCTCGTTCTCCCCGTCGTCTCCGGCCAAGGGGGCCACCATCGACGGGGGTACGTGTTCCGCCCGTTGCGGGAAAAGGCCCTCAACCACTTCCTGCAGGAAGCTGGGCTGGAGAGTCTCCGTAAGGGGGGGGCCCGACGAGCGGAGCTTTAGCTGCGCTGCGCGATACGGGCGACCCCAGGGGTCACGATCGAGACCCTCTAGCATCTCCTTTCTTTTTTCCTCTTTGGCGCGGCTAATGGCCAGCTTCAGAGTTTTCCGTGCCTCTCGGTACTCCTCATGAAGCTGGTCCTCTTCCCCCTCTTCGCGGTGACGCCGCCGGCTGTGAGTGTAGGACCTCCGGGCACGAGTACAGGCCGCACGGAAGTCCGCCAACTCCTGGGACCACCAGTAGACCTCCTTCCTTGGAGGCCGACGACCTCGGACGCGGGGCATGGCCGCATCGCAAATCTGCGTAACCGCATCGCGGAAGCGGCGTGCCCCCATGTCTACCTCCTCGGTCGGAGGCTGCGGAGACAGCCAAGAGTAAACGATGGCTGCCTCCTCCAGAAGGTCCCTATCTAGCTTTGATACAGCCCACCGCAGAAAGCGGGAAGAACGCCGCGCCCCGTGACCCCTACTGGGGTCCTGGGTCCGGGAGAGCTCAAATCGGATATAGAGGTGATCCGAGAGCGTCTCAACCTCTTCCAGGACACACCAGTTCCTTGCTCGTGCGGCGAGAGCAGGGGTAGCGAACGAAAGGTCCACTATCGACCCCCCCTGCTGTCGCACGCACGTGTTGGTGGAGCCTCTATTTAGAAGGCAGAGGCCCACCGAAGCCGCCCACTCCTCTACGGCTTCGCCCCGTGCGTCCGTCCTGGGGGAACCCCACGCAACGGACTTTGCGTTGAAGTCCCCCAGCACTAGGACGTGCCCAGACGCAAGTCGCCGCATCGAGGTCTCCAGGTTATTAAGGAAAACCTCGAAGTCGCTCAGACTCCTGTTGGGGGAGAAGTAGACACCATATATGGTGATCCCCCCCCATTCGGCGGCAACATATCCATTACCCTTGTCTCTTAGCGACAAGGGCGGGGAATGAGCCGCCGTGGAGCTGACGACTGCCACGGAGCCGTCCCGGTCACCCATCCAGTTGGGACGGGGAGGAACGTAGTAGGGCTCCGCAGCTACGGCTACATTGACTGACCACTCCGCCATGGTTTGCAAGAAAAGATCTTGCGCACCGGCAGAGTGGTTGAGATTCGTCTGGACAAGGAGGCTGGTGACTTGGTCCATTTATTGGACCGTCTCTACAGCCTCCTCCATGGGCGACGACGTCGACGCACGACTTACATGGGAGGTAGCCTGGGTCGACTGGCTAACCCCCGATGTACGCTGAGAAGCGCGGGGAGGCTTGCAGCCCCCCTGGCCCATCTGGTGATTGGCGGGCAGATTACCCGCCGCACATGCTGGGCAGTAAGGGGCAGCGGAACATTCCGCCGCCTTGTGCCCCGGTTGACCGCAGCGGAAGCAAAGTCCGCTGCAGTCAAAGCAACTTGCACACTTGACGCGAGTGTGCCCCGATGCTAGGCATTTGAAACACCTCATCGGTCTCGCGCTCAGGACTGTGACTCTGGCGTTCACGAAACCGACGAGGAGCCTGCCGGCGTCACCCAAGGATTTGGCCGACGCCACGGGACAACTGACCCACACAGCGCCAAGGCCTCCTGGACCGGGGCGGATGGTGCCAACCCTGATGTGGTCCGCGTTGCAACCTGTCTTCTCCTGAACTGCAACGCGGACATCCTCGACCGTGACAGAATCGTCCAGGCCCGAAATGCGCAGCTCCGCGCACTTGGTGGGCCTGGCGATCTTCACGCCATCCGTTATTGGGAATAATCCCCGCAACTTCTCAGCAAAAGTGTCGGCAGCCTTCACACCTTCAGCCCCGGGGAACTCCAAGACCCGAGCTCCCGTTTGGGCGAGGCGCATCCTTACACCTGAAGCCCCGAATTCACTGGCGAGGCTATCCCGGGCTTTCTTGAACACGGCCGCGTAGGATAGCCCGCCGTCAGCCGCTTCCGGTGACACGGTGATCACCACAGCCGCCGTTTTCGGTGGCTTCAGTTTTCTTGGCCTCTTTGTAGTGCCCACTGCCACCGACGACGACTGCGGTTTAGAGGCTGCTTTATTGGCAGCCTTCTTATTCCGCTTTCGGGACTTCTTCTTGTTTCCCTCGACTTTCTCCCATCCGTCGTTAGAGGGGGCAGACGTCGAGGGGCCAGATGCGGAAGGGCCAGACACAGTTTTGGCACCAGAGGGAACTGTCGTTCCTTTAGGTGCCGGAGTGGGAAGGGGTGGAAACTTCGCCGCTACTTTAGCTGAGGCCTTAGTGGGCTGCCCGGCTTTCGATGCCACTGCTTTTGCTGCAGCCTTAGCTGGTCGTCCAGACTTCGGCGCAGCTGCAGAGACTGGTGCTGATGTCGCCGCCGCATAGGAGACTGCGACGCGACCACCCGAGGCAGGAAGCGGCGTCGGACCCGATGCGGCCTTGGCCTTATCACCGGCTAGTGGCGGTCGGATGATGGGAGCCGGAGGCAGTCTTGCCTCCAGGCCTGCGAGGCGCCCGTCCATCATCCTCCACACCGCGTCAATAACTTGACGCAGGTGGGAGTCCGGAACTTCGGAGAGAGAGGGGGCGGAGGGCGGGGTCTGCACCGCAACCGGGCTCAGTGACTCAGGGCACTCCGAACGCTCCCGAAACTGGGCAAACTGAGCGCTAAGCTCGGCAACCTGCTTCGTCAGGCGATCATTTGACGCTGTAAGGCGGTCATTCGCCTCTTGTAGGCGAGCCACATCTTCGATGAGGCTCTCAACGACCCCAGACACGGTGGAGGAGGAGTCCTTCAGGGCTCTGACGAACGAACCTTTCAGGTTAGTGGACTTGGTGGCCACTTTGTTTATAATGGCCACGGCCGCGCATGTCCTCTCCTTCAACGTCACCGATGATTGAGGGACAGAACCCCCTTCCACCGGTGCACGGATCTTCGTCAGGAGATCTGCGATCTCCTCCTCCGCAACAATTTCGCCCTCCGCACGAGCTCGCGCATACACTCCCGCCTTAGAGAAGACGGAACCAGCCGGAGCTGGGATCGGTGTACGCGACCTTGACCTCCCTCTTTGGCTACTAGCTATTTTGGGAGGGAGCATTTCTGTAGACGGTTCATCATCCTCGTCCCTTGAGCGACCTCGCTTTCGGTTGTCGAGGTCGCGGATCTCAAGCTCCATCTCCACAACCTCAGGATTGAGATTTGCCACTTCCGTAGAAGATCCGGCCTTGGAGCGTAATCGCTCCGACTGTCTGCTCCCAGGAGTCGTACTGACTTCTGGGAGCTCCACCGAACGAGTAGTCAGACATGAAACTTCGTCGTCCGTCGACGAAGCTTCAGACGCTACCTTCTTACTTCTCTGGCTTTTTTCTTTTCTTTTTGTTTCTTTAATCTCCTTCTTTTTTTCTTCAGTATTGTTTGCTTTTAAATTATTTTTCATATTTGTACCCACGAGTGGGGGAGAACTAAAGGTCGACCCGGGCAGAGATCCCCCAATACCCGGGCAAGCGTAGATTTATACCCAACCGAGGGGTCCGCAGGTGCCCCGGCTGGGAGTGCGCTTGCGGCTGAACTACCCATCAGCCATGCATCCCCTGGTCACGCACCAGAACACGGGATTTGGGGTGATTTTTAGAGAGGTTTTCTTCCTCGCAGTCCGGGCGGCTAAGCCAAGACCCTCGTCCCCGATCGGAGTCGCGAAACATGACCACGACTCTTTTCGGGATTACGATATGCCGACGGTGGCAAGGAAACTAAATCTTCCCATGCCTGCTCGGTGGCAGTGTGAGTGCACGCCGAGCCCGTCTTTCTTCCTCCACTGCTGACAGCGGAGAAACGTCGACCCGTGGAAGGGTCCCTCCGTGATTTTTTACCGAGGTTTTCATCCTCATAGCTCCGAAGAGCGAAGAGCCAACAGATAGATCTGCTCTGTTGGGCCAAGCCTCAACCAAGTGGCCAAAGAAAGATGGCCTCCTCTTCATACTAGAATATTAGCCGTTGGCGATGACGCCGTCCTCAAAAACTGAGGAAAAACAGGCAGCGTTATCGCCAACGTTTCCAGGGTGCACCACGTGGAGGTTTTCTAGACAGCACCCCAGATAGCTGGAGACCTGGATTAACATGTAGGTTACTTTTTATCCCGATATTCTCACAGGATCGAGACTTACGCGGGTGAAACCGCTGGGAAAATTAAATACATTGATTTCATCTAGATCGTAACGTACATAGCATGTGCACACAGAAAATTCAATCTATTAACAAACACTATACACAACAATCTCTAATACATCCATATTTGACATCTAATCATCAGGTCAGGTTTGAATGCCTCAGGCACTCCTAACTCGGTTGTGAAGACCGATACCTAAAGTGATTGACAAAAGTTTGAGTAAATATACTAGCAGACCCGACAGACGTTGTCCTGCCGGAACGGAAATAATATTATTCCTGGAACCCTATCTTAATTGTAAATCTAAACCATTTTCGAATCCACCTGAAGACACAAAAAATGTCATCAAAATCGATCCAGCCGTTTAGGAGGGGTTCAGTGACATACACACGCACACTTAACAAAAGAGAAAGCAAGAAAGGAATAGCAATGTACCAATCGTATGTCAAAAAAAAAATTGAAAAATAAAGAAACTTATCGATAGATTTCTTCGTATAAATAAGTACAAATTTATAAACGTCTCATCAACTTTCATGACAATTTCAATGCTTTTTATGTTAAAATACGGAAATATCCGGACATGTCCGGATATTGTATCATGTCCTCGTTATTTATTACCTTATTACAGTTTTATTCATGTCAGCCCTCTCCGTATCGGCAAATATTTATCTTTAAATGTTCGAGTCGATATTTTCGTTTCGTAAACTTTAATTATTTCTATATAGAATTCAAAATTAGCGCTTCACGTTATATGACTACACCTTTCTATAACAGGTTTTTGTATTAGGTCTATTATATATCTAAAAATATTTCAACATCAACTCGCGGTCAGCGTTTTTCGTTGCGCTAACATTTTTTTCGCGCTAGCGTCTGAAGTGTAACGTGCAGTAAGGAACTTTGTTCCAATACATATATAGTACTAGCAGCGCCCCGCGGTTTCACCCTCGTAAGTCCCGATCCCGTTCGAATATCTTGATAAAAAGTAGCCTATATGTTAATCCAGGTCTCCAGCTATCTACATACCAAGTTTCATCGCAATCGATTCTGTAGTTTATGCTGAGTGTCCACCCAAATTTTGGAAACACGTCGTATCTTCCGCTAAAAATAATGTACCTAGTAATTCATTCAATTTAGTCACTTGTCAGTAAATTATGAATGAAATAAAAAGTTTAACATGACCTGTTGGCATGCCACGTTATACACTTGACACGTGATGACGTGAGTGATGAGTGCCACGTTGCCATATCGTGCAACGAACTTTTAACGGCGCAGTGTTGCCACTTGTATATTGCATGTATTATTTGTTTTATTTAAAGTGATTACAGAATTATTTTGTCAAAAAGTGTTCTTTATAGATTTAACACTTTGTATGTAAAAGCTGTGTTTCAGAAATAAAATATATTTTCTTTCTTTCTTCTTTCTTATTTCTTTCTAGTTTTGGCGTGAAAGAGTAACAAATATCCATCCATCCATCCATCCATCCATCTATCCATACATCCATCCAAACTTTCACATTTATAATATTGGTGGGATTAAAACTTTGCTGATAAACCATTTACTAGATAAAAGTATTTTACACACATCATTTAAGGCACAAATATGTTCAACCTTTATTTGGGGCCCCTATAGGCCAACCCTTACGTGCGCGGGGACTGAAATTCTCGTACCCAGTTCACCGTTACAAATCACAAACAAACAGTGAGCGAATAAATATTTAAATGGTGTCGAACATTTGAACCATCTAGGTAACAAACTGCTAACCCAAGACGTAATACGGGTAGGTATGTAAAATTTTAGAAGACATTGCGGAAATGTGACCTTTCTTATAAACAGTCTTTCTAAGATGTGAAGTTTATTATCGAATTATAATATAATTGAAATGAAATGTATCTGGCAATAAATATCTCGGCGGATATTCTTTGGTTGTTTATTAAGTTCATAGGTAGTTGAATATGTTATTTATTATTGCCACATCTAAGTATATTTTCGAGAAACAAATTGGCACGTAAGGAAGTGCTATGAAAACTGATACTCCATTGTTTATATGACCGACTTCGCGAGAGATCAACTCTATTATAAAAAGCTTTTTACGTTTATTATCTTTCGTTTCATAATCTGGTTAAGTCTGGGGTTTTTAAATTATTTTATTCTATTTCAATTACATTTTAGACGTCGTGGGGTTTTTCAAAATCTTTTTGTTATTTGTAAAACCAAACATAAAAAGTAAATATTATAAGATGATGGCCCCTTATTTTATAAGTTTCTACACAAGGTATCGTTTTGACGTATAATGAAGAGTAATTGATTTGACCTGCCAGTCTATAAGTACGTATTATAAGAAAATATGGCAAAAAAACTACGGTCTAGAAATCAACACAGCGTACTTTTTTACCATGAATCATCATGCGCCTTTTCCCAACTAAGTTGGGGTCGGCTTTCAATCTAACTACGATACGGCCGAACTTTGATATTTTACGTGAAGCGACTGCCATTAGACCTTCACAATCCTAGTACTAGGCGATATCGAAGTTCTGTAGTTAGACCAGGTTGTCGAACTTTTTTTAGGGCTCCAACTACCCGTAACGAATGCCACAGATGTTTGTACGGCACCCGGGACTGACGGTTTACCGTGCTCTCCGAGGCACGGTGGGGTCTCTATTTGTTAAGAATCAGGTCACCCATCCTAGACTGACCTGGCTAGTATTACTTAACTTTGTAATGTGTTAACCTACTCGGTGACCACCTAGCCACGAGCTCCTCTCACACAGCGTACTTTTTTATCATGAATATTTACCAAAAGTGTGAGAGAAAAAAAATTGCAGGAATTGCATCCACCTGTGATAGCATTGTAGAAGCCCCTGTTTACTACCACTAGTACCAAGTATAAGAGAAGTGCTGTCCTTATTTGCCTCTGCTGCAGCTAAAGCTTCGGGTAACAAACCTTTTCTCATAAATACTTGGATAAAAATTCTTAAAATCCACAAAACCGCAATGGGATTAAAACACATTCAAAAACCTTCAACCACTTTCCAGGGTCAGTTAATGTATTAAAGGAAGTTTGAAACAAAATATTGGCTCCGTGGAATCCTGACAGAGAAATGCTTTTATTGTTATATGCGCTCACTTTCCAACGATTGTAAATATACAGGCACGGCCTGTAAACATCTTGTGAAAAATCCCCCTGAATTTTAAGTCCTATCGGCTTAAAAGTTCTGTCGTGGAATTTATTTACAAGTGGAATTTAGTTGATATAACAAAATATTATTGTAACTAGTATATATATATATGCGAATGTGATTTTATTTAATTTTTGTAATACTTTCACGCGTTAACCATTAAATCAATCATTTTGAAATATTGTATTACACGTTGTAAGGGATACAGAGAAGGAGGAATACTTTAATTGGTGGACAAAATCTACATTAGTGCGAGAGAAACTGTGAGGAAAATCATCTACCTACCGACCGACCTACTCTTATATAAGAGGTGGTCAGAGAGCATGGTCAATTGTGTAATAAAAGGAACAACAAAGTCCCTGTGACAAAATCACCGGAGCGCGCCATCCTCTGATGCGTCGTAAAAGTACTCCACCGCTGTGTAGTATAGAGCGACGAGGATATTTTGGCATGTGGCTTAAATCGGAACTACTGAAGTTGTCAATCCATCGCCTATTCGCATTTTATCTCGCGTTTTTCATCCATTTCAATGGAGGAAAAAAGAATTTGCGCAGACTTCAAATTTGGGCTAAGGATACGAAAATGATTATCATTTCTTTACAAGTAAAATGCGTTTCAGAATATCTAAATGTCACAGCAAAATAATGTTACGTTTCGTTAGGTTCTGAAATAGTTAATAAATCAATCTAAAGTATCGATTTTAGCGATATGTCTTATCACTAAATAGCCCATTATTAACGCTAACCTAACAATAATATTTAATTAATGATCCACTGTAATTATATGGCATACCAAATAGAATTTTCTATTTTATTTTATTATTTTCAGCGTCTTAGTGAAAGAGATTTTATTATCTGGTTACCACAAAATTACAATCGGTTTCTGCAAGGTGAAGGTAGTATTACATTCCGGTACCCCTATTTAAACACTAATCTATAGATTAGGGTACCATAGCATAGGTTGACAACGCGTGGGTTTTTCTTATCCACCAGTATAAAATAACCAGTACCTGTTAGAAACAGTCTCACAACCACTGATATAAACTATGAAAATCACCAACTAACAGTAACTGCCAAGTTGTTCGTACCTCTCTCCGCACTCAAGTGATAGTTCTCCACTTATAATATATTCCTACCCTTTTATAACCCCACTATTCATCAATACTTATCAATCGACCAATAGCATTGCGTTACCGGTATAACCAGTCCAAATAATGTCTATTAACTTATTTTTATTAAATAGTGAACTATGTTATCATCTATTATAGTTTGCCCCTATTTTTATTAAAATAAGTAAGAGTTTTTGATGTGGCGACAACATACCCATGGCGATACCCCAGGAAAATCTCCAAACTAAATTAATCCGAAACATCTTGAAGACTTCATAAGTCTCTAAATTAAATCAGAATCAATATC
Organism: Euplagia quadripunctaria; assembly: GCA_963859945.1. Classification (NCBI taxonomy): domain Eukaryota; kingdom Metazoa; phylum Arthropoda; class Insecta; order Lepidoptera; family Erebidae; genus Euplagia; species Euplagia quadripunctaria. The sequence continues at coordinate 10,452,611 of OY982585.1, forward strand.
ATTATTAATAGCTTCCGCTTCCGGAGGCTTCCGCGGAGCTTACACAAACTCCAAATTTAAATATCAGATCACGTAGTGACTTGTCGTTACACTAAATAAATTGAGCTTTTGATAAGGCAAGAATGACACAACTACAGATGGGGACATTCGATATCGATGATAATGTTCGATAAAAATAAAATTATTAAAAAAGTGGTTGATTACATTATTGAAGTATTTAATGAATTTTTATTGAACCATGTACTATTATGTAGTTCACAACTTTCCTATGTTATATTATGCAAAAAATAGGCAGTCATGGGACTGCCGACAGAAGTGAAAACTTAAACAAAACGACGAACTTAGAACGTCACATTAGCAGGTTGGTGACATTAATTAATAAAGATCTGACAGAACTCAATCTTTAGATTAGCGCCCTCTAGTGGATCTATATATGTATTATTAGCGTGACGGTCACGAGTTCAGTACTTTTTCCCCCTGGAAAAAGTGCACAAACGTGCCTAAAGAAGTTTTACTTCAAAAAACACGGCTTTGATTAAGAGTAGGGTCATTACTTTCCGGTGAAATATGTCATAGAGAAACACTAAAGTATCGATTTATTCAGTCAAGACTAATTATGAAGGTACCACCTCTACCATACCGTGAGTGGATAAATAATTTTTAACCTACAACACAAAGTATTTTTTACATCTGCATATCCCTAAGCAAACAAACTTATTTGCGTAAACGAGACACTGTGTACTACACAGCTTACGTAAAAATCCTTAGTTAGGGACTATTGCAATTATATGGAATGATAATTCATTCATTCCATATAATTGCAATAGTCCCTAACTAAGGATTGTTACGTAAGCTGTGTAGTACACTGTGTCTGGTTTACGCAAATAAGTTTGTTTGTATACAAATAAATAACACTGTCAGAGTTGAAAACATGCAAGTAATATTAATATGTTGCCAATTTTGGAGATTTTCCCCCAAATTTAGGGAAGATGTTTATATTCTAAATTCTAAAGTTGATATTCTAAACGTTTACATTCCTATTAATCCTTATAACTAATAGCTTTTTAGCTCACATCTTTGCTTTTGCATAATAGTATTCCAGATTCATAAACCGGTAGATACCACACCGATACACAGTTTCTGAAAGGTTGATCGAAATTATTTACCCAATTAACAGAGCTGTCAAGTTAACAGCGGTGTCAAATCAATTCAAGTTTCCGGAACCAAAGTTGATAAAAGAAAAAAATACTAATCACTACCTCTACCACACCACACTATTCCAATGTTCAATTAATTTCATTGAACATTTGCATGGCATTTGATATAAGGTTTACTAAAAATTTAAATTTTGACATAATCTCTGTCAACTGATCCAATGATCAGGTCAAAGTGCCTAACTATGCTTGTCAAATATATCTTGAGTTGCCAAAACTCAAGACATATTTGACAAGATATTTGACCTACTATTAGTTAATGTTTTACTTTTAAGGCGACCGAGGGAAGATATTTTATATTGTTAAGGTAGTAAACAAGCCACGATTGAAAACCCTTTTTTTGTGCGTGTTTAAACACCCTCGGGCCCGGTGGGTCACCGAAAACCCCGGTGGGTCACCCCACCAGGGATGGGGTGGTGTATCGGAATCGAACCAACTAAAATCACACGTTGTGCCGTACTGCGCCTAAAATAGGAGGGATCTGGGAACAGCTTTTATTAAGACATCCGGACGATTGAAAACCCTATTTGAACTTAAACTTTTTCCTCATTCCTTGCGAGGAGAAAGGAAATTTCCTTTACGATAAATGCCCCTGGCCCCTGGATAAATTTATGAGGTCCCTGAAGAAACTGTATGGTTCCTACAGAATAAAAATCTAAAAAGTTCATGATGTATTTTCTTCGTTAAATTTCATCGTAGAATACATCGAAGAGAGTTATGCAAAAAACTTCATCCCACTTAAACCGAAGTCTGAAAGCCTGGCTTAAACAAATGACTTGTCAAAACATCCCTATGCAAAGTTACAGTGTTTGTTTCGGAAACTTCTGAATGCTCAGAGTAATGGTTTAAACTTTGATTTTGTTTGTGCCCGACGCTGAAGACAGACTTGCGTAACGGTTTATTAAAACAATTACTTGTTTTCACGGGATCATCAGATTCTGTAAAGTAATTTTAGCAAATTTCTTGTGTATTGAATAGGTACTATCAATTATTACCTATTCCAACTCCGATCAAATATTTGGATGACAATAACATCAATTCTATCTAGCATGCGTATCACACTGAATTGTTGTTCCTTTAGGACATTGTTATTCATTCATACGACATAACACTTATAGTTTGAATGAATGAATACTAATTATTGTTTCCCTCAAATATTCACACTTTTGACATGATATTAATATTACAGTTTATTTTTTTAACATAATATGACCAATGTAATATATTAAAAATAATGAATAATATGATAATTTTAATGTAAGTTTTATAATATTTTTTTTCATGAATTATTTTCCTGTGGCTTTGCATGCCTAATGTTCAGAAATAATATTAACTTAGATGCACAGTTCATTATTTATTCCGTCAAACGACAACTTCCTTTATTCATCTATTTTTAAGCCTAAGTATGAATTTCCTACATCCCTGCCAGGAGTCATATCAACGATAAACAAGTTGTGAACATGTTGGAATTCTGTCATTAGCAAACCCAATCTTCAGTGAATACACATTACTCGAAAACACTCAACGGACGTTGTCATTCTATTAATTTTATTAGAACTTTTATGCCTAATTTCTCCACTGGTCATACTGACGACAGATGAAACTGATTTTAATTAAGGTGCTCAAAATCGAATCATAAATATTACATTACAGGTGAAAGCTCCCGGTGAGAGAGCATTTTCAAATCGATATTTTAATCTAATAAATAATTTAAAAAATCTAAATAATTTTAGAGTGGTCACACTGATGCCGTGACAGTTACGTACTCGGCAAAATATATATAATATAAAACGAGGTTTGGCACCGATTGGTTGAAGAACGGACATTGTGCCATGGTATAAATAAGTATAGATAATTTTGATAATTGTTATAATAAGCCTAGATTAGTAACTACATTAAATAACTTTTGCAAGTTTAGTGAGTTTATCTCAGAGATATTGTATATCATCATCATCATCATTTCAGCCATAGGACGTCCATTGTTGGACATAGGCCTCGATTAATGACTTTCAACAAGACCGGTGGGAAGCGGCCTGCGTTATTTACTAGGTCGTCTGTCCACCGCGATAGTGGAGGTCCTACGTTGCACTTTCCGGTCCCTGGTCTCCATTCGAGAACTTTCCTTGGCCATCGACCATCCGTTCTACGTGCCATGTGTCCTGCCCATTGCCATTTAAACTTTATTCCTTGTGTATATACACAAGGAATAAAGTTAAGTATATTTTTAGCAGGATTCTAAATATCAACTCTTACAAAACTGAGCACGTATTATGTACTGAAACGACACCACGTTGACTCTACAGAACAACGTGGAACTCTATGTAGAGATTGTAGAGACCCTTTCGGAAACTTCGAAACCTTTACCGAAATGTGTTTATTTGTGTTGTGTGTACTAGCAATTGTGTTTATAACCCTCACGAAGTAACGTACGAAATTTCTTGTAAGAAAATCTTGTAGACTATCCGGAATATTTTGTCTATACCATCTTTTTAAGCCAGAGAGGTTTCATATTGTTTGATTCGAAGGGAACTTTTTTTAATTGTAGAATAACCACAATTTTCTCAGACCACATCAGGGAGATTTTTTCAAACACTTTTATTGTACTGTAACTATTACTACTATATATAATACTAATATAAATAAATGATATTATTATTACATTATTTTTAACCGACGAGAAAAAAAGAGGTTCTCAATTCGACCGTATATGTATATTTTTATGTATGTTCAGCCCTCTTTCCGTTATTTATGAACCGATTTTGATTATTCTTTTTTTGTTAGATAGGGTATACCTCATATACCTCAAGGGTGGTCCCATGTAGAGGAAGTCAGGATCTGATGATGGAATCCTGATAAAATTGAGAGAAACCCTCGAAAATTGTAGGAAGGAATAGTGTTTCTGTTTACTTTTCGTAACTTTATCAGGTATTTGCGTTTAGAAATCAGCTGTCTACTGTCTGTACTGAAAAACGTGTTACTAAAATAGAATCCCTTTAATTAGTGTGGACTGGACAGTTCGTACTACTTACTATCTGGGAACACGTATTCAAATTTAATTTTAGAACAAAATAATTAATTCCATCCCCAAAAGTTTTGCTCCGTAATTTCATTCAACGTCCGAACTTTCCGCCAACTCTGCGTTTAAGCTGTATAAATAATCTTAATGTCATTAAATTCTTTCAGCAAATGCAGTTTTTGACCTGACCCTCTTCTTTCCCTGCTTTGTGATACAAAATCATATTAAAACAGCCAATAAAAACCAGATACCGTCAATTCTTGAGGATAATTAAAAAAAAACTCCATTTGAAGGAATAAAAAGAAAATGAAACTGCCATTGCAGTTTAAAAAGTTTACGAAGACTTGGAGAAAATAAACATTGAAAGTTACAGGTACAATCCAAGTAGAATAACGTTTTATAACTTATAATATCTAGGTTCCAAAGAAAATCATACTTACGGGATGATTTTCTTCACCCCCATAGGGTTTTAGATAGATTTCGAAGAAAGTCTACTTATTGGTTTTGTACCAGTTGTCAAGTTTTCCAAAAATTTCTTTACAGGAGGTTATGATCCCTAGACCAAAAACAACCGCCAGTTAAAAAGTTTAAATATAAATATGTATGTACCTCAATTTTACCGGCACGATAGAGGTCGCAATTATGCACTGATTGTTTTCAAACTAAAAAAATGGGCAAAAATGAAGGTTAAGTTCGTGATTGGGGGATATTTCCCCAAAGGGGACCCTCTGGGGGGCAGATTTTCAAAAAAATTAAAAAAAACACGAAATCTACCTCTGCGGGCCGGCTGCGGACCTGCGAACTAGAAAATCTCCTCTTCCCCAAGAGCACCCCAGGGAGCTGAAGCTGAAATTCATAAGATTAGTCAGTCTCAGTCTACTAATGGAGGCGAGGAAGTCTGATGAGGTCATGCACATTTGTACAAAGGCCAGCCCAGGGAATACCCTGGGCTTGGAATGCTAAGTCTCTCTTCCAGTCAACCTTGGAGACTACCACGTATTAATATTATACGGTAGGTGCAAACATGTGTTGAACTTTTAAATGGTCTATTTGGAATTTTATTTTAGAGTTTTATTAATAGATTTACTGTCTATAAATTCGTCGAAATGGTGCTCTTAATACAGACTTCTGTTCAGCCCAAATACTAGTCGGTTTTCCTTCAGTATTAATTAATAAATTATTTAGGGATTCGATGGTTTTTTCTTTCGGGTTTTAATATACTTAAACAACTCCCCTGTTTCGAATAAAGGAAGAGTGTGGTTTAATTTCTAATGATAATTTATTTATTACTAAAATATCTTGGAAGGAAATCATAATTAAATAGTAATGAAAAATCGTTTGACAAATTAAATCTGACGCTGAGGAAATTACTGTTTGATGGTATCGAAAACAGACGTTAATGAATTTATCCGATATATTTTTACTAGCTGCGCCTCGCGATTACACCCTTGCGTCCCGCCGATGCCGTGGGAATATCGGGATAAAAAACCTATGTGTTAATCCAGGTGTCTAGCTATCTACGTACCAAGTTTCATCACAATTGGTTCTGTAGTTTTTGAGTAATAGAGCAACAAACATCCATACATCCTCACAAACTTTCACGGCTATAAACGAGTATTAGTAGGATATACACTCTCTAACCCTAAATATTGTTTTCTATACAGATAGTTCAATTTCCTAAAATGCCGTACTAGAGTTACTTTTGACCGATTTATTAGTATTTTATTTATTTCTCTTATGATACACCTAATTAAATTTAACATGTTTTCCACCGTCTGCTCGTTTGCCCCCTATAATATTAAAAAAAAACATTTAAAAACAATACAAATAAAAAATAATTCGTTGTCCAGATCCTGCTGGTTAAGACTAATTTGTGTTTGGACATTTTTTTCAGATGATGATGCCCATGATAGGCTATTTTCTGCGGTCAGACTGCTCTTTACTGGCAGTAGTGGCTTTTTTCCGTACCTTGAAACCAGAGTGATCACATACATACTAACAGGTTCCATAAGCTTTTTTTGCCTTGTATGGATTCAGCTGCCTGCTATGTTTTTCCTGAAAGATGCTAACAGTATCGAGTGCTTCAAAAATATTTCTAGAAGACAAGCGATTCTCGAGAGGAAGCTTGTGTTACAAGCGTCTAAAATTTTGTACTGTGAGTTGTTTACGTGATAGTGACAAAAAAATGAGAATATTATCTCTACGTAATACGATAAGTAATTATATTAACTAGAGATCGTCTTGTGGTCGAATTTCGACGGTAATTCATTTTTGGTTTATTTCATTGGCCAGTATAATTTGAACTGTCATTGTATTGACTTACGTACCATGACAGGTCAACACATGTACGTATAGGGGGCAAACGAGCAGACGGGTAATCTGATGGTAAATGACTACCGCCGCCCATGGGCACCTGCAACTCAAGAGTCACAAATACGTTGCCGGCCTTTAGATAGGAGTAGGGGAAAGGTGGAAGAGGAGTTAGGTCCTCCGGTAACCTCACTCACTCGGCGGAAAGCAATACAAGCATTGTTTCACTGCTGGTTTTCTGTGAGACCGTGGTATCGCTCCGGTCGAGCTGGCCCATACGTGCCGAAGTATAGCTCTCTCACGATTAGCGTGTAGCTTGATGTAAGCGTTGTTACGTTTTTTTTTATTTGTAACTCATATTGTTTGAATTTTCTTACTTCGTCTATACATAAACTAAGTATACCTAATATCAAGCTACAGGGTTCGCAAAAAAAAAAAATCTTAAACATGAAAATGGGTACAAAGAATTCTCTCTGCATACCTCATACATAGAAATAATTTTAGCTATAATTCTCACAAAGAACAAACGACTAAACTGAAGCCTTTTGAACTTTTTATTTACCTAATCAATCAACGTTAGCCACAGGTTATGTAGTTCACGAAAATATCAACACATTCTGTTATTTCAAATTTAATCCTAATTACTCACAACAGTTTATCGGTTAAAATACATCTGTTTATTATCAATCACGCTCCCAATGACCTTGTTGTCGGCAGTGACCAGCTGATTAAATTAAACGACATGCAATCAACAAATAGACGAGTAACTAAACAAAAGGCATTATATATAGTTCTAGGATAGTGTACCCATGACCGTGGTCACGGCAAGTGGAACGATTTGATTCAGATTTCATTATGTGATTTTATATTCTCTGCGAATCAAAACCGGGTGGCATTTGAATAATATCATTATCTATATATTAATACGTGAAGGGTAAACTTTGGATCCCTTTTTACGAAAATTGGGCGGACGGAGGAGTGTGAAATTTCGCACACTTATAGTTTATACAGAGAAGAAGTGACGAATGCTAAAATTGAACAATATTTGCTACAAAGTTAAAAAATGCAAAAACGGGTACATACAGCTATGAGTGTCCAGTATATATTTTGACCTATCATGGTACAAAAGTCTATACAATGACAGGTCAAGTAATATTGGCCAATGAAATAAACCATGGTCAAAAATGGACCACCACGCGATCTCTGGTATCTAGAAATCCTTATACGTTAATGTATAGAACAAAAGATTCAGATTCCGATTCATTTATTGCGGATCACAAACAATAACGTGCATTACAGGTATTAGAACAACGCATAGTCATTATGTTCTACCAATGGGCATGCAATATAGAGTAAACTAGCAGTTATATTTTGCGCGGATCCCTAATTCTTTTTCCAAAATAAAAGTAGCCTAAGTTACTCCTTATAACACCAGCTATCTGCCTGTGAAAGTCCCATGGAAATCGGTCCATCTGTTCCAAGCCAAAAAAAAACAGACAGACAGACAGACAAACAGACAGACAAAAATTGAAAAAAACTAATTTTTACTCATAGGTATCGTGCAAATAACTGTATGCTTAAAAAAAAACCTATTATTTTGACATTACAAACAGACACTTCAATTTCATTTATTTATATAGATATGTCAAAAATTTAGTATAAAATATATATTATTAACAAACAATTTGTCACATGGACATCCTTACAATATAATATTAAACTTGCATACGGGTCAATCGGACTTCAAAGTTATAACCAAAATGACACTAATATAGTTAATTAAAATTAATATCTGATAAGTTTTAAGTTGGTTTTTTTTTTTTTAAAGACAACTCCTGCATTAGGAATTACTCCTGTGTCGCGGGGGACTTTACAAACATAGAAACAACGGACACAAAGAACACCCAGACTCAGGTGGGAATCGAATCCATGATTATTGTATATCTTTGGAGCCATGCCTAAGAAACTCTTGTTAAATATTTTATGTTTATGTCGCAAACATTTCATTTTTTTTTCATTTGCTGCAATTTGAGATATGTGTGCGTACGCGGGATTATCTTAGACAAATGGTATTGATGATATGGAGTGCTGATTGAGTTTGCAAGCTTATTATGACTTACTTGCGTAGCAGTATATATTTATTTAAGAATATTTGACGAGTGACCCTTTTGTACGTAAGTGCTAGTGTAGTGTGGTATAAGGAATGTAGACATAGTTGCACATACTCGAATATTTTATAGAGTTCTAAATCAATTGACGTTTAATATAAAATAGCGAAGTTATTAAAGCTTGAACTTTGTATGGAGAAAGCTATTATTAACTTTAATTACCTATTTTTCTCTCCCTAGGACTGCATTTATTTACTTAATTTTAAAAAATCATCTTGGAAGTATAAAACTGTCTATGGAGCAAAAATCACCCATAGAGTCCATTTGACTGGCCTGTTGGTCTAGTGGTTAGTGACCCTGACTGCCGAGCCAGAGGTCGTGGGTTTGATTCCCACCCAAGACAAAGAATTGTGCGATGAGCATGATCATTTGTTCTGTGTCTGGGTGTATTATCTATAATATGTATGTATTTAGAAATATATAAGTATGTTTATCAGCAGTCTGGTTACCATAGTTTAGGCTCTGCCTAGTTTAGGATCAGACGGCCGTGTGTGAGGTGTGTCAAGCTATTTTATTATTTGAACCAACTGAACAACTTGTGCAGCTTGTCGCCTTAATTGTGAGTTCTCGTTATTGTTATATTTATTGACCATTCAAATTAATATGTAACTGAAGTGTTTCACCTTTCAAATATATAAATTACTATATCGCTACCCTACGTTTTTATAACATTGATTAGCAAATATTGCATTTGGTCAGCTGTAAAAACATCGTTATTAGCTCAGTAAAAAAGGGAACAAAGTTCCTTTTTCAGTGAGCTGTTTTGTTCAATTCACCGGCATAAAAGTCGTGTTTTCTCGAAATAGCTGTTTTTGTATTATGACACTTTTTTTGCCGGGTGGCGATATGGTGTGTCGTACATTCAAAGATTGCTTGAATTCCTATGAAGCTGGTCTTTGATCTCTTAATACCAAACCATTCACGTTATATTATTACATATCTTAGATTATATACAATCGTATCTATGCAACAAGGCCACAAGGCCCCATTGTACTTTTCATGTATAAAATATCTGTTTCTGTATTTTGTTTTTCTTTACAACAAAGAATACTTGGTTACACTATGCAAGGAGTTATGTGGATGTGAAAACCTGCTGAAAATTTTGAAGCACAGACAATGTTTGGAAGCCGTATATTTAAAGTTTTATAACAATGTTGGCTGGTTGGAACCACCAAGCTCAAATGTTTATTTCCATAATAAATACGAGACACAATGCACTTGTTACACCGCAGTACACTTTTGTTGAGAATAATTCTTTGTAATGTTTCTCTAGAGAAATATTGTGGTTGGGCCAAGTGATGAAGTCTATTTTAATAGCAGTAATAATGTCCCAAGATATATTACGCAACACTTTGTAGATCTAAAGTATGCAAAGCTTGCACTTTTAGTTCTAGAACACGGATAAATATTTGGTATTTTTAAATAATATTTGATTTCTTATTGTTGTAAATAAATACATAGAAAAACTTAGACCAATGCAAGAACATGGCTGTTTGTCCATTAACTGATTAAAACTTTGTATGTAATGACGTAATAGAGGGTAAACAAGAAATAGCATTAAACATATTTCTGAACGCTTACTATTTACCTACTAATAACTATTAGTTACTTAACTCTGTCACTGAAAATTTCGGGAATCAAGGAAGTGACACAACATTACTATTTAAAAATGTATTTATTACTTTTCGAAGTATTCTCCGCGAAATTTGACACATTTTTCCATACGATGGAACCAATCATTGAAGCAACCATTCCATTCGGAAGTTGGGGTCTCCAAAATGGCCGTTTTGTAGGCGTCCACAGCTTCTTCAGGTGATGAAAATCTCTGACCACGCCATTTATTCTTTATTTTAGGGAAAGTATAGAAATCATTAGGGCTTAGGTCGGGACTGTACGGCGGATGGTCTAATAATTCTATGTTTTCTTGCTCTAAAAACTCTTTTGTTCTATGCGCGGTGTGAGAACTCGCATTGTCGTGATGGAGGATGATGCGGCGGTTGCAGTGCTCTTTACGGAGTTCGGAAACGACCTGTGGCAAACAAATGCTAACATACCATTCTGCATTAACCGTTCTTTGTCCCTCAAGAGGAATAGTCGCAACATGGCCGGTTTTGGAGACAAACGTGGCCACCATTTTTTTTGCAACACTCCGTGAATGAACAATTTTAGTTGGCTTTAACTCATTTTCGAACACCCAAACTCGTGACTGGTTTTTGGTTTCGGGTTCGTACGCGTATATCCAGGATTCGTCACCTGATACAATGTTGTATACAGCATTTGAGGATCCTGCGTGGAATCTTTCGAGAGTTCTGACGCAACAAGTAACGCGAGCCGCTTTTTGCTCTTCACAGAGCAAATGCGGTATCCATCGGGAAAACAACTTTTTTACACCTAATTGTTCATGCAAGATTATTTGTATTTGACTCATGCCAATGTCTAAACTTGCCTGAATTTCGCGGTATGTCACATGTTGATCTTCCTCAATCAGCTTACGCACAGCATCAACGTTTTCTTGGGTGACTGCAGGTTTTGGACGAACTTGACGGGGATCATCACTGAGCTTGACACGTCCACGTTAAAATTCAGCAAACCAGCGATAAATTGTGGTTTTGGATGGGGCTTCATCACCAAATGCAGAATGCATCCGGTCAACACACTGTTTTTGTGTTAAACCGCTTCGAAAGTCATAATAAATCATCGCCCTTGAATTTTCTCGAGTCAATTCCATTTTCTCAACGACTAAACAAGTTTGAGAAGACCTTGTGAGAAGACCGAGAATCTTTTTTTAAATAAATAAATGGTATTCGATTTTTAAAACCAAGGAGTTTTTAATTAAAAAGATTTAAATATGATAGGAATAGTGGAAATATTCCATTCCCGATACTTTTAGTGCAGCCTATGTATCCTGGGGAAGGACATAGGGTACTTTTTATCCCGGCAAAATATACGGTTCCAGTGGGATACATTTGAATTACCATGCAAACGAAGTCACGGGCAACAGCTAGGTATTAATATATTGGTCAGTTAATAATGAATGTTAGAAGGTCCGGGCTTGGCAATAACAGCCAGTTTAAATAATAGGTATTCAACCCTGACCTGCTCAAGCTAATACTTACACAATAGAATACATAATAGTAAATACAGAAGTCTCACTGCATCAAATTGTTTAAATAAATAACGACTCTTGTTCCGATACAATAAAGTCACAATTCAGATTGCTCAACGCTAATTACCTACAGTTATATTCTCCTAAAAGTTGCCTCTTTTTCTATCGCGTAACTCTTATCTGATCTGACGACACCGCTAGGGTTGTCTTTTTTTAAAGAATTAATCAATCGGAATATGTAATTACCAGTAAGTTAAGTGCCTGTTACTCTTTTACCCCCTGTAATTCTCCCCAAAGTACGGGTGATTAACGTCTCTGCATGCAGTCCTTCAGGGATACGAAAATGTTAGATAGCAGTGAAAATATGCAGGATCCTTCACCACGATAACGCTCCAGCTCACTCCGCCAGACGGACTATCGAATATTTGTCTATCGAAGGTGTGGAGCTAGTGATTCATCCTCCTTACAGTGGCTGGCACCTTGTGACTTTTATTTATTTACAAAAATAAAAGATAAACTTAGAGGAATTCGTTTTATGAACCCTGAAGATGCCGTGGCTGCGTTTGAAAAAAAGTGTGGAAGAGATCTCTAAAGAAGAGTGGGCTCACTGCTTCAGTTAATGGTTCCTTGAACGGAGACTACTTCAAAAAGCAATAAAAATATTAACGGGCTCCTATATCATTCCGTTTTTTTATTTTCTAAAAACTTTCAGTGTGACCCCCGTAAAATATCTCACAATTCACATGCCTTATCTAGTTAAACTTTAAAAACAACTTCAACTCACATTTGGAGAGTAAAGCGCTGACGATTCTTCCAAAAATAGGATACTTAAGAAGAATATTTAAGATATAACGTCTTCTAACCTTCGTGTAACTTTGCCCTACATCAGAGAACGCGATAATCCTTGAGATAAACGAGACATAAACTCCTCTAGAGGGCTCATACCCACGCGTACATCATTGTCTTCATTTGTTTTACTCATGTTCCTAATGAGTAGGGGATTATGCCTGCCATCAGTTCAGTTTTTCTTTCGAGTATTATCATTACACTGTAATAATGTCTATGTTACACAAATAAAGATATTTTTAGACACCCTTTTGATGTTTTTTAACTTGCCACGAGCGTATCAAGTGACTAATGATACCTCATTTCCGATATCTAAAATTGAGTCGGAGCATATTGATCTCTGATCATTATATTATTATATTACAAATATTTTCGATGGCACATGGATTTTTGATCACAAAACGACTATCAATGTAGGAGGTAGACTGATTATTGAAAAATCCTAATTAATATTTTTAATGCGAAAATGAGTTTGTCTGTTTGTTTGTTACGCATTGACGCGTTAACTATTCAATCAATCATCATACTTTTTTTATTGTGTAATGGAATAGGAATTAGTCTTTCAATTCACTTGATGGAAAGTGGCGATGAAGACGAAGATGGTCTGCATTATAATTGACTGGAAAAATAGACGCAGGCAGTTCATTCCACGCTTTGGCGGCTAACTAAAATGGAAACCAATTTTGTACACATGTTTTCAAGGGTACAGAAAAAGACACTGTATTGTGGAGAGCCATGCTTCGGCACGTATGGGCCGACTCGACCTTAGAGATACCACGGCCTCACAGAAAACCGGCAGTAAAGCAATCCTTGCATTGCTTTTCTCTGAGTGAGTGAGGTTACCGGAGGCCCTCCTCCCTCCAATCCCCCGTCCTCTCCCTCTCTTCCACCCTTCACCTACTCCCACCTTAAAGGCCGTCAACGCTTTTTTGACTCTTGAGTTGCAGGTGCCCATGGGCGACGGTAGTCATTTACCAATTACCAATACCAATTTTCATAAAAAAAAAATTGAGATGAAATTTTGTATACACGTTTAGTATGGATGACAATGCATGGTTAGCTTAGTGGCGACATTCTAAATCCAATATGGCGGACGGCCTAAGATGGCGGAATAGTTATTTTTTATGCACTCCAATGATATGAGTATCAAATGCTTTACGGTTAAGGTTTGCTGAGATGAATACGCGACAAGCTTTTATATAATATAATTTGTGTAATGGAATAAATCAATGAGTTTGATTCACTTTAAAGTTTAATTTCTTCATTTTAAAGTTTTTAAATAAAATCTTATCTTTAAACATGATTTTTTACTATTATTTTAACTTTAATTTCTTAGTTCATTTTAAACGAGCTTGCTAAAATTCCAAATGCTACCCTCATCCCGATTTTATCGAATATTTGGGGTTGATAAGCCTTCAGCAGCTTTTACGTTTTCCCTCAAGCACATACATTCCCGAATAACGTCCTTTCGGATTTGTAATATCCGTTTACAAAAGCAGAAGAAAATACCCCTTTATATATTTTAACCTAACTCAAAGCCACCAAGTGCTCGAGGCTTTAGTCGCTTACATGGGTAAAAGATACGAGCATAGGTCCCTTTTATCGGTATACTAGGCGGTGTAGTAAGCGAAGTGAAATTAGATATTGAAATTGGAACTTAAAAACGTTAATATTGAGATTGATAAGGTACATTTTTGGTTCCCTGGCTTTTCAAATGTTTTTGTATCGACCGTTTTTTTTTGATTTTTTTTTATGGTGTAGAGGGCAAACGAGCAGACGGGTCACTTGATGGTAAATGACTACCGCCGCCCATGGGCACCTTTAACTCAAGAGTCACAAGTGCGTTGCCGCCCTTTAAGGTGGGAGTAGGGGAAGAGCGGGAAGAGGGGAGAGGGGGATTATAGGGGAGGAGAGGGGGGAGAGGGGAAGGTAGGGAATAGGGGAGAGGGAATGGTTAGGGCCTTCGGTAACCTCAGTCACGCGGCGAAAAGTAATGCAAGCATTGCTTCACTGCCGGTATTCTGTGAGGCCGTGGTATCGAGCGGAGTCGAGCCGGCCTATACGTGCTGAAGCATGGCTCTCCCACGTTAAAAATGTCATAATAAAAGTGTCATAGGACTGGTGAGAGCTCAGCGACTGTGTAACAGTGTAAGGTCGTATACATAAGTAATGTTTCTTAACCACAGCATGAGAAAGAATTGCTAATTGAATTAAGTTTCGTTAAGCATTTCTTTGTACAAATTTCCAAGCGAAAAAGGCTTGTAATGGTCTTTTTTTCCGTATTTCTTAAAAAGGACATTTTTATTTTTTAAAAGGACATCTCCCGCATGAGGAATCGCGGGGGCTTTACAAACATCCAAACAACGGACACAAAAACACACAGCTCACAGCTCACACACAGCTCAAACTCACAGCTCCGACTTCATCAACTCTTCTTTCTATGTACAATCAGTCCTCCTCTGGAATGCGCTCCCTCTCGAGGTCAGGATGTCCACAAACCGTTCCACGTTTAAAAAGAAAGTACGAGAACTCCTCCACAACGGATTAGCGGAATAGCCACAACGCTAGTACACGACTTTATATTGGTATTTGTAGTGTATTTACTTATATATATGATATGTATGAATATATATATGTAATCTATATATAATAAAAGTACTTATGTATGTTTGTGTATAATTATATGAAACTGTGTATATTATGTCGTAATGATATTTAGAAATTTGTACATGTAAGTAATATAAATATTAGTTTGTATTATAAAAAAATCAAATATAACTTTGCACCTACCTTATAGCAGTTCTACATCACCCCAAGGTTGACTGGTAGAGAATGCCTTAGGCATTAAGTCCGCCTTTGTACCAATGTGCATAAAGTTTTAAATAAATAAATAAATAAAAAATAAAAACACCCAGACTTACATTTGAATCGAACCCACGGCCTATGAGCATAGTAGTCAGGGTCACTAACCACTAGGCCAACAGGCCAGTCAGGCCAACAGACCAGTCAATTGTTTGAAATATTGAACTCCACGTGTAACATCGAAGTGTTTTTAAACGTTCGGATTTGATTACCCAGTTGACAAGGGTGTGCTGAAGTCCATTTCAGGTAATCAAGATAGCTCTCATTAGAGAAACGGATTGTCGCCGACTATTTGCTCGTTTGCAAGTACCTGATGGGGTTTTTCGGTCAACTGAGTTGGCAAAGAAATAAATGGCCTGTCTGGTAGAAAGTAGTTATTAGTACCTATAAACACAATACCATTGATGTTATTAGTGCGTTGAGAAATATATTCCTCCCAGGGTGTGCTAGTTAGTTGCAGTATACTGGAGAGTAATATTTCACTGATACTACTGACGTTGCGAGTCTGTATAGGACCAATAACCTTTTAATGACTAGCAGACAGTAGACCTTTTGACAACTGTTATATATAAAGTAATTAAAAAATAACGTAAAAAGAAAATAGTTTATCTTGATACGATTTCGGAGTACGTGTATATTGGCTGTATAAAAGTAGATCTTGGTAATGGCCGGTCACCGAAACATCTGGGTTAAGTAGCAAAGGACCCTCTCCTCAAATGGGGTCAGTTGTAAAATTCGCCGTATACGTGTTTCTCAATTTATTACTCTATTTTTACACAATTTTCGCGAAACCGATATGTGTTTTTTTAATCCACCAAAGTAGCACACTTAAGAGTAGATTGTCCAACTGATGACAAGCGGTCACAGTAAGCATACCATCACAGACACATTGAAAACCCTTTTAATGTGGTTTCAGAAGAACCTGTCATGTGTGTCTTAGGAAAAGTAGGGGCTGGAAGTGTGCAAAAGGGAGTCCCTTTTGAACTGCACAGTATGCAACCAATCTGGTTTCAAAGTGTAAAAACCTCTTTGTGTGGGTTTCCACTCCTCCCTCCTTTTGACGGTGATATTTGAAGAAATAAATATTGACTTGATTATTTTCTAGAAGAACAATGTAGGTGTATAATTGTTAATCTTTTTTTATTTGACATTAATGTTGTAAACGATATATGACTTGTTTATTAGAAACTACACGGTTTTTTTACTCACGTTTGTATTTCGAGGATGCCCGACTAGTTTTGGACCCGACGGGGGCCCTTTTTCAAGGAGTGAAGCGTCCTGCCGCGACGGTATATATATGACTTAGAATTCCATGCTTAATAATTATAATTCTAATTGTATTTTGTAATATTTGCACACCAGCATGGTGAAACATGGATTGGACTAATGTATGTAATTATTAATATCCAACAATGTACCTGTGTTTTAGCAAATAAATATGATTTGATTTGACTTGATAAATAACACTCACCAACATGACTCTTCTTACTACACTTATTGCCACTTTGTATGTCGTCCATTCTATTGGGGCTAATGTACTATTGAATCTTATCAAATCAAATCAAATCATTTATTTGCATGAGACAGGTTTAGGGCTGGTATAGGGTACATAATAAATGCATAGGTACGCTGTTTCATAACCTCAGAGAGGTGTGCAGATATTAAAAAAGAAAAATAAAGTAATTCACATGCAAAATAACATAACCAATTATACAATCAGATAAAATTCATTAATTACATACATTTGTCAAAGTCAGAGAAATTTATAATGTCAAATATTTAAATAGGTACATAAATGTTACATGGTCATGTCAATAAAACTTAATATAATTAAAATAATAAAACGAATAATAGATATAGGAATTTGTACTACAATTTATCTGACATAAAATCTGCGACATTATAATAGCATTTTTCGCTCAGCAGTTTCCTTAATTTTTGTTTAAAGCTATTCACATCCCACTGCTTAATATTTCTTGGCAACTTATTATAGATTTTAGGCGCCATGGCGAAGACACTATTATGCATTAGAGTAGTATGTGTTTTACATATGTGTAGGCGACTTTTGTGTCTTACATTTATTGTTGTATCTAACATCTTTCGAAAATCCAAAAAATCCGGAAAGTCCTTGGTACCCTTAAATAATTGCAACCTATTGTACACACTTTCAGTTTCTTTACTACACACACGACTTACACACAGACTGATGTTTCTAAATGTAGTTGCATTGCACCAACATAATTTTTATGATATTAATAAATATCACTACATTATAAAACAAAGTCCCCCGCCGCGTCTGTCTGTCTGTCTGTTCGCGATAAACGGAAAAACTACTGAACGGATTTTCATGCAGTTTTCACTAATAGACAGAGTGATTCATGAGGAAGGTTTAGGTGTATAATTTGTACCTGTGCGAAGCCGGGTCGGGTTGCTAGTTTATAATAGAATCGAGATGCCGCCGGGCACAGGCCCTATCATAATACCAGCGCTGCAGTTTCTCAGGCTGCGGCAGAATGCTAAGATAGGTGCCTTTTCTGGCATTGCACAGGGCATTATAATTGCTTGTGGTTTTTTTTTTCATTGTAATAATTATGTGCTGTCCTGTGAATGTCAGAATAAATGTTCGTCTTTCTTTCTTTCTTTAAATGTTCACATCAATTTATCTGAGTTACTTTACGTTGCTAGCAGTGTTTGGTGCTGTACACTGACATTTTCTAACTACCCTTTTTTTGTGTGTGTGGAAGCCCCCTCGGGCCGTCACCCCACCGGGGTTTTCGGTGGGGCAGTGTGTCGGAATCGAATTGATTAGACCACCTTGTCCCGTACTGCGCCTTAAATAGGAGGGATCCGGTAACAGCTTTTATTAACTCCAACCACAGTGCAACGGTGCACGGTGCATACGCAAGAAACGATTAAATATTTATTTGACACAATATATTGTGATTTATGTAACTCATAGTTAGCAATCCAATGGTTAATTAAATGGGACTGTAGCTTCGATTTCGATTAGGATTCAAAGTTAAGCAAATTGTTACGCATATTGTAGGATTAGAACAAAATGTGGATGTTTGTGTCATGGATATGGATTTACATAATGGTTAATGTAAATTTACATGTAAAGTTATACGTGTACTATTGTTTACAGGATGTTGAAAGTGTAATTTATTCACCTAACTTGTGGTTCATAACACTAGTGTTTGGAGAGAAGTAACGCACACCGTTACACATATATTCAATACATTATAATGCATATCAAATAGCTGATTTACCATTAACCCTAGATAGCTAACCTCCGTCGAATCGACGGGTAACGGAAAGTAATATTGTTGCCTCTTTTTAACGACGCGTCCGAACGCCTTGGTTCGTTTCATCAACAAAGTCGTTTGTGAGCTCGTTGCCGTGGTACACGTACTAAACAGGTAAGAGTAATAGATATTGAGAAACGTAAGCTTTGCCCGTCGATTCGACGGATGGTTAGCTTTATCGTTAGTTTTTTATTATAAGTGTGCATTTATATTTTTGACGTAAGTTGTATTTATTTTTAAATTTTCAC
Source organism: Euplagia quadripunctaria (assembly GCA_963859945.1). NCBI lineage: Eukaryota > Metazoa > Arthropoda > Insecta > Lepidoptera > Erebidae > Euplagia > Euplagia quadripunctaria. The sequence continues at coordinate 10,471,686 of OY982585.1, forward strand.
CATGTTTCATTAAATTAAGATAAGATACTTAAGCTGCTAAACCAGGAGCTTAGTGACGATGTCCTAGATGATGGCTGTGCCAGTGAGGCCGAATATTTTATGTTGGAAGATGACATCCAAAGTGACGAAAATTATGAACCATCCGATTCCGAAGAAAACCCACTACAAGACGAGTGACCCTAGACGTGGAACATGTTACACCAGGCACCTCAGATACTGCTTCTTTGGAAATCTCACAAAGCAGTATCATAGAACTGCCTCAAACTGCCTCAACGGAACATACGATAAATTTTGATTGTATCAATAGCCACATTATACAGTGCCACAATCTACTGACAGCAGGGTGAAAAGTAATTCCACGGATAGATTTTATGAAATCACTCTGTTTTCAACTTGTGGAACCTTGGCTAAAGGTAAGGCTGGCCAAAACTACTATGCCGACGCAAGTAAAAGAAAACATTAGGAGTGTTCTTTCAGCTTTTCTTTGAGCCATAGATGACGGTGTAGAGTCGTCAGCTTCTTCAAGAGGAGAAAATCATAAAAGAAAGACGTGTGGGAAGTGCCACTACAAGAAAAACGTATAACCAAAAGTGTTTGCGCGAATTGTAAGGTAACAATATGTGGTAAACATAAAATTGATTGTTGTATCACATGTGCTAATGAGAAGTAATTATTTTGTTCTATTATTACAGTTTATGTTCCTATGTGCCCTGTAACGCCCAAAAAACTTAATTTTATGTTATTTCTTTTGTTGATTTTGCATGAAAAAGTGGTTAATCAAAAAATGGTTCCATTTTTTTAGAGTTCTAAGAAAATTACTGTAGTTATAAAAGTAAATAAATAAGGTAAATTTAAAAAAACGTAATTTCATTATTAAACCTATTAATTTACTGTCATAAAAACAAAACGATCGTTATCTTTATATTTTAAGGATGAAAAATAGTTTTTCATTTAGCCGTCGTTTCGACGGATGGTTAGCTTTAATAGGGTACCCCCGAAGGTTAGCTATCTAGGATTAAAAAGTCCAAACCTTTGTATAGGAATAATAGAATAGAATTCCCTTCAAATTTTGGAAAAGTCTCTAGTACCTATCTATACCTGTAGATTTAACTTAATCGAAAAAAAGTAAGACTACCACCGTCTCGGGCCTGCTTCTACTAGCGTGACGGAAAACCCTGTACGTTGCCGTCAGACAAGCGCTCATGGAGGCAAGAGATCTTCTTGCTCCCTCCATCGCCTGTAGCGTCTTCTGCGTGACAGGAGAGTACTAGTTCTCTCTCGTTACCTTTCCGCAACCTCCTTGGCACATATCAATCTTACTCGCGAGATGGATAAATGGATGTTATACATGTCAAGCTGGTATCTTTTTAGGATTTGTATATAAAATGTCGCCTATTTCATAAAAAAATGCCCGTAAAAAACGGATGCTCTAGGTTTGATAAATCATGAACAAGCAAAGTATACAATTTGAAGTATTTGTAAAATTCCATAATCAAATAATGCTGAAAAATTTCTGTTTTTGGTTGAATGCGCTAATTTATGATACTTCAAGGCGGATTTGAAATATATATTTTGCATTTTACTACGTAATTTTTGAGAAAGTTTGTTTTACATCACGTCACAACTTTTAGGAGGGGAGCAGTGACCATATACGCTGGTGAAATTGCGAGGAACGTCTACAATATATGTGTCGTCGCCACATCGATAACTCTTACTAATTTTACTAAAATTAGGGACAAACTATAATAGATGATAACACAGTTCACTATTTAATAAGAATAAGTTAATAGACATTATTTTGACTGGTTATACCGGTAACGCAATGGTATTGGTCGATCGATAAATATGAATGAATAGTGGGGTTATAAAAAGGGTAGGAATAAGTTCAGAACATTGTCTTGAGTGCGAATAGTGGTACAAACAACTTGGCAGTTACTGTAGTTAGTGATTTTCATATTTTATATCAGTGGTTGTGAGAATGTTTCTTTTATATGGTTGTTTGTCCTCTTGTCATTTTACGTTTAACTACATTTTATAATTATTTGGTCAACTTTCCAGGTGAGAAAATTTAAATGCTAATATGTCATAACACTCCTTGTGTGTAAAATAGTAAAGAAATAACAGAAGCTGGCAGATACAAACGCAATTCTTTGTGACACTAAATATCGGTTTTCAATCAATCAATCAATCAATTAGCCTATTCTAGTCCACTGCTGGACATAGGCCTCTCCCAATGTGCGCCATAGTCCTCGGTCCTCCACTTTCCGCATCCAGTCCCTCCCAGCTACCTTCCTCAGGTCGTCGGTCCATCAATATCGGTTATGCTTTACACAAAAGACAAATTTAAAACAGATAAATTTCATAAGGAATTTAATTTGTAATTAGGAATTTAAAAGAGGACAAAATATCATATGAGCGAAATTTAAAAAAAAGGAATACTTTTTTTATCTCTAAATCGATCGTAATCCGTTGCTGATAACATATTTCTAAACATTCTTGAAAAGTATAAGGCTTAATATTACCTTCAAAACAATAATTAAATAACTGTTGAATATTAATAAGGTTATTACTGTTTCTCAAATCTCGGCATTAATTCCAAAAAATATCAGAACAGTGGTTTGTATTCTCAATTACTTAAATTAATTTTGTGTGTACTGGATTGTTTTCATTAATATATTTTAATGTTAACATCGTTTATTTAATTTAATATTTGAATATAAACATAATTATCCTTGTTTTCTTTTTACTTTTAGGTAGCTGGATCAAATTACGAGGTTGGATTATATTTCTACAGAAACATACTCTAAATTAATATATTTGATTGTTTACCACAAAAACAAACCTAATTTTAATAGTAATTTTATTATTGATTAATGATATTAGTTTACTATTATACATATAATATGTTTTAATATGTTGTAGCGAAATTCCTCAACCGAGATGTCCGCAAATTTCTTAGGCGGAAAATGTGACAACAAGGGCCATCTATATGATTAGTTTCCTTATTTAGTTTCCCAAAATAAATCACAATCTAATGACAATATTTTATCCTAACTAGTACCGATTAACTTATAATATTTTTTTTCGTATATTATATTCAACTAGCATACATTTTCAATTCGCTATACATAGGGCACACTGAAAGTTCTGCGCTCCTGGCCGCTCATAAATGTTTGAATTTCGAATGTTAAATTTTTTTAACATTAGAAACTCAATATTTGATTTAAAAAAAAAATTGCGTGAAATCGCGTGTCAATTGTTTTTTATCACAAGTTGAAGTTCGTCGTCCGCAGCAAAAATGGAATTATCGCGAAAAGATTTTAGGCGATGATTTTTTATGATTTGAAAAGTTCACCGACTCCGCAAGATTGCACTACTAGTCTTCACGTTGCTTTCGGGAGGGAAGCACCGCACCTGAGCACCGTAAGGCGTTGGTACGCAGAATTTGATCGTGAAGAATACTTCGAAAAGCAATAAATATATTTTTAAATATTTCAGCGCTTTATACTATAATACTTTGTTACTATCTAAACAAATAAATAAAACTGAAGTGTCGGTTTGTAATATTAATAATATCACAATAACAGCATTTTACTCAATGCATCTGAATGTTTACATATACTCAAAACTCATTTTTTTTTATTTTTGTCTGTCTGTTTGTTCCGGTTAATCACCGGAACTGGTGGAAAGATTTACACGGGACTTTCATTGCCATGGCAGCAGATAGCTCGTGTTATAAGAAGTAACTTATGATACTTTAATTTTGGAAAAAAATCGGGGTTCCGCTCAAAATGTATAAATATGTAATAATAAAACCATTGAGTCCATAACCTACTTTAAACCTGCAAAAAAAGCTTTGAACTTACTTCTGAATATATTAATAAACTAGCAGCGCCCAACGGTTTCACCCGCGTACGTCCCGATCCCGTGGGAATATCAAGATAAAAAGTAGCCTATGCGTTAATCCAGGTCGCCAGTTATCTACATACCAAGTTTCATTGCAATCGGTTCAGTGGTTTTTGCGTGAAAGAGTAACAAACATCCATCCATCCATCCATTCATCCATTCATACATCCATCCATCTAAACTTTCACATTTATAATATTAGTGGGATTTTCAACAAAGTCTTGTAGCACAATTATCTATGGACCTTTACGCTCATTACTACATACCTACGTGTTCAAAAATGTGTATATTTTCTCGTGATATTCTCAAACACCAAATACAAGTCCTTGACAAATAATAATAATGTATTGTTTCTCTTACACAGTATAGAGAGCTAGACATTAGAAAAACAAACTTACATTAGACACATTGTTATGCTTCTATGTGAGAGACTGGTATCTATAGGCCTGTCTAGAACAGGCCTGTATGACAGATTACCAGCCTCTCCCAGCTCTGGATTTGTGCGGTATTAGATGTCAGGTAAGTGTTATTGTTGAGAGTGCAGTGAGTGAGTGGCAGTGTGTTGGTTTATAAATGAGAATGTATTTTATAAGTTTAATATTTTTTAATTTTTTTTTTTTGAAAAGACAACTCCCGCATTAGGAATTACTCCTGTGTCGCGGGGGACTTTACAAACATAGAAACAACGGACACAAAGAACACCTAGACTCAGGTGGGAATCGAACCCACGACCTATAAGCATAGCGGTCAGAGTCACTAACCACTAGACCAACAGGCCAATTTTAACCCTGCTTTTCTCAATAAGTACTTACATGACAAAATCAATCTTTTTACACTATAACTATTTTCGACACTTAAAAATAACCGATTTGGCTAGTTTACAATATTAAATTAAATCATACCTTACTTTCTTCAAACACTGCAGAAGACCCTTGACAATTGTCGTTAAATATTTATCTGAAAAGCAAAAATTTTCAATTTTATTTATTTGCAACTAAAAAGAGTTAGGTACATGTTTTAGAATAAAAAATAAAATCGACTGTACCAACAGCCGATTTTATGTTTTAAATTGGTAATTTTTAATTGTTCGTGGATGAACAATGTAACAGTAAGAAGACGGTCAGATTACGATTATAGATAGAGAATTAGTGCCTGAGTAGCAACTAATTAAACAACAAAAATTAAATAGCAGGCATAAGTTCTTTTTTTTATATAAGAAGACTCTTAGTAACGTGGGTCACACGTTACTAGTATTCTTGTTAACCCCTCCAGCTAAGCTAAATGCTTGTGTTAGGAGTGGGTTCACGTCGGTAGTGCACTGGGTGGGGTTCGAACCCGCAACCGCAAGATCGCAAGTCCGACGTTTTAGCCATTACGCTACCGCCGCTTCAAACAATCCGTCTTTTAAATTGTTGTTATAAAGATCAAAAAATGTAAGTTTCAATAAAATGTGTGTTATAACTTTATAAGTCTCCACGAGGCGACGAAGAGGTGCTAAGGTAAAAAATATTCTGTAAATATTACTGAACAAGAGCAAATCGGATTTGGTTGTTGGTTTAGAATTTATATCAAGTCTGAAGATGACAATTGGCCTCGTTAATGTCAAGACGGTCTTCAGAAAAATATCCCATTAATTACTGACTTGCCTGTCTACGTTTTCTTCGATATTTTAATATTGGATATTACGTTAATTATTTATAACAACCAGCAATTGATATGTAATCATAAATCCTCTTTTAAATTGACATTGTATGTGCGTGATAGTCTAATTGGTATTAGTATTTGAAATGTTATGTAGAAATACACAGTAGAATTATTCTGAGTTCTATTAAAATGTGAAAATTAATTAAATCCATAGACATCAGAGGTAAGCGGCTGCAGTATTTGTGTTACCACCAAGGAGCTGTAGCGAATTAAAACAATAAAGAAGAATTAAACCGATTTTCAAAAAATATGAACTTTATTTATGAAAGCTGAAAATGTTGTCAACGTCTGTGTCAAAGCTTTTCAAAATAATTATAACCGAGGCTGTAGTAAATTTCAGTACCTAATCCGGTGGTTAGTGACCCAAGGATTTATAGTTCAGAGGATACCCCGTCGCACTTTTGACCTCAATTGGCCTTCACTAGAAGCGCTGTTATGTAACAGTACAGGAGGATACAGGATCATGTATTATTGAGCGAATTGTTGTTGATTGATATTGTTTGTTGATTTCATTTATTTAAACCTCTTCAAGAGGCGTAATGTTTGAGTTTTAATATTCAGGAATGCCTTACATTTTTGTTAACGTTAGCCAAGAGTCGAGTGCTGTATAATGTAATAAGGTTTGGCTAAATGAGCCCTGATTTCAATCAGTTGACATACCCATAATAAAGAGAGGAATGTATGAAAATTACGAGTATTTTCAGTTCTCATTATTTTATTTTGTACAAAAAAAAACTACGTTTAAAAGAACCGACTTCAAAAACTAAAAAGTATAAAATAACTTAATAAAGATTTTATTTAATACACCTCTTATGCAAACCTTTAATATTAATAAAATACTATTATTTGTATGTGCTAGCTATTGATAGGCTTGAAGTCGGTGCCAAGCGGCGAGTTTAGGTACCTACTATTACATTTGGCTTGGCACCGACTAATAATAATATATAATCAACCTAAATGAAAACTCCAAAAAGTCATGCACAAACTAAAATTACATTGTTCACGTAAACAAAAGTGTTCATAAAAAAACTACTGGGCCAAACTATGTTAAATTTTTATGGGACCAAATGGCAACTATTCCGCATCAAACTAAAGAAGAATCACGTAAATCGGATCATAAGTCTCAGCGTAAGCGGTGTACATACATAAAAAAAAATACCAATCAAATTGAGAACCTCCTCCTTTTTGAAGTCGGTTAAAAAAGAGCAGTAAACATGAAAGTGTATTAAAGAAAAATCTTTTATACGTTTCGAAAATTATTACTTTGCCGATGCGTTTATAGTAATCAAGCTTAACCACCACAACTCTTTTTCTTCTTCGACTGTTGATAACAATCATTGAAAGAAGGAAAATTGGAACTGTTAACAAAGAATTCCAATTTTCGAGTCGTATCGTTTATTCGATCATCATGAACATACACGTTTCCAGGGATACAGAGAAGGACAAAGGGTACCTGAGGGTCAGGGTCTCATCTAGAAAAAAGTACTGTTCCCGAGGGATAGGAAAATTACTACTACACGAAGTCGCTTAAGCCAAATAAAAAAAACTGTCAGTCGTAGGACTGCACGGCAGAAATGAAAACACATACACACATATATACAGCGTGTAAGTATCACCGTCATGAATAACTTACAAAAACGTCTTTCTTTGGATACTTATCACAATGCAATTCATCATAAAAATGCGAGTTAAGGATTTACAGTCAATAGTTTGATTTTCCGCTACGCAATGTAACGCAACACGCGTACTGTGCGATACGGTGAATGATCTTCAGCGTACGGCGCCGTCGAAGTAGCTGCATAAGTTGCATAAATGTTGTTTCCAATTTTTGGCCGTATGGGGTATTTATTGATTTTTTGTCGGTAAAATGCTCTGTTTACTCCTTGTGATATCATTTTTAAGTAAAAAAAGAAAAAAATATATGAATTTTCCGGCAGAAATTTCCAATGATTTTCCACTCAGAATGATGGTCCGAATGCACTATTTCAAGATTCGGTACGGTGTCACTTACACCCTCTATATTCATATACACGCACACATCTATATATCATATCATCTGAGGGTGACAGTCACGCGAGTTCAGTGCCTTTTCCCCATACCAAAAGTGCCCAATGTGCCCAAAGAAGTTTTCACCTCAAAAAATATTATCGTCATAATATTAAACTTTTCTCTCAATACCTACAGAAGTTCTTCAAGGATAACAATGAGAATAGACCAGACATTACTGTCTAATATAATAACAATAAATTTATTAACGCAGACAGAGTCCATAGTGTTAGTATGCAGTTTTTCTTAACCTATGTTAGTTCTGACAAAGTTTTTCATTATAGTGGAGTCACATTTAGCGGCTATGACCCTTATGATGCTATTGCTGTAATATGCCAAACCAAAGAGTTTATAAATTATTGATTTCAGCTATCTTTCAAATAAAATCAGACTAAGTCAGTCGTAAAGCTAGTTGCCTGTTCCAATAATTAGATCCTGTGGAGAAGAACAGGCAAGAAACTACAAGGACGCTCTTTTTCAACATGTCTTTTACTACTCTTTGGTTACATTGCTTATATGCGTAAATTAAATGTGAGGAAAATGTAACGTTTTCTTCTAAACTATAAACAGTTGCACAAACTACTACTATATGTAAGTAATAGCAGTTCGGAGATGACCAGCCCCAACCAACGGCACTCGTTCACGAGCATGACACACGCGCCAGTCATCGTTCACGTTTAATTATGCTTATGAAAATTTTGAAGTTTATTATTGTCTAGTTCACCCAAAATGTAAGGCTAAACTACATAGGTATTTGCAAAACAGTATTTCAGTACAACATTTTACAAATGGTTTACTAAAATACTGTTTTCCAAATAATTGCGTTTGATACGTTTGACCTGCACATACATTTCATTTTCAAAATTTCATTTCTTACAGATTTAGGGTATCTAAAACAACAATAAAATTATTTTTATAATGTTGACAGTATTTTCAACGTAGCCTTTAAGAATTCAAAAAGTAAACCAGATATACATAGTGTGCAAATAGCGGTCGAAACCCGCTCTCATTGAAGTTACAGAAACTTCATCAAAATTCAATCTTCGAAAAGTAATAACTTAAACGTTAACACGAATTCATTTATAAATCACTGAGGAGGATGAGTTTCTTAACTTACGTAACTCTGAAAATGAAATTAACGCCTGGGATTACTTCAGTAAATGATATTTGAAAAAAAAGCAGGAAGCAACAGCCTATAAAGTCTTCGTATTGTTTGCAGATTTCATATTTATTTATTTATTGGTTCGTCCACAACTGTTACCCTTTTTCTTACAACTAACATGCTTTTTAATATACCTATTAAAAGCGTACAGTATCAACTGGCAAACACAGCTTTCTCAAAAAAACATACGGACTTATTTTAAGATGCTAATGCATAATGATAATGTTACACTACAGTGAATAGATAATAATATGTAAATAAAAATAAAAAAATATTTTAGTAATTGATAATTGTTTAGTAGGAGTTAGTTCTGCGGTGGAGTTGGTTCCTGAATTTGTAAAGGGATAAACCGAAAATATCTAGCTGGTTGTCGAATTTCTTATACATATCTGTATATTAGTACGTGAGGACAATTTTTTGAAGTAAATGATTTGGCAACCGCGCTGTGTGAGATCTTAACCCCTTACTTTATAAAAGTCTAAAGGACGTATCCTATTGACGTTTAATAAGTAGAAACTTATTTGACTTGACAGCTTACTACTGTATTCATAAGATTCGTATTCTTAAATCTTCATATTGCTTAGAAATGAGCATCTAACTCTTTTATTGAGTTTTTAGTTTCGTTCATGTTATACCAAACGGTATACTGACCATATAATTATACTGTTGGCATCATACTTAATGCCCATAAGCTTAAGTCTAAAGAGAGACTTTGCCTCCCTGTGCGGGTTCTACCGGTTGTATAATTATACTTAGCAAAACATGTCTACGCGTTTATGAATAGCCATAATCAGCCAGTATAACCAGACACCTTTATTATAATAACTAGCGGTCCCTGCAGATTCACCTGCGTTTATGGTCACTGCTCCGCTCCTATCAGTTGTGTCGTGATGATATGTAGCCTATAGCCTTGCTCAATAAATGGACTTTCTAACACTGAAATATTTCAAATTTTTCAAATCGGACCACTAGTTCCTTAGATTAGCGCGTTCAAGCAAACAAACAAACAAACTCTTCAGCTTTATATTTTAGTATAGATACTAAATATATAATACTAAATTTTAAAATACTCATAGATAACTCACAATATTGTTCCATTCGTTTGTCTAGTGCAATAGATGACGAACGATGGTATTGCTCTAACAGCAATCTTATTTTTGTTCTACAAAAACCATCCAGCCAATCATTGTCTTATTCTCGATTAAAGGCTGGGCAGATGAAATTGGATTTAAATAATGAGTTATATGATCTAAGTTCCTTTAAATCTTCTAATGACCCTACTTTACCGGCTCCAATTAAAATACAATATATATTACCTCCTTCAGGAGAAACAGGCGAAGCTTATTAAAAACGTATTACTTTATAAGATTTATGCCTGTGAATTAATTAGAGAATTATTCCAGATTAATGAACTTTGTTTACTTATGTAATAAGGCTTTTCTAGGCTTTCAACGTTAAAGCTATTCACTCTTTCAAAGCTTTTGTTCATTTATAGCTATTTAAAATACATTAATCTGTTTAAGATTAAAATATAGAACGTTTATAACTAATATTAAGTATATTCATTGCTAAATTTGCTTCTGAATGGTAGGTATTAAAGGTGCAAGTGTCTCAAAAAAGGTTTGTTTGACCTCGAGTAAACGGGGTCACCAGAAATACTAACAAGACCTTCAAGAAGTTTTAGCACGACGTAGAATCAACCTCAACCCAAATTTTATAAGTATTTGATTAATTTGCCAACTGGGCTTCCCTTGCCTTATCAACTAGAAACAATAAAAAGCACTTTATCAATCTTTATCAGTATTACTTTATCAAAAGTAATACTGTGATCATTTGATTATACTAATAAAGTTAACAGTTCAAGTAGATAGGTGAAGTGGCAAATCGTTCACGATCGAATATTAAAAGCACATAATGATCCAAGAGACTATGTTTTAAATAATAAAAAAAAACTTTTATTGTGAATTGTCATGAGAACCAAACGTGTATGCCAAATGTCAGCACGATAGGTTCAGTGGAAGTGAGTGAAATATTGATTGCAAAATTCCAAGACATACCTACACGTGAAGTTATATAAAAGCTTTTAATAAAGAATAATAAAATAATAATTATTATTTAAAAACAGAATAATTAGTTTATGTATGTTTTAGAAAGCTATCTACTCAATGAATGTGTATATTTTAAGTCAATTCAAAGGCTTCTTAAATTTAATAAATAAGTAGTTATCTATAAAAAAGTGCATAATATTGAAGTATTAGCACAGAATACATAATACTTGGGCCGCTTGAAAAACCTAAGGATGAATTACTCTTACAAACCAGAAAACTGACCAAATTCTCTTCATGCTAAAAGAGTTAGAGAGGAATTCCAGGCAACAGCTTGTTGTGCTGACCTACTCGAGCTATCGAGTTGCCCAATCCTTACCTTCCATTGCCTTTCCTTCTTACGTACATATTACCCTTTGAATATACTTCTAACTTTCTCACCTTCAATTCCCAAACAGCCCGGTCGGCAATAGGCGTTACGTGAGAGGGATCAAACAAAATCTGGGTGTTTAATTCACCTCTGCCTACCCCTTAATTAACAATTTATGTCCATAATAGGTGTAAATCGGGATTTAATATTTATCAGGGTGTGGTTGCGTTAATTTATTACAAGGTGCGATACCCTTTCTGTTCACTAGACGTTTTGTTAAAAATGGTAGTTTATTTCATGTTAAATCAGGGTCTCTTTATTAATCGTCAACACAGTAGGCTTTGTAGAAACTTCTGACGAGCTCTTTGACACGATGGTAGTGTATTTGACTGCTACACTGAGTGTAAATTTGTGTTTTTCACCGTAAGATTGTGAACATTGTTAGTTTCTTAACAATCTCGCGATATTATAAACTTTCGAAAACTTACGAAGTACACCCAATCATCTCATCACATCACAACTCACAATGATGTTCATTACAATTTAACGTATTATTTCAAGATAGTTCATATTCTATCAACGTCAAATCGTCAAATTGTGAACGAATCTGCAGGGTTGATATAATCTGTCCGGTTTTATCATCCATAAGATTGAAAACCACGTTCCTGATAGGTCGGACGTGGTGGTGGCCGGTTTGTATCCATAGTTTTGGTGCAGTCATAATTTTTCGGTAGTTTATAACACCACGAGATTATTTATAAACCAACGATGTTCACAATCTTACGGTGATATAGTCATAAATGTCTATTTGCGTTGGCCTGGGTTTTTCTATGTATATTAAATGTGTGTATTTACAAATTGTAAATATGTATGTATTTAGAAATATATTATTATGTTTATCCGAAGTCTGGGTACCATTGTACAGGCTCTGCCTTGTTTGAGATCAGACGGCCGTGTGTGAGGTGTCTCAAATTATTATTATTAAAAAAATCTAAGTAGGTTTATCCGTGTTCTAGAAACCAAAGTACAAGATCTGCTTAGTTTGGGCTAAATCTAATTTGTCCCAGGATATTATTATTGTTGCCTGCGTGAAACTTGTGTAGCTGCACGCCGCCGGTACTCCAGGTTGCGTAGGAGGCGTCGTCGCCCAGATGATGCGGCAGCTCAAGAGGAGGAGTATCTGGAGGGCTATAGAGTTGCCAAAAGGACCCTTCAAGCAGCGATAAAGCGGGCTAAGTCTGAGGCCCGCAAGGAGCTTCTGGAGACACTGGACTGTGACCCTTGGGGGCGACCGTACCTTATGGTGCGGGGTAAACTGCGGCAGCAGGCCCCTCCACTGACCCAGACACTCCAGACTCAGCTGCTTGAGGGGGTTGTGTGCTCCCTCTTTCCGTCGCGGGGGGAACATATACCTCCATCAATGGCTCCTCCTCAAGTACCCGACGCGGAAGACAACGACGACGTGCCCGAAATAACTCGGGTGGAACTAAGGGTGGCGGTACAGCGGCTCCAAGCCAAGAATACCGCCCCGGGACCCGATGGCATCCCAGGCCGAGCGTGGGTCCTGGCCCTTCAGGCTCTCGGGCCCCGACTTCAAGGGCTCTTCAGCGCATGTTTCGAACGGGGCCAGTTCCCAAGAATATGGAAGACTGGGAAATTGGTACTTATTCGAAAGGGGGGGCGTCCGGCGGACTCGCCATCTGCCTACCGGCCCATTGTATTGCTCGACGAGGTGTGTAAGCTCTTCGAGCGCGTCATTGCGAACCGCCTTGTCGAGCATCTTTCCACAGTGGGTCCGGACTTAGATGATAAACAGTTCGGTTTCCGCCGGGGGCGCTCCACCGTGGACGCGGTCATGCGCGTTAGAGCTCTGGCGGAGGAAACAGTATCCCGGGGTGAGGTGATGTTGGCAGTGTCTCTCGACATCGCCAACGCCTTTAACACCTTGCCCTGGAGTTGCATCAGGGAGGCACTTCTTTATCACAAAGTGCCACAGTACCTCCGCCGCGTTGTTGGGGCATACTTATCAGAGAGAGCTGTGATCTACCCGAGTCGGGCAGGACACGATCGGCGAGAAATGTCGTGCGGTGTTCCACAGGGTTCGGTATTAGGCCCACTCCTTTGGAACATCGGTTACGACTGGGTGCTGCGCGGTGTGTTCCTCAATGGTGTCGCCGTGACGTGCTATGCTGACGACACCCTCGTGACGGCAAGAGGCAAGACGCACCGCGAAGCAATCATCAAGGCCACGGCCGGGGTTGCCCATGTCGTTCTAAGGATCCGGCGGCTGGGTCTCGAGGTGGCTCTCCACAAATCCGAGGCCGTTTGTTTCCACGGGCCTCGGAATAAGCCACCTGCGGGATCTAGACTCACGGTAGGGGGCGTCAGCATCGGCATCGAGCCCACGATGAAGTACCTGGGACTCGTACTCGATAGCCGATGGGACTTCGGGCCCCACTTCCGAAGTCTGACCCCCAAACTTATGGGGACGGCGGCTGCACTTTCGCGGCTTCTACCCAACTTAGGGGGTCCTGACTCCTCCTGCAGGAGACTCTACGTAGGGATTGTGCGGTCCATGGCCTTGTATGGTGCTCCAGTTTGGGCACCGACTCTGACGGACCGCAATGTTGCGTTCCTTCGACGCCCGCAACGGTCGATGGCCGTCAGGGTCATAAGAGGGTATCGCACAATCTCTTTTGAAGCGGCAAGTCTCTTAGCCGGCACTCCGCCATGGGACTTGGAAGCGAAAGCCCTTGCGTCCTCATACCAATGGCGCAAGGAGACGCTTGACCGTGGGCTGAGGCTTTTGCCCGGTGAACTCAAGGCCCAAAGGTGCCAGGTCCACCAGGTACTCATGGCCGAGTGGAAAGAACGACTTGGGCGACCGAGCGCGGGGCACGCCACAATTCTGGCGATAAGGCCCGTCATGGAGGAATGGCTAGAGAGGCGTTATGGCAGCCTCTCTTACCGGATGACGCAGGTGCTTACTGGGCACGGCTGCTTCGGGAAGTACCTGTGTCGCATAGGCCGGGAGCCAACGCCTGCGTGCCATCACTGCGGGGGCTGTCCCGAGGATACTGCACTCCACACCCTAGTGGAGTGTCCAGCGTGGGTCCAACAGCGCGATGACCTCGAGACAGCTATAGGCGTGGGAAGCCTCTCGCTAGAGACCATGGTGCTAGCTATGGTACAGAGCGAGAGCGCGTGGGACTCCGCCGCCTCGTTTTGCGAGGAGGTGATGTACGCCAAAGAGGCGGCGGAAAGGGAACGGGAGAGGACTAGCACTCTCCCGCCCCGCAGAGGACGCACCAGGCGCCGTAGGGCACCTAATGACCTACGGCCTCCATGAGCGCTGGCCTTAAGGCGTCGGGAAGGGTAACCCGGCGCCGAAACAGTAGAAAATAGGCCCGAGACGGTGGCGCGACGGGTTCCGCGAGCGCCTTTCTAGTCTGAAGGGGGACACGGCTCCTATACACGACTGCGAGACTACCTGCTTTGTGGACAGGTGGTCAAGTCTGTCGGGGGTCCAGGGAGTTCCTTCCTAGGTTATACCTGAGCCCCCGGCCATAGACACCCGTGACGGAACACCGTGTGGTTTTAGTCGGTTCGATTCCGACATAACCACCTCGCTGAATGGTGAGGTGGTACCCGAGGGGGTTTCCACACGTTAAAAAAAAAAAAAAAAAAAAAAAAAAGGATATTATTATTGTAAATTTGTGTGGAATAACAACTTACTCTCTAATATTCCCTATCGTCAAATTATTTAATATTATTGGTTCGTTCAATAACGAAAATAATAACAAATCTAATATTAGTCTTATCACACAGACAGTGTCCAATTGCACTCATCGTCCACGATGGTTTAGATAAACATAATAATATACAGGTGTAAGTTTTGGCGTCGTCGTTTGATTGATAATAAATATTAATTACTGCTTTCTGCGTTTTTCAATTTACACAGGACAACACAACACAAAGACAATATTACACAGAGTAGGTTTAAATAAAAACCGGCCAAGTGGGAGTCAGTCTCGCGCATGAAGGGTTCCGCACCATCGTACAAGATTTAATACTTATATAAGCCAAAAAAAAATACGTCTCTAGTAGGGGAGCCCCCTTTAATTTTTCATTTATTTTTATTTTTTGTTCTTATAGCGGCAACAGATATACACATTCTGTGAAAATTTCAACTGTCTACTTATTACGGATCCTGAGATACAGCCTGGTGACAGACGGACGGACAGCGGAGTCTTAATAATAGGGTCCGGTTTTACCCTTTGAGTACGGAACCCCAAAAAAAGATCTTCGTAAGCCAACACATCCTTTCCGACGAGTGCGAGACAACAATTAGTATAATTATAAAAGATGTGCAAGAAAACTTATCTTATCAGAAAACTATCCATTATCCAACTATCCAATCCAATACTCAAATTCAACTAGGCCACTACTACAGTGAGAAAACTTTATTATGATAAAAGTTTTTTAAATAAATGAAAACAGCAGTACAGATTCCTGCTCCAATTAAGGGCGCTTTGTCGGCGAATAAAAAAATAGTAGGCAGTCATGGGACTGCCGACAGAAATGAAAACTTAAAACGACGTGTCGCGTCAACGAAATTTTGAATAAAGGTTGTCGCTATTGAGCACTGTGGGTGTTATGAATTTTCTTCTTAATTACAATTATGTTTTTATTTATTTTACCATATAATAACTTGGTACCCGATGTCGGTGGTCTACTTTTTATTATGTTTTTAAATATAATTAGATTTGTTATAAGTGTTTATAACTGCAATCAATTTGTTAAAAATAATAATAATGATTGAACAAATTAAACAACTTATCACTATTGACTTGAATAATATGTGCGATTAGCGGCCTAATCGCACAAAGGCAATCTCTTACAGACAAACATTATAGGGTAGATTCTGGTATATTGAGATAATATAGGAAGAGGTTGTATGATGATACATACATAATATCCATTCACTAAAGCCTGTACCCCCGAAGGAAAGAAGGAAGGAGAAGCAGAGCAGTATTAAACACCCAAATTTTGCCAAATATAATTTGGTCCCACTCATGTAACAGAAGGCCGTATTGCCGTCAACCGGGCTCTTTGGGAATTAAAGATGAGAAAATTGGAAGCATACTGAAAGGCAAAGGTAGGTAAGAAGGGAGGCCATGAAAAGAAACGGATGGATTAGGGAATATAAGAAATAGTTCGAGAAGGTCATCGACCCATCATTTTATACGTGGGAGAGCCATGCTTCGGCACGTATGGGCCGGCTCGACTCCGCTCGATACCACGGCCTCACAGAAAACCGGCTGTGAAACAATGCTTGCATTGCTTTTCGCCGCGAGAGTGAGGTTACTGGAGGCCCTAACCCTGCCCTCTTCCCTATTCCCGTCCTTCCCCTCTCCCCCCTCTCCTCCCCTCTAACCCCCCTCTCCCGTCTTTCCGCTCTTCCCCTATTCCCACCTTAAAGGGCGGCAACGCACTTATGACTCTTGAGTTACAGGTGCCCATGGGCGGCGGTAGTCATTTACCATCAGGTGACCCGTCTGCTCGTTTGCCCACTGTACCATAAAAAAAAAAAAGCCATACCTGAACTGGTTGTTGACGGCTAGTCCGAGCCCTATAACATAATTTAGTTGTTTATAATGATTTTAGATCGTAATAAGACAGATAATATTTATAATAAATTCTTGAACAAAAAAAAAAAAAAGGATAAAGTGTTAAACTTTAATACTATTTACTAAACGTCAAAGTCAAATAAAAAGGTCAATACTGAATAACAAAGTGATTTTTCAAAAATTCCTTTCAATTTTAAAACTGAATTTTTTTCATGTTTGCCGTGACATTTTAACTCGTAGTTCCATTACGTATGCAGCCAAGTGAGGGACGTGAAATTGTGCGGCAAATCGCTGAGGGAGCACAGTCTATACGCCCTTGTAAACATAGAAGGGAGATTAATTGTGAGAGGAAAAATTGGCGACTTCAAAGTACTGTTACGTAGGGCTTTAAGGGAAGCGAAGGTTTCTTTGCATTAAAATTAGCTTTTAACAGTTTTTATACTACATTGAACTACATATATTATAGTGTATACTAGCAGTTCCCGCGGGGCTTATTTTTATATTTTGCGCGGATCCCTAATTCTTTTTCCAAAATAAAAGTAGCCTAAGTTACTCCTTGTAACACCAGCTATCTGCCTGTGAAAATCCCGTTGAAATCGGTCCATCCGGAAAATAGCCGAAACAAACAGACAGACAAAAATTAAAAAAACTAATTTTTACTGATAGGTATCGTGCAAATAACTGTATGAGCTTAAAAAAGACCTATTATTTTGACATTACAAACAGACACTTCAATTTTATTTATTTATATGGATATAACGATATGTCTATGTATTTAATACTAGAGATCGACTGGTGATCGAATTTCGACCATAAATCATTAAATTTGAAATGCTTTTGTTTTATATCGTTAACTAGTATAACTAGAACTCTCTTTGTATAGAGTTTCCGTATCATGATAGGTCAACATATCTACGAGATCTGTAGCTTTTTGTAGCTGTTATCGCATTTTTGTTTAAATTAATGTCCAACACATCGCACACCTAGATCTAAAGGTAGCTAACTAAATATTTCAATTTTTAAATTATGCACACCATCGAAGTCCTTATCTCAATACCTACCGACCAATAAATCAAATTTAAAAATATCACCTCTACTGGAAGCTAGACGGTGAATTCACCAACACGCGCTCAACTCAAAAAGTAAGCAAATATACAATATATTGTTAAGAAATAGGGAAATAACTACAAAAAATCCAATTTTTAGCCCCAAAACATGATTAAAACACAAGATTCCTACAAAATCTTTCTTCTAGCTGCATTTAAAACTCCAAAACTCCTGCAGTGCACAGTTAGTTTTTCGCCTTTTCTGAAAAAAAGTGCTTTTTAAGTAAGCTCCCTTTAGATCTAGGTGTGCGATATGTTGATTAAAAAACAAACTTTCAATAGGTATTTCAAATTTTACATTTCAAGCAAGGAGCTCAAAATTTGCTTAAAAAGGAGTACAAAGAATTATGTTTACATATTAATACATTAATTCATTTTCGTACGGAGTAGAAGTTCCATTAATTATAGTAATAATAAATTGAGACACCTCACACATGGCTGTCTTATCCCAAACTAGGCACAGCCCTACTGTGGTAACCAGACTGCTGCTAAACAAACGTAGGTACGTATATAATACCTTAAACAATACCTATCTATACTAATATTATAAAGCTGAAAAGTTTCTTTGTTTGCTTGAACGCGCTAATCTCAGGAACTACTTGTTCGAATTGAAAAATTATTTTATTGTTGGATAGCCCATTTATCGAGAAAGGTTATAGGCTATAAAACAAATGCTACGACCAATAGGAGCGGAGCAGTGACCATAAACGCTGGTGAAACTGTGGGGACGGCTAGTCACTACATTTTATAAAACAAAGTCCTCCACCGGGTCTGTCTGTCTGTCTGTCTGTTCGCGATAAACTGAAAAACTATTGAACGGATTTTCATGCGGTTTTCAGTAATAGACACAGTGATTCATGAGGAAGGTTTGGTGTATAATTTGTACCCGTGCGGAGTCGGGGCGGGTTGCTAGTTATAGATAAAGTACACTTTTACTTAGAACAAAATAATGATCAACAATCGCTTTTGTTGCAGGTATGGCAGGTAAGGCAGGATGGAGGATGCCAACCTTAGGTAGGCATCCTCCATCAGCACACAAACGATAGATTTCGCTGTAAGGATTTTGTAAATGATCCTGATATTCAATTCCTTTACCTTCGAACCCTTTGTGAATCAGTATAACACGGATTTTAAGAAAATATTGATTCGGAGGAAAGGATAACCACTTAGAATTCATTCACATACACTTCACCCAACCTACTTATTTCTATCTTGAAAAATGATGTAGGTATATTGTGTGTAATTTTGTTCAAAGTGGATGTTCAATATTTTAAGAGGTGGCATGGCAAATTTTTGCTAGAATTTGAGCCAGCCTATAGAATTGTTAGATAGCATTATACTACCTTAGGGTGGGGTTGGCAATGCACAATCATGCACCGCTTACTATCAGGGTACTGTGTGCTGATTGCCTTAAGAATAGCTAATATTATTAATGCCAAAGCGATTTTGTTTGTTTTTAGGGTTCCGTACCCAAAGGGTAAAACGGGACCCTATTACTAAGACTCCGCTGTCCGTCCGTCTGTCTGTCCGTCTGTCACCAGGCTGTATCTCATGAACCGTGATAGTTAGACAGTTGACATTTTCAGAGATGATGTATTTCTGATGCCGCTATAACAAGTTTTTATAGACAATGGTACGGAACCCTTCGTGCGCTAGTCCGACTCGCACTTAACCAATGATCATGAAATTTTTCATACACACACTCAGGGATACAGGCAAGGGCATATTGGCCCGTCATTAGTGGGGTACCTACCTTTGGCAAGTAAATTGATTGTCAAAAACTACATTAACGTGAGTGAAGCCACGGGCAAAACTTGTTGATTGTATAAAACAATGTATAGTTTTTATGACTCCAGCTAAAGAATGCCTTTAATATAAGGTAATATAAGGGTCGTAGCATAACGGTTCGCTGCGTTGATAAATTGTAAAACAAGATGGTATTTTCTTAATGTGTTCTTATTGTGTGCGCAATGAAAATAGGAAAGTGATTTTTATTTTTATATTATTACGGTGGCAAAACAAAAATACAGACTTTCAGCAGTTCGTGTAGGTAAGGGTTACTTGAAAAAGTAGTTAGTACTTCCAATAGTAATAATATCGAATAAGATTGTTAATTTTTTTGCTTTATTGATGTAAGTACATATAGTGGTATGAAAGAATGGACAGGTTTTTCAACATTTCTACACCGATGTTTTTGTTTTCACGTAATAATGAGCGACTTTTTCCCGTCACACGGGCACCTTACCAGACACCATGCCGCTACAGAGATTGTATCTGACCCGAAAATCGAACCCAGGACTTCAGGATCGTAACGCAATCTTTAACACCATCCGACCAATCAAACATCTAAAAGTAGTTTATATAACATTCATATAACAGCAAATCTTTAGATGTCTTGAATTCAGGAGTGACAACTCTTTACATGTTTTAATTGCGTTCCGCCCTACAGGAGTAGGGAATGAGGACATTCAGAAAAAAAAAGATAAGAAAAACAAAAAATATGTAAAAAAACCACTATGGCATACATAACTCTTGTTATAACCAAGATGACGTGAAACGATGATGATAAACAGTTCAAACAAAGTGTTCGAATACGTTTGTAATGTTCGTTGCGAACTGTCCGAATTAGTTACGCACTGTTGTGTAAGAACTCTAAGATTTAACGGACAGCCTATCCCAAAGCCCGAGGCGCGGCCATCTTGATTTTATAATTACACGACCGATATTTTCTAGTGATATTTTAAGTTAGTAAAGTAGCCTTTGTAACGGACTTTAATGTTCGAGTTTGTAAGTTCGTTCCAAGATATGCTAGTCCTTTAGTTCTGAACTTAGCTTTTATCCATGAACTTGGTAATTATTTAGAACTTAAGACATCCAATAATACTTCAAATAACTTATAAATCTGGAGATGTTTGTTATTCAATCAAGCTTTCACCGTTGAACGGATATTGATGAAATTTTGGCACAGAGATTGAATCCTTGATTAACACATAAGAGAGGGAGTAAATATAGATGTGAAAGTTTGTTATGATATTTGTAACTCAATTTAGCTCTAGTCCGTGAACAGATCGAGATGGAATTTGGCACACAGCACACAGATAAATTGTCTCTGTACCTATTCTTTTGTTGTAGTGGTGTTATTTAATAATTTCTATATTTCTAGAGATCGCGTGGTGATCGAATTTCGACAGTAAAACTTGAGGTGTCATTGTACAGACTTCCTTACTATGACAGGTAATCACATATACTGGACGCGTGTAATTTCATTAAGCCGTTTTCACGTAATTTTTAAAGTTGTAAGACATATTGTTTAAAACATTTAGATTTCTGCACTTCTTCTATATATTAACTGTAAATATTCCAAAATTCACATTACTACGCGCGTGAAATTTTCTTAAAATGGTGTACAAAGAATTCTCCTCAAGTATTAATATAATGATCTCTGCATTCATACAAAAACTATAAGAATTTATAATGTAAATGACTGCCGCCGCCCATGGGCAACTCAAGAGTCACAAGTGCGTTGCCCGCCTTTAAGGTGGGAGCAGGGTAAGGGTGAAGGGGGGGCTTAGGACCTCCGGTAACCTCACTCGGCGAAAAGCAATGCAATCATTGCTTCACTGCCCATTTTCTGTGAGGTCGTGGTATCACTCCGGTCGAGCCGGCCCATACGTGTCGAAGCATGGCTCTCCCACGCGGGAAAATGTGTAGCATAACAAAATAATATTATTCAGAGTCTAACAATGTGGTCGAAATGCAAATACGCTTGCGCCTTGCAACGGTCCCGAAAAGGCGAGTCTAACTTCGCCGTCCAACTATCGTCTTCAGGTTATACTTAGAGCTTACACAACTTCTGCAGAACATTTGCTCTTGCGTATTAATTGCAAATAAGCCGTCAAAAAACATGTGCAAAACACCTTCCTTTTAATTTTTCATGCGGTCGTCACATCTTGAAAAAGGAATAAAAAATGCACGAGTGCAAAAATACGTTGGCGTTAGAAATTACAGGTACTATATTACCATAGTAGTAGGCATACGCACATTGAAAGCCTGTCCCTTATTCCCATAAGCCAACAAGTCGAATTGTGTACAACGCACAAACCCGCGTCAGAGGAAATTGATATTTTAACACGGGGCTATGGTAAATATGCCGCAGTGACAACCAGATATGGGACGTGTCAACATTAGGAAAATTAATGTTCCGATCCGAAACGCTTTTAGCATTTCATTCTTTGGTTGAGGGTTATTCATTTGTAAGCTTTAGAATTTATAATTGTATTTTTTGGAAGCCCGTACTGATAGAGACATAGATTTATTATCTGAAGTAAGTATTATTATTAGCGTTTATTTTTTTTATATTTACAGAGACTATAAGCTCTTAATAACCGAGCATGGACGAGCACTTTTGGTCACGCACACATCTTAGATAGATGTGTGCGTGGATACAACTTCCAATTAATTTGCTGGTCGTTTCTGCATCTTATGGAAGCTTTAACGTGTGTTAACAACGTCTGTTGCGCCATAATATATGCGTAACTATAACAGAATCCAAGAAAGAAGCGAAAATAGCAGGCAATTAAATTGTTTATTAAACTTTCGCGATTCGTTAACATATAAGAGGTTTAAATCGGGTCTTTACCGCGGTAGGTTAGACTCCGTACTTTTTAATTAATCACTTTATAGTAAGTACACCTTCATTATGTTTATTAAATTTTAAAATACTCATAGACGTGTGACGAAACAACACAATTACAATTTACCATCTTAAATAAATAAATAACTCGGTACCGTATAGTTGTGGTATAGTTATCGAAAAAAAAAGCTTTTTTTTGTAATTTTAATAATAAAAAACTTATAAGATGATAATTTTTTTCTTGAAAAGCAATTGATTTCGTACTTGTCGAAAAGACTAATATATAACTTACTATATATATTGATAGGTAAGATAGGTAAAAAAAAATGTTCATTCCCCCTTCTCTGCAACGAAATTTAAATTAATGTTTAAAAAGAGGTCAAACACAATTTTCATTCATAAGATTTAAGTAAAGGGTTTAACGGGATCGTACCCCATAAATAGGGCCTCATGTTTCTTGTGATGTACGATACTGATATGGATGATGAAGTTCAGAACTTAAGTCAACTTTACTCTACCACCCCAGCACGCGTGGTTCACTCTGATTCACCGACATCTCCGAGGTCTTGACTCAGTGGAGTGTAACGCGTTCGCTGTATTGCTAAATCAAAAAGTAAAAGAAACTCTCGCATGTAAAGATTTGACACGTATTAACTTAATAATGTTAGGCTGATGTGATTTTGAATCTCAATTAGAGTGAAAAAAAATTAACTTTCCAAATTCAAATACACATTTGCTTATCTTCAGCTCGCCGAAGCTAATACGTGTCAATTCTTTACACTTCTATAAAAGGTAGGTAGTACACTAGCACTGACATACAGACATCTTTATCATTATCTATTCTATGCATAGTAGGCTCATTACGACAAGCATTTTGTTTGTAATATATCTGAAAAGCCAGGATAGGGAACATTGGAAAATGAAAATAATAGTAAGTACTAAATAATCCCACTAATATTATAAATGTGAAATTTTGGATGGATGGATGTTTGTTACTCTTTCACGCAAAAACCACTGAACCGATTGTGATGAAACTTAGTATGTAGGTAGCTGGAGACCTGGATTAACGCATTGGCTACTTTTTATCCCGATATTCCCATGGGATCGGGACTTACGCGGGTGAAACCGCGGGGGGGCTGCTAGATTATTTTAAAGATACAGCAAATCTTAACCAGCGAGCGTGTATGAAAGGTCTTATGAACGTGGAAGAGGTGCAAGCTTTGTATCAGTATCATGGAAAATGGTGCTATATCGTGTCTGCCAAAGACGTCATAGCGTGGGAGAGCCATGCTTCGGCACGTATGGGCCGGCTCGACCGAAGTGATACCACGGCCACACAGAAAACCAGCAGTGAAGCAATGCTTGCATTGCTTTTCGCCGAGTGAGTGAGGTTACCGGAGGCCCTAACACTTCCCTCTCCCTTCTCCCCTCCTATTCCCCCCTTCCTCTATCTCTTCTCCTACTCCCACCTTAATGGTCGGCAACGCACTTGTGACTCATGAGTTACAGGTGCTTAAGGGCGACGGTAGTCATTTACCATCAGGTGACCCGTCTGTTCGTTTGCCCCCTTTAACATAAAAAAACTTACTTCCTCGTGTAATTACTATCCAGTTGTTTATTTTTAAATTAATTGGACAATAATATTTAATAGTTATTCCTGAAATTCTTACTTACGCTAGGAGTACACAAAGGCTTAAGGCACAGTATAAGTATATACTTAAGGTCATAAAGATGTTCGTTAAAATATTAAACGTGGTGTATCTATGTCTTAACGTGCTACTCCAGTAATTGCATTAACAACGTCATTAGGCGTTAACTTCTATGGCGGTCTTTTTTTCAAGATAAAGAGCTTTAGCCTGTAATTTAATTACACAGACAGACACTAATGTTTGTTTTTTTACCAGCTTCAAAAAAGGAGGAGGTATTATGTTACCTACTGCCCGCGACTTCGTTCACGTGGCAATTTTTAAAACCTAGTCTTCAACGAAATTTTACCGTCTGTAAGCAAAACGAATCGTTTCTTGATTATAGGAACCGGGCATTAAACTAATGTTAATAAATATATATGTACAATCCTAGTTTACTGCTACAAAAACTAAAAATGGTCTTACAATTTATTTGTGATAATGTAATTAATTTAAATAATTATAGTTGACAGTCGCCAAATATTTTTTTTGAAGTGAAAACTTCTTTCGCGGCGTTGTGCACTTTTAAGGATGGGTAAAAAATGTTAAACTCGCGTCAGGACACGTGACCTGATCGAAAATTCGTAAGACGGAGCCGAGTTTCTTATATTTAAAAAAATATAACATTCGACATTCAAACATTTATAGCACAAAGAACTCCAAGACCCGGGACAACTATTTGTGAATAGCACATTTTTTTGTTTTATGTGTTAATTGAACCCAAAACACTTGGCGCGGTACAGTGGCGACGCGACCACTTTAACCATTGCGCCACTCCATCCAGTCATAATGACTTGATGAGGGAATGATACTTACAAGTAATGGGTGGTACTTCCAAAAAATCACAAAATGTGCTTCGAAATATTGTTTTGCGAAAAGTGCTTTAATAAGAATGTGTTAAGCTGAATTTGTTGCTGTTTTATACACTCCTGCAGCAACAAGCGGTCAACTGACATTCTATTTTAATCATAAATCCATAAATTACAAAAAACTAACAACCCGGCTTCACACGGGTAGCAGAGACATCTTCAACAAAAATCATCATATTTCAACCGATTTACACAAAACCTTAACAAATTATATACCTAAATCGAAATTCAAACATTTATGAGCGGCCAGGAGCGCAGAACTTCCAGTGTACCCTATGTATACATTTAGATATGTTTTTACCTACTTTTTATTTTTAGCCTAATAATATATATATAGATGTGTGTGTGTGTGTGTGGGTGTGTGTGGGTGTGTGTGTGTGTGTGTGTGTGTGTGTGTGTGTGTGTGTGTTACACACACAAACACACACACATCTGTATATACATTGCAAATACATTGTGAAGGTATGTTTTCACTTCTGGCGTGCAGTCCTACGACTGACTGTTTTTTTATTTCTTTTACCTTGAAGTCAAGAAATATTTATCTTAACAGTTTGGTCTTCGATTTTGCCACGTTTTCAGAAAGTGAGAAGTTGCTCCCACTGCAGTGCTTCTAGTTGAGTCTAAACTTTTTAGCACTTTGCTTATTCACATTGTATTATTTATATCATCACTACATATTATAAAACAAAGTCCCCCGCCGCGTCTGTCTGTTCGCGATAAATTAAATAAATAAATATGGTTTAAAAAACTAAAAAACACGCTTTTATAGAAAATTCTACTAAAAAAATAAAAAAAAAATAATCGAATTATTGCATTGTCATCTGTCTTTGACAGGTGTGCAAAATTTGAATGAAATCTGGCCGTTTAAAGTGGGTCAAAATCGCGCCCAAAGGAGTCGGTTACAAACATACAAACAAACATACAAGTGAAGCTAATATAAAGCGTGTAAAAACTACTGAACGGATTTTCATGCAGTTTTCACCAATAGATAGAGCGATTCATGAGGAAGGTTTAGGTATATAATTTGTTAAGGTTTTGTGTAAATCGGTTGAAATATGATGATTTTTGTTGAAGATGTCTCTGCTACCCGTGTGAAGCCGGGTTGTTAGTTTTTTGTAATTTATGGATTTATGATTAAAATAGAATGTCAGTTGACCGCTTGTTGCTGCAGGAGTATATAAAACAATAGCGATAATCTTCAGCTTAACACATTCTTATTAAAGCACTTTTCGCAGAACAATATATCGTAGCACATTTTGTGATTTTTTGTAAGTACCACCCATTACTTGTAAGTATCATTCCCTCATCAAGGCATTATGACTGGATGGAGTGGCGCAATGGTTAAAGTGGTCGCGTCGCCATTGTACCGCACCAAGGGTTGTGGGTTCAATTAACACATAAAACAAAAAATTGTGCTATTCACAAATAGTTGTCCCGGGTCTTGGAGTTCTTTGTGCTATAAATGTTTGAATTTCGAATGTTATATTTTTTTAAATATAAGAAACTCGGCTCCGTCTTACGAATTTTCGATCAGGTCACGTGTCCTGACGCGAGTTTAACATTTTTTACCCATCCCAAAAAGTGCACAACGCCGCTAAAGAAGTTTTCTCTTCAAAAATTAAATCAAGATAAACAAGACAAGATAACACGCACACGTACACAACACAAACTTTTTAAAGGAGGTTTTGTTTTACAAAACGCCTCATTAAGATAGAGCGTAGTGCAATTTAAATAAAGAGTTTGCCAATTAAGAACAGAAACAATATGGCATATAGAGTAGTTGCACAAATGGAAATTAGGTCACTTGAATATTATCCAACTGTAGTCATGGGTCGTACTTGCAAAATTGAGTATTAGGGTCGTCAAGTACACCTTCATTAAAACACCAGGTACAAAAACCAGGTTTTAAAAACCTTCAAAGTTTTTTCGCTACAACGGAAATTTATCCTTATCTCTTTTAAAATAGGTAATAGCGTGTACATATACCTTCAAGACTTGGCAGCGCTTAAATACTTGCATGGAATATTGATCCTTGTCGTCATACACATAGGGGATGCAATTGCAAAGAAAAACTTTCTGAGCTGTTTCAGGTGCAAGTAATACGATTCCTCAGATCGATTACGTTCAAAAGAACTGGCAACACTTTTAAAGTTTTTTTTCTGTACAAAGATAATTGATCCTTACTTCAATTAAGAAAGGTGCGCAAAGGCGTGTACATATAACAAAATACCCTGCAAGACTTTCAACTATGTAAATACTTGTATAGAATATTGATCCCTGCTGTCTTAAACATAGGGAACATAATTGCATTTTGCAAACAAAACCTCGAAGCTGTTTCAAGTGTGAGAAATACGGAACCTCAGCCCGATTACGTTGTTAAGTAGTACGAAGGCCAAATACTTTAAACGTCTTGTAAGTTTTTCTAAGAGTACCAGGTCTGCGCACTTCCAAGTAAATACCAAGTTTTAAACCCTGGTCGCGTAAATACGCCTCATCGCTATCCAACTGTTCATTTCAAATACGTAGCGGTAATTAAAAATGTTCATAAAGAAGTTTTTCCACCTTTATTGCCATTTAGTTGAACGTGGTATTTGAATACACGGTATTCATTGTTACTAACATCTTTAATTTTAATTAAAGCTATCAATTTGGATACTAGTGTAATTTAGCAAATTCAACGTGACTAGAAAACTAAGAGGGCAATTCGAGATATCGGCCAATGTCATACGGTGTTCCGCAGGGCACTATTCTTGGACCTCTTCTGTCAAATTTGAGATATGACTTTTTGATGTCTTTCTCCTCGGGCTAGATTTGATGGATTACGCTAACAACACTCACACCTCAGCTATTTGAGACGAGTCATAGTTATTTTATGGTCACGAGATTATAAGAATGTGTATTGATTGATTTGAATCATTGTCTAATAATAGTAGTGAAAGGTAGGTATAACACAAATCTGCCTCTGTAATTAATATAAATTTACATAGTTTTTTACAACTGAGGTCAAAAGTTTGAGGTACCGGTTCCTATGAATGCTTGTATATACCATCACATAAGATCACAATGGAGTTTTGCCAAACCTATTTAATCGAACGATATATGGAACGATAAGCTGTATTGACAATTCAAGCCAATGGCTTTCTGCAATGGCTAGATTTTCTGTTCACGGCTTCCATTCGGTCTAGAAAGAATACATCTTTGGATCCTACATATTGATCTAACCACAAGGCGTATAAAAACACTGTCACCAAGTCTTGTTATCTGTGTTTAAGTGTAGGTATTTTATTAGATTTTCGTTTTTTTTGCTACATAACCGTTAAATTTTTTTTTAATGAGATTTGAATAACGATGTTTCTTAATTTGGTGATGCACAGCAATACAACTTTTCCACAATTAGTTATCAGATAACCACACGACCCATCTGATTTATTCTGAACAGTGGATATGAAAATTCGCAACACCAGTCATGTTATTCGCGGTTCGCAAACCTTAATGCCTGACCTAGCTCCACATTGAGCTCTGGTGGTTCTATTATCCAGCAGAACTACTTCACTACTCTAGAAGCCCTGGTTGATTGCAGTCTTCTATGGGGTGAAGACACAGAGATTAATTATAGTCTAGAATAGCGAATAGGCTATTTTTATGTAATTGTTGTAATTGCAAACGCAGAGACACCAAACTGAAAGCAGTTTCAGGAGTTTAAAAATAAAACTATGTAAAGGTTTGTCACCTCACCTCTGAACAGTCAAATAATAAGCAGCCAAATGAATTTCAAGTCATTTGGCCAGTTATGTGTGTTGTGGATGCGTTAACGTGTGTAGTGAGGTTTGTAAACTCACACACAAAACATACAATAAATAGAACTTTTAGATAAACAGTTTGAATTCATAAATATAAAAATTTGGGTTATGTATAAAACAATACAACACAGTAGGGTTTTCGAGGGAGTTCAGTTACTATTAGTAAATTATTGGAGGGCGAATATTGCTTTAAGTCTCTATAGTCGTGGTTGTAACCACGGCCAATGCAACCTGTTCGGAATGGCAAGCAGTTTTTTATATCAAAGAAGAACACTAGCAACGTTAACCCCTCCAGCTATACTAAAGACTTGTGTAAGAAGTGGGTTCACATCGGTAGTACATTGAGTGGGGTTCGAACCAAACACTTAGCCGTTATCCTATCGCCACTTGCTATTTACAACACTCGGTAACCATGCCTTATAAAATACCAATAAATATATTTGTAATTAAGCCAGTTAATTATCTGATTTCGTATCTCCATTTGTTAAAATTTTTACAGGAGAAAGAAAAAACTATTTTACTAATATAAATAATGCTGTGGAGAGACCTAAATAAATTAATAATCCATAAAATATAGACAAACAACTTTATTTACATTTAAACATTAATTGTGCTTATGTTTGTTGTAATGATTATTTATATTTCTGATAACATGACGAAATAAATGGACTTACGTATACTTATCAAAGATGTGTGCGTAATGAAGAAGATGAAGTGCGTAGTTTTATTTTTGAAAATGGCAAAGAAACTAAAAATAAATAGAAAATACGAGTGATTTCACCGTGTTCGTTACAGCATTTTACACTAGATGACATCAAAATCAGAAATTAGAAAATTTTGGAGTTACGAAGTTATGATTATGCCATCGAATATAGTACTGAAACACAGACATAGTGCATTTAATCAACACTTTCTGAACATGAAACACAACATCCCCGAATTATGTTCTCATGTTTACCCTCTCCAACCCTTAGATTGACGCACCCACTTTCCCCGTTCCCCGCAGATACGGGATATCTGATTTCTCTGGGGATATTCTGTGCAGAAAGCATTTTGTGTTTATAACCCATTTTAGGGATCCATAGTCAAACTATGTAAAGTTATAGTTTTACTATCATTTTTTATTTAAAAAGACAACTCCCGCATTAGGAATATTTCTGTGTCACGGGGGCTTCACAAACATTCAAACAACGGACACAAAGAACACCCAGACTCGGGAAAACTATTTGTGGATCACACAAATTTTTGTCCCGTGTTGGATTTGAGCCCACAACCCTCAATGCGGCGTAATGGTGAGGTGACCACTTAAACCATTGTGCCATCCGTGCAGTCATATATCAATATAATATGTCAGACGATACATTAGTGGGAGAGCCATGCTTCGGCACGTATGGGCCGGCTTGACCGGAGTGATACCACGGCCTCACAGAAAACTAGCAGTTAAGCAAGCAGTTGGTTTCGACGAGTGAGTGAGGTTACCGGGGTACCTAACCCTTCCTCCTTTCCACTAATCCCACCTTAAGGGCCGGCAACGCTCTTGTGACTTGAGTTGCAGGTGCCCATGGGTGGCGGTAGTAACTTACCATCACTGCCATTACCATCACCCGGCTGCTCGTTTGCCCCCAAAAAAATATTTACTACAACTGGCTTAATAATAATATATTATAAGAAAGACGCACGTTAAGCTGCGGCGAAGTTAGAGCAAACTTTGGTTTTTGTGCAAACTTAAAGTTTTTCCATCCCGGGAATCGAAAGTTACTTACTGAAATAAATCATATGGATGATTGATGGACAAACCTGCGTAAGTACGTAAGTAAGCTACGTACTATAAATGAATCTCTGGGTCTACTTACCGGTCGATATTTTGACTGTAAATGTAAGAATATAAACACAAAAATTATGTAATATTAATTAATACTACAATGTACTAATTAGTTTACTTACTTCGGTAGTGTAGCAACCTTCGCGCAGCTCCGTTCCTTGTGGCAATCGCAGAAACTGACTAGAAGAGTTAAGCTCAAGGTATTCCAGTCCAATGTGAAAACCGTGTTGCTGTACGGGTGTGAGACGGTGAAGATCCCCAATCGACCAACAGATCAAACGCCGCAGGTGGAACTGGGTCGGTCACACGCTCCGAAGGGACCCTGAACATATACCAAGTCGAGCCCTAGACTAGAATCCCCAGGAAAAGCGTAAACAGGGTCGCCCTAAGCAGACCTGGCGACAAACGATCATCGCAGAAGAGAAGAACATAGGGAAGACTTGGAGCGAAACGAAGCGCGAAGCTCAAGACCGAACGGGATGGCTTCGCACTGTGGATGCCCTCTGCCCCATCTAAGGAACATAGGAACATAAGTCAAGTAAGTCACTACAATGTAAAGTTTTTCTTCTGTGAAATGTTCC
This sequence comes from Euplagia quadripunctaria, assembly GCA_963859945.1. Lineage (NCBI taxonomy): Eukaryota > Metazoa > Arthropoda > Insecta > Lepidoptera > Erebidae > Euplagia > Euplagia quadripunctaria. The sequence goes on from OY982585.1 coordinate 10,503,045, forward strand.
TTACATGTAAATGAGTCAGTTTGCAAGTATATACAGACATTTTACAAAAGACTGCGATTAAGACTTCTAGCGTAGATTTTAAAATTTGAACCCAATACTGAGAAAAGAGTCTTGAAGTGTCGGCCACACAAATGAAACAAGTAAACTATGAAGATAGTTGTTTAAAAAAATTTGAGGTACAGAATCCCTAAAAATATTTTTTTATTATCACCGCTATTGACCACTTCAAGTTCTTTCTTTACCAATAAAACAAGCACATTCCGGGAAGGAGGTTTCCAATATGGATGTGTCGCATGTGCCTAAATGACTGCTAATTATACGAAACCAGACAAGAGGATAGATGAGATGATTATATACTCGTAACTAATAGATTAAGGTACAGCAAGTGAAGATTTGTGTGTTTATTTTGACACCTTAGTTTTATATAAAACTTGTGCCGAGGCTACAAAATCGATTAATTTCATTCCAATTTGAGCAAATTGCAAATTCGAAACGAATGGTATCTTCTTTAAATAATACCGTAATGGATTGAATTAAAAGTATTTTTACTTTTTGATGCGCCGATGCATTTACTTAGTGATTAACAAAAAAAATGTCCATAATTACGTCCTAATAGATTCCGAAGAAATAATTGCAGTTATTTTATAACAAGTAATTGGGGCCTTTTTTTACAATTCAACGACGTTCCATTATATTATTCATATATTATTTCATAATACATTTGTATTTTTGTTCGACATTTTCTGTTTTCTAATAGAGGGCTCAGGCTATATTCCAATTCAGGCTATATTTTGCGTTGTTAACGCGCGTTACATGTTGAGAACTTGAATAAAATTCGTTCGTTCGTGTACTTGGCAACGCGTGTTAACAAAACGCCCGTCATCGGAACACAGCCTTATACTGATTACGAACGTGACTTCAAATTTTTTATAACAGCATATATTTAAACTAACATCATTACAGAATAATATTTGGGAAGATTCTAGACCTTAATTTCCCATTGAGCTCATTCAGCATTTACAGCGCTTAATTAAACGAAAAGTAGAAAATATAAAAAGCGTCGTTATTTCTAAATAATAAAATTCCTTTCTTTTTCTCTTTATGGAGCATAAACGTTTTGTTGGCCAGTACTTTTTATGAGTTTATGTCGTCGCTATGGTTTTTCCGTGGGATATAAAATATATGGGTTTGTTATCGTTCCGAATGTAGTATGTGCGTAAATAAACCAAAATACACGGATACTACTTCGTAGAAACGTAAATCATTTTTGTGAGTATTTTGTATAGGGTTTATTGGGGCTGCTACCTGCGTACCGGGGAATATTTAGAATAAAATATTTGTATAGAATTATAGTCAGCCATCTTGTTTTGCGGGTAAGGGAAGCTTTTCGACAGATTTTATTTTTAACTTCTGAGGCATTGGATAAATTACAATAAATTTTTTATGCAAACATGTGTTGTAAATGTGAACATATTTTAGCCGATTGAAGCCCAGGTGGCTCATAGTTGAAGGACTGATTACTAATATTGTGCGAACATATCTTAATACACTACAGAAGATCGCGGTTAAATAGAATCGTTTTACATTTCTGCTACTTATTAGAGCTTAATTCCCTTCAATTGTATTCCACAGTCACCTTTTGTACCAGTGGTTTACTTAGGTGTTCCACGGGTACGTTCTTGTGTCCGAGGGTTACATACAAATACAAGTAAATTGAAGAACGATTTTTTATTTATTGGTTAACGATATACGCCTGCCTGGGGCCTAACATCCCGATTTTACCAAAGGGTGAAACGAAACGTCTCGCAACACTTAATACCTACAGTTAAATCAAACACAAAGATCGTTGTGTCTAATAAATACTTATTTAACTTTCATCATTAATAATTGTCTGACAATCAGAACCTCCGGCGATGTTCCAATATTGGTAAAACCCAATTTCGATTAAGATTTATAAGTCTTCAGATACCTACTGTAATGAAAACAATTATTGCCTAAAGCGTTTGAGTGTTTGTCTCTATTTATTTATTTATTTATATAATAGTTAGCCTACTATATACAGTCGCCCACCATGTGAAAAGAGGCATTTTTAGGGTTCCATTTCTCAAAAGGAAAAAAAAAATCCTTATAGGATCACTTTGTTGTCCGTCTGTCTGTCTGTCAAGACCCTTTTGCTCAGGAATTCGTAGTCGCATCAAGTACTGCTACTGCTAGAGCTATTCTTAGCTACATTTTCTTTCAATATATTCCCAATTATCACAACTTTAATTCCCAGAGAGCCCTGGGAAGGTAATAGGCTTGCCCACTACGCGAGTGAGACCAAATTATAGTTGGCAAAATGTGGGTGTTCAATACACCTTTGCCTTCCCCTTCCGAAATATAGGCATGAGTATCTATATATTAATACGTATACGTATATATTAATAATTAAGCGAAAACTTTGGATCCCTTTTTACGAAAATTGGGCGGACGGAGAAGTATGAAATTTCGCACACTTATAGTTTATACAGAAAGGAAGTGACGAATGCTAAAATTTTTGAACAATATTTGCTACAAAGTTAAAAAAATGTAAAAACGGGTACATACAGGTATGAGTGTCCAGTATATATTTTGACCTGTCATAGTACAAAAGTATATACAATGACAGGTCAAGTAATATTGGCCAATGAAATAAACCATGGTCGAAATTCGACCACCACGCGATCTCTAGTATATATAATTATATATATTTTTTTTTCAAATGAAGAATACTAGTAACGTGGGTCACACATTACTAGTATTCTTGTTAACCCCTCCAGCTAAACTTAACGCGTGTGTTAAGAGCGGGTTCACGTCAGTAGTGCACTGGTTGGGGTTCGAACCCGCAAGTCCGACGCCTTAGCCATTACGCTACCGGCGTGAGTATATTGTCAAGCTGGACTGCGCGCGCCCTTTGCAACCTTCGTGGATTGATGATTAAACTTCTTTGGCGCGCGAAGTCTTACTGGCAACTTCGTGCTCAAGATTCGAAGTAATTCGTATTTGAAATAGTTTAGAGAATGGAACCATGAAACAAGAGACTCTCGTCTGAAGAGCCTTAGAATACTGACGTCCCGTGTTGACGCACGGAACTTCAAGATATATTATATGTTTTATTTCAATTGTGTTATTGCGAGTTATATTGATTATATGAATGTAATACGTTAAAGGTTTCAGTAAAAACCTATATTTCACCCGCGTAATCTTTTATTCCTCTTCCCTAGAAATTAGATCCATCTTTCCTAGTACGGCTCACCCTCTGAGTCTTAGCAATATGTTTGTATAATTGAGTAACAATGAACTATAACTATATATAGATAAATATCATTTTAAGCTTTAGGCTTATGCTGCTTTTGTAGAAGTGATTTGCAGCCTTTTGATGTGGAATTTATAACAATATTTCACATACTTTTATCAGATATAAATACATATGTTTATGAATACATAAATATTTACTCAACTCCATGGTTGCCTAAAAAAGGATTATCTTGTGTGCGAGATAAGACCCCCAATTGAATAGAAGGCTTAAATGAGGAATAGTTTCTATATTATTTATTTATTTATTTAAAACTTTATACACATAGAGTACAGAGGTGGACTTAATGCTATAGGCATTCTCTGCCAGTCAACCTTCGGGTGATGCAGAGAAAACAGGAAGTAGGTGCATTAAAAATATTATAGTTTATTAGGTGAATTTGGAAACTAAATATAAGACAAAAATACTTAAACAAAGTATATAGGATAAAATACATATCATAAACATACATACAAATATATACACAAACACAATACATACATATATACACATACATACATATAAATAAAACATGGTGACGATTTAGATGATAAACTATGGGCAAGTTGAATCTGCTAGTTGTTCGATAAAGTACTCCTTTACTTTCACTTTGAATGAGTAACGATTGGTGGCCATCCTGATTTCGAGGGAAGCGCATTCCAAAGAACAACTGACTGTACGAAGAAAGAAGAGCCCACAAACTCTGTGGTGTGAGAGGGACAAAGAAGAAGAATATTATTTAAGGAACGAAGGTTTCTATCATGGTTACTACTTAAATATTGGAAATATGAAGTTAAATACGTTGAGGAAGATGGGGAATTAAGGATGGTAAACAGGGAAGTGAGGGCTCGCAACATACGGCGCTGACGAATAGGCAACCACTTAAGCTGAGAACGGAAAGAGGACACATGGTCATATTTACGAAGATTAAATATAAATCGAATGCAGTTATTAAGAAGACGGTCTAATTTATCGATAAGATCTGCATTCAGGTCATAATAGCACACATCACCATAGTCGATTATTGGGAATATGAGAGTTTGCATGAGCATTGTCTTGGTTTCGCGGGAAGAAAATTTTTTAAGCGATGTAATGTACGGAGGGTACCAGTAACCCTCTGGCACAGGTTTGTAACCTGATCGCGCCAGTTCAATGTGGAGCCAAGATGTAGACCCAGGTCTTTCACCGATTGACAAATAGGTATAGTAGTGCCGTTGAAAGTAACAGCTGGGAGCATGTCAGTGTCTACTCTACTCATCAATCGGTGACTACCGATTATAATGGCTTGACATTTAGAAGGATTTACTGACAAGCCAAACCTTTTAGACCATTCTTCTATAGATTCGAGGTCTCTGTTGACCATGTTGATGGCCGATGATATGTTCTCAACCCTAGCTTGAGAGTACATCTGCAGGTCGTCGGCATACAGATGATACGCACATTGAAGTTCCTGGGTTAGGAGATTAATAAACAGAGAAAATAGCAAAGGAGAAAGAATACCGCCTTGAGGAACACCAGAGTCAGATCATTCCAGCTTGATGAAAACTCGTCAACACGAACAGACTGCTGGCGTCCCTGAAGATAAGATGAGAACCATTCCAGAGCATCAGGCGAGATCATAAGATAGGAAAAGATAGATAAGAGGATATCGTGATTGACGGTATTGAAAGCATTTGAGAAGTCAACCAGTACTAAGACTGTCAGTTTTGCGTCTTCCATTGCTGCTCTAATATCGCCAGTCACTTTAAGGAGAGCGGAGGTAGAACTGTAACCAGGTCTAAAACCGTTCCGGAATCTAAAGAATAATTGATAATATGAGAGATAACAGGTAAAAGTGGATCAAGGATTGTTGTGACCATGCGCCTGCTGATTTGATCACAACCAACGGCATCAGATTTAATGGATAGAATTATTTTTTTGATCTCGTCCGGTGGAACTGGAGAAAAGTGGAAAGGATTAATATTAGGGCAGTCTAAGCCTGCCAAGTAATCAGCAGTGCGATACTTTGTTTGGTGATCCAAGTAAGTAGAGGTTGAAAAATGTCGGTTTATGTCATCCAAACCAACTATCTTCTGCAGATTCGTGGGTTGCCGTTTACCAATACCCAAAGTTCCAAGAAACTTCCAGGTGTTGGCCGGGGAAGAACAGGTGATGTTGTCGAGAATGTGTCGGCGTTTGGCGTTACGTATCATCTGATTACACCGATTCCTCGCAGCTTTGTACAGGCTCCGCTTTTCCTCTGTACGATCTTTTTTAAGCTTGCAAAAGGCCCTATCTCTTCGCCGCATAGCCCTGCGAACAGCCTCTGTCATCCAGGGTGAAGGTGGTCTCTTAAGTTTAATTTTTCTAATAGGAGCATGGCAATCATAAAGAGCAATAAGTGCAGTGTTAAAATTATTTATTTTATCGTCTACGCTTGACGCCTTCGTTACAATGTCCCAGTTCAGTTCAGAAGCATCCCTATGAAGCCTATCTACATCCATACGACCAAAACAACGCATGTGCAAGACTCTGGGAGGGGGTTTGTGTGGTTTTAGGACGTACGAGAGGAATATAAGGTTGTGATTGGAAAATTCAGAAGCAGTAACTTGACCGTGGTTACTGACGTGTGTTGGGGCTGAAGTAATTATTAGATCTAGCCAAGTGTCTGCTCCCTGGCTATTGTAATGGGTCGGTTGAAGGGGCAAGGCCTGCAGGCTGGCAGATTCGACAATTTGAAGGAGTTTGCGGGAACGTAAGGAGTGATGGAAAAGGTCTGTATTGAAATCGCCCATGATGACGTGATGTGCATATTCTGACCCATGATGACGTGATGTGCATATATTATGTTTTACATCTGGTTTGTACAAACATTATTATTATCTCTATTTTTCAATCACTTTACGTGTAAATTACATGTTTAAATATTATTTAAAGCAAAATACTTTAAAAGTTGTGTACCACCAGTATCGGGAATTCATTTCCGAGCGTTTTCAATTATTTGTTACTAGCAGCCCCCCGCGGTTTCACCCGCGTAAGTCCCGACTCCGTGGGAATATCAGGATAAAAAGTAGCCTATGCGTTAATCCAGGTCTTCAACTATATACATACCAATTTTCATCGCAATCGGTTCTATGATTTTTGTGTAAAAGGGTAACAAACATCCATCCATCCATCCAAACTTTCACCTTATAATGTTAGTGGGATTGTTCACGTTATAGACTCATCCGCCTGATCACAAATCTTCGGCTAACAAAAATACCAGCTTAAAGTAACCGGCATGTCAAAACAATGTAAAAGATTTTTTAAACATAGTTCTTTTGTTAGTCTACTTTTGGAAACACCCACGCCCCAGAGGCAGTCTAGACGGCTTAGATGTCTTTAATTTTAATGTTTACTTCTAAAATATTTTAATGATAAAACTTTCATCGTTTGTGTCATCAACCCTTCATAACATTTTCTTCAAAATCGGTAACAACTGGTAAAATGTTTTTTGTTTAAAAATAACTGAAATCATAAATAATATCCATTGAATTCAATTTATGTTACTCTCTACAATTTGGTTTGATGTTCCTTTTTTTTTTCTGTGGCTTCGGAAATGGTTTTATTTTTCCTTAATCTACCAATAATATTGGAGTTTTGCCTAATGGCAGTTTTGTTCGAACTTTTGTTCCACAAAATAAACGTTAACTTAAGTTTATATGAATGTAAATTTTATAGTATTACATTAAGGTGCCTTTTCTGCTATCAGTTTTTTAGTATGTTGTAGTTTCAGTAGTATCAGTTAAATTTTTATATATTAGTTAATGCAATTTGCGTCAGTCTGTATTTAGTACACTAATAGTAACTTTGAGTTGTGATTATAATGTCTTAATTTATGGATTAGAACGTGATCATCGCAATCGATCGCGATCTGTCTTTAGCGTACTTTTAAAAGAACTAATTGTTACAGCCAGCGTAGTCCGTTTTTAAAATCAACTCCATATTGTAGTTTTTACAGAAAGCATTCTACAATTTGATCTTCTGCAAGAGGAAATTTCTATTAATGTACATAATTTTAAGTTGTATTTTTTCAGTCACAAAGTAAAATATAGGCCAATAGTTTTGGCTTGATCTATACAACAGTTAAGATTTTTTTAATTCTGAAATTAGTACATTAAACAAATCAACATTTAAAGGAAAGGAACTGATCAGCTTTAGAATGTTAATTTAAAATTTTTTATCACAGAAAGAGATATAACATATACCTTCTATTATCTGAACAAGGTCAATAAAGGAGATGCAGGTTTTTGTTTATCTGAACTCGGCGTACCCTCATCAACATATAAAACCATGCCTCGGTAAAAACAATCGTAAAAACATGAATGTAGTACCACGTATTTTACAAAACAATAAACAGTCGTAAATGAAACAACTTGGTTCAGTGGTTCTCGAAGTTTATAAAAATAAAGTACAAAAATATTACGAGAGAAATATACGTGTCCAAAAAAGTAATGAAACAGTGTTCTTAAAACATCAAAATACTTAGACACAACATGTTTACAAAACGTTGGAGTTCATATGGAAAATTAAATATGACTGTACTCTGTTGTTTGAAAATGTTTTTGGGGTTTTATTTTGAAGGATTTTAGTCTACGCTGCCTTGTAGACTTGTATTTTGGATTAAAAATTTGGAAATATACCCATAAGTGCAATTCATTAACCAACGAAAAAACAGGAGGTTCTCAATTCGACCGTATATATTTTTTTTTTTTTTAGGTTTGTTCATCCCTTTCTCCGTTATTTATGAACCGATTTTGATTATTCTTTTTTTGTTAGATAGGGTATACTTCAAGGGTGGTCCCATATCAAGGAAGTCAGGATCTGATGATGGGATCCTGATAAAATTGAGAGAAACCCTCGAAAATTAGAGGAAAGAATAGAGTTTCTGTTTACTTTTCATTACTTTATCAGGTATTTGCGTTCAAAAATCATCATATCATGTAACTGAGCTGATGATGAAAAAAAATCATCAAATAAAAATCTTTTTAACAAAAAATTAAACAAAAAAATCATATAAACTTATTTTGAGTCGGCGCCAAATAATACAATGATTAATTACCTACGTATAGCCATGTCCATTTCTACGTAGGTACGTATAAAATTTAGATAATTAATCAGTTTGTTGTTTGGCGCCGACTCAAAATAAGTTTATATAAAATTTGATAGTTTATGTAAATAAGCTCAAGACTTAAGAGGTTTATTTATTTATTGCTTTTTAGTTATTCCTGCGGTTTAATTTTTTGTTAAAAAGATTTTTATCTAGTAACAAGTCATCAAGTTAACTTCAACTAATACCTATTTAATATGGTGACTTCCTTCAAAACGGTGAAGAGTGTTTCGAAACTAACTTTACCGATAGAATGCATTCCATCGATGAAGGCTTTTTAGCATATTTCTTTTGAGCTCTCCTTTAGAAGGTTGAGGATACATTTAAATTTTAGTTACAAACCTACTTAGATACATAAAGGCGACCCGAAATTACACCGTTACGTCTTCCTTTATAATAATGTTCTTATAAGCTTTATTGTTGAAGAAATAATAAGAAGGGATACCCTCACTCCGCCAAAGTCAATTTGTAAAAATACTTGCGAGCGAGCGCGCCAAGAATGATTCTGCAGCCATTCTGCGCTCGACCTTTGTGGAGGAAACACATGACATTTATTTACATCTAAAGTGGTCATTATTATTAGTAATATAGTTCAGTTCTAATTTAGCTTAACCGGCTTTTGTTTTCTTTCAATAATGTCTTTTTAGTTTCATAATAATATAACTTTAATCGGATCACTTTGATCAAATTTGTAAAGTTTACCTTTTAAGATATTATTCACATCCTTACACAACTGTAAACGACTATATTAATTGCCGTTTGTATAATGCACTTAGTCAGCAACAATTTACATATATTATATACTTCACTTCACCCATTCATTACTATTTCCTTAATCCACGAATTAAATCTCTGCATATTCCGAAAATGCAGTGGATTGGAGAAATGATGCAATACGCCTGAAAACAATTAGGAACAATCGTTATTGTTTATTTTCATCATGTGACATTATCATTAAATTGTGGAAATATTGAAAACGTTTGCAATTTTGCTTTTAACCTAGATATTCCAGATTAACTTAGGTATAGGATTTATCAAAAAATATTTTCCATTTCCAATATTTCATAATTTGTAATTGGCGACTATAGATTTTAGTAAACGCTCACTGTCGCCCGATCTTACATTCAAGCTGCATCTTTTCTTAATAAAGAAAAAAAAGGTTTTGATATTTTATAATCGACCCATCTTGGTTAAAACTTGTATTTTGGCACGAATCCCGTACATAAGTTTTAGTTATCAGTCAAAAATATAGAAAACTATAATTAGATTTTAGAATTGTTATGAATTTAAAAAGCCTAAAAACACAATCGGGGACAATAAACGTCGCATCCCTTTGATCCACATTTCCCAGCAACGTCTTATCATTGTCAATTTTAATGACTTATCACTCCCGATGCAAAAAGGAGGGGAGTTATAAGTTTAATGTGTACATCTATGTCTCTGTATGGCATAATAGCTCCTAAACGCATAGACCAATTTTGATTTCGTTTTTTTTGTTTAAAAGGTGCTTTGATCGATAATATTCTGAGGAATAATTCAAAAAAATCTTGTCGGCCGTTCGAAGATCACTCGTTTTCGTCTTCGCTCGTTTCTAATCGCTGTTATATAGTTTCGTAATAGTTTATATATATATAAATCGTTATTGACTCCAGAAAAGATTTATTTTGGCACACAGTCTCAAATTTTCACACGAAAACAATAAAAAGGAAAATGGATAAATAAAATATACAAAATCAAACAAAAAAAACAAATGAAATAAAAAAAAAAAGTGGGAGTATATTACCTCTCTCTCTCTCTCTGTTATAGAATAAAATGTTCCTTTTTAAATAAAAGAATAGAGTTGGAACTAGTTTGCACCTGGTATTAATTTCTAGTATTTACTTGCTCAAAACCTGATCCCAAATTGATTTGCAAATAGCAATTTTTATCCCAGATTGACTACAAATTTCCTTTAAAATAAATTCATTCCGTGTCATTGAAATTTGGCATAAAAGTATTTTTGAATCTTCAGTAAGCCCTATATCCGTAACAGAAAGAATTATTTCACTTTACTGTACAAATATGTATCACTCGACAAACGGCTCGAAGCGCTCAATGTTGAGAAAAGAAATGATAAGAGAATGATCGGTATGCGAATTCAATTTAATCCGTTCAACAAAGAGTTTTCTTCCATCTTATCTTGTTGAATTATAAGATTGAAAAGTCAACTTGTGAGCTCAAGAAAATCGTACTCATCTTGAGGCGATTTTTAAATAAAGAACGGAAAATTTGACTCAGATTTATTTATTAATGGTTCGGTATACAACATACATGTCTAGGTTAGGTTTACACAAGTAGTTTTCTGTAACTCCACAACAAAGCGCGTATTTTGCATTGGTTGGAATAAAAGCTATTCGAGCCACCCTAACTCCCTGAACAACTACAACGCACCATGTCTATTACATAACTCAAGGAAGATACGTTAGTCATTTACACATTATACATCCTATCCACGGAGAGCATAGTACGAGTGAGCTGAGCCCAGGAAGATTTAAAACATAAAATTGATACACTAACACCCAACATACAGCTTTTCAAAGACAAGATTACGAAGCTAAGCATAATCAAAATATTTTTGAAAATAGGTCAACTAAGCGATTACTGCAACGGCTGATTAAGGACACTTTAACAAGTTTGATAGATTTTTAAACTAAATATCTCATACGTCATATTTACATGAATTAATAAATATATATTAATAATTCGGTCAAGGGGTACGGTAGACTCGATTGAAACCTTACCTGAATAATAAAACATAAAAATCTAATGATTTCGAATCGACAACATATATCCGCAAAATTCGGATTGTCAAGTATTTTGTTAAATTCTAATGGTGCAAATGGCAGTCACCATATTGGCCACTCGGATGCCATCTTGAGTTCGTTAAGGCCGATTCACACGTATTAGTGAAGTTACAGTTCCGTCCGGTCGGGCACAGTACCGCCATATTTTCTATGAACGCATCCCTGTCAGTCAGTGATAACACAGTGTTCTCAGTGTGTAAATGAGCCTTTATTGATTGAGCTGTCAGATTCTTAATAATAGTCCAAGATCCCAGGGCCACCAGACGTGACGTATTTTCTGACGAACGAAATGTGGATGATTGAGTAGTGTATGTATGTATGTAGAGTATGTAGTAAGATCGCATGCCTTCCCGCTATTATACCCGCGTTAGACGGCCAATTTCCAGGTATCAGGTAAACAAGCTACATAAAAGCATTACTTACCTCACGTAAATGCGCGTGGATAATGTCCTCGCGCTCCTACCCAAAGAATAATTAGAATTAAGTTTAGGGATGATTGGCCCCTTGGATCGGTGTGTCTTCTTGTAAAAGGTTTTAAAATAGTTGTTTGGTGAACATTATATAAAAATGGAGCATCAGAATTTACGTGAAGTTAAGTCATTATTTTAGGAGCTTTAAAGCGTCTGCAAAGCAATACGGCCGACGGAAAGTGTCTGGGAGTATTGTCGACTTACTTTTAACGATATTGTCTAAAATATAGGTGAAAATCAGCTTGGAGAATTTACGTGAGGTAAATAATGTTTTTATATACCTCGATTACCTGATACCTGGAAATTGGCCGTCTAACCAAGCTAGCAGGTAAGCATGCGATCTTAGTACATACTAACACTACTCAATCGTCCACATTTCGTTCGTCAGAAAATACGTGACGTCTGATGGCCCTGGGATCTTGCTCTATAAGTACCTTTGCCAATTTCTCGGGTGAATACTCATTCTATCAAACCAAACAACTTTTGTTTTTTTTTTAATATCTACCTACATTTTGTAAAATATTGTGTATTATGATTCACGTTTCGGGTTTTCATCTAGTATATAATTAAACTTGGAATAATTTTAAAACATAATACAATGCAAGTGGTTTTTGCGTGAAAGAGTAACAAACATCCATCCATCCATCCATTCAAACGCTGGTCCAGTCGTTTGCGCGTGACACACTTACAAAATTTCGCCTTTATAATTATTAGTGTGATAAAGTTAATAAATAAATGCGATAATTGTATGCGTCCCCCGTAAAATTGGGTTGCCCTAGTATTCTAGCCTATGATGCAATCATCTAAATAGTAAACGAAAACAGATCTGTTCTGAATTATTTACATGTGTGTGTTAAACTGTCTGTTAGATCGTGAAATTGGTCACTTGAATCATTTCTGTACCGAGTAAACACGTATGTAGGCTGAACTGGAATTCATGTAAATCCTTCGCTCCAAATGACTAGCTGTTGATTTGGAAGTTCCCATTTGTTGTTCCCATTCCAGCCGATTGGTTTTGTCTTTTAGTAAAGAAGTGTATTGTGTGTTAGGTTTGAAAGGTATCATGTACAATTGAATTGGAACTAAATATAAACCATATTTAGTTTTTGTTAACTCAAATATAAACCATATTTAGTTTTTGTTAACTCAAATATAAACGTGGTAAACTAAAAAAATAGCAATGTAATGTAGTAACCACTGAAATGACCAAAATGATAAAATATTTTTATTCAATGTACTTTTACCCATATCTCTATTACTATGGAACATTTACAGGGCCAGGGTAGAATGCGACTTCAAAATATCTAATTACATGTGTAAAATAAAAATAATGTACTGTTCGTTAGGTAAAAGACATCATATAAGAAGACTTTGGCTAAAGGTTTCGGAATGTGGACTAGAACACTAGTAAGCTTTTTGAACGTTATACTTTAATAGTACCAAAGTTGCAATATCTCCTGAAATCTCGTATAGTTATATTAAACTCTCTTGTTCGCTTCCCAAACTGTACAATTTTCATTATATTCATTTGAGAGATATTTTAGCTGTCGGTCTTTACACCTCACTAATTTACTCAGATTTCAATTGTCCCAACGACGACAATGGAAAATATTGAATAGCATTCTACAAAATAGATAAATATCTACGTCACAATGGAAATTGATATTATTGGAAAGTAATTTAGTTTTGTAATTGACCTATATCCAATATCGCATATTTACCTACAGATTATATTCAAAAGATCAGATGTTCACGAAGCCCATTTCTTTTATTCAGTACAACAAAATTTCTTATTTATAGTTTGTGTTATTTATGAGCTCCAGTAAAACAGGAACAATGTTTTCGTTTTATGCGTCGCCCCGGGGCGATCCTACGGCTATAACTTGTCTATTTGTTAGAATATAAATCCTCCATATAGAGAGAAATGATAAAAATATATTTGTTTGAGTCTGGGATCCGGGACCCGTGAACGTTTCTTTTCTTTATTAAATTTGTCTGATTCTTCTATTGGATATTTAAAATTTTTATATAAATATTGTAACTTTACCGAGAAGTTATAGAATTTCAACAGAGGAGCATAATAATATGTTATGAAATATGGTACTAATTGACTTCTATTTTTGGCACATAAAGACACATACAAATCACTGTATAATGCATTCTAAGTGTAATAATTTTAATTAGTGATTGCCCAGAGGTTGAATTCACCGAGATTCATGAATTATACTGAGAATTAACCACCGGTCGGGCAAAGAGAAAGATAAAATAAATAAAAAAAAATTAAAATTGATATACTTAATCATGGTAAAACATTGATTAAAACTGTCTACAGGAGGAAAAGCAATTACAGAAAAAAAAATATCTATTTATGGCTATAAAATATAACTGCAGCCTTTTGTCACACTTAGGGAAATATTTTGTTTGTTGTTATTTAGCAAAGTTTTCAACAAACAATCTTTTCCCAAAATTTATCTCTAGAACTATTTTTGCCCAAACTCGAGATTGTAATATTGACATATGATGATGGATTCAAATCTTTTTATGTTGTTATGTAATTTATAGCTGACAAGAAAGCTGAAAAGTATGGAAATTAGAAGTTTTATCCACTGAACAATACGAATTAAATATGTGTACATAGGTATAATTTATTCGTAAAGTATATTCAATTTTACTGATAGGATACTAATTATGTTTTAATTAAAATATTAAATCTTTAATTTCGATTTTAAAACACAAATGTTTTAAGTATTAGTTTTACATCACGCAATGAAAGTTCTCGTGCGGATAACTATATATTGTTGAGATGGACTCCACGCGCCCACTTGTGATCCCCTGTGATTGGATTAAGAACTCTTTGGAAATGGCGCGATGGGTCCTGGCTGGCGGCCCCATACTCAAATTCGTATTTGAAATAATTTAATGATTAGAATCAAGCAAGAAAGGACAATCGTCTGGAGGTCTGATGACAGATGTCGTGCTGAAAGCACGTAGTCTCAAGAAATAATAATTTAATAATTTATTTGTTTGTGTGCATGAAATTATAATTACTTGATATTGTTGTTCAGAAGTAGGATTGTAGTCACTGTGTTGCCTGCATAATATTTTACTTACTCTCCCCATAATACAGATCCTACAATCCCAGTATTTGCTCTTATCTGGGTTACGACAATAAGTATACAACTTCCCATCATCAATCTTTGGGCCATCGTCCGCCAGGCATGATCACCTAACCTGGTCGGAGGATCCTGCCTATCCGTTGGAGGAACATAACACCCGTTCCTCCACACTGTGAGCTGTTGAAAAAAGGAAGACGAACAAGAAAACGTATTTCCTGAAACATCCGATAGCCGATACCGGTAATATTTTCTCAAAACTGTTTTGTGGTATGAAACAGATTTTATCTAACAGGAATTTCCAATTAAGCGTACGTTCCGGGTACATTGTAAAAAGAGAAAGGTATTTTCAGGAGGATCTAACGGAACAAATGAGTCAGAATTTCTAGGAACTTGTTGGTAATCGGTGAATTTGTACTACCTAAGTATCATGTGGAAGGTACATACGGTAATCCTAATCATTATCAATTTGCATGCAAATTTTTTTTCAAAGAATTTACCTACAGATAACTGTTTATTGGTGCCTATAAAGAGTCAAAACACGAACGTAGAGGAAAGAGTTAGACAGAGCAGATTTTTACTTGAATAGGAGCTAATAAAAAATAATATCGGTCTAGAAGCAACTGAGACTAGTTCAAAAGTTAAAGTTATTCTTTTTAGTAAATATAGTAGGGTTCGATTCTCACCCAGAACAAATAATTGTGTGATGAGCATGATCATTTGTTCTGTATCTGGGTGTAACTTATCTATGATATGTATATATGTATTTAGAAATATATGAGTACGTTTATCAGCAGTCTGGTTGCCATAGTACAGGCTCTGCCTAGTTTGAGATCAGACGGCCGTGTGTAAACTTTGTTAAGTTACTATTAATTTTACTAGAGATTTTAAGACTTTTTGAAGTGAAAACTTCTTTAGCGGCGTTGTGCACTTTTTGGGATGGGTAAAAATGTTAAACTCGCGTCAGGACACGTGACCTGATCGAAAATTCGTAAGACGGAGCCGAGTTTCTTATATTTAAAAAAATATTTATTTATCTGTGGATTCTGCGCGATACTACTGTAGTTTGAAATATACTTATGTATTATATGGTATAAATCCACTAGAGGGCGCTAATCTAAACATTGAGTTTTGTCAGCTCCTTATTAATTAATCTTTAAAAAATGTGTTTTCACTTCTGACGTGCAGTCTTACGACTGTAAGTTTTTTTTTAACCACAACCTTCATAACTTCAGTATGTCCATCTAACTATTATATGAAATAATTATGTCCCCTGAAATATAAGACGACATCGGAGTACCTAATGGTCATATTTATTCAGGTCATTAATACATGCAAAATCAGTTAAGTTGTCCTGTTCAAACATAATAAAATATAAGCATTTGGAGCAGTGTGAGAGATTATTAATGAAGCTGCCAGACATTTTGAAGAAGATATTTGAGGCACCGTGGCAATTTGCCTCCCGCTTCTATTGTAACGTCTGAATACAAAACCCTGACGAGTAGCGACGCGTTTTCCAACTACGGATTTTGAAATTTGTCAGCCTTTGTTTGCAACGAACATCATTAATGACGTCTCATCTTCAAATTTGTAGTACACTCAAATGTTTAATGGAGAAGAAATGAATTTGAGGTCTGCTGTAATTTACTGTGTTATATTTTTACTTAACATCAGTCTGTACAAGACAGCAGATTTTGATGAATCTTCTTACATATCAGCCGTTAAGAAATGTTTCCCATAAGTACGAATAAATCACGTAAGTCGGCAACAGTGTTCTGAGGAGCTAATAATAAATCTGATAAATATACAACAGAGATCATTTCTGACCTTCTATTGTACTTCTTATAACACAGATTTCTGCCATTATTATTTGTTACGTAGCATAATCTATACTAATATTATAAAGAAGTAAAGTTTGTGAGTTTGGATGTTTGGGGTAATCTCCGGTACTACTGATCGGATTTCAAAAATTGCTTTAGTGTTGGATAGCCCATTTATTGAGGAAGGCTATAGGTTATATAACATTACGCTACGACTAATAGGAGCGGAGTATCAATGAAAAATGTTGCAAAAACAGGGAAAATTTACAAACGCAAAAGAAGTTCCGCGAGTCAGCTAATTTATAATAAAAAATTTGGCAGATAAGACTTTACATTCTGATAGAGGTTATAGGTCTTGGACTTTCCGGTAACAGCCAGTTTGAATTGCAGGTATACGACCATGACAAGCTCGAGCTATAGCTTACCGGCAGTGAAGCAATGTTGCATTGCTTTTCGCCACGTGAATGAAGTTACCGGAGGCCCTAACCCCTCTCCTGTCCACCTTTTCCACCGTTCTCCTAATCCCACCTTAACCGAAAAACAATCTGTAGCCAAATTCATCCAACCACTTTTAAATGACGCACTTACCAAAGATCAGCATTTTATTGATATTTACCGTCATTTTGGGGTGCACTTAATTAGCCCTAGGCTGTTATTTACGCTCAAATCATACGACTGGGTCCATTATCGATAGATGGCTACATAGTTAGCACATAAATTAATTGAATAAAAATCTGTCAGTTGTAGAACTGCACGTCAGAAACGAAAATACACATCTGTAATTACATATGTATCTAAGCGTGGCGGGCACGCGAGTTCAGTGCTTATCCCCCATACCAAAAATGCCCAACGTGCCTAAAGAAGTTTTCACTTCAAATATTTTGAATCTTTGTGACAGTTTGGCAAAGTAACACTCTAGAGATAGGTACCTATGTAGTTTTCATCGATACAAATCGGATAAATTAGTTTTTACCATCATAATAAAGAAAAGTTGCTAATTTTAGTCCCTCTACACAACACTACACCTGGTTTTACCTGTGGATAAAAAAGATACACCTCAGCTTGGCCAACTTTTGGGTCACACTTGGCGTTAGAAAACTTCGGCTTTTAGCATTGACATATAAATCAATAGCTTTACTCCACGGCCTTGCCCGCGTTAATGTTTATTTAATAAGTACCTAAAGTAATTTTTGAAATGAAACTTCTATAAGCATGTTGGGCACTTTTGGCATGGGGAAAAAACACTGAACTCGCTTGACCGTCACGTTCAGATACATAATATATACAAATTTGATTACAGATGTGTATGTTTTTTTACTTCTGACGTGCAGTCCTACGACTGTTTTCTGGATGAAACGTTTTAAAACTTCATGATGATTGGTTACGTAATTCAGGCGTAAAGCAAAACACACATTCATCTTTATAATACTATTAAGGATAGCATTCAAAATCTGTATCATCGTAAAGGTCATGTGAATTCATCACACTTAAGACAGGGTAAGGTTAACTTTGATATTCAACAACAAGCTATTATAAATCGCTTATAAGCGTCTTGATTCATTCATTGACATACATAGTTGACCTAAATGGCAGAGCGAAAGAGTGTTTCACATGCTAAAGGTTCGCATACATTTGTAGACAACATTTTTAAAACTACATAAGTATTTTTTTTACGTATAGCAGTGTACTATACGGTACTACGTATGTTAGCCTATTAAATTCGGGTTTCAAGACAATTTAACTTTTATTGGGATGCATGGAGTGTCAAGCTCGGAGTGCTTGTCTCTGCAGTAAATGTTGTTGTTCTCATTGTTGTTGATTGTGGTGTATAGGATTGAGAAATGTGTGGTTGTAAATAATAATATGAGTTTCCCATGGTAGTACTATTTTACATATAGCCACTAGCGGAATAAACTTAATATCGATACATGACAGCTATATAGTTTGAAAACCATTGAACACATAAAAAGTACCTAACTTATTACATCTATATCCCTGTTCCATTAACCCGTAAGCACCTAAACAAACATGTCCAAGTTTATCTTTACTTAGATAAGAATGCTTTTAATTAGACGACACGGAACCGTAACGAATCGTGTCTCGATGCTGATTAAAATATTCATTAATTTTAAAATACTTTGATGGAAAAAAGTTTTAAAGTGAATTCTCATTTTTTTTAAATGAATTAAATTTTAAATAGACAATGCATATGTGCGCAGTCGCGAGCGAGGGAGTGTCTGGGGTCGTGTGTTGCGAAGGTAAAATCTACGTATGTAGTTTTATAATAAAAAAATTATAATGCAGAGGGTATTGCAAAACAATCCTCAGTTTCTTTTTTTGCTAGTACAATGAAAATAGTTTTAATTAAATTCTAAAAAAAAAAATTATAATGCAATAATTTGTTTTATTATATGTTATACTTCTGCGCCGTGTCTTGTAATAAGCTCCCTAAAGTGACATAATTCAAACTTTCATGTACTTAAGTAATTTTCACAAAATGTGCACCACATTGTGTAATACGTTATAAATAAATATAGTTAAGAGCAATCTGAATAAAAGTTTCATACATCTCTTAATTTATCAAAATAGTCACTATTACTGCAAGTCACGGCTCAAATCAATACTATTACTGGAAGGAAACAGGAAAATAATCATATTGACATATTAGAAACGCTGTTCGGAATTTAGTAAATTTCTGCGTCATGTTAAAATTAAGCATCATTTTTCTTTTTTTTTTGTGCAACTCCCGCATTAGGAATTACTCCTGTGTCGCTGGGAATTTACAAACATACAAAGAACGGACACAAAGAACACCCAGACTCGGGTGGGAATCGAACCCACGGCCTAAGACTGACTGCTATCAGTCAGGGTCACTAACCACTAGGCCACCAGGCCAGTCATTGCCTATCGGTGTCGTCTCGTTGTCGTTAATTGTTATGTAACACGCTCCACCCGTCTAAATAAGTACTAAAGTAGAAACTATCGGAAGGAACTTAAACGAACCAATTAAATTCCGTTCAGTTTATTTTAGGTTACTTTGAAGTATATAAATGGAAATTTTTGACCCAAATATTTTTATTTGATAGATATTTTGAACTTGCGTTGATATGGAAAGTTTTGATTGAGTTGCGTCCGTCGGTATCATAGTTAAATGCCTACTTAAAATTTGGATGATGAATAGAGATATCGTTTGACACAACTAATGGCGGACTTAAAGATTGTTAACGGTATGGCCATCTTTTACTGATATCAAACTGTTAGTCGTTTAACTAAAATTAAAAGTAATTAAAATAAGGAAGGTAAGTTTAAGCTGTATACCGAAACTATCGGATATCCGAAATAAAAATATATCCGAAACCGTAACCGTAACCGATATAAAAGTTTCGAATAATTTCGGATAGAGGTGGAGTCTTAATAATTTATTTTATCATAATGTATACATCATGATTCAAGTACATATTTTATAATAATTGTACATATTCCGACTATTGCTTATTTTTTATTGTGATTCTACTACCAAATAATAACCTAGAAATAATGCTAAGTAATTACCTATCTATATTTTCCTGTTTCATTCTTTAAAGATCTAATATCCGTAACCGAAACTATCAGATATCCGAAATAATCTGATATCCGTAACCGTATCCGAAACCGGTATAACATTATTCATATATCCGTATCCAGAATCGAAATTTCATATCCGTAACATCCCTGGTATACAGCCCAAGTTCGATCTTGCATGGAGTACTGCAATTATCTTTGGGATGGCTCAGCTAAGTACCAACTAGAATCTCTGGACTCTGTTGACCAAAGAGCCCGTAGGGTAATAAATGAAGATGTGCTTACGAATAGGGGACTACATAGCCTTGAGCATCGTCATAAAGTCGCTTACTTATCGATTTTTTATAGGATTCACTTTGGTGAGTGTGCAAAAGCTCTCTTCGAATTAATTGAACCCTCACTAGTCCTTTATCGGACTACTAGGCGCACGCGGAGGTTCCATCCTTTCGTTGTCGAAACACCAAAAAGTCTAACTAAACGCTTTGAAAGCTCCTTTTTGGTTCGAGTCGCCAAGGTATGGAATGAGCTGCCTAAGTCTATTTTTCCAGTCAATTATAATCCTGGAACGTTCAAGAGTAGAGTGAATAGGTTTTTCTTGGATGGGCATGTACCATCTTCGTCTTCATAGTCACTTTCCATCAGGTGAGTTGGAGGACAAACACCTTTGCCATTTCACAATTAAGAAGAAAAAATATGTAACGGTCTCTATCAACTATATGTGTACGATTGCCATTACTAATTTATATGATACTATTTTATAACCACAGCTTCATCTACATTTATTTTCATTTCTCTGCTCCTAAGGGATAATGTTACATAACCTGTAACCTTTCTCAAAGAATAATCTATCCTGTACAACAATATTTTTTCGAATCTGACTACGTGCTTCTAGACCGGGTAACTATCACGTGACTGCAAAAACCAACAGATCCAATACGTCATTCCTTCTGAAAGGAGCTAGGCTGGCTCAACTAGTCAGCCTTATAGGGGGTCCATTATGCGCTTATATGAACGCATAATGGACCTCCATAAATCTAAATGCGAAAACAGAGCCCAATACCAATACGTCATTAATCGATGAACAAGGGAACATACTTTTAACTACATTTTTACTTATACTACTCATGAACAACAGTCAGTTAATCAGTAAGTATGGTAATCTAATGCGATGCGAGTGTTTTAGCTCGAAAGTTTAAAAGGAACTACCTCCTTGTCAAAGTTTTTAGAAAAAGGAGAGAAGTGTTGATAATGATCGTTAAGTATTTAGATGTAATTCTGAATTTTGTATTACAAGTTGGAGAAAATATTCCCGTTCTTACAAATTCATATACTTATGTGAACGTTACGTTGTTTACATTATAACTTATACAGGTAAATTAGGTGTACGTAAATGTTATAAGCTTTTGCCTGAAAATATATTTACCATTCAGCTCTGGAAACGACTTTACATAAACGTATGTCATTTTACTTACTTAATTACCTACTTCATTACTTACCAAATATATATTACTTCTACATTTTTATAGTTTCATAGATACTATAGTCGAAATGTAGGTACATACAATCATTAACCTGTAATTATTTGCCGACACTCTACTGCACACGTAATGTGACTGTCAGACGGCATTCAGTCCGCATTTGTACAGTTACATATACGTTTGTAGTAACTTCAAGGCCTGTCAAAGGCTGGTATTATCAACAGATAACACCAAACCCTTCCCTATTCCCGTCCTTCCCCTCTCCCCTCTTCGCTCTCTTCCCCCCTCCCCCTCTTCTCCTACTCCCACTTTAAAGGGCGGCAAAGCACTTGTGACTCTCGAGTTACAGGTGTCCATTGGCGGCGGTAGTCATTTACCATCAGGTGACCCGTCTGCTCGTTAGCCCCCTATACCGAAAAAAAAAAGATAGTAACTTTAAGGCCTGCAAAGGCTGGTGTTATCAGCTAGATATTACCAGCCTTTGCAGGCCTTAAAGTTGTTTTATAACCCTTGGAAACTGTATTTTTGCGGGATGAAAGGTTCCTATGTACAGACAACGTGTATACAAAATTTCATGACGATTGGTTTAGTAATTAAGGCATGAAATCGTGACAGACAGATAGATTGAGTTACTTTCGTTTTTATAATATGACAGTATAGATTACAAATAAGAAAGATTTCTTTGCAGTCGATTATCAAAATCATTTATCAAAAAAGACGATTGAGCTACTTCTTACAAATAAATCGACTATGCCGGAAACCGCGTCACGAGTCAACCATCCATCATAAACTGCCCAACTTCCGGAAAATGTAAGAATTTTTTGCACCAGAATTTTGTTGGCGTCGAAATAAATCTCGAAATGTAAACAAAAGGAAGAGAATAAACCAAGCCTTGAAATCTATGAAGGTGAATAAAGACCCGAGTTAGATCGGTGGCGGGAAGCGGCCAGATGGTGTTTCACAGCTAGCATTTATATATTCTATAAACTGGTAACAGACGTTGGACTTGGTACGGCTTACGGCTTAGTACGATGGATATCTTCTGGTTGAAATAGATGACAGAGCGGAGAATGAGGTTTGACAGTTACATTAAGTATACTGTGGACCAAGAACGATAAACACGAAATATTGTGTTCAATTTAATACGGAGCGAACTAAAAACAATGTCCTTTCAATAACAACTGCGGATCGAAGTGCAAAAATGAGGCACGACAACGGCGTCTACATATTAAAGTGTTAAGTGAAGAATTTCTTTCACTAATCAAGTTGTTAATATGTCGGCCTATATACTCCACACTAGTGGTTCAGTCGCATGTAAAACTAACTTTTAATTTTCCACCCCTAGAAGTGGAATATTTTCTTCAAATTTAAATGGGACCAACCTTGAGTAAACCAATTTAATTTAAAAAACAATTCTTCTCCTTTTGGAAATCAGTTAAAAATAAATGTTAATGAAATCTGCTGTGCCTATTTAGATGCAGAAATACCACGCCCAAAGAGTTGATTAACCGCAACCTTGTCTAAAAACTAGATGTTTTTTTCAGTGGGGCGGCAGTTTAAGTAATAATAATAATAATAACTTCACACATCTCACACACCGCCGTCTAGTCCCAAACTAGGCAGAGCCTGTACTATAGTAACTAGACTTCTAATAAACATACTTATATATTTCTAAATAAATACATATGATAGATAAATTACACCCAGACATAGAAGAAAGGATCGTGCTCATCACACAATTATTTGTCCTGGGTGAGAATAGAACCCACGACCTCTTGCTTAGCAGTCAGGGTCAATAACCACTAGACCAATAGGCCAGTCAGTAACTAGAAAGCTGGCCTTCAAAGCAAACACAAATATGTTAGCTAGTTTCTTAGCGTTGCAGCTGAACCAGTCAACAATGTTATTATTAAACGGTTTTAATTAGCTAGCCCTGTTTGTGTTTGGGTCAAATTTAGTCATTGCAATTTTATCCCTTTCCTGTTGACCAATTAATCTGGAATTTGGTACACATCTTTAATTATGATGACAATACAATTATGTGTATTCATCATGGTTGTAAAGTAATAAATCCAAGATGGCCGCTGCACCTAAATTTCAGATCACAATTTTTTAATAACCCCCTTAATGCATATATCAAATGAAAGGGCTTGACTAGTAAAATACAGCACCATAAATTTTGTAAAAAATGTTTTTAAGGTAAACGGCTACTGAGATTATGCTACGCCTCACGATTTTATTTTCGATTTATTATTTAGCTTTCAATACAGTATTTTACTTTATTTGTATAAAGGAATATGTCGGCTATGAGAACTATCTGTTACGGCAATGTACAGAGAGACAAAACGTCGGATGTGTTTCATAGTGGCAATAAGGCGTGTCGCTATTTCTGAGGCTCTAAATACCCTAAACCTTTTACTGAGTACGTGTAAAAACTCAAAGCCCCAATATCCTCGTTGATCTAAATTAATGGGACGAAATATGATAGATTACTATATATTACTTTGGGACCTTTCCTCTGTACCGACACGCGTATAATTGGATTTTTTGTTCCCCTGAGATCTGGACATTAATTTAACATAATAGCAGATTAGTTATGTATTAACTTTTGTAAACAGAGGAAAATCACTAGTCACATAAATGTTTACATTAATTTTAAATTTGGGACATTTTCACTGCAAACTTTTAGTACAATAGCTTGCACCAAATAGCTTGTACCAAAAGCTTGCAGTGAAAATTTCTAAATTCTTAACGATTTAGTGACCAATTTTACGGAAGTTGAGTTGTCAGAAGTTCACGAATTTGAAGGCTAAACTTCATCGAATATCTTCTCTGTTTGAAGGCTAACTTCACCGAATATCGTCGACTGTTTTATAGTGTCTATTATGTGACAAATATAGGTTAGATGCTTTTAACGAGAAGAGCTCGTTCAGATAAAGTCTTCAGCTTTATAAAATTAATATCGATTCAGGGAACTACAATTTTAAACGAATTGGAACTGTAATATAGTTTACATAAGATTTAACGGAGATCGAGCATACAAATGTATCTGTACAAATATATTTCACATTTGGATGTCATCACATCTAACTTCACATAAATTTGTTTATCAATGACACACTGTAACGGGTAACTAAAATTGTTGATATTGAAACGTGTGTCAATATTTTGAGTTTATAAGAAGGTGTCATAGGGTTG